>QJPP01000621.1:0-743117 GCA_003996215.1 Jaltomata sinuosa | reverse complement strand
ACAATCAACCTATCGACCCGGCACAGGCCCACAGCTACTCAGCAAGCATAACCAGCCTAGAAGGATAATACTATGCCCGGGACTCGCGGACATTCCCAAAATTCCACCTTCTATGTTCCAGAGTCAACAAGGCCTCACAGGACCACAAGGGTAAATAAAATATATCGGCAAATACTACAAGCAACGGAGGAACAAAAGTAGGCGGACATGAATAAAGCGGTCGAGGTCTGTGGTACAAACCTAATAAACCAACCCAAGGATGCCCATTAATACAATTTTATCCTATATATGCGGAGTCTAGGGAAAATAAACCGTAACCTACCTGGCGTCCGATGACAAGCTCGAACCTCTCCGAAAAGAAGCTCCGAAACAAAAATCAAACTTGAACTCGGGCTTGAATAACTTGACGTAGATAATTGATTTTCTTTCGATACTTAACAATATTGCGTCAGCAAATCCTTTCATACAAACTCTTTATTTATTCTTTTCAACGCACAATAGTATGTAAATGCTTTATATGATCACTATTACTACTGGAAAATATAAATTAAAGGTATCTATCCTAAATACATATGCCACTTAAATTTAGCTAATATACTAATGAGTGCCACTTGAACAAGTGGCAGCACTTATACAAGCCTAACTTTGCTGTACAATGCCTCCACTTCCACGTGGAAGTGGAGGTGGCAACCAATACGTCCCATTAAGTATATACTCGGGTATTGCATAAATTCATGGTAAAATATATATAACTTTTTGAATATACCATAATTAATAGAAAATCATTTCAAATAAAACCTACTATATTATAATAATAATTTTCAACATAACTAAATTTACTATCTCTGTTAAAATATTACAATGTATACAAACCTTATAAAATAAATACATATACAATTATATCGTAACAAAAATATTTTTCAAAAACCTTTAAAATATTTTGAAAAGGTAATAATAATATAATTTTCTACCACATTCGACTTTTAATTTAAATATTTTCATGTACGCACAATTTCGATACTCAAGAACTCTCTTGGAACTCTCCCTTATGTTTTCTCACTGTTTCAGAACTGAAATGGCGTTTTAAAACGTGAAGTTGAGGCTTAAATCGAGTTTGACCCGACCCGGTTCGCGACCCGGTTCGCAACCCAGTTCCTGCCAGACAGTCCGCGATAAAACAGTCATAACTTTTTACTCCGCGATCAGTTGGACGTGAGGTTTTGTGCATTTGAAACTAGACTCGTAGACCTTTGATTTGGTATTTTAGGGGACTTCTAACTCTTTATATATAGAGATAAAAGCTCCGAGACATTTTACCCAAAGTTCAGAAAATTTATTAAAGAACTTACGATAACTTTTGCCGACTTGCTTGACTTCAAAACTTATCATACGACCAAACAAATGGACCCGGCACCGAAATACCGGTCCTGACAAGCCTTAAGTGACTTGGTGCCGCTACAAACAAGCTCTAACGGTTCGAGGAAATGGTATATGTGGAAATAACCGGAAGGGTCATTACAAATAACTCCATGGACACTCATATTGCTATACTTAAATCCCAAGTCTAAAATGTTAACCCAAATTCAACCTCCAGCCTGCAAGGAAAAAATTAGAATTTTGTTTAAAAATTAGATTATGCATAAGGTAAGAAACTCAAATCTGAAATTTTGTCAAAAATAGAGTTTAAATCGACCCTCAAATTATCAAAATATAATATCTTAACTGTAGGCCGAAAATTCCCAATTTTTATGCTCATACGCGCTTTTAAATGATGAAATAATTAACAAATCAGAACTTTGATGCAAAAATTAGTTTACCCATATTATAAGAACCTTAAATATAAAATTTCATAAAACATTGAGTCCAAATCGACCTCCAAATAGAAGAAATATGATTTTTAGATCTACGGCAAAAACCCTCAATTTTTCTCCATCAAACTCATGGATAAAAATGAAAACCGACTCAAGAAAGTATGGAAAAATACCAAAATAAAGATTATATACTTACCCTGTGATTAAATCGAGAAGATTACCGTAAAAATAACTCAATTTCAAGCTCTAGAACCCCAAATATGCTCAAAATACCAAATAAACTCGATCTGAAATCAAATACACACCTCAGAAAATCTACACCAACAACTTTTATTACACTAAAATGGCCATAGATTCATCATACAAACTCGAAATACAATGATTTTCCCTATAATTCCTAAATAGTGATACGAACTTACTCGTTCAATCAAAACTTTATTTTGTGCTCGTTTGCCCAGTTTGATATCGTTTTGCTCTTTTAAGAATTATTTCATGTGTCACAATAAAATTCTGATCTCGACTTATTGAAATGGCACTATACTTTCTAGATCAATCCTTTAATTCATGCTAAAAATTCAAAAGTCTCAAAATAATTTTTCGATCTCTAGAACTAAAAATGAACATGTGAGTCATCATATTATAATGCTTAAACTAGGACAAAGCACTCAAAAATATTAAAAATCTATCCAAAGCACATCGAAATTAAACTAAAATTTACAGATAAGTCCGAAATCATCATACAAATATCTTGGGAATTTTTAGATCATGAGTCCAAACTCGTACGGTTAACTATTTGACCGAGGTCAACTCTTGACTTTAAATTCAACTAGAAAGCAACTCGAGTGTTCGAAACTCATTCAGAACCTCCCGAACACAAACTAAATATGTTACTAGACTAGAAATGATATTCTAAACCTATTGGAACTATCACAATGTGGAACTGAAGTCATCTTGACCAAATGTTTGATCAAGGTCAACTCTTAATCTTTAAACTTTTAAATTTTCAACCAATGACTCAAAATGCATTCGAACGCCTTAGAACTCAAACCAAACATCCAAAAAACCCAATAACACATTGCAAACCTAATGAAACTGTTGGAATTTTATTTCGAGCTCATCTTAATCAAATGTAGACTTTGGTCAGTCATATCAACTTTTCAACTTTCTTAAATGAAAAACTCGTAAAATTTCAATCCAATTACTTTGAAAACTATGCCACTCATACAAATAGACCACAAATATTATGAAGCAACTACATGGAGGGGTAAAAAAGGCAAATTATGCAGAAAATGAAAAACAACCATGAGGGTTGTTTCATCTGTCGCACCCCAAAATTGGAGAGGTGCAACTGGCATCCTGTATCTCACTTGAATGAGCGAACAAACTTGAATATGAAAATAGTTGTAATAAAAGATTTTCCCGGCCAATATCTGAAGACCTCAACTAAAAACACAGCCAACAAGGCCACAATCGATTTACAAAATCCATAACAGATGTCTACAAGCCTTTAAGATAAAAACTCTTAATAACTAGTCAGGATAGAGCCCCAAGATATCTATCATCTACACAAAGAAAAATAAGGCTCAAGACTTAACAACTCCAAAAATAATGGTGCATACTACCCATCTACTGAACCCGACCATACGCAATGAGGGCCATTGTCTACTTGATAATCTATTGGCAAGAATGCAGCACCCTCAGGCAATGGGATGTCAGTACAAAGTAATGTATCATGCATGTAAGATGATAGAATAACAAAAATAATATATTCATAACTAAACCATAATATGACAGACTTTATCTTCACAAAATTAACAGCTCACAAAAATCACACTACCTGTGTAGCTCATATCCACTTCTCTTGTCCCTGTTGCAAATCACATAAATAACAATTAGCTCAATCATTAAACAATAAACTACTGGGCCCCCATAAGCTTGACATGGTGTCAACCACAACAACAATCACAATCACAATCACATTATAGTGAATACAATGCAATACAACGTAATAAGAACAAAATAGACCACAACCTGAGATGCCCTCACCTGCCTCTACCTTAGGTAGCCCAATCATGGCAACTACAACACGAATCACCTGTTGCTGACAATTTTCAGCCAAAATATTCTTTTCCTGGCTCCTTATATTACATAGTGCCAACAAAACACTAAGCCCCAGAGGCCCTACACCACCTAACTATAATAATTCAAAACCATAATATACAATCATATGAAATATAATGCTATGCAATATATGTAGTATAGGAAAACATATAGATCCTAGCCTCACAAGACATAAAATTCATGTGATATAGGTGAACACCCTGATCTCATATCCTCAAAGTCAAAAGTAGTAAAAATGCATGTGGTGTAGGCATGCATCCTAATCTCAGCCTCAAGAGCATGAATACATATGGTGTAGGCATATAGTCCAATCCAAGTGTAATGACCCTTCCATCCATTATGGAATGGTTAGGGCAAAAGTACCCTATTAATATCTCCCTTAAAGAGTTGAGTTAATAAAATCTCAAGGTGGGGTGATTTAAGGCTAAAAATGTGTGTTGGGTATAATTATGGTGAATTGTGATTCATAGAGTTGTAATTTGTATTGTAATATTTTGTTAGGAGGTGATCTAGTAATCTTGACCTCCCTACAAAATTTCTAAACTGCGAGTGAATTCGTAATAGGTGATTATAGTGGCTTCTACAATGGGGTAGTTTTGTGATGTTTTAAGCTTGAAAAGTATGTTATGAAATGGGGCAATTGTGCAGAGTTCTCGAGTTTTTGGTTCAGAGACCACTATAGCAGAAGGAATGCTATTGTACCAAGACTACCATAGCAGTCAGAGTTCTGCCATAGAGAGACTGGACATTTCCTCCAGGGCTTGCCATATTAAGACAAAGTTTGCCATATCGATCTCTTCAAAGCAATAAAGTGGTCGCTTTAATGGATGATGGGAAGTAGAATGTCTGCTTAAGTCAATTTTTCTGAGTTCTATTTCACAAACTGCAAAACCTCATTCTAGATCTCCAAGAAGGAGATTGTAATGACCCTTTCTATTGTCATAGGTGAGATAATCATGCAAGAATCGGGGTTAGAACTCTTCCAGAATTAGAAGTTGAAAATTTCAGGCTTGGCTAGTCTTGGATGAAATCTGAGCAAGGTGAGGTGTTGGGAAATTTAGGGAGGGATTAGGTTAAATGATTAAATCCTAGCTTGTTTTTATATTAGCTAAGGCATTAAGAAGTTTGTAGATCTTTTTGGAAATGAATTCGGGTGAGTAAAACTCCCCATATCAAACTTGGCATAAGGGGGTTGGTCCGAGACGTCATGATTTGAGGGTGGGTTGTGAAAAAGGCAAAACTGGGAGGATTTTCGAGTTTCTGTTCCTATCACGACCTAGACCATCGAGAGTGGCACCCACCCAACCCCCGTATAAGCGAACCAATAGATTTCAACCCTTTGCCTAGACTAACAACCTAAAACCAGCAATAGAAGTAAACTAGCAATTAAATAATGCAAAAACTAAAGCTTTAATATATATATCCTGCGGAAAATCCCTCCTAGGAACTGAAAGTCGTTGTACCAAACATCACTACAAATATCTAGACTTGCGGGGATGCAACCCTAAAGAAAAATACGAAAATAGTTTCAAGTCTGAGACAAGTGGACTGCAACTCTAAAGTTAAGCCCAAGGTAGCTTGATCAAAGAGCTCACCCTTGAAGTCAGAAATCGTCGGTGCTAAAGGTGAGGTCGCGTATCAGCCACTGAAAGATTTCCTGTACTCACCAAAAGAAAAACAAGTGCAGCATCAGTACACCACCACTGTGTGTTGGTAGGATCATCAGCCAGTTTCAAAATAAACAGTGTATAAGAAGTACAACAATATCAAGTAAAAGGTATGGAAAACATGCAACAATAGCGACAGACACACCTAGACTACAAGTCTCTACTTAGCCTGTTCCGCATGAAATCCACCATCTAACTATAAGTCACAACCATATACCATTAACTATACCTTTCCGTCTAGCCCGGACCCACCCTGGGATCCCCTATAGACAACATAATGTACCTTGAATCAACCCGGCCTAAACCAAGACCAAAACAACAGTTATATAGAATTTCCCTGGCCTCTTAAGGGCCACCAAACCAATAACACCTTTCAATAAACAGCCCGGTCGACTCACGAAACCAATATCAGTCAATGCAATACAACAATAAAAATGTAATGATGCAACAAAAGTAAACCCGTACTAAGCGTGGTACCTGAGCCAACCGTTAGTATATTCTGTACCAGGCGTGGTACTCGTGCCAACTATTTGTTATACCCGTACCAGGCGTGGTACCCGAGCCAACCAAATGTCAATAATTCACAGTCAAATACATGAACAAACAATTGGTAAACCAACAAGCAAATACCGTTCAAATCACAGACTGTAAAGCAGGAAACCTTAGACATTCCACACAACTTCCCTAAGCAATGTAATTCATACAATCACTTAGATATGAGTACAAGGATATACAACATTCACAGAAATCGTAAGCCATCACCTACCTCAAAATGATCCAAGCTCTATTCAACCCAAGCTTTCCCGTGTTCCGGATTCCTTTCTTGTTCTTGGTCTAAAATAACATACAAGAACATACAATTAACACACATGGCCTGGACAGTACCCTGATTACACCAAATCCCCAAACCCCAGACCACCCATGATCATCCTACCCTTTTCCCAGGCTTTTCCACCGTTAATTCACCTACTTTTTATCATTTTTACGGATATAAATAGAGAATTTAACAACCTATGATCATAATAACATACTTTTAAGAATGCCCAAGAACATTCATGCTTGGAATCCCCTTCCTTTCCCGGATTCTACAATTCCTAGGTTATTCCAACCTTTCCCCAAGTTCCCTCCTAGCAATTCTCCCGCATAGAAAATGTAGTACAAGGATTGGGGAGTAGAAACCTTACCTTAAGGAAGAAATTCGAAGGAAAAAGGAGGAAAATTGCCTGAAATTGCCCTAGTTCTTCTCCCAAATGAATTGTAGAAAACTGAACTGTTTTGGGGAAGTTTCTGCATTAAAAAACACTCGGCCCGCTATAGCAGTCCCCATTAGCGGTCCCCGTTAGCGGTCCCCACTTTGCTATAACGGTCCCTCTATAGCGGAAGACCTCCGCTATAGCGGTCTTAAGTGGGTGTTGACCGCCTTGACCACCGCTATAACGGTATTTTTCACTGCTATAATAGAGGTTGGTACGGTAGACCATTGTGCTTGTCATGGACAGAATGTCCAAAAATTTTCCCAGTTTTGGTCATTTTACAACACACCTGCTTTCCTCGACGATCCAAAATAACCTATTTACGTCAAACGCAATTCCGGGAGTTCTACTTACCCAAATTCGATTCTGAAAATCCCCCCGGACTCCTTTATGTCTTGGCTATATGGAAAAATAGCTCAAAACAAGATACATTGACCAATACTTACTCAGATTTCCCTAGACTCTACCTCACTCCAAAGTTGGCCGAGGCTAGCTTAGCCCAGAATTTCAAACTCCCAAACCCGGAATTTTCTAACTCTAAAACTTGAAATGATTGGACTACCCATAACGAAGGACCCAATCATTACAATAGATACCAATTTACCCATCATTCATTCCCGAATGATCAAACCTAAAGTTACAAAAATAATAGGAGGAAAGTGTAGTACCTGAATCCTCAAACAGTTGAGGGTCCCAAGTGGCTTTATCAACCGGACGATTCATCCACTGAACCTTCACTATATCAATCACCTTTGTCCTAAACCTCCGGACATCACGAGCAAGAATCAAAACTGGTTCCTCCTTATAGCAAAGATCCTTATCGAAAAGTACCTCATCCCACTTGATGATATAATCCCCATCCCTATGGTATCGCTTAAGCATGGATATATAGAATACCGGATGGACGCCTGAAAAACTAGGTGGCAGTGCTAACATGTAAGCCACTGGCCCCACAATTTCAAGAACTTCAAACAGACCGATGAACCGAGGGCTAAGCTTACCCTTCTTACCAAACCGCATAACCCATTTCATTGGGGACACCTTCAACAATACCTGTTCACCAGCCTGAAATTCCATATCCTGGACCTTGCGGTCTGCATACTCCTTCTGTCTGCTTTGAGCAGCCAGCAACTTGATCTGAATGCCCCTTACCATTTCCTGCACTTCCTTCACTAAGTCTATGCCCAGAGGCTTTACATCGCCTTCCTCAAACCACCCAACCAGTGATTTGCAGTTCCTCCCATACAATGCCTTGAACAGTGCCATGTCAATACTGGAGTGGTAGTTATTGTTGTACGAGAATTCGCACAATGGTTGAAACTGGTCCCAATGACCCCCGAAGTCTATTACACATGCTCTCAGCAAGTCCTCCAATACATGGATCGTCCTTTCCGACTGACCATCAGTCTGAGGATGGAAGGCTATGCTAAAAGTGAGTTGTGTACCCAACTCTTCATGTAACTTTCCCCAGAACTTAGAAGTAAACTGCGTACCCGTGTCTGAAATGATGGACAGTGGTACCCCATGCAGTCTCATGATCTCCTTCACGTAGATCTTAGCCAATTGCTGCGAATTGTAATCTACCCTAACCGAAATGAAATGAGAAGACTTGGTCAGCCTGTCAACAATGACCTAAATTGAGTCATACTTCCCCAATGTCTTAGGAAGACCCACCACGAAATCCATGGCTATCCTTTCCTACTTCCACTATGGAATTGGCATTATCTGAAGTAGTTCTGCATGTCTCTGATATTCGTACTTTACCTGCTGGCAGTTCTGACATTTGGACACAAAATTAACTATGTCACTTTTCATCCCGGGCCACCAGTAACGCTGCCTCAAGTTCCTGTACATTTTAGTCACACTCGGATGAATTGAGTATCGCGAACCATGAGCTTTTGCCAAGATTTTCCAAATCATATCATCCACCCGAGGAACACAAATCCTCTCCCTAAAATACAACACTCCACCAGAGTCTAACATGACGTCTCTGGACTCCCCGGATATTACCTTACCTCGCTACTTACTCAGTTTCAGATCCTGAAACAGTTTCGCCTTTATTTCCTTTATGAAAGTGGCCTTGACCTCAATGTTGGCCAACAACCCACTTTGATCTGAAACACTCAAGTGCATGAACTTGGCCTCCAAAGTCCGAATTTCCTTAGCTAGTGGTCATTTGGACACCCCCAAATAGGCCAAGCTACCTATGCTAACAGTTTTATGGCTTAATGCGTCTGCCACCACTTTAGCCTTACCTGGATGGTACTGAATGGTCACATCTTAATCCTTCAATAGCTCCATCTACCTTCTCTGCCTCAAATTGAAATCCTTCTGAGTGAATACATATTGTAGACTGCGATTATCTGTGAACACCTCATACTTGACACCATAAAGGTAGTGTCTCCAAATTTTCAATGCGTACGGTTAAGTAGGTAAGCGAAGGCTCTCTCTCTCGCTCTGTGGATATAGAGCCTCTCTAACAACTCTTCCCCAGTGGCGATCCTAGGATTATCTAGAGCGCGAGCCCCACGTTGCTCCCAATCACCCTCCGGATCAAAAGACGCCATCCGCCTTATTATGTCAACTTTGACCTCGACCGAGCCACCAGGAGACTGGTAGTCGAATCTTATGTATCGATCGAAAGGCAGGGCGACACAGCCTCCAACCAAGGGAGTGGTTATGTTCACTATGTTCCCCCTTATTCCCGACATGCTATGGTACCCCGGAGTGGGTAGTAGCGGGTCGAGTCCATATCGCCGCGGAGAAACAGCCGCGTTCGGATCTGATCTATTTACTCGGCAATTCATCCGGTGACTTCATGGTCGCCAAAGAAGCCCCAAGAAGCATCAAACATTTCCGATGAGCAAACCACCGCTGCCAACTCTAAGTCGTGAGTCGAGTAATTCCTCTCATGCACCTTCAACTGCCTAGATGCATAGGCTATCACATTCCTATCATGCATCAACACAGCACCCAAACCAGAATGTGAAGCATCACAGTAAACCACAAAGTCTTTACCTTCAACCGACAAGGACAATATAGGACTCGTGGTCAGAAGTGTCTTGAGCCTTTGGAAGCTCTCCTCGCACTTGTCAGACCACACGAATGGTACCTCCTTCTGTGTCAGCCTGGTCATGTGAGTAGCAATAGAAGCAAAATCCTTAACAAACCACCGGTAGTACCCCGCGAGCCCAACAAAACTCCTCACCTCTGTCACAGAGCTAGGCCGAACCCAACTCTTGACTGCCTCAATTTTCTGAGGATCCACCATCACCCCCCTTTCTGGCACTACATGCCCCAAGAATACCACAGAATTCAACCAAAACTCACACTTAGTGAATTTTGCATAAAGCTTTTGATACCTCAAGATATCCAACACAATACGAAGGTGATTAGCATGCTCCTCCCTACTCTTGGAGTAGATCAAAATATCATCGATGAACACGATAACGAAGGAATCCAAGTAGGACTTAAACACCCCATTCATCAAACTCATGAATGCTACCGGCGCATTGGTCAAACCAAACGACATTACTAGAAACTCGTAATGTCCATACTGAGTCCGAAAAGCAATTTTTGGAATGTTCTCAGGTGTAATCTTTAACTGATGGTACCCCGACCTTAAGTCGATTTTTGAGAACACTGATGCACCCTGAAGTTGGTCAAAAAATCCATCTATACGGGGTAGATGGTACTTATTCCGGATGGTCACCTTGTTCAACTGCCTATAGTGTATGCACATCCGAATACTACCATCCTTCTTCTTTACAAATAAAATTAGAGCACCCCAAGGTGAAGCATTGGGACGTATAAATCCCTTATCTAGGAGTTCCTGCAACTGAGTCTTAAGTTCCCTTAACTCTGCCGGAGCCATACGATATAGAGGAATAGAAATGGGACGAGTGCCTGGCTCCAAATCAATACAAAAATCTATATCCCTGTACGGAGGCATACCAGGAAAGTGCGCTGGAAACACCTCTAAAAATTTAGAAACCACTGGAACTGACTCAATAGGCGGGGACTCCACACTATAATCTTAGAGATGAGCCAAGAAGGATAGACACCCCTTCCCTACTAGATTCCTAGCCCGAACAAATGCTATTACCTTAACTGGCTGAGGCCTTTACACACCCTCCCACTCTAGTCTATCCTTACCCTGAATCTCTAAAGACACAGCCTTGGTGTTACAGTTCAACACAACATGATAAGGAGATAGCCAGGTCGTTGATGTGCCGCCATTTTACGGCACTTTCGACTCCTTTTTACTAAGAACAATCGTACGTTTTCAAGCAACCGTTATTGTTTTTGATGTTTTTATGTTGTATTTGTAGGAAATGGAAACAAACACGGAAACGGACGAAAATACGCGAAAAAGAACATTCTGGATAAGAGTGACGGTTCAGGTGACGGTCCATCAAGGGTGTGACGGTCCGTCACCCAAACCGTCACACCAAGGCAGCAGCCAAGGCAGCACCACTGCCTAAGGGTGACGGTCCAGGCGATGGTCCGTCAACCCTGTGACGGTCCATCACCCTGGCCGTCACACTTAGGCAGTCCGCGACGCGGAATCCGAGCGTTTTTAGGATTGGTTTCCTAGACTCCTATAAATACCCTATGTTAGGTTTATTTTACATATTGCCTTTCAAATAGTTTTGACACGTTTTTACAATAGTTTTAGGAGTTTTAGTCGACTTGGAGATCAAGAAACACGTTCTCTACTTCTTGAATTCGTGTTCTTGAATCGTTCTTGGGATTTTGTTGTTCTTGCTCTTGGATTAATTAAAGATTGTTTTCAATACATCGTAAGGATCTCTTTTCTTTATTATGAATATTGCTTTCTTTTGTTCTTCTACAAGTATGATTAACTAAACCTCCCACAACTAGGGTTGTGGGAGCCATGGCAAACGTAGCGATATAGATTCCGGGTAGCATTGGGTTCAATATATGTATTGTCACGTTGTTAATCATTCATTATTTAACGTTTTCTAGTGGTTGCAAACATTAGAACATGCCTAGGTTTAATTTGCTTGAGTAAAGAGATTAAAACCGGGAAACTTTATTAACAACAAGGATTCGAGACTACTAACTCTCGTCTAATGATTAATGTTATAACTAGATTAATCTACTTGATGTTTAGGATTGAAATCTAAAAATCACATCTTTTCGAGGTCGAGAGAATAGAAAAGGAAATTTGTTTATTTGGTCGAGAGACGTTTAGACGATACCATTAATTCAATCACATCGTGACACGCATATAGAAAGAACCCGGTTAAGCTTAGAATCGACATTGTTATAACGCCATGGTGAACACTTCCCTAGTTTATTCTCCTACTATTATTTCTCATACATTATTGCTGCGTATTATTTACAAATTGATCACACAAAACCCCCCCTTTATTTACCGGAAACTATTGACCATCAGTCAACTAATTCACTAAAGACTTAATTCTCACCATATTCCCTGTGGGATTCGACCCCAACCTAGTTGGGTTCTATATTTGACTACGACCGCTTACGCTTCTTTAATTTGAGGTGTAGTTTGGGCGTTATCAAAAAGTGGCACCGTTGCCGGGGAATACGGTTGTTTATTAAGCCCGGTGTGTTTATTTGACTCTTAGTCATACTTTCCCGCTTTTACTTTTATTTGTTGTTTTTGTTTATTATAGGGTATATAGTTGTGCATACGGTTGTTTATTAAGTCCGGGGTATCTTGATGAAGTCTGAGTAATCAAGACACCCGCGTCGTGCCGCGACGTTAAATCAGGCGTTGTATGGGAGGCAACCCATAAATTGTTGTTGTACTATAGTCTAATTAATTCGTGGGGAAACCTATGAGTCACCACCGAGGGTTTTTGTTGCCGTGTTTCTTTTCCCTCCGGTGTGCTATCTAGTAGAACCGGCATGTTTAGGTTTTTATTTTAAATTTTTTAGTGTCTATAGTGATGAGCATGGCATTTTTGTTAACTAAAAACGAGGCCCCTTTAAAAATTTTCTGGTTTTGTACTTATGTTGAAATGATTGACTGTCTGGATCTTTAGATGTCATTGTGTGAATATGATAGAATGAGTATGCTTAAGCCGAGCGGTTGTTTGATAGTTGGTAGCGATATAGTTTCTTGGTGCCAAGAGCGTGTGAGATGATTGTTATAAATTCTTACTCTGTGCATGCATCTAGAACTTGCCCGGTCTATTTTGTTAAGTTCGAAGTTTGGTTGCTTAGGAAAGGATCACAGGCCCTTTTTGTGTGCAGTCCACTTAACCTAAAAGACCGTCCAAATATAAATAATCCCTTGATCCCTGTTTGAGCCAAATTAACCTTATTCTTTCAATAACCTGTCACCATTCCCGTTTAACTTTGAATCCCTATTTTGGACCTGGTCCTTCCTTGGACATCGTGTACCTCAACGCAGGCAATCAGCCTAAGTTGAGAGTGGCTACCATAGAGGTAAACCCTGTTTTGGCCCTGGTCCTGCCATGGACATCGTGCACCTCAACGCAGGCAATCAGGCTAAGTTGAGGGTGGCTACTACAGAGGTGAATGATAAGAAAAAAAGGATGGAGAAGATTGGTTGTGAATAGAATGAAAATTCGGGTGTGTGCCTAAGAAAAGAAAAATAAAAAGAAGTGAAAAAGATCGAAAAAGTAACAAAAAGAATTCTCAAAATAAAGAGGCCGCACCTGTAGCTAGAGAGAAGGAAATAAAAAGGCGAATAAGGATGGACAAAGTAAAGGATGTGGTAATAAGACGTCGGTAGTTCCAAGGAGGGCTTAGTCACTAACCCCTAAATGTATCCTACCTGCACCTGAAGCCTCAGTACAAGCCAAAACAAGTCCTGTAGTGATCCTGAGCGGCTTTCTGAAGAACCGAAATAGAATAGTAAGGGCAAGCCTATGGTATCGCATGTGCATTGTTTGAAATCGTTTGTGAGTGTGAGCGCTTACCTAGTCCCAAATCTTGTGTGAGGGATTTCTTTGTGGTGAGGGCACCAAGATGTCTGTATTGTCTATTGATTGTTAGGATAGCTGCGCGTGTGAATGTAGAATGTTCTATCATATCGGAATGACATGTTTGGATCCTTGCAAGTTAGTGTTTCATACATTTGTGTGCTACGAGGGAGCTGGATTTAATGAACTAATGAATGACCATGAGTTGCTAGAGACACGAGTTTGTTTTCTTAGTTGAGTCGTCATATTGTTTTTTGTTTATGTCATGTTGCTTGAGGACAAGCGAATGTTTTAAGTTGAGGGTGTTGATGTGCCGCCATTTTACGGCACTTTCGACTCCTTTTTACTAAGAACAATCGTACGTTTTCAAGCAACCGTTGTTGTTTTTGATGTTTTTATGTTGTATTTGTAGGAAATGGAAACAAACACGGAAACGGACGGAAATACGCGAAAAAGAACATTCTGGATAAGAGTGACGGTTCAGGTGACGGTCCGTCAAGGGTGTGACGGTCCGTCACCCAAACCGTCACACCAAGGCAGCAGCCAAGGCAGCACCACTGCCTAAGGGTGACGGTCCAGGCGACGGTCCGTCAACCCTGTGACGGTCCGTCACCCTGGCCGTCACACTTAGGCAGTCCGCGACGCGGAATCCGAGCGTTTTTAGGATTGGTTTCCTAGACTCCTATAAATACCCTATGTTAGGTTTATTTTACATATCACCTTTCCAATAGTTTTTACACGTTTTTTACAATAGTTTTAGGAGTTTTAGTCGACTTGGAGATCAAGAAACACGTTCTCTACTTCTTGAATTCGTGTTCTTGAATCGTTCTTGGGATTTTGTTGTTCTTGCTCTTGGATTAATTAAAGATTGTTTTCAATACATCGTAAGGATCTCTTTTCTTTATTATGAATATTGCTTTCTTTTGTTCTTCTACAAGCATGATTAACTAAACCTCCCACAACTAGGGTTGTGGGAGCCATGGCAAACGTAGCGATATAGATTCCGGGTAGCATTGGGTTCAATATATGTATTGTCACGTTGTTAATCATTCATTATTTAACGTTTTCTAGTGGTTGCAAACATTAGAACATGCCTAGGTTTAATTTGCTTGAGTAAAGAGATTAAAATCGGGAAACTTGATTAACAACAAGGATTCGAGACTACTAACTCTCGTCTAATGATTAATGCTGTAACTAGATTAATCTACTTGATGCTTAGGATTGAAATCTAAAAGCACACCTTTTCAAGTTCGAGAGAATTGAAAAGTAAATTTGTTTATTTGGTCGAGAGACGTTTAGACGATACCATTAATTCAATCACATCGTGACACGCATATAGAAAGAACCCGGTTAAGCTTAGAATCGACATTGTTACAACGCCATGGTGAACACTTCCCTAGTTCATTCTCCTACTATTATTTCTCATACATTATTGCTGCGTATTATTTACAAATTGATCACACAAAACCCCCCCTTTATTTACCGGAAACTATTGACCATCAGTCAACTAATTCACTAAAGACTTAATTCTCACCATATTCCCTGTGGGATTCGACCCCAACCTAGTTGGGTTCTATATTTGACTACGACCGCTTACGCTTCATTAATTTGAGGTGTAGTTTGGGCGTTATCAGTCATACCCAAGATAATATCAAAATCAGCCATATCCATAATTACCAAGTCTACCCAAATATGCAACCCCACAAACACCACAGAACAGTCACGATATACATAAGTCACAATCACAGACTCTCCAACCGTGGTAGAAACATGGATAGGGGAATCAAGGATATCACAAATCAAATCCATCCCCAAAGCAAAACTCACAGACACATAAGAATATATAGAACCTGGGTCAAATAATACCAAAGCCATTTTATTGCAGACAAGAATGGTACCTGTGCTCACCGCATCTGAGGCTTCCACCTCGGTCCTCCCTGGAAAAGCATAGCAATGAGCCTGATCATCAATCCGGGAAACTTCCCAGGACGATTTCGCCGCACCCCCGCCTGCACTGCTGTTTCCTCTATATCCCTGGACTTCCTGAAAATTACCTCGCCCACCCTGTGGACGACCCCTAGCATTACCACCTCTGCCTGTCTGTACCATTACTCTAGTCTACTGCTGACCCTGATTACCTGTCTGCCTATGTGGACACTCCCTCTTAAAGTGGACCAGCTCGCCACAATGGAAGCAAGCATGGTCAAGAGTAGGTCTGCTAGCTGATGTATAGGATGATCCCTGGCCTCTAGGAGTTGAAGACTGAGCTCCCTGACGACCACCTGTAGTAGCTGACAGAGCTGACTGAATAGGACAGGCCGGGTAAGCCTGCTGATGCTGGCCCCTCGAGTATGAACCACCAAAGTTTCCCTCATTCTGGGGTTTCTTGGCTAAAGCCTTAGTCTGCCCCGCTTGCCTAACTCCCTTTATCTTCTTCACATAATCCACCACATCATTAAATCCCTTTCCTGAAGAAGTCATATGCACTGACAGTACCTATAGTTCACTATTCAGACCCTTGACGAACAACCGAACCCGTTCCTCCTCAGAACCCAACATCTGTGTAGCTAAATAAGATAACGCATGGAACTTAGCCTCATAAGCCGAGACCGACATGCTACCCTGCTCCAAGTTCAGAAACTCATCTTTCTTCCGATCCCTTAAAGTACGGGGAACGTACTTCTCTAGAAACAATGTGTGGAACTGCTCCCAAGTCAGTGGAGGTAGAACAGAAGATCGACACTCAACATGAGACCTTCACCACTGCTTAGCATCACTCTGCAGTTGAAAAGTGACAAATTCAACCCCATGCTGACGTATAATACCCAACTTGTGCAACCTATCATGGAAATCTAGGATGAAATCATAGGTATCCTCCTTGTCTGTACCATGAAACGTTGGAGGTTTCAGCTTAAGGAACTTAGTCAGCATCTCATGCTCATTTCCAGTCATAACCAGTCCAAGCATTGGCCTGAAGAGATCATTAATGACCGAAGTTGCATCCATCCTAGGTGTTGTAGTAAACACTGGCTGATTATCCAAGGCCTGATTTGCATAAGCTGTGGGTATGGCTCCAGCACCAACCAACCCACTCAGAATATCCCACACCTACTTAAAACCTTCCGGTGTCATAGTAGGAAGGCCTGCACCCCCAACCGGTGCTGCCTCCGCTTGAGCCCCTTCATCCTCTACAACCACTTCTTCTACGTCCTTAACCACATGCTCCTGAGGTGGGGGAGGGGTTACCTCACGTGCAATAGCAACTGGATCTCCACCCCTAGCGGGTGCAGCTCCAGCTCGTCCCCTGCCCCTTCCTCTACCTCTGCCATGAACTACCGGGCTCGCTGCTAGGACCGCTGGCCTTGCTCCATTGTTCCTTGTCGTAACCATCTGCGGACAAAAGAATGAATAAGCTTAGATACCAATTTGTATCACCAGATACCAATTGGAATCGATTTATAGCACGAAAGAAAGAAGGAAGAGATAGTTTTTCCTAAAGCCCCAGAGCCTCTCGAAAAAAAGTACGGACGTCTCTACACCGTTCCGCAAGAGTCTACTAGACCTATTTGGTACGACGAGATCAACGAACCTAGGCTCTAATACCATCTTTTAATGACACAGACCATCGTGAGTGGCACCCACCCAACCCCTGGATGAGCGAACCAATAGAATTCAACCCTTTGCCTGGACTAACAACCTAAAACCAACAACAAAAGTAAACTAGCAATTAAATAATACAAAAACTAAAGCTTTAATATATATATCCCGGAAAAAATCCCTCCTAGGAACTGCAAGTTGCTATACCAAACATCACTACCAATATCTGGAATTGCGGGGATGCAACCCCAAAGGAAAATACAAAAATAGTTTCAAGTTCGAGACAAGTGGACTGCAACTCTAAAGATAAGGCCAAGGTAGTTTGATCAAACAGCTGACCCTTGAAGTCAGAAATCATCGGTGCTAAAGGTGAGGTCGCGTCTCAGTAGCTGGAAGATTTCTTGTACTCACCAAAAGAAAAGCAAGTGCAATATCAGTACACCACCATTGTGTTATTGTAGGATCATTAGCCAGTTTCCAAATAAATAGTGTATAAGCAGTACAACAATATCAAGTAAAAGGTATGGAAAACATGCAACAATAGCCATAGACACACCTAGACTACAAGTCTCTACTTAGCTTGTTCCGCATGAAATCCACCACCTAACTCTAAGTCACAACCATATACCATTAACTATACCTTTCCGTCTAGCCCGGACCAACCCTGGGATCCCCTCTAAACAATACAATGTACCTTGAATCAACCCGGCCTAAACCAAGACCAAAACAAATAGTTATACAGAATTTCCCCGGCCTCTTAAGGGCCACCAAACCAATAACACCATTTAATAAACAACCTGATCGACTCACGGAACCAATATCAGTCAATGCAACACAACAGTAAAAATGTAATGATGCAACAAAAGTAAACCTGTACCAAGCGTGGTACCTGAGCCAACCGTTAGTATATTCTGTACCAGGCGTGGTACTCGTGCCAACCATTTGTTATACCCGTACCAGGCGTGGTACCCAAGCCAACCAAATGTCAATAATTCACAGTCAAATGCATGAACAAACAACTTGTAAACCAACAAGCAAATACCGTTCAAATCACAGACTGTAAAGCAGGAAACCTTAGACATTCCACACAACTTCCCCAAGCAATGTAATTCATATAATCACTTAGATATGAGTACAAGGATATACAACATTCACAAAAATCGTAAGCCATCACCTACCTCGAAATGATCCAAGCTCTATTCAACCCGAGCTTTCTCGTGTTTCGGATTCCTTTCTTGTTCTTGGTCTAAAATAACATACAAGAACATACAATTAACACACAAGGCCTGCACAATACCCAGATTACACCAAATCCTCAAACCCCAGGCCACTCATGATCATCCTACCCTTTTCCCGGGCTTTTCCACAGTTAATTAAACTACTTCTATAATTTTTATGGATAAAAATAGAGAATTTAACAACCTATGATCATAATAACATATTTTTAACAATGCCAAAGAACATTCATGCTTGGAATCCCCTTCCTTCCCCAGATTCTACCATTCCTAGGTTATTCCAACCTTTCCCCAAGTTCCCTCTAGCATTTATACCGCATAGGAAACGTAGTACAAGGATTGGGGAGTAGAAACCTTACCTTAGGGAAGAAATTCGAAGGAAAAAGGAGGCAAATCGCCTAAAATTGCCCCAGTTCTTCTCCCAAATGAATTGTAGAAAAACTGAACTATTTTGGGGAAGTTTATGCATTAAAAACCCCTCGTCCCGCTATAGCGGTCCCCGCTCTACTATAATGGTCCCGCTATAGTGGACGACCTCCGCTATAGCGGTCTTAAGTGGGTGTTGACCGCCTTGACCACCGCTATAGCAGTATTTTCCACCACTATAATAGAGGTTGCTACGGTAGACCATTGCGCTCGTCATGGACATAATGTCCAATAGTTTCCCAGTTTTTGTCATTTTACAACACATCTGCTTTCTCGATGACCCGAAATAACCCTTTCACATCAAACGCGATTTCGGGAATTCTACTTACCCAAACTTGATTCTGAAAAGTTCCTCGACTCCTTTATGTCTTGGATACATGGAAAAATAGCTCAAAACAAGATACATAGACCAATCATTATCTGGATTTACCTAGGATCTACCTCTATCCAAAACTAGCAGAGCCTAGCCTAGCCTAGAATTTCAAACTCCCAAATCCAGAGTTTTCTAACTCTAAAACTTGGCATGATTGGACTACCCATAACGACGAACCCGATCGTTATAGTTCCATCACACCCACTATGGAAGGGGGTAGGATACTACCTCAATACGGCTATAACAGAGAAATTCCCACAATAGCGAGAATTAGAGTTGGTCTACTCTGCTATAGTGAGAGGCTTTCAATATGGAAGTCCACTATAGCGGGATTAAACACTATTAATGCAGAAACTTCCCTAAAATATTCATTAGTTAATAAAAATATTTTGGGGAAGGCAGAGGAGATTTGGGGAGATTCTTACCATTTTTCCACAAGAATTCTTCGTTAGGGTAATTAAGTACTTTATCCCTGTAAACTAGTATTTTGATTCATATAGCTTAGAATTATAGTTACAGGCCTTAGGAAGGGTTTAGCTTGATCTAACATGGAATTTCTTGTGTAAATGGGGATTATATGGTATAAAATCCTGGGTTTTTGATTTAAAGTTGTTTATTCATGATTCCATTACTATAATTTGCTAGTGTAACCATAGAATTGGTAGTTTCTAGGTGAATTATTAGTGCGAAGACCCTAGTGTAGATAGAATGATCATGAATTTGGTATGAGGATTCCATATTAGGCTATAATCCATAATAATTAAGGCCATGGGTTGAAATATTATTTGTATTTATGTTTTTAGACCATAATTAAGCTGAGGTTTCAAGAAAAGGGAAAGCTCAGGTTTGGTAGAATATTTCAGGCTTAGATTAATGTAGGTGATGGTTACTTATAACCCAATTTGCATTGTGTGCATAATAACTATCTCATTAGTATTACTTGCACAATACGTGTTCAGGAAAAAAAATAAATGTTAAATGATATCTTACATGTTAATCACTTGCAATAAACCTATTTTAAAATGCTTATTGGTCGTACAAGTATGGTATGTTAGTATCATGATTGTGATTATTATGATATCTATGATTCATTGGTTAGCTTGGGTACCATGCCCAGTATATTGGTTGGCTCAGGTACCATACTTGGTGTAGGTTTATTCATCGGTTAGCTAGGGTATCACGCCTGGTACAAGTTCATTTATGGTTGGATCGAGTACCATTCCTGGTATAGGTTTACTTGTTATTTATGTGTGTTGGTTCCTTGAGTGCACTGGGCTTATTTGTTGTGATGTTATTCTTACATATTGGTTCTTTAGTGGCTGGGTTGGTGTGTTTAAGTGCTAAGGTGGTTTCTTATGTAAACCAGTATTGCATATTAAGAGTCATAAATGATGTCCTACAGATCCTTGGGTGGTTCGGGTTACTTGAAGGATGTGACATAATTGTATGTGGTCTGTTACTTATGGTTTTGGACATATCTTATATGGTTGTTAAGTCAGGTTATTGACTGGGAGTCTTACTGGTATTCGTTTGACTTGGCTTATTGCATGTTTGTCCTAATATGCTATGTTATGGTTTTATGTTCATATTTCGTATTTTGGAGTTGAACGATGATCCTATCGGTACACTGTTATTCTTTTGTACTAATACTATACTTGCTTTTCTTTTGTTGAGTATAGGGCATATTCCGGCGGATGCTTCAAGATCTCAATTATGAGTTTGGTGACTTTCGAATTCAAGGGTGAGCTACATATTCGGGGCTACCATGAATTCTTTAGTTATTTCTAGTCCTTTGTTCGGACTGAGACTCTATGTCCGTCTTCCATACTTGATTAGAGTTTTGGTGCACGACATTCAGATTCTAGAGGTTATTTGAGCATTTTTTTTCTATTTTCTATCTAAGATGTGAATCTTGGTTTTTATTATTGAAAATGGTTTTAGCTGCTTATTTTTGGTTAAGTGTTGGCTTGGTTAATTGATTTTCCCATCGGGCATTTAGTGTGGGTTCCACTTAGAGCAATTTAGGTCATGAGAATGATAGTATAAGAGCCCTAGGTTTGTTGATCTCATCATACCAAAATGGGTCTAGTAGAGTTTTGCGGAATGGTAAGAGATGTCTGTACTTTTCTTCGAGAGGGTACAAGACTTTAGGATACTATCCCTTCTTTCTTCCTTTGTGCTATAACTTGATTCCAATTGGTATCTAGAAATAGAAATTAGTATCTGACCTCCTTCATTCTTTTGTCCACAGATGGCGAACATTAGGTGGAACGGAGCAAGGGCAGTAACTCCAGCTATGGAACCGACAGTTTGTGGGCGAGGTAGGGGTAGGGGAAAAGAGAGTGTGCCTTGTCTTACTAGGTGATGGACTCAACATACCAAACATATATAAATGGGGATTTGACTTGCTAACTTTCCTTTTATAGTTTCTAAAGCTTGATTAGGGATCACAATACAAAGAAGAAACTTGACAAAAGGATAACTTACGTTTCGTGCAAAAGAATCAGATTTTTATAAGAAGGCGACTTGAATAACCATAGTATATAACTTAGTTACTTAAGACTTGTTGAGTTACCAAATCAGCTCTCTTGCAACAGAATACTCAAATTCCTTCTTTCGGAGATTTAGAGTTCTATTTCTAGATTCATGCCGATAAGGAATAAAAAAGCCTTAACATACCTCTTTCCTTCCAAAGATTGCGCTTACCACAACTTGGACTTTCCTTTATTAAGTTAATCTACAACACAAGGGTATAATGAAGCTAATATTAGCTCTTAAACCTGATGCATCTTTCCCAAAACAGTAGCTAAACATTTCCCAGGCAGATTTACGTATTTTGCATTAATTAAAGGTGTATCGTCACACCTTTCTCCCCTATCCAATACACATAACACACACACCAAACTACTTCCTCCAATAATACAAAACACATCAAACAGACCCTACAAAACTCACCATGCCGAAATACAATAGCAACACATTGAACCCACGACTTCCGATCGCCGTCCCGTGAGTTCTTATCAACAATTCAACAACAATTGTCCATCTGAACTTCAATCCAAAAATATGATTATGGGTAGAGTACTTACCACACTTGAAGGGGTGTTTTTATACTCTTTTTATTGATTCCTTGAAAATCTTAAGTACCTCCTACACATACACGAACAAGAGAAGAAGAAATCTCTTAATTGTTACACAATTTTGATGTGTTAAATCTTAAGAAAGGGGCTGCCATAGTTCATGTCTTTCTTACCATAGGATATCCTAGATATATGTAGTAATTAATATGAAGATAACAAGTTGTTTAACTCACCTTAAGCTTGAATGAATCTTTATCTTCTTAGAACCCTAAAGGGAGAGAGGGGCTGCCAAAGGAAAGGAGATAATAGAGAATTTTTTCCAGCTTTTTGTGATCAATATTGATCAACAAAAGGTCTGTATAAAGGGACCTTTTTGGCCGACCTTTTTGAGTATATTTGGGCCAAAATGGGTCAAGAAACTTGGGCCAAAATTACCCTTTGCTTGGGCCTCAAAAGGGTTAAGTTTTGTGGCTGATTTTGGGCTTCTCTTGGGTCAAAATGTGGTCAATATTGCTGGCTACCTTTTGTAGTTGTTTGGGACAGATTTGGTTATGCTTTGATGGGCCAACTTTAAGCTTCATTTGGGCTACCATTAGGTCTAATAATCCATGACGTCGCTGCCCGTAATCGGCCCTCGGAACTTGGTTTGTTAGCGTAGGTAGGTGATGAACCTACTTGTCACCTAAAAGCTTAGATAAGTGGAGCAAGCACCTCACTTGTTTTATCTCATTTTCAAAACTCTCATCCTTATACTTTAACTTAACACTTATATACATTTGACCATTTCAAATTCTAGGCCAAAGTACCCCTTCACAATCTCGAGCTCAAATACCTTCGTCGATATTTGGTTAGTCACATAGGTTTTGAAAGGTATGGGGTGTTACATCCTCCCCCCCTTAGAATCATTCGTCCTCGAATGAGGGTAATGCATATAAAGCTCTAGTCCCTTAGGATTTTTTTTGAAATTTTAGCAGAGTTTCCTTTATAATTGGGACTATCCAAAAACCTGAAACTCAGCAAAAGTCCAGCACGATGCCGCACAGGGCGATACAATTATATACAATTAAATGTAATCATTTTCACATGTTCAAACCTGATCATATTTGCATAGTAGGAAGAGTATCAAGAACATAAGAATATTACTTACCTCTATACTATCTTCAAGTCATAAATAACTGGGGATGCTTTTTCCTCATTTCTTCCTCGGCTTCCCACGTCATTTCCTCGATATTATTATTTCTCCATATTACCTTTACTGAGGCTACTTCTTTGGTTCTGAGATTCCTAACTTGACGATCTAGGATAGAAATTAGTACTTCCTTATAGGATAAGTCTTCAGAAAGTTGAACATCTTTGATAGGCATAATACGTGAAGGATCTTCTATGCACCTTCGTAGCATCGATACATGAAATACAGGATGGACTGTCTCCAATTCTATGGGTAAATCTATCTCATATGCCACTTTTCCTACCCTCCGAATGATCCTGTATGGTCCAATAAATCTTGGACTAAGCTTTCCCTTTTTACCAAATTGCATAATGCCTTTCATGGGCGAAACCTTTAGGAAAACCCAATAACTAATACTAAATTCCAAATCCCGACGTCGCACATCTGCATATGATTTCTGCCTACTCTGGGCTGTTAGTAATCTTTCTCGGATTAGCTTCACCTTCTCTATTGACTGATTAACTAGGTCTGGCCCTAATAATCCTGCTTCTCCAATTTCAAACCATCCAATCGATGATCTACACTTTCGTCCGTATAAAGCCTCATAAGGAGCCATTTGAATGCTTGCATGGAAGCTATTATTATAAGTAAACTCAATTAGTGGCAAATGGTCATCACAACTCCCTTTAAAATCTAGTACACAAGCTCGTAGCATATCTTCGAGTGTTTGAATAGTATGTTCAGCTTGTCCATCTGTCTGTGGATGAAAAGCTGTACTGAGACTTATTTGAGTACCTAAGCCTCTCTGGAAATACCTCCAGAAATATGCTGTAAACTGAGCACCCCTATCTGAAATGATGGAAATTGGGACACCATGAAGTCGAACTATTTCACTAATATACAACTTGGCATAATCTTCAGCAGTATAAATTGTCCTGACTGGCAAAAAGTGAGCTGATTTTGTAAGTCTATCTACAATCACCCACATGGAGTCATACTTCCGATAAGTACAGGGTAACCCTATAATAAAGTCCATGTTGATCACCTCCCATTTCCAGGTAGGTATCACTATACTTTGAGTTAGACCTCCGGGTCTCTGGTGTTCAATTTTTACCTGTTGACAATTCGGGCATTTGGCTACAAACTCTGCAATATTTCTCTTCATATTATTCCACCAATAAATCTATCAAAGATCATGATACATCTTCATCGCTCCTGGATGGATTGAATAGCGGGAATAGTGAATTTCTGCCAAAATTTTCTCCCGAAGCTCCCCAACGTTAGGTACACATAGACGACCTTGATATCTAAAAACCCCATCTTTCTTAAGCTCTATTAGTGGTTGCTTCTGTTGTGGAATTTCCTCCCTCAATCTTACTAATTCTGGATCATCATATTGTCATTCCTTTACCTCTATTATAAGTGAGGATTCCGCTGTGCTTTAAATAACAACTCCCCCATTACCTTGGTCTAGTAGTCGAACCTGCAAATTAGCTAATTGATGTAGTTCTCTTGTCATCTCAATCTTTCTATTTTCTACATGGCTCAAGCTTCCCATGGATTTGCGGCTAAGTGCATCGGCCACTACATTGGCCTTACCTGGATGGTACAAAATATCTACGTCATAATCCTTTAGTAACTCTAGCCACCTTCTTTGCCTTAGGTTTAAATCCTTCTGTTTGAATAAATACTGTAGACTTTTGTGGTCCGTAAACACGTCTACATGGACTCCAAACAAGTAATGGCGCCAAATTTTCAAGGCAAATATAACTGCTGCCAATTCAAGATCATGAGTAGGGTAATTTTGTTCGTGCTTTCTTAGTTGTCTTGAGGCATAAGCAATAACTTTACCATGTTGCATTAAAATGCAGCCCAACCCAATCCTTGAAGCATCACAATACAAAACATAACCTTCCGTGCCCTCTGGCAGAGTTAAGACATGTGCTGAAGTAAGTCTGTCCTTCAACTCCTGAAAACTCTACTCACATGCATTAGACCAGTGGAACTTGGCAGCTTTATGAGTCAACTTTGTCAATGGTGCAGAGATAGAAGAAAATCCTTCCACAAACCTCCGGTAATAACCTGCTAAGCCCTAAAAACTACGGATCTCTGTAGCATTCAAGGGCCTCAGCCAATTCTTTACAACTTCAATCTTTTGGCCGTCAACTCTAATACCTTCATCTGTAATTATATGGCCAAGAAAAGCCACTGAAGTCAACCAAAACTCACATTTGGAGAACTTCGCATATAATTTATGATTTTGAAGTGTTTGCAATACGACACGTGGATGATCAACATGTTCAGCTTCGGACCGCCAGTAAATCAGGATATCGTCAATAAATACGATCACGAATACATCTAGGAATGGCTTGAAGACCCGATTTATTAGGTCCATAAAAGATGCTGGGGCATTAGTAAGCCCAAAAGACATTACTAGAAATTCAAAGTGGCCATACCTTGTCCTAAAGGCTGTTTTGGAACATCTACCCCTTTAACACGTAACTGGTAATACCCCGACCGCAAGTCAATCTTTGAAAAACATTTGGCGCCTTGCAACTGATCAAAAAGGTCATCAATCCTTGGAAGCGGATACTTATTCTTGATTGTAACTTTGTTCAGTTGTCGGTAATCGATACACATTCTCAAGGACCCATCCTTCTTACGAACAAACAAAACTGGTGCGCCCCATGGCGATGTACTAGGCCTAATGAAACCTTTTTCGAGTAGATCCTTTAATTGTTCCTTTAACTCTCTTAATTCTGCAGGAGCCATCCTGTAAGGGGGAATTGATATTGGCTGAGTATCTGGGAGTAGGTCAATGGCAAACTAAATTTCCCTTTCTGGAGGGATTCCTGGAAGCTCATCCGGGAATACATCTAGAAACTGACTCACCACGGGAACTGATTGAAGAGTCACTGGTCCATCCTCTGTGCTTCTTACTCAGACTAAATGATAAATATATCCTTTAGAAATCATTTTCTAGGCCTTAAGGTAGGAAATAAACCTACCCCTTGGCGTGGCAGCATTACCTTTCCACTCTAGGATTGTCTCTTTTAGAAAATGGAATTTGACAACCTTAGTTCTACAATCGATAATAGCATAACATGCAGCTAACCAGTCCATGCCCATAATGACATCGAAGTCAATCATATCTAATTTGATTAGATCAGCTGAAGTAAGACGATCATAAATCCACACTGCAAAATCTCGATAAACTCGTCTAGCTATAATAGATTCACCAACCGGCGTAGATACAACAAAGGGTCTAGACAATAACTCAGGGCCTGCCCCCAACTCACCAGCAATGAGCGGGGTAACATATGAAAGAGTAGAGCCAGGATCTATAAGTGCATAAACAACATGAGTAAAAATAATCAATGTACCTGTAACAACATCAGGTGATAATTCCAAGACCTGGCGACCGGCTAGAGCATAAGTGCGATTCTGACCACCACCTGAACTGGATGCTCCTCCTCCTCCTCTACCTCTACCATGACCTGGTGTAGCCTGTGGGCCTGTCCTAGGCAGATGAATAGTAGATGAAGAAGCTGCCATCGACCTTATAGGTTGGGACATCTCACCCCTAACTCTACTTGGACAGTCTCGCATAAAGTGACAAGGATGCCCACACGAATAACAAGTATTTGAACCCAGGCAACATATCCCAAGATGCTTCCTACCGCACTGAACACAAGGTGGCAAAGGTGGCCTCATCTGACCTGAATGCCCCTGGCGATAGGAACTGGATGCACCTGAACTGTGGCCTGGTCCAGTCTGAGAAAACCGATCATACCTCTGCCTTTACAACTGATATGGGGCACCACTAGTAGGGTGGGGTGATCGCCTATTAAAATTTGGCCTAACATTACCTCGTGGCTCTACATAGGACCCAGTAGATCTAGCCCTCTTATTCTGATCCCTTTCTCGGCTTTGGTTATCTCCAATTTGTATTTCAAGATCCTCTGCAGTCTGAGCAACAACTTGTATCTTAGAAATATTCATATCCTCTTGTGTGGCTGCTATTGTTAATCCCTTAATCAATTCATCCTTAAGGCCACACACATATCGATGAACTCTAGCTCGCATTGTACTCACAATATCAAGGGCGTACCTGGCTAATGAATTAAAACTGAGGCTGTACTGTCGAACACTCATATTGCCCTGCCTAAGGGATAGAAATTTATCAAGTCTGGCCTCTCGAACCTCCTGTGGAAGATAGTGAGCTAGAAAGGCCTCTGAAAATTCCTCCCATTCAGCTGGGGGTGCATTTGATCCCCTAGAACGATCCCAAGCCTCGAACCATAAAATGGCCACATCTCGTAACCTGAAAGATGCAAACTCCACTGCCTCCACTACTGTTGCATGCATGACTCGAAGTACTCGATAAGTCTGATCAATAAACTCCTGAGGATCCTCACGTGGATCAGAGCCTGTAAATATAAGAGGACTTAGGCTGATAAACTCTCGAGCCCTAGAACTTTCTGAGCCAACTGACTTGGCACTCGCTGATGCCCCAATTTGTTGTTGTTGTGTGGCTACCATCTCGGTCAATAATTGAACAGCACTCTTGATGTACTGGTCCTCTGCTTCAGGTGGAGGAGCTACAGGTGCTTGTTCATCTCTAGCTATCTCAGATGCCACTGGAGTAGGTGGGGTAAGGGGTACTGGATCCCCTCTAGTCTCATCAGGTACTTGATGAACTGGGATATCTGGTGTCGATGATTCACTTTGAGCCTCAAAACTATCCATTTGGATAGGTGGGGAACAACTAGTACCTTCCCCCGTATCCGTGCCAACCCGTCGGCTACTCATTTGTCTGGTCACAGGCATTTCTGTAAACAAGGAATAGAAAAACATGAATTAGACTTCAAACATCTTATAACCTCGCTCTATTGCACGATCTAGCAGATGAAAGAAGGATAACAATTCCTAAATGTCCGTAGCCTCATGATTATAGGTATGGTGCACAACACACCCATAAGCAAGACTCTACTAGACACGGCTTGTAGACTCCCTGGGATTCGACGTGCTCTGATACCAAGTTTTTCACTCCCCAAACCATGGGAGGCATGACCGACACCCGGAGCCCCAAAAGGCCGAGGGTGTCAAAATAGAGTGTATCTCTATTGAACCTGCTGGGGGTCTAAGACCGATAAGGTCTCTAAGAATAGCAATTTAAAACACTGAAATCTCAATAGTAGCTAAGTAACTCAAGGCCGACAAGGCTATTATCATAGTAGATAGCTAATAACAAGGCCGACAAGGCCATACCCAACACTGATATACATATACACGTCTACAAGCCTCTAGGAGTAAGTAAAATATCACATATCCAAGACAGGGCCCTGGACTACCCATAAGTTGTACATATACATAACCTGCTCAAAATATAAGCTAGACCTCTGACTCGTCAGCTCCAGGAAGAATGGAGCTTACCAAAATGGCTGAACTCTGCAACTTCTACTGAAGAGGTCTATCTGGGTATCTGTCTGGACCTACAGGCATGAATGAAGCGCCCCCAGGCAATGGGGACGTCAGTATGACAATAATGTACTGGCATGTAAGGTAGAAACATAAAATCAAGTCGCAAGTAGTAAATCTGAACAAGATATAATATGAAACTTGTAAACTGTAATTGGTAAGACTCGTTAAGCTCTTTTCTCCATTATTCCTTTTAGAACACAACACATGCATTAACTCACACCGCAACTCACTCTTTGTAACCCATGCTGAACCATAATAGTGCCTCGGCACACCATATATATAATAGCCTCCATATGGCAGTAGCGCCTCGGTGCACGCTATGTATATAATGGCCTCAATATGGAAGTAGCACCTAGGTGCACACTATGTATATAATGGCCTCAATATAGCAGTAGCACCTCGGTGCAAACTATGTATATAATAGCCTCAATATGGAAGTAGCACCTCGGTGCACAGTAATATGCAAACCACGCATAATAAGTGTATTACTAGATTGACCTTCAAAGCTATTCTTGTTATTTATGAAGGTTCATTTAGATAACTTCTTTAGCCTTGGCTTACTAGGTGTTGGAATCAACATACCAAACACATATAAATGGGTATTTGACTTGCTAACTTTCCTTTTATACTTTCTATATCTTGATTAGGGATCATAATACAAAGAAGAAACTTGATAAAAAGATAACTTACGTTTCGTGCAAAAGAATCAGATTTTTATAAGAAGGCGACTTGAATCACCATAATATATAACTTAGTTCCTTAAGACTTGTTGAGTTACCAAATCAGCTCTCTTACAACAGAATACTCAAATTCCTTCTTTCGGAGATTTAGAGTTCTATTTCTAGATTCATGCCGATAAGGAATAAAAAAGCCTTAACATACCTTGTTCCTTCTGAAGATTGCACTTACCACAACTTGGACTTTCCTTTATTAATTTAATCTACAACACAAGGGTATAATGATGCTAATATTAGCTCTTACATCTGATGCAACTTTCCCAAAACAGTAGCTAAACATTTCCCGGGCAGATTTACGTATTTTGCATTAATTAAAGGTGTATCGTTACACCTTTCTCCCCTATCCAATACACATCACACACACACCAACCTACAGCCTCCAATAATACAAAACACATCAAACACCCCCTACACAACTCACCATGCCGAAATACAATAGCAACACATTGAACCCACGGCTACCGATCGCCGTCCCGTGAGTTCTTAACAACAATTCAACAACAATTGTCCATCCGAACTTCAATCCAAAAATATGATTATGGGCAGAGCACTTACCACACTTGAAGGAGTGTTTTTATCCTCTTTTTATTGATTCCTTGAAAAGCTTAAGTACCCCCTACACATACACTAACAAGAGAAGAAGAAATCTCTTAATTGTTACACAATTTCTATGTGTTAAATCTTAAGAAAGGGGCTGCCATAGTTCATGTCTTTCTTACCATAGGATATCCTAGATATATGCAGTAGATTAATACCAAGATAACAAGTTATTTAACTCACCTTAAGCTTGAATGAATCTTGATCTTCTTAGAACCCTAAAGGGAGAGAGGGGCTGCCAAAGGAAAAGAGATAAGAGAGAAGTTTTTCCATCTTTTTGTGATCAATATTGATCAACAAAAGGTCTGTATAAAGGGACCTTTTTGGCTGACTTTTTTGAGTATATTTGGGCCAAAATGGGTCAAGAAATTTGGGCCAAAATTACCCTTTTCTTGGGCCTCAAAAGGGTTAAGTTTTGTGGCTGATTTTGGGCTTCTCTTTGGTCAACATGTGGTCAATATTGGTCGCTACCTTTTGTAGTTGTTTGGGCCAGATTTGGTTGTGCTTTGATGGGAAAAATTTAAGCTTCATTTGGGCTACCATTAGGTCTAATAATACATGACGTTGCTGCCCGTAATCGACCCTCGGAACTTGGTTCGTTAGCGTAGGTAGGTGCTAAACCTACATGTCACCTAAAAGCTTAGATAAGTCGAGCAAGCACCTCACTTGTTTTATCTCATTTTCAAAACCCTCATCCTTATACTTTGACTTAACACTTATATACATTTGACCATTTCAAATTCTAGGCCAAAGTATCCCTTCACAATCTCGAGCTCAAATACCTTCGTCGATATTTACTTAGTCACATAGGTTTTGAAAGGTACGGGGTGTTACAGTATGCCTCCAGATAGGGATATTAAATTCTGTATAGAGTTAGAGCCGGCAGAGTTGTGGGAACTCAAAACTCAGTTACAGGATTTCTTGATAAGGGGTTTATTCAACCTAGTGCTTCGCTTGGGTTGCTCAAGTCTTGTTTGTTAAAAAGAAGGATATCGGCATGAGGATGTGTATAGATTACAGGTAGTTGAACAAGGTTACCAGCCAGAATAAGTATTCCTTGCCCCATATAGAGATCTTTATAACCAGCTACAGGGTGCTTCAGTGTTTTCCGAAATTGACTTGAGGTCTGGGTACCATCAGCTGAAGATTCGGCCTTAGGATATACCTAAGATGTCTTTTAAGACTCGATATAGGCATTATGAGTTCCTGGTAATGTTGTTTAGGTTGACCAATGCGCTAGCAGCCTTTATAAGCTTGATGAATAGTTTTATCAAGTCATTCTTGGATTATTTTGTGATAGTGTTTATCAATGACATTTTGATTTACTCCAAGAGTAAAGAGGAGAATGCAAATCATCTTCGTATTTTCTTAGGAATATTGAAGGAGAAGCAGTTGTATGCAAAATTTTCAAAATGTGGGTTCTGGTTATCTTTGGTTGCATTCTTATGGAATATGATCTCAGAAAAGAGGGTGATGGTAGACCCCCAGAAGATTAAGGTGATTAAGAGTTGAGTTCGGCCTAGCTCTGTGATTGAGGTTAGGAGTTTCATGGGTCTTGGTAGCTACTATCGTATATTTGTCAAGAATTTTGCTTCTATTGCTACTCACTTGACAAGGTTGACTCAGAAGGAAGTACCATTTGTTTAGTATGATAAGTGTGATGAGATATTACAAAGGCTCAAGACACTTTTGACTACAACTCGTATTCTCTAACTGCCGGTTGAAGGTAAGGATTTTGTTGTATTTTGTGATGCTTCACATTCGGGTTTGGGTGCTATGTGGATACATGATAGGAATTTCATCACTTATGCTTTGAGGCAACTGAAGCCTCATGAAAAGAATTAAACCCATGATTTAGCATTGGCAGCGGTGGCATTTGCACTTAAGATCTGAAGGCACTATCTCTATGGTGTCAAGTATGAGATGTTCACAGACCATCGCAATCTATAGTATATGTTTATGAAAAGGGATATGAAACTGAGATAGAGAAGCTAGATGGAATTGTTGAAAGATTATTCCATCCATCCTAGCAAAACTAAGATGAATCAAGACTTGAGGCAGCTTTATTGGTGGAGTGGTATGAAGAGGGACATAAAGGAGTTTGTATCTCAGTGCTTGAACTATCAGCAGGTTAAGTTCGAGCACATGCGACCTGGTAAATTGAAACAGAGACATTTCATTCCTGAGTGGAAGAGGGAAGAGATCACAATGGACTTCATATCACGATTACCACACACTTCTCGAGGGTTTGCCTCTATTTGGATTATTGTTGATAGGCTGACTAAGTCTGCAAACTTCTTGCCAGTTCATTTTTCCTATAGTGTAGAGAGGTTAGCTCAGATGTATCTCCATGAGGTTGTCTGTTTTCATGGGTTTCCAACTTTTATTATTTTAGACCACGATACTCAGTTTTAGAGGACTATTCAGTGAGAGATGGGTACAAAGATTCATCTCAGCACAACATTCTATCCTCAGACCGATGGCTAGTCCGAGAGGACTACCCAGGTCTTTGAGGACATGTTATAGGTCTGTGTTGTTGATTTTGGGGGTTCATGAGATAAGTACATGCCTTTGATAGAATTTGATTATAATAATAATTATTACTCAAGTATTTGTATGGGCCCTATTGAGGCATTATATGGTAGACGTTCCAAATTGCCAGTGGGTTGGGTTGATGGTTTTGAATCTCGGCCGTAGAGTACAGACTTACTTCATGATTCCTTAGACAGATTTTGGGTGAATCAGGATAGACTTTGGGCAACCCAGGCTAGGCAGAAGATCAACGTAGACTGTAGACTTCTTGCCTTAGAGTTCAGTGTTAGATATTGAGCATTTCCTTGAGTGTCACCCATAAAGGGCATGATGAGATTCAACAAGCAGGGAAAGCTCATCCCCATGTATATGGGGCCGTTTGAGATTCTTCAGAGGGTTAGTGATGTTGCTTATTATCTAGGTTTGCTTCCTATGTTCCCAGCTATTCACCCAGTCTCCCATGTATCCATGTTGTGGTGTTATATTCTGGATAAGTCACATATGCTACGGTAGGATTCAGTGCAGTTAGATGAGAGTTTGGATTTTGGTGAGGAGCCAGTAGACATTATAGCTAGAGATGTCAAGAGATTGAGGTACAGAGAGATTCTTGTGGTTAAGGTTCAGTGGAGGTACCATCCGATTGAGGAGGCTACTTGTGAGACCAAGAGAGAGAGAGATGTGGGCTCAGTATCTGCAGTTGTTTGAGCCTTCAGGTACTCCCTTTTCCTAACTTTCGAGGATGGAAGTCCTTTTTAGTAGGGGATAATATAATGACCCTTTCGGTTATTTTCGTGCTTTTTCTTTTTTTGCATTATTAGAGCTAACCTATAGTGACCCCAAGTGATTTATGACTTGTTGGGACTGGTGGTTTGGTTCCCGGGATATTTGTTTGGTCTTTATGACTATTTCCGTTTTTTGGAGCTTTAACTTGGGAAATCATTGACCTTAGTCAACATTCTCAGCAAATGAGCTTTAGATTGAATTTTGACAGTTTTGTTAGTTTCAGAACGTGGATTTCGGTCTGGTTGGACCCTTGGTCGGGGCCTAGGAGCATTCGGTTATGGTTTTATCTTACTTTCTAAGATTTCAGGCTAGTTGGAGTTAAAAGTTTGACTTTGGTCAACTTTTGATGATCAGAGCGTCAAATTCGAAATCTAGTAGTTCCATCAGCTCTAGAATGTCTAGTTTGGGTTATGTAGGTGGTTGGATTGGGTCCTGAGCGAGCCGAGCCCATTTTGGGTGTTTGGTTGAAATTTGTAAGTGTTGACTTTGTCAACACTTCATCAAAACGACCTTGTATGGAAGTTTCATCAATTCTGTTGAGTCTAGAATATCATTTTTGGTAGGGTAGCATAGCTCATTTGCATACGTGGGGTCCCGGATAGACCCTCTGGGCCCATTTGGTGACTTTTCAACTTAAGAAAATTTCTAGTTACTTTTGCAGGTGTAGGTCTCAGACCTTAATTGTGACTACGAGGAAGGACACATGATTGTGATGGTCTGCCTCTTTGGGCATCGCAACCACGAGGTCTCCTTCATGTGATCGCGATGAAGGGCCTCTATATCCGATACCCGTTGCTTTTTGCTACTGTATGGCTGGACCATCATGATCATGATGGTATAGCTAGCGTGGTCAGCGCGACCGCGTGGGGTCCTTCACGATCATGATAAATGACCCCTGGAAATATATATAGCTTCCTCCTTCGTTCTCCAACTCTCAAAACCATTTTCCTCCATTTCCATTGAGCTCTAAGCTCCAAATGGCTATGTAGGATCTCTTTAGGCTGGTCGGGTGACCATTTTCTAGTCTGTGGTCGATTCCCATCATCAATTGTAAGTTTTCCATCCTTTAATTTCCATTAAATTCTTTGGTTGATTCTTAATTTGTTCTTGGGGTTTAGGGGCTGTTTTAGCCCATTTTCTTACATGAATTATGCTTAATTTTTTAGCATGAGTTTCTAGTAGCGTTGAGAATTTTGTGGTAATTTTCGTTCTCAGTATTAGGTTGTGGGCCTCACGGGCCCATTTTTGACCTGGATTTTGACCCAGCTAATTATTAGCATTATGGGTATCATTAGCTTTGTATTGATGAGTAAATTATGTTTTTGGTTGTTTGATTATTGTTCCAGGCTTCTTGGAGTAGTTTAGGTTCAGACGACATTTTTCTAGCCCCTTTTCATCGGACGCCGGTAGGCTATGGCTTACCGATCTTAGACTTGGATTATATAGAATGTAATTATACTATTTATCTCATCCTTGGGTTAGGTTTACTAGGTTTGCAGCCCAGACCTTGTCCTCTGCCTTTTTGTCCATTCTTATCACCTCTGCTTCAGTATTTCAGCTAGTACGGTAGTATTACCGCCTTATGGCCCTTAATGTCCTTTTCATATGACCTTGTACAATAGATGGTGTGATATTTGGCAAGTGTCCATGAGTCCCAGACATTGATTCATGATTTCTAGATGGTTATCTATGTTGTAAAGACGATTAAGCCTGTGCAAGGCCAGTAGGTTGATATTGAGATGTTGGTTGTATCTGAGCATAGCATCATCTTGAAAAGAGCTTCTCTGCATTGGTTTATTACTACTACAGGGTTGCAGGCCTGATTATCACTAATTTTCTAACTTTCCATGGCCTCGAGGGCCTGTTTTAAGTTATTAATGGCTATAAATAGACTTAAAACTAGTTTAATGGATCTTCTTGAAATAAAAGGGATTATATCTTATTTTTCCACACTGATACCTGAGATGATACTAGACTCTTCTGAGCCAAGTGCTAGATGTAATTTTATTACTGATTTAGACCCAGATGGACTCTGGGCATGCAAGATGAGATCTTGAGAGTTGGTATGTGGTCACAAAAGCCTCCATAGACCTTGCCGATCTGGACTAGAAGCTACAGGTCGAGAGTTCTAGAGGAAGGGTATATGGGAAAACCGTTCCATAAGTCCTACCTGCTGGGCCTATGGGCGCCGGAGGAGGTGCATATGGTACCACTGGTATACCATATCATATCATTCATTTCTGCACAGTTTCACCCCTTGTTTGCTATTTGCTAAGTGTTCTCTCCGATAGTATGGGATGCCGGTAGGGTTTGTCTTCACTTGTATGTATTCCTCGGGTGTATGGGCGCTCGTTGGGATTGTAGGTAGATTAGTGTTACTTGCTCCTATTGTAGTTACCCGTTAGTTTACTTTTCTATCATCCTTACCTTATAGGCTGTGTTGTTAGCATATTTATGTTTAATTGTTTTTCTTTCTCTCCCTTTATTTGAGGTTACCGGAACACCGCCCTATTCGTTAAGCTTTCTTTATTTACTATTGTTGCAAGGATCCAAGTGCGTTCTTTACTCTTCGACTGTGTTCTATGATACATCTTCTGTGGTTAGCTTAGTACACTGGTATTCTTTTATGCCTTCTATCTATTGCTAACTTCCATGTACTTCACTCTATTTCCTTCTATGACCCTTTTCTTCCCTTATCTACTATCTACTCTTTTTATATTTTATCTATGCCCAGTTGGCCTATGATGTCTACTGGATACCCATTACTTATGCAATTGGTGCTCAAACTACACTTCTGCATCTTCTTGGTGCAGATCGTAGTGTGGGCTATCACCAATGGGGTGGGTACTTCATGTAGATTTTGAACATCTGAGACATAGGGTGAGCTCCTAGCGACCGGGGATTGATTGTATCTCTTATTTTGGCAAACTTGACTCTTTTATACATTTGGAGATAGTTGTATATTTTACTTTTTCAGTCTCTTGTACTCTTCCCTCTTAGTAGTGGCTCCTGTACTTATGATACCATGTCATGGGATGGTGTAGTTTTTTGTATATATTTAGGTTGCTTTCCATTTGCTATGCCTTCTTTACCTTCTTCAACTTATTATGCTTATTGTGCGTGTTTAATTTAGGTCGTGGACTATTTGTAATGCCCCAAAACTTCTAAACCCAAACTTAGCTCAGAAAACTAGAGGAAAAAAAAAATTTAACTGTCAGCAGAACCATGAGTCATTTCCATGAGCTGTGGAATAGTCCACGAGTCATGGACTGGACTCGTGGAACACAAATCAGAGGACTGCTCCTCTAAGGTTCATCCTACGACTTTAGTCAATGGTCCATAGAAGTTTCCACGGAACATAGAACTCGTCCATGGAATCTTCCTAGTAGATGACTCCCAGGAACCATGATTGGGTTTCACGACGCGTGAAAGTTTGCACGAGTTGTGAACCCAACCCGTGGAATAAATCTTCAAAGACCCAAGGAATTTAGCTCAGAAAGCACGAGTGGGATTCCACTACTCGTGGAAGTTTCCATGAGTTGTGAACCCAACTCGTGGAGTTCATTCTAGTAGCTCAACTTTCAGGACCAGGAAACCACGATAGGGTTCCACGACCCGTGGACTTTCCACGGGCCGTAGAACAAAGTCGTGATCCCTGAGTCGCGAATTTCAGCAGCTTTTTCTAATTATTTTCTAGGGGCATTCCAAACTTTTTCTACCTCTTTAAATGCCTTGGCTATGTTGTTTTGACTACTCTAAACCTATTTTATTAGCCAAAAACTACCTAAAACATTCATCCTCCTAAATTCATCGGACTTAGAAAGAAAAGAAACAAAAAAGGTGATAGTTTTCTCTCAAGAACAAGCAGAGGTCCTCATCAAGTTTAGCCCCAAGAATCCAAGGATTTCTCTGTAGTTTTCTCCACCAGGTATGTAGGTATTCAATAAGGGTTTATTTCACCCTTATGCCAAAAAATCTCAGGCTTTTACAGTAATTTTCATGGTTTTGAAACTAGGGTTCTTACCCGTTTTAGTAGATTGCTATAGAAATCCACTTCCTTGATTTATACATGATTTTCATCCTGTTTTAATGATATATATTGATTATATTAAACTTTCATGGATTTGTACAAGGTTTTGAGGAATCATGAGAATGTCCCTAAATTGTAGGATTTCTAAGGTGCTATCTTTCTTGAAAATTCAACCTAGATTATCAGTGTGAACTTTAAAAGAAATCAGAATTTAACTAGTTTTTAGTCCACTATAGTATTTCAGAAAAACAGAGACTTTAGACTAGTTCAGTCCTGACCCAGAAACTCAGGATGTAAGTTTTTAAATGAGCTATATTCAGTTTGGGAGTAGCATTTAACACCTAGTTGGACTAGGGTTCAGCGTACCCTCAAGTCCCAGAACTACGTGCCATCATTGGTTTATAAGTCCCTCTGTTGGGCATCAGATTTAGTGATCACACCACAATCATGCCTTTATACCCTGGCAAGGTATATTTGGTCCTCTCGATGGGGCGTATACATCGGACTCCATGTTTAGCTCACGTGGTTTATGTCGGTTAATAGACTTTCCCATAGTGTTAGTTTCAGTAATGTGCATTAGGCCCTCAGTTATGGTTACTTTCAGCTTTCAGCATGCTTCCAAATTACTCTTGCATTTCAACTATTTATGCATGATTTTTACCTTGGGCCTATGTACTGCAGTTTAGTTCAGTTTACAGCTTTCTATTATTTTAGCATGTTTATATATTCAGTTAGCTTAGCATGTTTATATATTCTATTATTTTAGCATGTTTGTACAAAGTACTGAAGCATATTCTATGTTGCATCCTATTATGATTCACTCTCAGGTTCTCAACTTCAGCCTCATAATTAGCTTGCCTCGGTGCCACATCAGCGACAGACAATGGTGAGTCCTCATCATCCGTGGACATATCTTTTATATGCTTTTGGAGTAGTCAATTGGTCTTTAGTTTTAGTATTTTAGAGTTAGCTGGGGACTTGTCCCAGCAACTTGGCTGTATTAGAGGCTTTTCAGACATAGAGTCAGACTCAGTTGATTTGGTTTGTTCTGTTTTGCATACAACTATTTGTTTAGATACTCTATTCTCAGTTGAATTCTTTTTAGATTATACTCTTTATTCAGTTATGCTTCCGTTTGTTTAGAATTATATTCTGTATGCTTGTGATATACCAGTTTCAGGGTTATCTTGGGGTCACTTGTGATCCTAGGTCATGTGTTACGTCTACGGTCTAGACTCGAGGCGTGACAAACTTGGTACCAGAGCATCAGATTCAAGAGTCCTAGGGTGTCTGAAAGACACACTAAGTAGAATCTATTTCATTGGTGTGAAGCGTGCCACACTTATGAAGGATAGGCTACGAAGTGTTCTAACAAAAACTTCACTTCTTTGGATATCTTTATCGTGCGATTGAGTGTTAATCACCTTCTCCCTTTGAATCCATTGTCATGCATTTCACATCATGCCTCCTCGCAGAGCTAATGCATGCAATGCTAATGCAGTTTCTCTAGCCCCGAACCATGAGGTTACGAATGCAAAGTTCCATAATGCGATCCAACTGTTGGCTCAGACCGTAGCCAATTAGGCTAATCAGCAGGCCCCAGTTCCAGTGAATCTCACTGGTGGATCAACTGCAGTCAGGGTTCGTGATTTTGTTCATATGAATCTGCTAGAGTTTTTAGGGTCCAAGGTTGGTGAAGACCCACAGAATTTCATTGATGAGATCAAGAAGATTCTTGAGGTTATGCAAGTGACTGGTACTGATAGTGTTGAGTTGGCATCCTATCAACTGAAGGATGTGGATCACATATGGTTCACGCAGTGGAAAGACAACAGGGGTGTGAATGCATCTTCTGTGACATGGGACTGTTTTACTGGAGCTTTTTTGGACATTTCCCAAGAGAGTTGAGGGTGGATAAGGCCCAGGAATGTATGAACTTAAGGCAGGGGTATATGACAATCCAGGAATACGGGTTGATGTTCACTCAGCTCTCCAGGTATTCTCCATATATGATAGCTGATCCAAGGGTTCAAATGGGCAAGTTCTTGGTTTGAGTATCCGATCTGGTGATGACAGAGTGCAGGAATGCTATGTTATTGGGAGATATGGATATCTCTAGATTGATGACCTATGCTCAGTAGGTTGAGGGAGACAAGCTCAAGAAAATGGCTAAGGATAACAAAAAGGCTAGGACATGTAATTATGAATATTCTGAGCAGAGGTTGGGCGGTGGGAGTCGCTCATAGTTTCAGCGTAGGTCCACAGCCCCAGCACCTTCATCAGCTAGTGCTCCATCTCTCAAGCCTCGACAAAACCAGAAAAAAAAGCATCAGGCTCTAAGTCTCAGGCCAGTGTTTCAGGTAACCGTACTTTTCCATCATGCCCAAAGTGTGGTAAGAACCACCCGGGTGAGTGTCTTGCTGGCAGAGAGGGGTGTTTTGGTTGTGGTCATCTCGGTCATAGGTTGAGGGACTTTCCCACCTCCAGGCAAGGATAGGGAGGTAACAAAGCTCAGTCTACTTCTTTAGTAGCTCCAGCGGGTTGCCCCACTCAATAGAGTGCCTCATCTGGTATAGGTGGTGGTCAGCGTTAGAACAAATTATATGTTATTCATACTCGATAGGACCAAGAGGATTCTCTCGATATGGTCACGGATACGTTGCAAGTCTTCCATTTAGATGTTTATGCACTATTAGACCCATGTGCTACACTTTTCTTTATAACTCCGTATATAGAAGTAAACATCGGTGCCAGTACAAAAATCCTCCCAGAACCCTTCTCAGTCTCTACTCTAGTTGGTGACCCAGTTGTAGCCAGACGGGTATACAGAAATTGCCCTTTCCCAGTTTCCCAAAAAGTCACCTCAGCAGACCTTGTAGAGTTAGAGATGGTAGATTTTGATATCATTCTAGGCATGGATTGATTACATTCCTGTTATGCCTCAGTCAATTTTAGAACTAGGATCATTCGATTTCAGTTTCCTAACGAGCCAATCTTAGATTGAAAGGGTAATAACTCAGTGCCTGTAGGTCGTTTCATCTCCTACCTTAAGGTTAGAAAAATGATTTCCAAGGGGTATATCTATCATCTTGTTCGGGTTAAGGATTCAAACTCTAAAACCCCAACTCTTGAGTCAGTTCCAGTAGTAAGTGAGTTCCCAGAAGTATTCTCAGAAGATCTTCCCAGAGTTTCTCCCAAAAGGGAAATTGACTTTGGAATATTTCTCCTTCCAGATACCCAGCCTATTTTGATTCCTCCTTACAGAATGGCTCTAGCTGAGCTTAAGAAATTTAAGGAACAACTAAAAGACCTTCTAGATAAGGGATTCATCAGACCCAACATCTCTCCATGGGGAGCTCCAGTATTGTTCGTGCATAAGAAAGATGGTTCTCTCAGGATGTGCATTGACTACCGTCAGTTGAACAAAGTTACAATCAAGAATAAATATCCCATTCCCAGGATTGATGACTTGTTTGACCAGCTTCAAGGTGCTAGTTGCTTTTCTAAAATAGACCTCAGATCCAACTATCATCAGCTCAGAGTCAGAGGTAGTGACATCCCGAAGATAGCTTTCAGGACTCGGTATGGTTACTATGAATTTATAGTCATGTCTTTTGGACTAACCAATGATCCTGAAGCTTTCATGGATTTAATAAACAGGGTGGTCAAGCAGTATTTGGACTTGTTCATTATTGTCTTTATTGATGATATCCTCATTTATTCTTAGAATGAGGAGGAGCATACGAATCATCTGAGAGTCATTCTGAGACTCTTAAGGATCTCCAGTTACTTGCCAAGTTCAGTAAATGTGAATTCTGGTTGCAGTCTGTCACTTTCCTTGGTCATGTGGTGTCTAGTGAAGGTATCCGAGTTGATTCTCAAAAGACTGGGGCGGTAAAGAACTGGCCCAAACCCACCTCTCTGACAGATATCAGAAGTTTCTTGAGTTTGGATGGTTATTACAGGAGGTTCGTAGAAGGGTTTTCATCCATAGCTTCCCCATTGACCAAGTTGACTCAGAAGAAGGTCATGTTTCAGTGGTCAGATGAGTGTGACAAACACTTCTTAGAATTGAAGAGTAGGTTGACTACAACTCCTATTTTGAATCTACCAGAGGGTTCAGATGGTTATGTGGTCTATTATGATGCATCCTGAGTCGGCCTGGGTTGTGTTTTGATGCAGCAGGGTTAGGTCATAGCTTATGCTTCCAGACAACTTAAGGTCCATGAGAAGAACTACCCAGCTCATGACCTCGAGCTTACAGCTGTTGTGTTTGCCTTAAAGACCTGGAGACACTACTTCTATGTTGTTCATGTTGATGTATTCATAGATGATAAGAGCCTCCAGTACGTGTTCACCCAGAAAGAGTTGAATCTTTGTCAATGGAGATGTCTTGAGTTCCTCAAGGATTATGATATGAATGTGCTCTACCATTCGGGTAAGGCAAATGTAGTGGCTGATGCTCTCAGTAGAATGTCCGTGGGTAGTGTGTCACATGTCGAGGAAGAGAAGACAGAATTAGCGAGAGATGTCCATCGGCTTGCTCGCTTAGGAGTTTGCCTTATGAACACATCATAGGGTGGTGTGATAGTCCAGAATGGATCAAAATCTTCTTTGGTAGCAGATGTTAAATAGAAATAGGATAGTGATACCATATTGCTACAGCTAAAAAGTGCAGTCCATCAACAAAGAGTTGAGGTTTTCTCCCAAGGGGGAGATGGTGTGCTTCGTCATCAGGGTCATTTATGTGTTCCTAAGGTGGGTGAATTGAGGCAGCAGATCCTTGCAGAAGCCCATAATTCTAGATATTCCATTCATCCGGGTGCCACTAAGATGTACCGTGATTTACGAGAAGTCTATTGGTGGAACGAAATGAAGAAGGGCATCACATATTTTGTGGCTAAGTGTCCCAACTGTCAACAGGTTAAAGTAGAACATCAAAAACCATGAGGTGTGACTCAAGAGATTAGCATTCCTACTTGGAAGTAGGTAGTGGTTAACATGGATTTCATTAAGGGATTGAATCGTACTCACAAATAGCATGACTCCATTTGGATGATAGTGGAAAAAGCCACTAAGTCAGCTCATTTGTTGGCAGTCAAGACTACACATTCAGCGGAGGATTATGCCAAACTCTACATCAGCGAGATAGTAAGGTTTCACGGGGTTCCCCTTTCTATCATCTCAGATAGAGGTCCTCAGTTTACCTCTCACTTCTGGAAATCATTCTAGAATGGTCTTGGTACTCAAGTGAATCTTAGTATAACATTTCATCAGCAGACGGATGGTCAGGAAGAGCGTACCATTCAGACCTTAGAGGACATGTTGAGAGAGTGTGTGATTGAATTTAAGGGTAGTTGGGATTATGACCTACCTCTCAGAGAATTTGCCTACACTAACAACTTTCACTCCAGTATTCAGATGGTCCCATATGAGGCACTCTATTGGCATTGGTGTAGATCACCGATTGGTTGGTTCGAAGTAGGTGAAGCAGCCTTGGTTGGACCAGATTCGGTACATGAGGCTATGGATAAAGTTTAGCTCATTAGAGAGAGATTGAAAACATCTCAGAGTCATCAAAAGTCCTATGCATATGTGAGGAGAAGGGACTTAGACTTTGAAATCGATGATTGGGTTTTCTTGAAAGTATCACCCAGGAAGGGGGTGATGAGATTCAGCAAGAAGGGGAAGCTCAGTCCCAGGTATGTAGGTCCTTACAGAATCTTGAAGAGGATTGGTAATATGGCTTATGAGTTACAGTTGCCAGCAGAGCTAACAATTGTTCATCCAGTCTTTCACATTTCCTTGTTGAAGAAGTGTGTTGGTGATCCGACAACGATAGTGCCTTTAGAGAGTGTGGATGTGACGGATAACCTCACCTATGAGGAGGTTCCAGTTGAGATTCTTGATCGTCAGGTTCGTAGGTTGAGAAATAAAGAGTTCTCTTTAGTAAATGTTTTGTGGAGGAATCACTCCGTAGAGGGAGCTACTTGGGAAGCAGAAGCAGCCATGATGGCTAAGTACCCTCACCTCTTTTATTTCGATTCAGTTGCAAATTGAGGTAATAGTTCCTCTATAGTCTCTCAGTTTACTCTTATGTAATTCAGTCTCAGTACCTTTTTCCCTCAGCTATCCTTGCATTTCAGCTTAATTGCATATTCATAGGACTAAGTCTAGTTAGATATTAGTTTCTAGTACTTAGTTGGTAGAGATTGCAGCTCTTTCCCTCCAAACTTAGCTTGATTAGTCTTCATTCAAGGATGAATGATCCCAAGAGGGAGATATTGTAATGCCCCAGATCTTTCAAGCCTAGACTTAGCTCAGAAAACCAAAGGAAATATAAATTTTCAACTGTCAGCAGAACCATGAGTCACTTCCACGAGCCGTGGAACAGTCCACGAGTCATGGACTGGATTCTTGAAACACATATCAGAGGACTGCTCCTCTGAAGTTCATCCCACAACTTGAGTCAATGGACCGTAGATGTTTCCACGCACCGTAGAACTCGTCCATGGAATCCTCCTAGTAGATGACTCCCAAAAACCATGATTGGATTTCACAACCCGTGGAAGTTTTCATAAGTCGTGAACCCAACCCATGGAACCAATCTTCAGAGACCCAAGGAATTTAGCTCAGGAGCCACGAGTGGGATTCCTCAACCCGTGGAAGTTTCCACGAGTCGTGAACCCAACTCGTGGAGTTCATTACAGTAGCTCAACATTCAGGACCAAGAAATCACGATAGGGTTCCACGACCCGTGGAACTTTCCACGAGCCGTAGAACCAAGTCGTGATCCCTGAGTCACGAATTTCAGCAACTTTTTCAAATTATTTTCCAGGGAAATTCCAGACTTTTTCTACCTCTTTTAATGTCTAGGCTACGTCATTTTGACTACTTTAAGCCTATTTTATTAGCCAAAAACTGGACTTAGAAAGAAAATAAACAAAAGATGCTATAGTTTTATCTCAAGAACAAGCAGAGGTATTCATCAAGTCAGCCCCAAGAATCCAAGGATTTATTCGTAGTTTTCTTCACCAGCTATGTGGGTATTCAGTAAGGGTTTAGTTCGCCCTTATGCCCAAAAATCTCAAACTTTTACATTAATTTTCATGGTTTTGAAACTATGGTTCTTACCGATTTTAGTAGATTGTTATAGAAATCCATCTCCTTGATTTATACATGATTTTCATCTTATTTTAATGATATATATTGCTTATATTAAACTTTCATGGATTTGTACAAGGTTTTGAGGAATCATGATAATTGTCCTAAATTTTAAGATTTCTAAGGTGCTATCTTTCTTGAAAATGCAACCTAGATTATCAGTATGAGCTTTAAAAGAAATCAGAATTTAACTAGTTTTTAGTCCACTACAGTATTTCAGAAAAATAGAGACTTTGGATTAGTTCAGTCCTGACCCAGAAACTCAGGATGCTAGTTTTTAAATGAGCTATATTCAGTTTGAGAGTAGTATTTAGCACCGAGTTGGACTAGGGTTCAGCGTACCCTCAAGTCTCAAAACGACGTGCTATCATTGATTTATATGTCCCTCTGTTGGGCAGCAGATTTAGTGATCATTCCACAGTCATGCCTTTATACCCTGGCAAGGTATATTGGGTCCTCTCGATGGGGCGTATACATCGGACTCCATGTTTAGCTCACGTGGTTTATGTCGGTTAATAGACTTTCCCATAGTGTTAGTTTCAATAATGTGCATTAGGCCCTCAATTATGGTTACTTTCAGCTTTCAGCATGCTTCCAAATTACTCTTGCATTTCAACTATTTATGCATGATTTTTACCTTGGGCCTATGTACTGCAGTTTAGTTCAGTTTACAGCTTTCCATTATTTTAGCATGTTTATATATTCAGTTAGCTTTGCATATCCCTCATGCTCAGTACATTCAAAGTCCTGAAGCATACTCTATGTTGCATCCTATTATGATGCAGGCTCAGGTTCTCAGCTTCAGCCTAGTAATTAGCTCGCCCCGGTTCTACATCAGCGACAGACAGTGGTGAGTCCTCATTATCAGAGGACATATCGTTTATATGCTTTTGGAGTAGTCAATTGGTCTTGACTTTCAGTATTTTAGAGTTAGTTGGGGACTTGTCCCAACAACTCATCAGTATTAGAGGCTTCTCAGACATAGAGTCAGACTCAGTTGATTTGGGTTGTTCTGCTTTGCATACAACTATTTGTTCATGTACTCTATTCTCAGTTGAATTCTTTTAAGATTATACTCCTTATTCAGTTATGCTTCCGTTTGCTTAGAATTGTATTCAGTATACTTGTGATATGCCAATTTCAAGGTTAGCGTGGGGTCACTTATGATTCTAGGTCCCGTGTTACATCTAGGGTCTAGTCTCGGGGCGTGACACTATTATTAACCACTCCAAGATATGGGGATTGTTTCTCCTACAGGGGATGGTAGGTGAAATCATGACATGTGAAATTGGGTTGTGAAATCTTGGTATCAGAGCCAAGGCTCACCGGTGTCATCGGTATAGGAGCTAATGTCTAGTAAAGTCCTGCGGATCAGGGCGGAGATGTCCGCACCGTATATTTGGGAGGCTACAATGACATTTTAGGAAACATGAGTCTTCTCTTGCTTCTACATCATGTGTTTTATCCTAGATGGCTTCCTGGAATCTCATTTGTTCTGTTCACTCTTCAGTTGATGGTATGAGATCTTTAGCAGTGAACGAGGGCAAGAATTCAACACCTCTGACTCCAGTCAGGGGTCGGGATAGGCATAGAGGTAGAGGTCAAGGACGTGCCCGAGTGATGACACCGGTTAGAGCTCGTAAGGTCGTGTATGATCCTAAGCTAGTTCTTGACCAGCAGCCTATGGAATATTGAGCAGCCCAAGTTCCACCAGGGCTAGTAGCAATATCAGTATCAGCACCAACACCATCTCCAACTCTTACAACAGATATCCAAAGTGTGTTTCTTCAGTTATTGATCATGGTTAGGGGTCAGCCTTCTGATATGGCCTAGACATCCGCTTAGGGGTTAGACCTAGTTATTCAGTGTTCAAGAGCGTAGCTTGCTACTATGTCTCCCTGTGCGCAGGTCCTTTTATTGCCTACAATCGCTCAACCTCTTTCTCTCTTCCCAGTTATGTCCTAGTAGGAGCAGAAGGCTTTGGGTCAGTTTCTGAGACTATCCCGTTCTCTTGTGCTCTCGAGAAAGATGCCTATGATTTTATTTCTACCTTTGAGGAGATGCTTCATCATCTTGGTCAGTTGGATGCCCACGGAGTGGATTATACCACCTATCAGCTTGCAGGCACCCTGAGTCTCTTTAGTTGACATGGAGGGAGTTTTACGAGGCCTTTATGGCCAAGTTCTTGTCGTAGTATGACCGTGAGTGCCGTAGGGGGTAGTTTACCCGGTTGATACACGGGTCTATGATAGAGTCTAAGTATGAGACCTGCTTTCACCAGTTGGATCTATTTGGGGCTATGATTATTCCTATAGAGCCAAACCAGATTAGTCGATTTGTTTAGGGGATGAGGACTGATCTTCATGAGACTGCTGAGATACTAGTTGTTAGTAGGCAGCCATTTTAGGCTATAACGGACCAGGCCCGCACTATAAAGGATTTTCATTGCCAGGACCCCGAGGCTAGATATAAGACACCATTCCATAAGGGTGGTTACAGTGGTTCCCACTCTGGCGGTAGAGGTTCAGGTCAGTGAGGCAGAGGATATCAGCCATAGCAGCATCCGGGCCACTCCAGCCAGCTAGTTCAGGCATCACTTCAGGCTTCAGGTGGGCTTAAATTTGATAATGGTTATGGTAGTCAGCATGGTAACAGTGGTCATCATGGGTTCAGTAGGCTGAGTTCAGGTCAGACATCGAGAGGTACATCATCTGGGACATCAGGACATGGTGGCCGTATAGGTTCAACCAGTTCATCATGCCAGAGTGGGCTATCAGGGCCTTGCTAAGAATGTGGTATTATTGGTCATTTTTCCAGATATTGCCCCCAGCGAGGTACAGTCCTGCCATCCTCTCAGCCGGCTCAGCCATTGAGAGCAGTGCATCCACTGGTTAGAGAAGGTGATATCCAGGGTAGGGGTGGTGCCTTGCATGGTCGGTCAGGTGGTCAGGATGGAGATCGGTTAGTGAAGGTCACCATCAGGTCTATGCGGTCCCTGTTAGATCGGAGGCTAAGTCCTCAGATGCGGTGATCACATGTATGATCTTTGTCTGCCATCAGTTAGCTTAAGCTTTGTTTGATTCTGGTACATCATGCTCATATGTTTTTACCTACTTTTCTCCTTGCTTGGGGTTGGCTAATGAGCCATTATCTGTTCCTATATTTGTTGCTACCCCGGTAGGAGATTCATTAGTAGTGGATCAGATTGTTAGATTATGCTTGGTAGCTATTAATGGTCTTTACACTTGGGCTAATTTGATGATATTAGATATTCTAGACTTTGATTTGATTCAGGGCATGGACTGGTTATCCCCTCACCGAGCAGTTTTGGATTTTTTGCCAAGACTGTTACCTTAGCCATGCCTGGTGTATCCCCAGTTGTGTGGCAAGGTTCTATTGGCCACGCATTATATGGGATCATTTCTTATCTTCAGGATATAAAGTTGATTTTGCACTGGTGTTTGGCTTTTCTAGCATATGTTCGGGATGTTAGTGCCGACACATTTTCTCCTAAGTCGGTCCCTGTGGTTAGAGAGTTTTTAGATGTATTTCTGACCAACCTGCCAGGCCTTCTACCTGAGTGTCATATAGACTTATCCATTGAGTTAGAGCCGGGTATCAGGCCCATTTCCATTACTCCGTATCGTATGGCTCCAGCTGAGTTGAGGGAGCTTAAGGTTTAGCTTGAGGACTTGTTAGCTAAGGGGTTCCTCAGGCTGAGTATGTCGTCTTGAGGTGCTCCAGTTTTGTTTGTGAAGAAGAAAGATGGCTTGATGCAGATGTGTATTGATTATTGGCAACTGAATAAGGTGACTATAAAGAACAGGTATTTGATTCCACATATATATGACTTGTTTGATCTGCTCCAGGGTGTATCAGTGTTCTTTAAGATAGATTTGAGTTCATGCTACCACCACTTAAGGATTAGGAAGGAGGACATCCCTAAGACAGCTTTCAGGAGACGTTATGGCCATTTTAAGTTCCTAGTGATGTCTTTTAGGTTGACCACTGCCCCAACACCTTTTATAGACTTGATGCACATGGTTCTCAAGACGTACCTAGATTTATTTGTGATAGTCTTTATTGATTATATATTGGTATACTCGTGGGGTAGGGAGGAGCATGAGCAGCATTTGAGGATCATGCTCCAAACATTAAGAGATCATTGGCTTTATGCCAAGTTCTCAAGGTGTGAGTTTAGGCTTGAGTCAGTAGCATTCATAAGACACATGGTGTCTAAGGATGGGATTAGGGTGGACCCAACAAAGGTTGTAGCTGTTCGTGATTGGCCGAGGCCTACTACTCCTTCCAAGGTTTGTAGTTTTATTGGGCAGGCAGGATACTGCATATGGTTCATCGAGGGCTTTTCTTCCACAACAACACCTTTGACTAGGCTAACTAGGAAGAATGTCCCATTTCAGTGGTCTGATCAGTGCGAGGATAGCTTCTAGAGGCTTAAGGCCTGATGTGCCGGGATTTCACAACATTTTCGACACTTAATACTAAGGATTTTTGGGTGTTCTTAAGCATTTTTTGTTAGATTTGATGTTATTTGTTGCTTGTACAGGGCAAAATATTGAAAAGATAAAAATACCAAAGTATTGCAGTTTATTGGGCAAATGGCATGCCCATGGGCATTGTATCCACCACGTCCCATGTAAGAAGATGTTTGATCGAGGCAGTAGGAGAAACTAAGTCATAAAAGCCTGATGGGCTGCCACGACGCCTGTGAAAGACAAGATAGGATATCGCAAGGCCCATTGATATGAGCCAGAGACCAATATGAAACAGCTAAGTAAGGGTGATGGTCAACCAAGATGGGCGTCACATTCACGACGTACTGTCATAGCCGCCCGTGGAAACAAGGCAGTGAGAATGTTGAGAGACCAAGGAGAGCTAATGGGCAACCACGACGAATGTCGCAGCCACGATGTCCCATCACAGCAACCCGTGAGAATGAGGAAGCACACTTGGAGCTCAGATGGAAAGAAGCCCGACGAGCACCCACAACGCCTGTCGCATCCGCGACGGCCCATGGGGCACCCCGTTAGAGGTTTCGCATCAAGATTTCCAAGTCTTCTTAGGATTTGGTCTTTGTTGTATATAAATACTTTCTCTTAGGTTTTATTTCAGGGTTCTGACTTTTCTTACCAAGTTTACTACATTGTGACTCAATTTTGAGACACTAATTCATAGTTTTGCGAATTCAAAGATTGTTCTTGATTTTATTGAAGTGATATTGAGATTTCTTCAAGATTTCGGATTCCTTTAATTCTTCTTGTAAGTCTATACTCATGATTGTTCCAACAGTTCTTGTTTGTTTACTTATGAACATAAGTACCTAAATCCACAAATAGGGTTGTGGGAACCATAAGGGATTAATGAAGTAAGCAAAGTACTTGGTAATTCTAGGGTGGTGTTTATGCATGTATTGTTCTTCCCTTCGGATTTATTGCTTTTTAACGGTGTACATCGTTAGAATTCACCTTATCTTTACTTGTTGGACCAAGGGGTAACGGATGGGAAAAGGGTTGTTTAACAATAGAGATTTGAGGCTACCAACCCTCATCTAATAGATTGACCTTGTCTGGAAATAGCTAATCTGGGATCTAGTGTAAGGGACATAAATCATACACCCATGGCCGGACCAAGGCGTGTGGTAAAATTCATCTATCTGAGGGACCACTATTTAGGTGAACCTAACTTACTGATTCTGCATGGTAAGCACCAAACTAGTCTACTAAGTACAATGCCTTACTAAGTTATGATCTCATGGGGAACACTACCCTAGTCGCTTATCTTATTTATAGCAAACTTTAAAACTGATACTTGTTGCTTGTTACGATTTTAAGTTATGTTTAATATTTGTTACTTAAAACCCCCCTTTTTGAGTGAAATAAATGGCTAGCAACACAAGTAAACACTAATCAACCATAGTCCTACCATATTCCCTGTGAGATTTGACCCCAACCTTCGTTGGGTTCTATCAGGAAACACACACCAAAGAAGAAAGTTCATGTTTGATGTTAAGAAATTCTTTTGGGAGGAACCATTCTTGTTACGTGTGTGTGCTGATACTATAATCCATATATGTATGCCGAAAGCTGAGCTGATGGAGATTTTAGAAGATTGTCATTCATCCCATGTTAGGGGATATCATAGTGGTATTCAGACTGCACATAAGATCTTACAATGCGGCTACTATTAGCCGGCTATTCACAAAGACGCCCATGATTTTGCTAAAGCTTGCAGAAAATGTCAAAGGGAAGGAGGTATATCAAGTAGGCATGAGCTTCCTCTTACTCCCATCCTTGTGATTGAGCTGTTTGATGTTTGGGATATTGACTTCATGGGACCATTTGTGTTGTCTAATGGAAACTGGTACATATTGGTGGCTGATGACTATGCATCAAAGTGGGTAGAGGTTGTGCTTCCCAGTAATGAGGGTAAGTGTGTAACAACATTCTTGAAAAAATACATCTTCTCCAGATTTGGTACACAAGAACAATCATTAATGATGGAGGTTCTCACTTTTGCAACAAGTTGTTTCATGCTTTGTTAGAGAAATATAGAGTGAAGCACAATGTTGCAACCCCCAATCATCCTCAGACTAGTGGGCAAGTGAAAGTCTCCAACTGTGAAATCAAGTCAATCATGTGCAAGACTATTAATGCCAACAAAAAAGATTGGTCGCAGAAACTAGATGTTGCTTTGTGGGCATACATGTCTGCTTTCAAGACCCCAATAGGTATGTTGCCATATAAACTTATGTTTGGAAAGGCATGCCATCTTTTGGTTGAATTAGAACATAAGGCCATGTGGGCGTCGAAGAAGTTGAACTTAGATTGGTTGGAAGCATCATTGTAGTGGCTCGGGCAGTTGAATAAGTTGGATCAGTTTCGCCTGAATACATACGAGAGTTTAGCCTTGTATAAAGAGAAGATGAAATTGTATCATGACTGGAAGATCGAAAAGAAAAATTTCTAGCCGGGTGACTTTGTCCTACTTTTCAATTCTAGACTTCGCTTGTTTCCTGGCAAGTTGAAGTCAAAGTGGATCAGACTATTCAAAGTGCTATATGTGTTTTCACATGGGGTCGTCGAACTTGAAAATCATGATGGCAAGAGGTTCAAGGCAAATGGACAGCGGATTAAAGCATATTTGGGTACTGCAGAGGAGCTCAAAGCAGTTGAAGCCTGGAATCTTGATGAATTCATCCCGATCAAGGAGCTTGAGGAAGTCTGAGTAACCAAGTGACTTGCGTCATGCCGTGACTTTAAATCAGGCACTACATGGGAGGCAACCCATGGATTTTCTTTTTATTTTTGCTTTCGTAGAGTTTTTTGGTGAAGTCTAAGTAGCCAAAACACTTGTATCATGCTGCGACGTTAAATTAAGCGCTGCATGGGAGGCGACCCATGGACTAATGTGTGTTGAATTTGCAGGAAATGGTGAGATGAAAACAAAATTACAAGAACTGCAGGTAAAAAGGGGTCCCACGGGCTCTGTGATGGGCTTTTGCAGGTGCCACACCCGTGAGACTTGGGCATCTAAGCTGAAAAGATACTAAGTGTTGAACAAATAGTGGTCTATCCCACTTCCACGCCCTAGATAATGGGCCGTCGCTGCTCCAATGGGAGTGGAATATTGGTGTAAAGACAAGACTGAGTTGGAAGAAGCCACTGGCTTGTACCCGTGCTCCGCATGATGAGACGTCACAACCCTGACGGGTGTGGGAAGCAAGCCTAAGATGCCCAAGTAAGTCACCCAGGATGGGCTATCGCATACCCTACGGGCATCACGTAGCGCATCGACTGGTTTGGTCAAAATATCCAGACACCCAGGTAAGTAAAGCATGATGGTCCATCGCGTGCCCGATGGGCATTGTGTAACCCATCGTCTGGGTTGATAAACTTGGGTCAATAAATTTTAAAAGTTTTTTTGGCACCCGACCCGACCCGACTCACTTTCCCCTCTTTCCTCGTGTCCCATAAGAGTTTGACCTCCATCAAATTGAAGTCAAACCTTTCATCACCCACCTTAAATAATTTTTTCCTTTTTCTCCTTAGCACGATCAAAGGCCCAAAGATTCTTAACCCATGATAATCTCCCTCTCCTCACATTCCATATAATCTTCACAATCATTAGCATCATCTAGTAAGTTCAATACATCACCCAAGACTCAAGTTTTCTTCGAACTTTATGCAATACCAAGAGTAAGTTCACATTCTCTTGGTTTTTAAATTGTCTCTTGGTGTGTTATTATCTATCGGTTTGTAATAATCCTAGACTTGAACTGTGCTTTTATATGTGATTGTGTGTATGAAGTTAAAATGGATAATATGGTTGTGAGTTTGGTCTGAGTAATGGGTTGTGATTACGCTCATCAGTGTTATATGTTTATTATTTGGGTGAGGGGAAAATCGATGGTAATGAAAGAAAGAGATGTGTTTTGCACAAAAGAAGAGGGAGGACACAGCCACGAAGAGAGCCAAGAAAGATATAGAGCGAGAAAAAAAGGAGTCCATAGCTATGAAACATATCGAGGTTGATGCCATTGGCATGGGTCATTTAGCTAGTGGTATTGCTGGCATTATTGATATACCTTATTCAAACCCTATTATGGGAGTTAGTGTTGTTTATGCTGCTCGGGCAACTGATATTGTTGAGCGAATGGTGGAGGCAGCCTCTAATGTTAAGAAAGATGTGGGCACCAATCCAGTAGGCCCGACAATAGCTACACCAGATGACCGCACTTAAGCACCACAAGTATGCCTTGTATCCCTTGTTTTGTTAATTTTTAGTGCATTGAGGACAATGCACATCTTTCTAGATGGGGCGGGGGAAGCTGTGGTCATCTGGTTGGTTTTTGTAGAGCATTTTTGTGAAGTTTGAGTAGCCAAAACACTCGCATCATGCCGCGACGTTAAATCAAGCGCTGCATGGGAGGCAACCCATGAGGGTATCTATATGATATCCGCGTCCTTGGGGTTTTCTTGCCTGTGTTCCTTCTCTAAGGACTTTTTAATTTCTGTTGAACTGGTATGTTTAGTATAAGATGTGTGTTTGTAGAAGTAAATTACGAACTAAATGCAGCCATGTTCTAATTTTTGAAGAAATTCTGTGAAAAATGGAGACCCCTCCAAAGTTTTGTGCAATAAGATATTAGAACTGACCATTATGGATCTGCATGTACAACTTTAATTTCCTTGTGAGAGTGAGTTTGTTCCCAATCTTTATTTGCTAAGTTGCAATTCTGTGTGATTGGGACTTCTTTGTTGTGAGGGCACTAGAGTAGACTGCAATTGCTAATTATTTGGTTGGAATGTCTGTCTGTGTATGCCAGCTTACTCATGAATATCTTGTTGTCACTCATGGATCCGTGTTGTCTTGTTCTGATAACTTTACTAAATGCACTGGTTTTTGAGCTATTAAGGAGTGGGTACTGTTCTGAGATTTGAGAGATAAATGAATTATGCTGCTGCTTTAGTTTCTAGTTTCTTTTACTTAAGAGTCGTGTTAGTTGTTGTTTTCGTTTGTTTCTTGAGGCCAAGCAAACATTCTAAGTTAAGGGTGTTGATGTCCCGAGATTTCATGGCACTTTCGATGCTTATTATTCTTAGGCATGTTTTATTAGATTTAGTGTCATTTGTTGCTTGTACAGGGAAAAATATTGAAAAGACAAAAATACCAAAGTATTGCAGTTTTACTGGGCAAAAGGCATGCCCCACAGGCATGGGATCCACCACGTCCCGTGGGAGAAGAAGTCTGAATGAGGCAGGAGGAGAAGCTAAGGCATAGAAGCCTGACGGGCTGCCATGAAGCCTATGAAAGACACGACAAGATGTTGCAGGACCTGTCAATATAAGCCAGAGACTAATGTGAATCAGCTATGTAAGGGCGACGGGAAACCACAATGGGCATCATACTCATGATGTCCCATCACAGTCGCCCGTGGAAAAAAGGTAGTGAGAATGTTGAGAGACCAAGGAAAGCCAACGAGCAACCATGACGGGTGTCATATCCATGACGTCCCATTGTATCAACCCGTGAGAATGAGGCAACACACTTATAGCTCAGATGGAAAGAAGCTCGTTGAGAACCCACGACGACCCGTGGGGTATCCCATCGGAGGTGCCGCATCCAAATTTCCTAGTCTTCTTAGGATTTTGTCTTTGTTGTCTATAAATACTTCCCCTTAGGTTTTATTTCAGGGTTCTGACTTTTTTTACCAAGTTTACTATATTGTGACTCCTTTTTGAGACATTAATTCATAGTTTTGAGAATTCAAAGATTGTTCTTGATTTTATTAAAGTGTTCTTGATATTTCTTCAAGATTCCAGATTCCTTTACTTCTTCTTGTAAGTCTATACTCATGATTGTTTCAAAAAATCTTGTTTGTTTACTTATGAACAAGATTATCTAAATCCACAACTAGGGTTGTGGGAACCATGAAGGATTAACGAAGTAGGCAAAGTACTTGGTAATTCTAGGGCGGTGTTTATGCATGTATTGTTCTTCCCTTTGCATTGATTGCTTTTTAACTGTGTACAATGTTAGAACTCGCCTTGTCTTTACTTGACGAACCAAGGGGGTAACAAATGGGAAAAGGGTTATTTAACAATGGAGATTTGAGGCTACCAACCCTCATTTAATAGCTTGACCTTGTCCTAGAATACCTAATCTGGGATCCAGGTTAAGGGACATAAATCATACACCCACGGCTTGACCAAGGCGTGTGGTGAAATTCATCTATCTGAGGGACCAACTATATAGGTGAACCTAACTTATCGATTCTGCATGCTAAGCACCAAACTAGTCTATTAAGTACAATGCCTTACTTAGTTATTATCACATAGGGAACACTACCCTAGTCGCTTCTCTTATTGAAAATAACCTTTGAAACTGATACTTGTTACTTCTTATGATTCTAAGTTACGTTTAATATTTGTTACTTAAAACCCCCCTTTCAAGGGAAATAAACGGTTAATAGCGCAAGTAAACACTAATCAAAAATAGTCCTACCATATTCCCTGTGCGATCGACCCCAACCTTCGTTGGGTGCTATATTTGAACAACAACCACTTATGCTTCTAAAAAGAGGTGTAAATTAGGTGCATCAAGGCCTTATTGACTTAAACTCCAGTGTTGACATTGCCAATTGAGGGTCAGAGATTTTTAGTGTATTATGATGCTTCGTTAGTTGGTCTTGGTTATGTGTTGATGCAGCATGGTCAGGTAGTAGAATTTGCATCAAGTCATCTGAAGGATCACAAGCGCAACTACCCCATTCATGACTTGGAGTTGGCGGCAGTAGTCTTTGCGCTCAAGATCTAGAGGCACTATCTATATGGAGTTTGCTGTGAGATTTAAACTAACAACCATAGTTTTCAGTACATCACGAGTCAGCGAGAGCTAAACTCTAGGCAACAGAGATGGATTGAGTTGCTGAAGCACTACGACATCACTATTTTATACCATCTGAGAAAAGCAATAGTGATAGTGGATGCCTTGAGCTAGAAGGCAGCAAGTATGGGTAGCTTGGAATCTCTTTTAGTTTTGGAGTGGCCATTGGCCTTGGACATCCAGTTCTTGGCTAACCATTTGGTTAGGCTTGATTATCAGATCCCAGCAGAATTCTTGCTAGTGTTGAGATCTATTCTACTCTGGTATATCAGATTCAGCGGCGTCAGTTTGAGGATCAGCATTTGTGTGATATTCGTGATTAGGTTTTGTGGGGTAAGGACAATATGGCTACCTTAGATTCTAAAGGTATCTTGAGATTTGATGGTTGCCTTGGTGTTTCGAGATTGGGGTCTTGATATAGTTGATTCTCTGTGAGGATCATTGTTCCAGATATTCCATCCATTCAGGCACAACTAAGATATATTAAGACTTGAGGCAGCTTTAATGATGGAGTGGTATGAAGAGGAACATAACAAAGTTTGTATCTCGGTGCTTGAACTGCCAGCAGGTTAAGTTTGAGCACATGAGACCTGGTGGATTGACGCAGAGACTTTCCATTCCTAAGTGGAAGTGGGAATAGATCACTATGGACTTCATAGAATGGTTGCCACGCACTTTTCGAGAATTTGACTCTATTTGGGTTATTATCAATAGGCTGACTAAGTCTTCACACTTCTTGCCAGTTCATTCTTCCTATATTGTAGAGAGGTTGGCTCAGATCTATCTCTATTAGGTTATCCATTTGCATGGGTTTTCAGCTTCTATTATGTCAGATCATGGAACTCAATTTACATCTCAATTCTGGAGGACTATTCAACGAGAGATGGGTACAAAGGTTCTGCTTAACACTGTATTACATCCTCAGATAGATGGCCAGTCCGAGAGGACTATCAAGGTCCTGGAGGATATGTTATGGGCATGTGTTCTTTATTTTAGGGGTTCATGTGATTAGTATGTGCCTTTGGAAGAGTTTTCTTATAATAACAATTATCACTCGAGTATTCGCATGGCACCTTTAGAGGCATTGTATGATAGGCATTGCAGATCGCTAGTGGGTTAGGTTGATAGTTTTCCATTCCTACCACAGAGCATAGACTTACTTCGTGATTTCATAGACAGAGTTTGGGGAATTTAGGACAGTGTTCAGGCAGCCTAGAGTAGGTAGAAGAGCTACGCAGATCGTAGATTTCATGCCTTATAGTTCAGTGTTAGTGATTGGGTATTTCTTTGAGTATCGCCCATGAAGGGCGTGATGATATTTGGCAGGTAGGCAAGATCAGGCCTAGATATATTTGGCCATTTGAGATTCTTTAGAGGGTTGGTGATGTTGCCTATCAGCTAGCTTTGCCTCCTATGTTCTCAGCTATTCTCCTAGTCTTCCATGTATCCATGTTGCAGCGTTATGTTCTAGATGAGTCACATATTCTACAGTGGTATTTAGTGAAGTTAGATATAAGTTTGGATTTTATTGAGGAGCCATTATCCATTCTAGCCAGAGATGTCAGGAGATTGAGATCCAGAGAGATTCCTGTGGTTAAGGTTAAGTGGAGGCACCATCAAGTTTAGAAAGCTACTTGGAAGACCGAGAGGGAGATGCGAGCTCAGTATCAGCAGTTCTTTGAGCCTTCAGGTACTCCCTTTTCCTGAATTTCGAGGACAAAAGTTATTTTTAGTAGTGGATGATGTAATGACCCTTTCGGTCATTTTCACATTTTTGGTTTCTTTGCATTTTTAGAGCTTACTTGTAACATCCCCAAGTAATTTATGACTTTCTAGGATCGGTGGTTCAGTGCTTGGTACGTTTGTTTGTTCTTTATGACCACTTTCCTATTTTAGATCTAGAACTTAGAAAATCATTAACTTTAGTCAATATCTCAGCAAACAAGCTCGGAATTGAATTTCAACAGTTCCGTTAGCTTCAAACATGGATTTTGGTCTAGTTGGACCCATGGTCGAGGCCTAGGAGCTTTCAGTATGGTTTTATCTCACTTTCTAAGATTTAAGGCTAGTTGGAGTTAGAAGTTTTACTTTGGTCAACTTTGGATGATCAGAGCATTCGATTCAAAATTCGACGGTTCCATTAGCTCCTGAATATTGAGTTTGGGTTAGGTAGGTGTTTGGTTTGGGTCCTGGGTGAGTCAGGCCCATTTTAGGTTTTTGGTTTAAATTCGTAAGGCTTGACTTAGGTTAACACTTTATCAAAATGACCTTGTATAGAAGTTTTATCAATTCTGTTTAGTCTGGAATATCATTTCTGATAGGGTAACATAACTCGTTTGCATACGCGAGGTCTCGGATGAACCTCGTGGGCCCATCTGGTGACTTTTCAACTTAAGAAAATTGTTGGTTGCTGTTGCAGGTGCAGTTATCAGACCTTAATCACAACCGCAAGGAAGGCCACATGATTGTGATGATCTACCTCTTTGGGTATCGCAACCACGAGGTCTCCTTTACACGATCACAATAAAGAGCCTTGGACTCAACAATCGTTGCTCTTTGCGACTGCATGGCTGGACCATCACGATCATAATGGTCTAACTAGCATGGTCATTGCGACCATGTGGGGTCCTTCATGATTGCGATGGAGGACCCCTGGCAGTATATATAGCTTCCTCTTTTGTTTTCCAACTATCAAAACCATTTTCCTCTATTTCCATTGAGCTCTAAGCTCTAAATTACTGTGTAGGATCACTTTAGGATGGTTGAGTGACCATTTTATGGTCTGTGGTCGATTTTCGTCATCAACTGTAAGTTTTCCATCCTTTAATTTCCATTAAATTATTTGGTTGATTCTTAATTTGTTCTTGGGGTTTAGGGGTTGTTTTAGGCCCTTTTCTTACCCGAATTATGCTTAATTTTTTAGCATGAGTTCTGATAAGTTGGTAATCTAATAACTTATTGAGCCTTTAGTCATGAATTATTTTCATGTTGAGATGAGAATTAGAGTTACTTATTGCCTTTATTGATGAATATGCAGGTACTCTTGGTCTAGAGAAGAATGCAAAGGAATTGAACCCAAAGAGCTCAAAAGAAGTTGAAGTGTGAAGGTGATAAAAAAATAGGAAGAAACTACTGGGGGGTAGGGGGTGCACCGCATGCGAGATGCACAATGCAGCATGCAAACCACACCCCTTTCACACTTCACCACCCTAACGGCTGATATCACTGGTTGGAAAAAAGCAACATATGAGCCGCATAACCAAGGGTGTGATCGCACGTTGCATTGCAAGTCGATTGCACCAGCCCCGAGGGGTATTTTTGTTCAAAGCCATGTGACATATTTGGAAGCTTCTAAAACCCATTTTAGAGTGTGTACCTGATAAAGAATTTTAGTTTTACTTTCCCTAAGGAAGATATTGAGAGTACACTCTTCTCTCTTTATGAATGGAATTATGAGTAACCCATTTGGCATATCCTCTTATTTCCTTAATATGAGCAGCTAAGTTCCTTTTCTAGGGGTATGTGCATGATAGATATTTGAATTTGGGTGTGGGTATAGATTAATTGTGCTTATAATTGATAAATTAGTTTGGGTCTATTGAATTCTTCATAATTTAATCATAAAATTAATGATTGCAAACATCGATTGAGTTTACTTAATTGTGTTCTTGATTGAAAGAGAAGGTCATAATTCGGATAGGAATTTATAAGAGAGAATTTGGGATTTCCACCTTAGATTGAGGCTACAAATAGCTTAATTGAAGGAAATACCCATCTAAGAATCTAAGCTAGAAATAGTTTGATTCCCCTAAGCATTGAATTAGTTGGTTTAAGGTAAAACTATGGTGCTTGAGAAAAGAGCATAGCACATATATATGGAGGGTCGAATGACTACCAAATATAGCTCTAACCAATGCTACCCATACATTTTATCAAGAGTTGGCATAATTAATCAAGTCTCTCACCCATTGTAGAATCCCATTGGAAGCATACCTCTAGTCTTCCTTCTCATTGATAAACAAATTGTGTTTATATTAATCTTGTGTTGAAATTGATACGTTAATTCCCATTTCTTTTTCCGCCAACTTTTACTTTTAGTTGTTTGAACATTGACTCTTCTTTGTGATTACTATTCAATGATTTCTTAGTGAATCATCACTCCATATGACCTTAACATTTGTTGGGTATATTTATTGTTTTTTACGATGATCATTACCACCTCCTATGGGAGAGCGATTTTGAACTTTATCAAAAATGGTGCCATTGTAGGGGAAGGGTTCTTGATTTGCCATTTGATTATAGTTTAGTTCACTTTTGTTGAGTGTTTGTTCTCTTTTCATTTTGTTGTTATTGTTTGTGTTGTTGTGAACAGGGTGCCCATGAGTCAAGTGGGCGACCAAGAGAGTGTTGACAGATATATGGATACGGATAATGAACCCGTGGTGAAATCCGCCTACCCCCAACCGTGAGAAACGCGTGTTCTATGTGATAAGCACTATGCTCTATTTGATCCAGGTGAAAGGACTTTTTGGAGCTATGGCCCATGAAGACACCAACCGACATATCCAAAATTTATTGAAATATGCCATCCTTTCAACATCACCAATATTTCTCAAGAGTCAATCCGACTCCAATTATTCCCTTTCCCCCTTGTGGGGAAAGCGATGACATGGCTTGAGGAGCTCCTGAAGGTCTCTATTACAACATGGAATGGACTTGTGGAAGCCTTCTTGGTGATATTCTTCCATCATTTTTGAATGATGCAACTAAGGGATGATATCACCAACTTCTGCCAACTACCGGATGATCCATTGCATGAAGCATGGCTAAGGTTCAAGAAAAAGCTTCTATTGTGTCCAAACCATGGTTTTTTGAACAATGTTCTCCTTCATAGCTTCTATATATCTCTTGATTCTATGATTAAATCTATGGAAAATAAAATCGCAGGTGGGACACTTATGGACCAAACCTATGGTCTCATTGCTGCCCTCTTAAATCGGATGATAAAAACAAATAGGGTGTGGCATACTAGAGAAGTCGATGTCTCACCGGTTGTTACTTCATCAATTATGACAAGTGAGATGAGAAGAAAATAGGAGGAAAGGGATGAAACCATGGCCAAAATGTTGATGTGAATTGATCTATTGGTAACACATATAATGGGAGCCGACACCAGGAGTGTCAATGTCGTGGGTGCATATTGGTTGAATGATCATGATGGAGTTGGTACTCATGCATCGACAGATGAGGAACTGTGTTTTCTAGTGGCGGGTTCTGGACCTGGACATCAATCCAACCAAGGTCCTTGGCATCCGAGAGATGAGAACCAAGGTTAGAACCAAGACAAGGGAAATAAATGGAGAGACAAGGAGCAGGGTAGAGATCGTGATGTTCCATGGCGAGAACGTGAGAGAGACGGTGATTGTAACAATAACTGTAGTGCTAACCCTTATATGCCTCCACCAAAATCCAATGTGTCTCCCTACCAACCAACGGTGATTAAACCCAGACATTCCAAGATTGAGGACATGTTGTCTCAAGTTTTGAAAAGAGTTGAATCAATGGATAGCGGGGTGAAAGATTTAAAAAGTAAGGTATCCAATATTTATCAAATGGTGAGTTCCTATTCAACGTCTATCAAACACTTAAAGGCCAAAATGAACCACCTTTCCTCTCAAATGAACCCTTTTTTGAAAGCTAATCTTCTAAGTGACACACTTGCAAACTCGAAGAATGATGGCCATGTGATGGGAATAGTCACTCAGAGTGGAAGGATGCTTAGCAGGGTAAGATATCCAACTATTGAGGTTGTTAGGGAGCATGATGATTAAATAGAAGAGGATGTCATGATTGATAACAAAGTTGATGAGAGTCCAAATATTAGGGTGAAGCCTAGTGCACCCAATGTGATTGAAAATGATAAAGACCCATATGAAGAGAAGGATGAGACCGAGTCTCCTTCTCAAAGTGCTATTTATATTGAGGAGGATGATCCAAGTGTTCCAAAGACATTACCGAAAGAGCCCCTCCATATCCTCAGAGGTTAGCCAAGAAAAAGAAAGATGCTCAATTCAAAAAGTTTGTCGACACGTTCAGTAAGCTAGCCATCAATATTCCATTGGTTGATGATATTATGAAAATATCAGGGTATCCAAGTTTATGAAGGAGCTATTAAAGAAGAAGTGAGTGATTAAATTGGGGAACGGTGAAAGTGTCCCACAGTTATAGTGCAGTGACGACGAGCAACATCGCCCCTAAATGGGAAGATCTGAGAGCCTTCACCATCCCGTGTACTATTAGAGTATTTTTGTTTTGAAATGCCTTATGTGATCTCGGGGCAAGCATCAACTTGATTACTCTTGTGATTTTCAAAAAAATTAGTCTTAGGATTGCTAATGGCTAATCATTCATTCAAATTCCCGGGGGGATTTTGTTTGATGTGTTGGTAAAGGTAGACAAGTGCATCTTACCGGCTGACTTTGTGGTCTTGGATTACGATGTTGATCTTGAGGTGCCCATCATATTGGGGTGACCACTATTGGCAACTAGGAGAGCTCTTGTTGATGTGGATCTAGGAGAGCTCAAGTTCCATATGGGGAGCAAAGAGGTAACATTTAATGTGTTCCAACCTACTAAACCACCAGACAAATTTAGAGTTGTATCAATGATCACTATTGAGGGTGAGGATATTTAAGCCCATGGTGAGTTTGAGATGAAGGAGGTGCCCAAGTCTATGATGTGTCCAACTTGGCAACAAGAGAATACAATAAAGATGTTGAAGAAGGAATTCCATGGCCTTGGATGGGGATTTGCCAATCGTATTGGCATGCTTCGGGGAAATGATTGAAGGTTGAGGTATTGTCGTCGAGCCACAAAGTAAAATCAAGTGCTTCATGGGAGGCAACCCAAGTATTTTATTTTAACTCTTTTACCTTTTGTTGTTTTTGGTGTATTTTAGGAATGCATGGAGATAAAAAATAGCTAAGTGGAAGAAAAATACCAGAAGGCATGTACGACGATCCATGCGGTTCGCACATCCCATTGTGCAATCGCATGTAGAACCATACACACAGACCAATGAACTGGGAAGAAAAAGAATAGAGGAGATGACTTGCGACCGAAGGTGAAAATCGCACCTTCTGTTCTTCACGTCACACCTCAATCGCTTGTTGAACCAGAAAGCTGGGGGAAAAAATTCTCTCCCAATGTCATGTGCAAAGTGACATGCGAGATGCACATCTTCATATGTGAATCGCACATCGTGGCACACTCAGGTAAGTTTTTAAATTTTTTGTTAAACTACCCATTGACTGACTCAACCCGACTTTTGACCCGTGACCTTTCTTCTTCTTTTTCACCTATAAACCACCACCCAACCTTTTCTCTCTATTTTACTCTCCAAAACATCAATAACTCTCTCCCAAAACTCTCCCAATCTTTGAAACTTTCCCTAAAATATTCTTCACTCTCACCCAAACTCCTTCACTACCACTACACCACCGTTTGTCGCTTCTTTTTCTAGGCAAAGGTTGGGTCACCATTGTTAGGCACCAAAAAGCTTGAAGTTTTGCTTTTTCCTCCCTCATCTTTACTTGTGGTAAGTTCTCCAATGTTAAATCTATGTTTTTAAGTAGATTGGGAACACTTATTGTAAAGCATGCTAGTTTAATCGTTCATGTTATTTTCTGGTGAGATCTAAATTTTGGAACCCCAATTTTGGGGCATATTGTTGATTTTGCATGAGAAAAACTTTGTAGATCGTGATTTTAAGATGATGCATGTAACTTGTGTTAAATTTTAGCCTTAAAATCTATTCTTTTGGGTGAAGTTTGAGTAACCCACTTGAGTTGATGCATGGATTGACCCGATGATAGATTGGGTGATGTGATTCTTAAGGGCAAATCGTCATCTTCGCAAGGTTTTTGTTGAATCATGTTGTTTTGACTGAAATTATTGTTACCACTACGCTCGTGAGTTATTTCAAGTGCGTATAATTTTCTTGTGAGCGCATTGGTTGAGGGGAGTGAATTATTGTGCGATTGAATATGCCTATGTGTTTTTCATGAAGGCTTGATGTTCTCGATGATAGTTGAGTTAATTTCCTTCTTAAGGGAAATAGTAAGCTAATATTTATGTTTCGAATGTGTTTGAGTTTTTCGGGGAAGTCTGAGTATCCAGATAACTTGGTTATGTTCAATTCATGCTTAGGCCTTGTTAAAAATTGGTGTTTGTAGCCTCGTTGCCCGTGCATTCCACAAGTATTACTCTGTGACTCACATACGTAACACACATGAAAATAAGGAATTAAAAATTTTCAACTGTTTCCTTGTGCGTTTTGCATGCGATGCGGAGATCTCTACGTGCGAAATGCATAAGGCATCGCACGTTGTTTAAAAGTTGCCAGTTCACTAATTTGAACAATGAAGTCATGTGCGATGCACACAATGGATGAGGCAAATCGCACAAGCCTTCACACCCTAACTCAGATTCCACTCAGGATTCTGCCGGTATGTGCGAAGCCACATGCGATGCGTATAATCCCATGTGTGGTCAGCATATGACTCGCACATGCTAGCCATCATCTGATGTGTTTTTCTTCTCCTTTGCATTCCATTTCTTTTTGCTTATTAATTTCTTTTTCTTTTGTATAGCAGTTCCTGCATGGTTCCTCATGCTAACATCTATTTGCAGGAGTATGACTTCTTGTAGGTGCCGTTAAAAAGACATGCCGACAACTAAGCTTCAACATCAAAACATCCAGTTGTCCCTGTGGAAAATTAGGGACCATCTGAGTCAAAAATATGGTTTTGACTTGAGGGGATGGAGGCCCACTATCATAAGTTTTGTGATAAGCGATCCTTCTTAGAAGAAGCGGGGTTTGATATAGACTCCTTTAAGAATTAGTTCCCAAATATAGCCGAGCAGTTTGAAATAAGGAAGTGGACGCAATTGGCTAAAACTCCAAGACCTTATTCCCCTGAATTGGTATGGGAGTTTTATGCTTATTACAGGGCAAACCAAGACATCCTAAAGCACAAGGGTCCAACAAGCAAGCTGTTATTCCTACAATCAGTTTTAGTGAGGGGCAAAGAGGTTGACATTACTTCTGCAGCTGTTAATTCGATAGATTTGTATAATGAACAAAGACCAGCATTAGGGTATACTCGATGCCTAGCTGCAAAGGCTGACCAATATGCTAGGGTGGTTAGTGTCATTGCCAAAGGGAATCCTTTTTGGGCAGTCACAGAGGGACACATCTCTCATCAGGATCTTAAATTTGAGGGTCGAATGTGGTTCGAATTTGTGTGAACGTGGCTCATTCCAACTCACCACACCACTAAGGTGGCTATAGAGTTTTCCATTTTCATTGCATACATCATGTCTAGCTACAAAGTCAATGGCCTTTCCTTTTCTAATATGTAATTTGTGTTTACGGGCATAATGTCCTCTGTTCTGGCCATTGGACAAACTTTGCTGAGCAATGAGCATGGTTTATTTGGACACAAAGCGGGACAAATATGCTATGCACGTTAAGAAGATGTGGCTCCATCAAAATCCAAATGCACCAGTGGAGCACCCTGAAAATATTGCACACACTCCTGCCCCTAAGGTGCTAGCTACCACACATATTGTTCTCGAAGCCACTCCAGTTTCAGGTGGTTTGCTCCAACTTTCTCACCTTTCTTGACACAACAAGGAGCAGTTGAACAATCTTGCTAGGGACATTCCAGGCATGATTCAATCCTCGATCAAGTCAACTTTAAAACCCGTATGGAGTAACTTGCATAAACTGTTTGCCAAGTTTGACATAGTGGAGAAGGATGTTGGGGCACTCCAAAAAAGTACCTCAATCCACAAAAAAAGTCCCACAATTGGACCTTAGCTTACCGTCTCCTGACTCTGTATCACCTCAAAGGACTAGGAGTCCGCCAGATGATTGGTGGGTGAATGAAACCCCACATACTATTTTGGCCCCATCTAAAATCCAACAAGTAAGCCTACTGAATGAAGATGATATGTTAGCACATGAACCACCAATGCAAGTGCACCCCTTGTCTCACATGGCCACCAGAGATCCTCAAACTAGACCCAGATGGGCAGCTCCACCACCTTCATACCATGAGCTAGTGAAACTCCTAGAGTAGTGGGAAATTGTGGAGCCTTCTGCCCCCCTCCCCTTCAGGTTCGGTGGGACCTATCGATTCCTTCGGTGTATGGATTTCAAATTAACCTGGAGCATGCATACATTCCTCCACCATCACCACCTAGGCTCCCAAGGACCCACTACCATGTTTATTAATGAAGTCATCATTGTCAACATTAGATCCACTAGGGAGTCCTTGCACTTCATCTCTTTGTATAAATTTTATGCATTTAGTGCAATGCTTTATTTAAGTTTGGGGGGTGTAATTACTATTTAATGCACTGTGAGGCATCTCTAAATATTCATTTGTGGATGTTGTGCTCATAATTAGGCCCTTGCCTGGCGTGATTTATCATATTGATGATTTGAATGTGAATGTTGGGTTGGTCTACACGATCTATTATTTCACTACCCGTGCCTTACAAACACGTTTAGTGCCTACGCCAAGGCTTGATTTCAAATGATTCATGAGTGGTTTAATTTTGGTCGCCTTGTTAATAGTAGAGTAGTGAATAAACTCCAAGGGTTTTCTTTAATCCATGGTTCTTTCCCAAGGAAAAAAATATTTTTTTGTTTATTTTTGCTTATTTCCTTTATAGTGTCAAACCGGGTTGGTGTTTTCCTATGATAGATTGAGAGGTGACTTTCTTAAGGGAAAATACCAAGTTTTAGTTTTAAATTGAGTTCGTGTTTTGCTTATCTCAAAATGGGCCCACCAAAAATTTTCTTGGCAAGAAGTTTTGCAAATTGAAGGGAAGAGGGAAAATGATTTTTAAAAGAATTATCTTGTCATGACTCACACATTCTCCGTTTGGCTTGATTGATTCACAAATGAGTGTGTAAAAGAACTCGGAATAGCTTATCAAAAGTTATTTGTCCCAATTGATTTTGAGACTAATTGTGAAATTCTTGTGTTGTGATGCCTTGTGTGGTAAGGATGTACTTTGTTCTTGTGTGTATGTGTTGTCTAGAACTTTCCTCAAATGTGATTCAAGGCAAAATCCTACATGTCACCGAGCTTGGAAGATGACCTTAGGCCCTTTTTGAATAACCACATCACCCAAATTGACTTCTCTTAACATGGATCCTAGTAAGACCCTTTGAGCTTGTGACCTTTCTTTGGAACCTTGTTAGATACTTGACCCTTTTGAAACCTCAATTTTTGCACCCATCCTCCCTAATGGCTCGAAAGTGAAATATAGGCTAAAAGCCTAAGTTTGGTGAGGGAATTTAAATGATAACATAGGCAAAGTCCTAAGTATGGGGTTGTATGTACTATTGTGGAGAAGAAAAGGGATGTATTTCAACACAAGGCACGATATTCCTAAAATGAAAATTACTTCCCAATGTCCAATATAATGAGCAAATGAAAAGAAAAAAAGGAATTGGTACTACCAAGTGAAGGTGATAAAAGGATGTCGAATGATCAAGTTAGAGGGAAACTTTAGGCTGTGAGAGGGAGAAATAAGGTGAAGATATTGTTCGAAAATGTGAGCAGTGTTTTGAATGATCACAAAGAGCGTTAAGGAGGTTTAGTCACTTGAGCCACATGCAATCCTTACCTTCAACCTAGCCAATATCGTAACCCGCAAGTCCTTAGTGATTACGAGCTTGGTAACTCTACATTAGTAATGAATTACATGAAGGGCAAGCCTATGGTTCAATGAGTGTGCACTCAAACATCTGTAAGGGAGTGAGAGTCTCTTTGGTTCTCTTATAATCCCTCTTTAATATGAATTGCATAATTGTGAGTGGGATTCTCTCTTGTGATGAGTGGCATCGCATACTTGAAATGAATGATGAAGTCTCTATTTTAATTAAGAGGAATGAATGAGACAAGTTATGTGGCGAATCTCGAGGAAAACCTTAAAGTTCAATGCCAATGACTTGAGAAGCTTGAATATCTTGGTTTTGAATGAGAAATGAAGTCCTTTTGACAAATATTTTGAAATGAGGACTTGCCTTGAGAGTTTGGTGATTCCAATGTTGAGTCTTTTTGTTTGAGTCTTTTCTTTGTTATTTTCTTAGTTTTTAGAGTTTAGATTAATCTTGTGTGCACCCTTTGTGTCTTAGAACCTAATTCATTCCTTTTGTTGTGAGTATCTTGCTTGAGGACAAGCAATAGTTCAAGTTTGGGAGTTTGATAAGTTGGTAATCTACCAACTTATTGAGCATTTATTCATGAATTATTGATATGTTTTGATGAGAATTAGAGGTTCTTATTGACTTTATTGATGAAAATACAGGTACTCTTGCTCTAGAGAAGAAAGCAAAGGAATTAAACCCAAAGAGCTCAAAAAGAAGTTGAAGTGTGAAGGTTATCAAAAAAGAGAAAAAAATTTCCAGGGTGTGTGAGACGCATACGAGCCGCACAATACGGCATGCCAACCACACCCCTCTTCACACTTCACAACCCCAACATCTGACATCACTGGTTTGAAAAGGTTTAACATGCGAGCTGCATAACCAAGGGTGCGATCACACGTCTCATCGCACGTTGATCGCACCAACCCTAAGGGGTATTTTTGTCCAAAGACATGTGATGTATTGGGAAGCTTTTAAAACCCATTTTGGGGTGTGTACCTGATATAGAATTTTAGTTTTTACTTTCCCTAAGGAAGATATTGAGAGTACACTCTTCTCTCTTCATCTTCTCCAATTGGAAGCACTATTTGTAAGGATTTGAGCTTGGATTTGGAGATGAGCTTTGATTATTAATGGAATTATGAGTAACCCATTTGGTATATTCTCTTATTTCCTTAATGTCAACAGCTAAATTCCTTGTCTAGGGGTATATTCATGATGTGTATTTAAATTCGGGTGTGGGTATTGATTAATTGTGCTTATAATTGATAAATTAGTATGTGTCTATTGAATTCTTCATAATTTAATCATAAAATTGATGGTTGCAAACATTGATTGAGTTTACTTAATTATGTTCTTGCTTGAAAGAGAAGGTCATAATTCGGATAGGAATTCAATAGTTGGAATTTGGGATTTCCATCTTAGATTGAGGCTAGAAATAGCTTAATCAAAGGAAATACCCATCTAAGAATCTAAGCTAGAAATAGTGTGATTCCCCCAAGCATTGAATTGGTTGGTTTAAGGTAAAGCTATGGTTCTTGAGCAAAGACCATAGCATATATATTTGGAGGGTTGAAATACTTCCAAATACAGCTCGAACCAATGCTACCCGTACCTTTTATCGAGAGTTGGCATAATTAATCAAGTCCCTAACCCATTGTTGAACCCCATCAGAATCATACCCCTAGTCTTCCTTCCTATTGATAAACAAATCGTGTTTACATTAATCTTGTGTTGAAATTGATAATTTAATTCCCATTCCTTTTCCCCCCAACTTTTACTTTTAGTTGTTTGTATATTAACTCACCTTAGTGATTACTATTCGATGATTTCTTAGCGAAACATCACTACATTCCCCATGGATATGACCCTAACATCCATTGGGTATATTTATTATTCTGTAAGATGATCGTTACTACCTCCTATGGGAGAGTGATTTTGAATGCCATCAAGTTCCTGGCTTACTGATCTTAGACTTGGCCTTTATAGAATGTAATGGTATGATTTAGCTCAACCTTGGGTTAGGATTACTAGGTTTGAACCTCATACCTTGTTCACTTTCTTTTTGTCCATTCATATCTCTTCTGCTTCAGTATTTGAGCTAGTACTGTAGTATTATCCCTTTACATCCCTAAGTGGCCTTTGCATATGCCTCTGCATCATAAATGGTGGGATATTTGGGAAGTGTCCATGAGTCTCAGACATTGATTCGTGATTGCTAGCTAGTTATCTGTGTTGTAGAGCGAATTGAGCTTGTGTAGGGCCAGTAGGTTGATATTGAGTTGTTGGTTGTATCTGAGCATAGAATCATCATGAAAAGAGATTTTCTGCATTGGTTTATTACTATTACAGGGCTGCAGGCCTGACTATCACAAATTTTCTAACCTTGCATTGCCCCGAGGGCCTGTTTTCAGTCATTAAAGGCTATAAATGGACTTAAAACTGGTTTAATGGATCTTCTTGAAATAAAAAGGGATTAAATGTTAGTTTTTCACACTGATACCTGAGATGATACTAGAGTCGGCTGGGCCAAGCACTAGACATGGTTTTATTACTAATTTAGACTCGGATGGACTCTAGGCACCATGATGGGATCTTAGAGGTTGTATGTGGTCATATAGACCTCCATGGGCCTTGCCTATCAAAACTAGGGGCTACGGAATGAGAGTGCTAGAGGAGGGGTATGCGGGGGAGTATAGGTTTACGGGGGAAGCCCTTCTATGAGTCTTACATGCTAGGCCTATAGGAGCCAGAGGAGATGCAAACGGTACCACTAGGGAAATGCTTCTCCAAAAATCCTCAAATTTTTCCCCAAGGATTCCACCCCTCATCTTCTGAAGAGAAAGGCTATTTATAAAGAATTTGGGTCTGAAATAAGGGGGGGCGGAAATGAGTGGGGTAAACGGGAATTTCACTTGATGAAATTGGGATGGGGTTTTGACGGGATTTGGGTGTCATTTTGCAGCTGTGTTTCCTTCATTTCAGCAGGCTATGGCATTGGCGTTAGGGTTCGTCTGTTCTTCTATCAAGAAGGAATGAAAAAAAAAAGAAGTGAAGTGTAAGGCGCGTTGTACAAGTACAGTGCACTCTTTCTTTTGGAAATTGGGGTCGCATGTGAGCGTGGATTTTTGGGGGGAAAATATATGTAAATATGTATGTGGTGAAGGCTGATAAGGCAGTATTATTGTAGGGTTTGGGCTCGGGTATCCGATAAATAATTGGGCTGGTAAATTATTTTAGTGGGCTAAAAAGTGGCTAAAAATTGAAATTAAATGGTTAAGGTTTTGGAATTTAGGAATTTGCCACATTGCTTTGCAAATGTGGTCGGATTTTATTTAAAGGATTATCAAATTGGATTTAAGATATGGCCAAATCAAATTTAATGAATTTAGGCCGAACTTGAAATGAAATGAATTAAATCCCTAATTAATTAAACGAGCTTCTAGCTTTAATAATTAAAAATAATTATTTTATAAAATATAACTAACCCGTCCAGAATCAAAGATTTAATCATATGATTATTTCCTGATTTTAAATCAACTTTGAGGAAAATATAACATTTTCAACTTTAAACGTGATTTTTATTCGAAAATAAATTTTAAATTTTTTTTAAGTAAAATTTATATACCTCTATATAATTAAATATAGATTATATATATTTCACCTAAAATTACTAAATTAACCTCAAATTAATTTTGAGAACATTTAAAGTCTTATATAAATAAATAATTATTTCAAAATTATTTTAAAATAATAGAAGCTCGAATTTAATAAGGAATGTGGAGGGCGAAAATTGGTTGTCAACAACTGCCTCTCTCTTTGGGTAGGGTGAGTGCAATGAACCCTGGGTAAAGGGAATTTGACCTTTCCAATTTTGTCTGACCACAAATTCATTATCAGAAGCAGTTGGTTCTAAGACAAAATTTAAGGAATCATGGCCGGACCTTGGTATCAGGTTTTCTACATATCTCAGGTTACATGAAAATTTAGAATTTAGGCTACTTGTAGTTCAAGACGCTTGAATTTAAGCACGATTTTCATAGAATTCAATGCCCTCCTAGTTTTTGATCACTCAGAGACCGAAAAGCTTGAGAGTAAGAGAATTATAAGAATTTTAAGAATGCAGTCGATTTTTCAACATAGAGCCCGCCTACATATCCTGAGACTCAGGGAATTAGGCTGCTTGTAGTTCGACTCAATCGGTACAAAGGTAATCTTTAGATTAAGACAACCTTTGGATCAAGATAAGTGACATATAATTGAGTCATGGAAAAGAGGCTTGCAACCTCTTAACCATTAATATGGATCTCTTCACATTCATAGGTAAGAGCTACATGGATATAATTTCTAAATCTCTAGGTGTTTATCACCCGGATTTGAAAAAAAAAAGATATTGCTTCCAGCATGAACTCAAGGATACGATGGATGGGAAACTAAAACTCAACAAGAAAATACCCACATGCCTTTTACAGGGGTGTAGTTTGATGGTGGTGAAAGTCATCCCTTAGCTTGCGTCTAAAGAGTTTGATGTTCCTCTTCAGACTATGTCCCAGTTTACTACTAACAAAAAGTTCCACATTGTGCTGCGTCCTTTTTGGTGTCGTCCGCACATTAGGTTTTGTTTTGAAAATTTCATCCTCTCGAATGCTCTCGGTAACATCTCAAAACAAGATAGTTAGTGGTAACATAATTTCATATGGAGATATAGTTTCTATACCTCCGTTTTGGACTATGTCTCAATTCATTCATGTTGCGCGATGTCCTTTTTGGCATAGTTCGAACCTGTGGTTTTGCCTTTTTTGAGAATTTCATCCTTTAGGATGCTCTCGACAATATTTCAAAATAATATTGTTAGTAAAAAAGTAATTTAACAAGGAGGGATAGTGTCGTTACCTCATCTCCGCATATGTTGAATTTTGGGGAATATGCCATCTTTTCCTGTCTTTATCTTAGGAAACAATGGTTTCCATGACGATATAGACATAATGGCCTTCTAGGACATCGAATAAGATTACCTTTGTGATGGCTGAATGTGATAACTCTTCGAACGAGGTGACCTTCTTGGCCATCAGAGATGACAATCTTCGTAACTACTTGCTGTAGTCTTTGATATAATGGTTGATACGCCCAAATTACACCTTTTTTTAGAAGCATAAAGCGGTCGTTGTTTAAATATAGAACCTAACCAAGGTTAGGGTCGATCACAATAGAAAATATGGTAAGATTAGGGTCAACTATGCTTATTCGTGCTCTTAGCCGTTTATTTCCCTCGAAATGGGGTGTATAGTAACAAGTAGTAATCGTAATTCAAATTCGAACAAGTAACAACATAACAGTTTCAAGTGTTGTAATCAATGAGAGAAGTGACTAGGGAAGTGTTTCGCATGAGATCATAACTTAGTAAGGCATTTTACTTAGTAAACTAACTTGGTGCTTAGCATGCAAGATCGGTAAGTTAGGTTCACCGTAATGGTTGGTCCCATAGATAGATAAATTTCACCACGCACCTTGGTTCGGTCGCGAGTGTATTCTTTACTAACCCTTACCCTTGATCCCAGATTAGCTATTCCTGGACAAGGTCAAGGTATTATATAAGGGTTGATAGACTCAAATCTCCATTGTAAACAAACCTTTTCCCATTCTTTACCTCATTGGTATGATAAGTAAGAATAAGGGGAGTTCTAACATTTGCAACAGTTAAAAAGTAATGAAAGCAAAGGGAAGAACAATACATGCATAAACAACCGCACTAGAATTACCAAGTACTTTGCCTACTTTGTTAATTCTTCATGGTTCCCACAACTCTAGTTGTGGATTTAGCTACTCATGGTTGTAAGAAGACAACCAGATTTAGATGAAGATATCATGATTATAACCTACAAGAACAAGTAAAGAAAATCAGAAATCTTGAAATCTCAAGAACACTTCAATAAATCAAGAAAAATCTTTTAATTCTCAAGGACTGTGTTATGATTTCTCACAAAACATAAATAATTCATAACAGTATCGAACAAAGTCAGAACCAACAAAATAAAACCTAAGGGAAAGTATTTATAGACAAAAAATACAAAATTTTAATTGATCTAGGAAAGCTGGATGCGACACTTCTGACGAGCAGCCCCATGGGCCGTCCTGGGTGCGACGGGCATTGTGGGTGCTCGTCGTACTTCCTTCATGTTGGGTGTCCATTCCCTCTGCCTTGTTTCCACGGGTAAGTGTAATGGGGCATCATGGTTTCCACGCCCTTCGTGTCTATCTCATCAGCTATCAAGCTTGTTTATCTAATCTTCTCTGGCTAAATCCGATGGGCTTTGCGACGCCCCATTGAGTCTCTCACAGGCGTCGTGGCAGGTCATCAGTCTTTGTGAATTGGCTTCAGTTCGACTGGTTCATTCCCACGGGCCAGTGTGACAACCCATGGCTGCTCTGATTTTTCCTTTAAGTCTCTCTGGTTAAGTATGACGCCTTCTCCCACAGGCCGTGGTGGATGCCACGCACGTGGGGCATGTCTTTTCACCAAAAAATTGCAACTTTTTGATCTTTTTATATTTTCAATACTTTTCCCTATACATGTAACAAACGACATCAAATCCAACAAAACACACTTAAGAACTCCCAAAATCATTAGTTTTAAGTGTCGAAAGTGTCGTGAAATCTCGGCACATCAACACCCTCAACTTGGAATATCTGCTCATCCTGAAGAAACAATTGAAAACAAAAACTAAAATGATTCTTAAGTACAAGGAAACTAGGAACTACAACAACAACATGGTTCAAACATCTTTTCAATCCACAAAATCAGTACCCACTCCCTACCAGTTCAAAAACCAGTGCACAATTTCAAGTTATCAAAACAACACAAGATGGGTCTATAGATGAAAACATGATATTCATGAGCAAAATAGCATAGATAGTAGACATTCACACCAATCAATTAGCAATCACAGTCTACTCTAGTGCCCTCACAACAAGGAAGTCCCGCTCATACAGAATTGCATTTAATAAACGAGGACTGGAATACGCTCACTCTCGCAAAGAAATTGAAGTTGTAAATGCATAATACCATAGGCTTGCCGTTATTTTCTATGCCTTCGCTTTCAAACAGTTCAGTTAGGATCACGATAGGACTTTGTTAGGCTTGTAATGTAGGCTTAGGGACGAGAATGGTAAATTTGGGTAAACAGTGACAACGCCCTCCTTGACACTATAATTACTTCTTTATTTTCCAGTTTTAAGACCATAACATTTTCCTCTCTTCTTATCCTTTCTTGTTACCTTTTCACTTTAATCAAGCTTCAGGTGTGGCTTTTATTGCATTTTTGCACTTTTTTTCATCTTTTCATTTTTTTTTCTTTCTTTTTTTCTTTTTGTAGAACATAGACCACACCCTCTATCTTCCTTTTTAACACCAACCCAATAGTTTCATACCCCAAACTTCCTACTTACCCTTACAGTAGCCCCCCTCAACTTAGGCTTTTAGCCTGAGTTGAGGTGCATGCTTTCCAAGGAGGGACCAGGGCCAAAAAAAAGATTTATAAGAAATAGGAAAGGTGAAAAGTCTAACAAAAAAAGGGATTAACTTGGGCTTAAATTCAGGGATCAAAGGGATTCATAATTTAATTTGGTAGGTCATTTGACTTAAGTGGACCCATTAAAAAATAACCTATGATCATTTCCTAACCAATTTTTTCTACAACCATAGCAAGACTAACCAGGCAAGTTCTAAATTAATACAGTACAACAAGAACAAATACTAAGAAGCTCACTCACACATGGAACAAAGTTTAAAGGTTCTTATGGCCTTTATTGATGTCTATGTTGATACTTGTGATCAAAGATGGAAAATAAGGAAATGGACCCAAGAAGAGCCAAAAATAAGTGAGGTGTGAAATGGACAAACAAGATGAAGATTCTGCTGAGAGATGCATCCCTTGTGAGACACACACCTCGCTTGGTGTGGACCGCATCTAACACCGCATGAAGATAAAATAAACTGAAGAATTTGTTAAGAGGTCCGGTCTCTGTGCGATGCGCACAATGCTCTGTACGAACTGCATCGCGTTCACATGATGTTGCCTATTTATTGATGAGTCACTGGATAACTGAAGCTTAGTATGCGATGTGCACATCAGAATGTGCAAACCGCACATCACGCTGCACACCACTCGAAGGACATTTTTGTCCAATATTTTATGACATCTTAGGTATGTTTATATACCAATTTAGGCACAATTATAAATAGTTCATCTAGCACTGAGTTCAAAAATTAATCTTAGCTTTATGAAAAAGTTTTCCCTTCTAAGAACAAGAAGAGGGTTTCATCAAATTCATTCTTCCCAATTCTTAGAACCTCCATTTTTGTATACAAATTGAGATCGGATATTGAGACATTTAGCTTGAATAGAAAGGAAATTGAACTACCCATTTGGTATACCTCTTCCCTCAAGCATGAGTAGCTAAACCTCTTATCTAGGGATATGATGATAATGGTTATTTGATAAATGGGTGTGGGTGTTGCTAATTCTAATTTATAAATGCTTATTTGACATGGGTTTAGTGATTTCACCATATTTTAACTCTAAAATTGGTGGTTGCAAATATTGATTTTCCTAACTTGGTTATGTTGTTGCTTGAAAGAGAATTTCATAGCTTCGGATAAGAAATTACTAGTGGAAACTTGGGCTTTCGTTTAGATTGAGGCTAGAAATAGCTCATATCGACGAAATCACCCACTTAAGGGTCTAAAGCTAGAAATATTATGACCTCCCCAAGTATATCTTGGTTGTTTTTATTGCCTAATCAATAGTGCTTGAGCTAAGGCTATTGGACATATGGTTGTTGATCGAAAGATAAACAACCATACTTAAAACCAAGGCTACTTATGTCGATTAGCATAAATTTGCATGAATAAGCATTCACCCTATCCCATGTTCGAGTCCCATTTGACGCACATCCCTATTTGTCCTTTTATTGTCTACCCCCCATTTACTTTATTGCTTTATTTTGTTGAATTGTGAAATTGTGATAGATTCCCAATTACCCCTTTTTTATATATTATTCACTCACGTTGTGAACTTTGTTTTATAATCACTTAGGCTAAACTCTAAATTCTCAGTGGGATCGACCTCGACATCCATGGGGATTTATAAATGTGTTTTTCTCTGACGATCGCTGATACCTCCTAGTAGGAGAGCACGTTTGAGCGTCATCAATAGCCATATGGATGTCATACTTACCTTTTACAAGATATTTAGGCAAGAACTTTTTTAGTGAAACTGACGGATTTCGAACCGATTGCTTCCAACTTTTGCTATTTAGCAGACTGATGATGAACTTAAGAAAGCACTTAACATTTAACACGCATTTCTTATGAGCTATAGCAAATGAATAATGTAGACCAAGTCTATTTATCAAGACATCCTTATCAAAAGCAATGGGAGAAAGCAACAGACATTATCGACTCTCCATAACTCCAACTGAAAAGCACACTATCAGTTATCATTGCAAGAACTCCAAATATCAGAATTTTTAACACAAACCGTACCTACTCTTTGTTCTACTTCCAGTAGTAAATTGAGACAACATTTTTACAAACGGGAACTTAACAAACACACTATAAAGATGCTTTGCAGCATCTAGAACAAGATCACAAACTATGATGAATTTTTGGTTTGTTCTATTATTTGTTCTTTTGTGAGGGCTAGAGATCCAACTCAAAGATCAAATTTTGCCTTTTTTTGTTTTTATAAGTCTGGCTTGGTATCATTAAAGAGGACCCTTCAAGAGATTTTCTATCACGAATACACACAGGTAATATAATGATATTCCATTAAGCACACGTAAGGCCATGAAAATTGTAAGAAAAGTAAGACAGGAACTTCAAAATCATCACATACTAAGCCACACTTTTATTAACATTTTAATAGCATCAAGAACATATTCTTCAAACAAGAACATCCCATAGACTCATACACTCATAATAATGATAAAGTTTCTCATCGTAACACTTAAACGTAAATAAAATGCAGAGAAAAGATGAAGCCTTTCCCTATTCTGGAGCAACGTCTAGGAACAACAAGCTTCGTCGAAAAATCTTTGACCACCAGTGTTTAATTTTACTTTGTCGAATAACTCAATTTTTTGTGTTTTACCTCTAAGAACATCCTTGGTTGCATAGGATTAGAGAAATGCTTCTCCAAAAATCCTCAAATTTTTCTCCAAGGATTCCACCCCTCATCTTCTGAAGACAAAGGCTATTTATAAAGAAGTTGGGTCTGAAATATGGGGGGGAAATGAGTGGGGTAAACAGGAATTTCACTTGATGAAATTTGGATGGGGTTTTGATGGGCTTTGGGTGTCATTTTGCCGCTGTGTTTATGCATTTTAGCGGGCTGTGGCATTGGCCTTAGGGTTCGTCTATTCTTCTGTAAAGAAGGAACGAAAAAGAAGAAGAAGTGAAGTGTAAGGCGCGTTGTACAAGTACGGTGCACTCTTTCTTTTTGAAATTGGGGTCGCATGCGGAGCGTGGATTTTTGGGGGGAAAATATATGTAAATATGTATGTGGTGAAGGCTGATAAGGGAGTATTATTGTAGGGTTTGGGCTCGGGTATCCGAAAAATAATTGAGCTGGTAAATTACTTTAGTAGGCTAAAAAGTGGCTGAAAATTGAAATTAAATGGTTAAGAATTTGGAATTTAGGAATTGGCCACATTGCTTTGCAAATGTGGCCGGATTTAATTTAAGGGATTATCAAATTAGATTTAAGATATGGCCAAATCTAATATAATGAATTTAGGCCAAACTTCAAATGAAATGAATTAAATTCCTAATAATTTAAACGAGCTTCTAGCTTTAACAATTAAAAATTATTATTTTATAAAACATAACTAACCCATCCAGAATCAAAAAATAATTCATACGATTATTTCTTGATTTTAAATCAACTTTGAGTAAAAATGTAGCATTTTTCAACTTTAAACGTGATTTTTATTCGAAAATAAATTTCAAAAATTTTCTTGTAAAATTTATATACCTCTATATAATTAAATGTAGAGTATATATATTTTAGCTAAAATTACTAAATTAACCACGAATTAGTTTTGAGAACATTTAAAGTCTTATAAAAACAAAAAAAAAATATTTCAAAATTGTTTTAAAATAATAGAAGCTCGAATTTAATTAGGAATGTGGAGGGAGAAAATTGGGTGTCAACAACTGCCCATCCTTTTGGGTAGGGTGAGTCCAATTAACCTTGGGCAAAGAAAATTTGACGTTTTCAATTTTGTTTGACCATAAATTTATTATCAGAAGCGGTTGGTTCTAGCACGAATTATAAGGAATCATGGACGAACCTCGATATCGAATTTCCTACATATCTCAGGTTACATGAGAATTTAGGTCACTTGTAGGTCAAGATGCTTGAATATACGCACGTTTTTCAAAGAATTCAATGCTCTCCCAGTTTTGGATTACTGAGCAACCGAAAATCTTGAGAGTAAGAGAATTATAAGAATTTTAAGAATGAAGTCGAGTTTTCAACATAGAGACCGCCTACATATCCCGAGACTCAGGGAATCAGGTTGCTTGTAGTTTGACTCAATCAGTACAAAGGTAATCTTTAGGTTAAGACAACCTTTAGCTCAAGATAAGTGACATATAATTGAGTCATGGAAAAGAGGCTTGCAACCTCTCAACCATGAATGTGGAGATCTTCACATTCATAGGTAAGATCTACATGGATATAATTTTCAAAGCTCTAGGTGCTTATCACCCGGATTTGAAAAAAAAAAGATATTGCTTCCAGCATGAACTCAAGGATATGCTGGATGGGAAAGTAAAACTCAACAAGAAAATACCCACATGCCTTTTGACAGGGGTGTAGTTTGATGGTGGTGGAATTCATCCCTCAGCTCACGTCCAAAGAGTTTGATATTCCTCTTCGTACTATTTTCCAGTTTCCTACTAACAAAAAGTTCCACGTTGTGCTGCGTTCTTTTTGGTGTCGTCCGCACATGTGGTTTTGTTTGGAGAATTTTATCCTCTCGGATGCTCTTGGCAGCATCTAGAAATAAGATAGTTAGTGGTAACATAATTCCATACAGAGAGATAGTTTCTATACCTCTCTTTTGGACTATGTCTCAATTCATTCATGTCCCCCGATGTCGTTTTTGGCATAGTTTGCACCTGTGGTTTTGCCTTTTTTGAGAATTTTATCCTCTAGGATTCTCTCGACAATAATTCAAAATAATATTGTTAGTAGTAAAGTAATTTAACAAGGAGGGATAGTGTCATTACCTGATCTCCACATATGTTGAATTCAGGGGAATATGCCATCTTTTCCTGTCTTTACCTTAGGAAACAATGGTTCCCGTGATGATATAGACATAATGGCCTTCTCGGACATCGATTAAGATTGCCATTGTGATGGCTGAACGTGATAACTCTTCGAACAAGGTGATCTTCTTGGCTATCGGAGATGATAGTCTTTGTAACTACTTATTGTAGTGTCTGATATAATGGCTGATACACCCAAGTTACACCTCCTTTTAGAAGCATAAAGCGGTCGCTGTTCAAATATAGAACCTAACCAGGGTTAGGGTCGATCCCACAGGGAATATGGTAAGATTAGGGTGAACTATGCTTATTCGCGCTCTTAGCCATTTATTTCTCTCGAAAGGGGTGTATAGTAACAAGTAGTAATCATAATTCAAATTCTAACAAGTAACAACGTAACAGTTTCAAGTGTTGTAATCAATGAGAGAAATGACTAGGGTAGTGTTTCGCATGAGATCATAACTTAGTAAGGCGTTGTACTTAGTAAACTACCTTGGTGCTTAGCATGCATGATCGGTAAGTTAGGTTCACCGAAATTGTTGGTCCCATATATAGATGAATTTCACCACGGGCCTTGGTACGGTCGCAGGTGTATGCTTTACTAACCCTTACCCTTGATCCTAGATTAGCTATTTACGGACAAGGTCAAGGTATTAGATAAGGGTTTATAGCCTCAAATCTTCATTGTAAACAACCCTTTTCCCATTTGTTACCTCATTAGTATGATAAGTAAGAATAAGGAGAGTTCTAACATTTGCAACCGTTAAATAGCAATCAAATCGAAGGGAAGAACAATACATGCATAAACACCGTCCTAGAATTACCAAGTACTTTGCCTACTTCGTTAATTCTTCATGGTTCCCACAACTCTAGTTGTGGATTTAGCTACTCATGGTTGTAAGAATATAACCATATTTAGATGAAGTTATCATGATTATAACTTACAAGAACAAGTAAAGAAAATCATAAATCTTGAAATCTCAAGAACACTTCAATAAATCAAGAACAATCTTTTAATTCTCAAGAACTGTGTTATGATGTCTCACAAAACATAAATAATTCGTATCAATATCGAACAAAGTCGGAGCCATCAAAATAAAACCTAAGGGAAGGTATCTATAGAAAAAAAGACCAAATTCTAGTAGATCTATGAAAGATGGATGCGACACTTCTGACGAGCAGCCCCACGGGCTGTTATGGGTGCGATGAGAGTTGTGGGTGGGTGCCCATCGTACTTCCTTTATATTGGGTGTCAAGGCCCTCTGCCTTGTTTCCATGGGTAAGCGCAACGGGGCATCGTGATTTCCACGCCTGTCATGGCCATCTCATCAGCTAGCAAGCTTGTTTATCTAATCTTCTCTGGTTAAATCCGATGGGGTTTGTGATGCCTCATCGAGTCTCTCACAGGCGTCGTGGCATCTCGTTAGTCTTGATGACTTGGCTGCAGTTTGACTAGTTCATTCCCATGGGCCAGTGTGATAGCTCATGGCTGCTCTGATACCCCTCCTGGTAGGACGTCGAAAATGATTTTTCCTTTTAGTCTCTCAGGTCAAGTCTGACATTTTCTCCCACAGGCCATGGTGGATCCCACGCATGTGGGGCATGTCTTTACACCAAAAAACTCCAACTTTTTGATCTTTTTATCTTTTCAATATTTTTCCCCGTACATGTAACAAACGACATCAAATCCAAAAAAACACACTTAAGAACTCCCAAAATCCTTAGTTTTAAGCATCGAAAGTGCCGTGAAATCCTGGCACATCAACACCCTCAACTTAGAATATTTTGCTTGTCCTCAAGCAACAATTGAAAACAAAAACTAAAATGATGCTTAAGTACAAGGAAACTAGGAACTACAACATCAACATGGTTCAAACATCTTTTCATTACATAGAATCAGTACCCACTCCATACCAGTTCAAAAACCAGTGCACAATTTCAAGTTATCAAAACAACACAAGACGAGTCTATGGATGACAACATAATATTCATGAGCAATATAGCATAAGTAGTAGACATTCACACCAATAAATTAGCAATCGCAGTCTACTCTAGTGCCCTCACAACAAGGAAGTCCCACTCACACAAAATTGAATTTAATAAATGAGGACTGGGAATACGCTCACTCTCCCAAAGAAATTCAAGTTGTACATGCACAATACCATAGGCTTGCCCTTATTTTCTATACCATGGCTTTCAAAAAGTTCGGTTAGGATCACAATAGGACTTTATTAGGCTTGTAATGTAGGCTTAGGGACGAGAATGGTATATTTGGGTAAACAGTGACTACGCCCTCCTTGACACAATAATTACTTCTTTATTTTCAAGTTTTAAGACCATAACATTTTCCTCCCTTCTTCTCCTTTCTTGTTACCTTTTCACTTTAATCAAGCTTCGGGTGTGGCTTTTATTGCATTTTTGCACTTTTTTTCATCTTTTCATTTTTTTTTCTTTCTTTCTTTCTTTTCATTTTGTAGCACACAAACCACACCCGCTATCTTCCCTTTTAATACTAACCCGATCTTTTCATACCCCAAACTTCCTACTTACCCTTACAGTAGCCACCCTCAACATAGGCTTTTAGCCTGAGTTGAGGTGCATGATTTCCAAGGAGGGACCAAGGCCAAAACAAAGGTTTATAGGAAACACGGAAGGTGAAAAGGCTAACAACAAAAGGGATTAACTTAGGCTCAAATTCATGGATCAAAGGGAATCATAATTTTATTTGGTAAGTCATTTGACTTAAGTGGACTCATTAAAAAACATCCTATGATAATTTCCTAACCAATTTATTCTACAACCATAGCAAGACTAACCAGGCAAGTTCTAAATTGATATAGTACAACAAGAACAAATACTAAGCAACTCACTCACACATGGCACAGAGTTTAGACTACACATTAGCTAACTATCAGTTCATGCTTTAGCTTAAGCTACTTATCACAATTATATGCATGCTGTCATTTACAGATCCATCAAGGTCAGTCCTAAAAACTTATTGTACAACCATTTTGGAGGGGTCTCCATTTTTCACAAAATTATCTCAAAATAAGACCATGGCTGCATTCAGTTCCTACTTTTCTTCTACAAACACACATATTATTCTAAACATGCCAGTTCAATAGAAATTAAAAGTCCTTAGGGAAAGAACACAGGCAAGAAAACCCTAAGAATGCAGGCACCTTATAGATACCCTCATGGGTTGTTTCCTATGGAGCGCCTGATTTAACATCACAGCATGACGCGAGTCATTTGGCTACTCAGACATCACCAAAACACTCTACAAACCAAAAAAAATAGATGGTCACAGCTGCCCCCACCCCATCGAAAAAGATGTGCATTGTCCCTAATTCACTAAAAAGAACTAAACAAAGGATACACGACATACTTGTGGCGCCTAAGAGCAGAAATCATGGATGGTATTCGGGCCTGCTAGATCGGTGCCCATAATCTTATCATTAACAGAGGCTGCCTCTACAGTCTCTCAACAGTATCAGCTAATCGGGCATCATCATCAACACTCTCTCTCATAATAGGGCCTAAAGATGGTAACTCTGTAGTGCCAACAACACTGCTAGCCGAGCCACTAGTACCAGCAACATCAACCTCAATTTGGTGCATAGCTAGGGAATATATGCATCCATGCTATAACTCTTTCTTAGCTCTATTGGCAGCTCCATCATCCTTCTTCTTCTGATACTTTGCGCTCAATGGGGCTTCATCCTCACGAACGTGCTTATCCTTTATCCTCTCTTTTTTCTGAGGCTCATAAGGATTAGGAGGTGACTCAACATATTTTTCCTTTTAAGGTTCCTTCTCTCGGATCTCGGGATTATCATAGTACCACAGGTCAATCATGAGCTCAAATGTAGTCTTTGGCAAGACCACTGAAGCACGAGAATAAGAGTGTGGATGATCCTTCAACTCATCCATATCTACCCTCAGCTTTATAACTTGCTGATTCATCTCAGTAAGATCAGTTGCACCCATATCATCCAGTTTCTCATTGATCCTATCCTCCAATGCATCGATTCATCCATTCACACCAACAAATGGTTCTATGTCTCTCTATATGGAGGCATCAATAATGGCCTGGAACTGTTATGAAAATTTCTTCATCTGCTGTTGTAGCTGAATGGTAGTCTAAAAAGTGTTAGAAAAATTCGCCATGTCAAAGGCATAAGTTGATTCAGGATCCTCCATTAGAGGTACAACAGAACTAGATGGGGCCCCTAGAGTTTCTTCAAGTTGGCTACCTGGTGAGGTAGGCACAATAGTAGTAGAATGTGTCATCACCAGAATGGGTGCAACTACATCTTGGGTGCGTGCGAGAGGCTCTGATGTACCGCCCAGATCCATAAACTTGATTATATTTTGTACCTTTCTGGGTGGTGTTATGGATGGCACAATCCGCATGATCAATACCTTAATATTTTGGGACCTCCGCCTCATCACATAACTTATTCAAGAGGCACATGAATGGATATGAAGAGTCATTCTTTGTGACTCTTTCCCAGATCTATTCAGTAATGATGTTCCCAAAGTTTAGCTTGTATTTAAATAACAAGCTAGCCACTAGGATGGCTCTTTCAAGTGTCAGCTGATTATCATCACCCATCGGCAAATGCCGGAATCGTACTATGACCCCCCAGAATTTGGCTCAAATGACAGAGAAGCCTTTGTGATCTGTGCCTTGTTTTGGTCGAGCCACTTTGGTGTTCTGGTCGTTGTAAAACACTTGGCCAACCACTTTTTTTGGTTAAGTTCATTCTTCACCCGATAATCATTGTCAAAGTTTTCGGTCATAACAACGTACTCAGGCCCAAAGAGAAACCTGTTTATGGTTTCAGTTGAGATTTTTACTAGGACACTCAGATTGGAACGCTCTCAAGAGCGGGCAGATCTGCAATCTTCTTGCCCTTTTTGCATCTACTTTCCTGGATGGCCTAATAATTTGCATAGAACTCCCTTACAATGGTCGGCTGATAGTCGGGGAGTGTCTTGCTAGTCCAACCCAAGTTGTAGTGTCTAAAATATTCCTCTAACTTGGGGAAATCCTTGATCTTGAATGGGTCTATTCTCCATTCCTCTGTAATGGGGCATTTGATGTGCCCTTTTTCCATTGTTTCTATCCCATACTCAAAGATCTTCTGGGACCCTTTTACTATCTACCTAGTATTCTCCTGGAGTCGGATATCTTTGGAAGTGAGGACCAGTGTTATGCCAGGATCTTTCGGAGTAGGTGGGGTCTTTTCCTTTTTAGGTGTCTTCTCCTTTTCAGGAGTAGTTCTTTCCGTGTCAGAATCATCATCTATCTTCATCCCAGAACCTGATTTTGAACCATCTCCCGAGTTGGTCTTGGTTTCCATGACACTAGAGACCTGGATAGATGACTCTTGTTCTCCTTTATCTGGTGTTGGAGCGGTAGCGCTCTCTTCATATGAGCCGACTGATCCAGAAGATGACTCTTCCCTCTCTTCAAACTGGAGGGGAAGTATACTTCGGTGCTTGCTCCTTCTCAGGTGCATTACCTCCCTCTTCTTTAGAGTAGGAAGGAGATGATACCACCAGATTTCTCTTTGTCATCTGGATGAGGGGGTGTTGTTTGAGTCACTCTTCTCGCCCTCCAAATTAGATTTATCTTTTAGGCGAGTAGTGATGGCCTTGTCTTTTGCTTCCTAGGGTCCCCCTTATCAGAGTGGAGTAGTTTGTGCCATCTAGTACCTGGGCATCAAAGGCCTAATTCCCATGCCCATCAAGGTTATGATGTCCCATTATATCGGGAAATGGGAATGGGCCAGTGGCTCTATCTTGAACTTCTCTTGGCATTACGCCCATTTCCCACACCAGTCAGAGACGCGATGACCCATCGTGTTGGGCATGAAAATGGGGCAGACCAAGTTGTCATTTATTTCCAGTTGGTATGCCCTATTCCCAAGGGAGTGGGACCTGTGATGACCCATCGCGGTGCCCGTGGAAACCCCTTTTTCTGCAGTTCTTCCTTATTCAATCAGACCAACTCCTGCACATTTGAACAAATATTAGTTCATGGGTTTCCTACCATGCAACGCCTGATTTAATGTCATGGCATGATGCAGGTCACTTGAATACTCAGACTTCATCAAGTTTACTCATGGGTTTCCTCCCATGCAGTGCCTGATTTAACATCGCTGCACGACGCAGGTTACTTGTAACACCCCAGAAATTCTAAACCAAGATCCGATCCGTTCTTCATTTGTTGTTAGATCCAAACTAGATGAATTTTCTATGAATCTAACTATTTAGATCAATTCCTATGTTTTGAAGGAGTATTAGATGCGAATTGAAGTCATAAAGGACCCTTAGTTAAAATTTAAGTTGAAAGGCTTTCTACTGATTTAGTTCTCTTGTAACTTCTTACTAGGGTCAACTTCAAACGACCATAACTCTTAAAATATAGAGAGTTAGGTGTCCTAGTACCCATCAAATTAAAGGTATTTGAATTTTATTTCCAACACCACTAACCGCTCATTCATTAGAATCTGGAGTAAAATGTTGTGGATATTTTAGTAAAGCACTGTCAGGCTATCAAAGACCCGACGCCCATTCTGACGGGCGTGGGAAGAGACGATGCCCATGGAGACTACGACACACATTTCCAATGGACCATGGGAGGCATAACATACCATGGGACCCCGGACATCAGAATGGACCAGTGATCCATTTTTAGCCCTGGAATCCCACGGTTTGATCCTGAGGGCCCATTAGAGGGCCTGTCCGGCGAATTTTCTGCATTTGTTTTCCAAGTTTAAGTAAGGGTATTTTCGTCCTTTCCTACTCTAAAATCTTAACCCTTTCATTTTAAGCCAATAGGAGGGGTTTCATTCCCACTTAGCCTAGTTCTCTTCCATCCTCTCAATTCAAGCTCCCAAAAGAAGAAAGGATCCTCCTCTTAAGCTCCAAGGCCTAGAGTTTATTCTTCCATCCTCCATCCTCAAGTGCCTAGCTAGGAAAGCTTCAAGTTCAGGTATGTGGGTATTCAATAAGGGAATTCCTTCACCCTTATTCCCAAAACCCTCAAGTTTAACTTTGATTTATGAATTGGTGAAATTAAGGTTCTTACCTAATTCTTATGGGTTCTTCTCTAATTTGTTTCCTCATGATTCTTCTATGAATTTTAACTCTAAATTACATGATTTTGCATGTATTTTTATAAATGGTTTCCTATTCATGATCTGAAGACTAACCCTTGTCCAATTTGTAAAATTATTATGAAATCAGTTTATTAGCATCAATTCATGGTTTCTCATTCATTACCCATGTTTTATTAGAGATTCCTTAAGTTTTTTCAAAATCCCATGCATAAAGAATGATTTCACTAAATTGTATGTTTTCAACTGATAATTGGCATGTTTAGATAATGTGACCTCAGTATTATGAAATTGCATGCCTAATTCTTCAAGTTATAAATTTAGAAAGAAAAGTATATTTTGAATTATGGCTATGCTAAGTTTTAAGACTTATGAATTGAAATTGGATGACATCAAATATGTCCTTATACTTTTCCAATAGTTTTGGACATCAGATATGTCCCTACATTTTATGAAAGGTTTGGCATCTAAATATGTCTACCTAAGCTATGAACAATTTTGACATCAGATATGTCAATAGTTATGATCAGTTTTGGCATCAGATATGCCCCAGTATTATATGAGCTATATGTATGTTTTTGGAAATAGTATTTAGCACCGAGTTGGATGGGGTGAGAGTACCCTTAGTCCCAGTACTGCGTGCCCCTGTAGGTTCATAAATCCCCTCTATCGGGCATTAGAACTAGTGATCACGCCACATTCATGCCTTTATACCCTTGCAAGGTATATTGGGTCCTATCGATGGGGTGTATACATTGGATTCCATGTAGCTCAATTGGTCTATGTCGGTTAGAGAACCTCCGACAGAAATGGTTTCAAGCTTTTAATGTATTTGACTCTTTTCTTTTATATTATAGACTTTCTACTATTACTATAATTCTAAAGGTGTTTTCATCTTACAATATTGCATTGAGTCATTTCATTGTAGAATTTACCATCATTACATGACTTCAGTCTTAGTTACGCTTTGAGTATGTTTTACCACGACATATGCATGATATAAGTTTTAAGCATGCTTTCAAGTATATTTTATCATGATGTATGCATATCTCTCATACTCAGTACATTCCATAGTACTAACTGCATACCTCTTTGTGTTGCATCCAATCATGATGTAGATTCAGTAGCTTGCCCCCTGATTCAAGGCTACTAGATCAGCAGAACATCCAGCGATCTTGGTGAGTCCTCCTCATTCGAGGACTTGTAGTTTAGATTCATTTTACACTATTAATTCTTTCATTCAATTTTCAGTATTTAGAGTTAGCTAGGGGCTTGTCCCAACAACTCATCAGTAGTAGAGGCTTTCAGACATAGAGTCAGATATTCAACTTATTTTGGAATGTCATTTTTTAGACTTATATTTTTATAACAGATTCAGTTTCTCATTACCTCAGTTAAGCTTCTGTTCTTATGTTTTGTTCAGTTTTTAAGTCATGCTAATACCAGAGGGTTATCTTGAGATCACTTATGATTTTGAGTCCTGTAATACATCTAGGAGGTAGGCTCGGGGTATGACAAACTTGGTATCAAAGCATCAGATTCAAGAGTCCTTGGGTGTCTGAAAGCCACATTATTAGAGTCTTTCTCATAGGTGTAAAGCGCGCCACATTTATGAGGGAGAGGCTATGAGATGGTTTTAGGAAACTTCTATTTCTTTCATGTTCTTTTTCATGTGACAGAGTTTAACTCTATTTATCCCCATATTTATGTGTTGTTCCTAGTTCCATTGTTTATACATCATATATGAGGCACCAGAAGTAGTAAATGTCATATTACCTATCAACAAGGTGCTCTCCAATCTCTTTCGGAACTTTGTTGCTAATTATTCCTCAAGAAGAGAAAGTGTGTACCTAGATCCTTGGGTAGGGTTTCCACTCGACAAATGTTGTGTTGTAAACCATTAGTAGTAGAATGGACCTAGAGCCAGAAGTATAAAGTCATGAGTATGGTAGCTTAGAGGGAAGAATAGCATTTGGTTAGGACATGCATTCAAAGTTGTGCTCTATTAGATAGGTGATGGGATGATACATCCCTTGGCGCAGACTAATGAGTAGTAAGTTATTGTGCTAGTATAGACCAAGTATAGAATATGAATGAAAGGATGATAGTATGAGAGTGATAATGATGGTTTTGTGGGATTTATCTTGTAATTATGGTATAGTAAAATGTAAGAGTTTAAGTTGATGAAATTGTAGCAAGTGTGAATATATGAGCATGATATATATATGTTGGCCATAGAAGGATATACGATTTTGAGCCTCTTAGTATAGGCTTTAACACATTTGGTATGGTTGGTAGTAAAAAGAGTGGACTTTGAGAGTTAGAACCATATAAGCTTGACATGTTATTGTGAGGGATAGGTTGACAGTTATGAGTATGATATGAACATCCCTTAATTGAGATAGAGAGTTTGAGGCCAAGACTTTTAGGCAACTGAGATCCTTAAACTATAGAAGAAAGTGCACACTCAGACTAGCTTCTAGGGTAGTGTTTGCTCTGTTAGGGTAAAATGATCATAGTTCAGTTAAGAGGTTAGTGAGAGGTCCATTGACTTAGAAAGGTAGCACAAACTCAAGGGGGATATATTGTAGCAACCCCGGTATCCGGACCAGCTTTAAAACATAGAATCCCAAGAAAATTCTTGCAACTGTAGGTCCCCACGGGTGACCACCACGGGCATCAGAGTTCTGACAGGCTATGGGGATCATCGTGGGAAGTCATCTAGTGTCCTTGAGCCACAGTATTCCAAGACCGACAACCTTGGGAGTCAGGCGTGGCATCCTCCACGAGACATCAGCCCCGCGGTGGATACCCTTTAGTAGCCTTTTTCCCTATCCCTTTGGTGTTTCAATGGGTGATCACCACAGGCATCACGGTTTCGATGGGCCATAGGAACCCTCCATGAAAATCCTCCAATGACCCAAGGACTCAACTAGTTTGCCCGACCACTTGGTCCGATGGGCCATCGTGGTTCTGACGCAAATCGGGTATCCCATCCAACGAAAGTTTTTCTGCAATTTCTTCTTTAAGTAAGGGGTATTCTGGTCTTTTTCCCTATTCTCTTAACTCCTAAGTGAGGTTATTTTTTATGCTTGTAGTGGGGTTTTATCCCCTATTAGCCTAAACCTTTCCCATTTCCCTCATTCTAAATTCCAAAAGGGAAAGAACTCCACTCCTCCAAGCTTCAAGTTCCAAGCTAAGGATCTCCATCTTCTAGTCTCCATCCTTCAAGATTCTAGCTTAAAAGTCTTCAATTCTATTATATCTCATTGTACAAGTTCTTCAAGTTGTAGCTCTTAGATATGCTAGGGAAGAGAGGAGAAATCTTGGATAGTGTAAGATACATGAAACCATAAGGTGACCATAGTTATAATCTTGAATATTGTGATAAAATACACATGGGCTTTTTCTTTATGTGACTAGTGATCCCATTGGTTAAGAGCTCAAGGTTAGTTGATTTTTCATAATAAGAAGGAACATTATTCATAAGGGATAACTTTAGATGCAAGATATCTAGTTGAGATAGGCTTGAACATGGTTGAAGAAGGTAGTCAGACTCATACCTTAGTATCTATATGTGCGCTGGTGAGAATTTCTGTTGCAAATGGTAAGTGTGCTATTCAGTGAAGTTAGTGTAGTTAAAAAGGTGTTCTTAAGCTTAAAATCTATGAACTGTGTTGTTTAGGCGGGAACAGTCTTGTTCTCACTCCCTTCCCAGGGTGCTCATATCATATCAGTTTATACCTACAGGTACTCAATCCTAAGGCTAGGAGACCCTATGTTCAGCTAAGTCCATGGTAGTAAGTTCAGTTTAGAAGAGAATAGTTTTCTCGTATAGCTACTCCTCTCAGTTTGATGTTTCATTCAGTTGACTATGATCCCTATGAATTTGTTCGTTCTCTACGAGTTTCAACTGAGTCCCTACTCTTATTACAGACCAGTTATCACGTTAGATATTCAACTTCATATCCCATAAGTTATGCTTATTCTCTCAGTATGCATACATGTTCCATGAATCAATCTCAGTTTATATTTCAATCATAAATCTATTACCATGAAATACTTAATCTATTATAACTCCTTTGATAGGATTGCAACCCTTTTCTCCACCAATATCAACTTAGTACTCTTCATTTGTTGTTAGACCCGAACTAGATGAACTTTCTATGACTTTAAGTATTTAGATCAATTCCTAAGTTTTTAAGGAGTATTAGATGTGAATTGAAGTCATAAAGGATCCCTAGTTCAAAGTTAAGTTGAAAGCCTTTCCACCGATTTAGTTCTCTTGTAAGTTCTTTCTAGGGTCAAATTTAAATGCTCATAACTCCTAGAATATAAAAATTTAGGTGGCCTAGTACTCACGAAATTAAAGGTACTTGAATCTTATTTCTAACGCCACTGCTCGCTCATTCATCCAAATCTATAGTAAAAGTTTGTGGACATTTTAGTGAAGAACTGTCAGGCTGCCGAAGACCCGACCCCCGTTCCGACGGGCGTGGGAAAAGACGATGCCCGTGGAGATTGTGATGCCAATTTCCGATGGCCCATGGGAAAAAAGACATCCCATGGGATATCATAATGGGCTAGTGATCCATTTTTAGCCCAAGAATCCCATGGTTTGATTCGGATGGCCCATAGAAGTTTCGATGGCCCTTCAGAGGGCCCGTCCAACGAATTTACTGCACTTTTTTTTACAAGTTTAAGTAAGGGTATTATGGTCCTTTCCCACTCTAAAATCCTAAACCTTGTGGTTTTAAGCCTATAAGAGGGGTTTCATTCCCATTTATCCTAGTTCTCTTCCATCCTCTCAATTCAAGCTCCCAAAAGAATAAAGGATCCTCCTCTCAAGCTCCAAGGCCTAGGGTTCTTCCATCCTCCATCCTCAAGTCCCTATCTAGGAAAGCTTCAAGTTCAGGTATGTGGGTATTCAATAATAGAATTCCTTCACCCTTATGCCCAAAACCCTCAAGTTTTACTTTGATTAATGAATTGGTAAAATTAGGGTTCTTACCCAATTCTCATGGGTTCTTCTCTAAATTGTTTCCTCATGATTCTTTTATGAATTCTAACTCTAAATTGCATGATTTTGCATGTATTTTTATAAATGGTTTCCTATTCATGATTTAAAGACTAACCCTTGTCCAATTTATAAAATTATTATGAAATTAATTTATTAGCATCAATTCATGGTTTCTCATTTATTACCCATGTTTTATTAGAGATTCCCTAAGTGTTTTCAAAAACCCCTGCATAAAGAGTGATTTCTAGTATGATTTCACTAAATTGCATGTATTCAAGTGAAAATTGGCATGTTTAGAGAACATGACCTCAGTATAATGAAATTACATGCTTAATTCTTAAAGTTATGAATTTGAAAGAAAAGTATATTTTGAATTATGGCTATGCTAAGTTTTAAGACTTATGAATTAAAATTGCATGTCATCAGATATGTCCTTATGCTTTTCCAACAGTTTTGGACGTCAGATATGTCCCTATGTTTTATGAAAGTTTTGGCGTCTAGATATGTCTACCTAAGCTATGAATAGTTTTAACATCAGATATGTCAATAGTTATGATCATTTTTGGCATCAGATATGCCCCAGTATTATATGAGCTATAAGTATGTTTTTGGGAGAAGTATTTAGCACCGAGTTGGACTGGGTGAGAGTACCCTTAGTCCCAGTACTACGTGCCCCCATAAGTTCATAAGTCCTCTCTGTTGGGCATTGGAACTATTGATCACGCCACAGTCATGCCTTTATACCCTTGCAAGGTATATTGGGTCCTCTCGATGGGGATTATACATCGGATTCCATGTAGCTCACATGGTCTATGTCGGTTAGAGAACCTCCCACATAAATGGTTTCAATCTTTTAATGTATTTGACTTTTTGCTTTTAGATTTCATACTTTCTAATATTACTGTTATTCTAAAGGTTTTTTCAGCTTATTATATTGCATTGAGTCATTTCATTACAAAATTTTACTATCATTACATGACTTCAGTTTTAGTTATGCTTTAAGTATGTTTTACCACGACATATGCATGATATCAGTTTTAAGCATGCTTTCAAGTATATTTTATCATGACATATGCATATCTCTCATAGTCAATAAATTCCAAAGTACTGACCGCATACCTCTTTGTGCTACATCCTATCATGATGTAGATTCAGTAGCTCGCCTCCAGATTTGAGGCTAGTAGATCAGCAGCACATCCAGCCAGCTTGGTGAGTCCTGTTCATTCGAGGACTTGGAGTTTAGCTTCATTTTAGACTATTATTTCTTTCATTTAGTTTTCAGTATTTAGAGTTAGCTGGGGGCTTGTCCCAACAACTTGTCAGTAGTAGAGGCTTTCAGACATAGAGACAGATATTTAGCTTATTTCAGAATGTCATTTTTTAGACTTATATTTTCATAACAGATTAAGTTGCTCATTACTTCAGTTAAGCTTTCGTTCTTATGTTTTGTTCAATTTTTAAGTCATGCTAATGATATAGGGTTATCTTGAGATCACTTGTGATCTTGGGTCCCGTGTTACACCCAGGGTGTAGGATCGGGGCGTGACATTACTTGATTACTCAAACTTTATCAACCTCCTTGGTTATCATGAATTCACTAAGGGTCAATACTTCCACAACTTTTAGCTCCTCTGTGGTTCACAAATAAGCCTTTATCCACTGCCCATTCACTTTGAACCTCTTGCCCACATGGTTTTCCAGTTCTACGGTGCCATATGGAAATACTTTTATCACTTTGAATGGTCCAATCCACTTGGACTTCAACTTGCCAGGAAATAAGCGAAGTCTAGAATTGAAAAGCAGGACTAAGTCACATGGCTGGAAATCTCTTTTCTCAATCTCTCGGTCATGATACAGCTTCATCTTTTCTTTGTACAAGGCTGAACTTTCATATGCGTTAAGGTGAAACTCATCTAGCTCATTTAATTGCCCAAGCCGCTGAAATGATGCTGCAGACCAATCTAGATTCAACTTCTTCAATGCCCACATGGCCTTATGCTCTAGCTCAATAGAAATATGGCATGCTTTCCATAACACAAGCTGATATGGTGAAATACTTATTGGTGTCTTGTACGCATTCCGATACGCCCATAAAGCATCATCTAGTTTCCTAGACCAATCCGTTCTATTTACATTGACCATGTTTGACAGGATTGAATTTATCTTGCGGTTAGAAACCTCAACTTTCCCACTAGTTTGGGGATGATACGGGGTTGCAACCTTGTGTTTCACTCCATATTTATCAAGTAAAACACAAAACAACTTGTAGCAGAAGTGAGAGCCTCCATCACTAATAATCTCCCGTGGTGTACCAAATCTGGAGAAGATGTTCTTTTTCAAGAATGTTGTGACACACTTTCCTTTACTACTGGGAAGCGCAACTGCCTCCACCCAATTTGATACGTAATCAACAGCCACCAATATGTACCCAGTTTCCATTAGACATCACAAACAAACCCATGAAGTCAATACCCCATACATTAATCAGTTCGATCACAAGGATAGGAGTAAGAGGAAGCTCATGCCTCCTTGATATACCTCCTTTCGTTTGACACCTACGGCTAGCTTTAGCAAAATCATGGGAATCTTTGTGGATGGTCGGCCAATAGTACCCACATTGTAAGATCTTGTGTGCAGCCCAGATAACACTACGATGTCCCCCAAAATAGGATGAATGGCAAACCTCTAATATCTACATCCTCTTAACTTCAAGAACACATCTACAGATCATAGTATCAGCAAACACACGAAACAACAATGGATCCTCCCACATCACTTGCCATAAAAGTTGTAAAAGTCAGCAAACCATGGAATCAGATCTTAGGAGGTGGCCAACACTTGCTCATCTGGAAACCAATCATCAATCTCTTGTTCATCTGGAAACCAATCATCAATCTCTTGCTCATCGTTGAGCTTCAGTATCGCTTCTTCCTCTAATTTGTACAAGTGATTTGGTACCTAATTTTCTGTGCCCTTTCGGTCCTTAACCTCAAAGTTAAACTCTTGTAGTAGCAACACTAACCTAATCAATCTTGTCTTAGAATCCTTCTTCGCCATGAGGTACCTAAGAGATGCATGGTCGGTGTGCACAACCACCTTAGTGCCAAGCAAATAAGATCTGAACTTTTATAATGCAAAGACCATAACAAGAAGCTCTTGTTCTGTCATCGTATAGTTCTTTCTGAGAAGGATTAAGTGCTTTCCTAGAGTAGTAGATGAGGTGAAGAATATTTTCACATCGTTGGCCTAGGACTGCTTCTATCGCCACTCCACTAGCAGCGCATATAACTTCAAAAGGCTGAGACCAATAAGGAGAAATAATAATAGGGGCAGAGATCAACTTTTCCTTTAGGAACTCGAATGCCTTTAGACATGCATCATAAAATACAAATTTCACCTCCTTCTCCAATAACTTGCACAAAGGGTTTGAAATTTTAGAGAAGTATTTGATAAACCTGCGATAGAAACCAGCATGCCCCAAAAAGCTTTGAATCCCCTTCACAAAAACTGGTGGAGGCAATTTTTCAATCACCTCTATATTTGCTTTGTCAACCTCATTACCCTTCCGGAGATCCGATAGCCAAGCACTATATGTTGTTTGACCATGAAGTGATACTTATCCCAATTCAGTACTAATTTTAATTCTTCACACCTCTTTAACACACAACTTAGATAATTCAAACAACCATCAAAGGAGTCACCAACTATCGAAAAGTCATCCAAAAATATCTCAATAGTGTCCTCCACCATGTTTGAGAAAATAGACATCATGCAATGTCAAAAAGTCACTGGTGCATTGCATAAACCAAAAGGCATCCTCTTAAAAGCAAATGTCACATATGGACAAGTGAAAGTGGTTTTCTCTTGGTGTTCAAGAGCAATTGAGATCTAATTGTATCCTTAATAACCATCGAGAAAACAATACTATCTTCTACCAGCGAGACGGTCTAACATCTGATCCATGAACGGCATCAAAAAATGATCCTTCTCAATCCAAGCACTCAACTTCCTGTAATCCATGCATATGCGCCAACCTATTACTGGCCTCATCAGAATCAACTCATTCTTTGCATTTGGGACCACTTTAATCCCACCCTTCTTAGGCACACACTGAACATGGCTAACCCACTTGCTGTCTGCAATGGGGTAAACCACACCTACATCTAGCCACTTGATGATCTCCTTCTTAACAACCTCTTGCATAGGTTAATTCAACCTACACAGGTGCTCAATACTCGATATGTAATCTAGTGCGAGCTAAATTTTATATGTGCAAATTCCAGGCAGAATCCCAATAATGTCAGCAATCGACTAACCAATTGCCCTTTTGAACTTTCTTAACACAGAAACCAGAGCTTCAACCTGCCCTTCACCTAAGTATGGAGCAATAATAACTGGCAAGGTGTCATTAGCTTCTAAGAACATATATCGGAGGTGATACAGAAGTTCTTTGAGCTCCAAGACTGGAGGCTCCTCAATAGATGGTCTGGCAGGTGGTGTCTTTCGATTCTTTAGGTCCAAATCAAGCTTCTTTGGAGCATAAGTATAAGATACCATACCTGCAAGTGCTTCAACAATATCATCATATTACTCAATATTGTCTCCATCAAAATTCATGATAATAGCTACAAGTGCTTCCACACCAAGTCTCTCTTCAAAAGATACTATTAGCTGATCTTCATCGATAATATCTATCACTGATACCATGCATATATCATCATGATGTTTCATAGACTGGTAGACATTGAAAGTTACTACCTCATGATTCTAAATTTCATCTGACCAGTCTCCAAGTCAACTAAAGCGAGTCTGGTGGCAAGAAATGGGCGTCCCAAGATGATGGGAACCTCAATGTCAACCTCGTAGTCAAGGATCACAAAGCATGCAGGGAAGATGAAAGTTTCAACTTTTACAAGTACATCATAGAGAATTTCCATGGGCCTTTTTACCATGCGATCTACCATAAGAAGTCGTATTATCGTCGATTTGGGGGCTCCCAAGCCCAACTAATTGAACACTGCTAGTGGCATAAGATTAATACTAGCACCCAGATCAAATAATGCATTGGCAAAGTAGAAATCTCTAATCGTGCAAGGAATAGTGAAAGATCTAGGATCTTCCTTTTTCTGCACCAGAGAATGGGATGCTATTGCACTACAATGGTGCAAATTATCAACTGGCTCAAAACTCACAGTTCTCTTCCTTGTCACCAGATCCTTCATGAACTTCTCATACCCAAGAATTTTCTCCAACTCTTCAACAAAAGGAATATTGACTGAAAGTTATTTCAACATGGAGATGAACTTGTGAAATTTACCTTCCTCAACCTTTTTTTTCAATTTTTGTGGGTAAGGTAGAGGAGGCAATGGTATGGGCTTCAAGACCTGCGAGACCTCATTGTTCTTTACCTTTGCATCCAAAGACTTCTTCTTACTTGAATTTACAAGGCTATCCTTTTCTTCAGACTCGACCACAATCTCAGCATCATATTTTACAAGCTTGGCCGACTCATCAACAACTACCGCAAAGGAGGATCAACAGTCTATTTCCTGCTTCGGGTAGTCACAACCATGCACTATTGGTCATTCTTCGTATTTTGAATTGTGTCACTTAGGAGATTACCCTTTTGATGCGGATTCAGGGTTGTAGATATTTGGCGCATCAGAGCCGCAATCTTCTTTATGGAGACAAAATAAGCCTCTACCTTTTGACTCATACCTGAGAGGTCAGTGCGCATCTCCTTCATACTCTCATTCGTAGAATCAACCTTTTGCAATACCTTGTTAAGCAGCTCTCTCATGGATAGTTTTTCGGGACCTGCTTCACAATTTCCAGGAGAGACATACAGGCCACTTCTATCATTCTTGTAGCCATCCCTTTTGTACCAATCACCATCTCTACCCCTGTTCCTACCTATGTATCCAGACCGATTGTAGTTGCCATCTCTGTCCTTGTTTCGACATTGATTTTCTTAGATATTGGCTCAGAAACCCGCCACTTCATCTTTCAAATAATTAGCTTCTTTGTCAGAGTCGTACTCATCCTATCTCAGTCCTTTACCTTGTGAACCTACAACCTTCACCTTCTCTAGACAGCCATTAAGCATTTGTTTTGTGATTAGATCTATAGTTGTTTGTAAGGTTGTGAAACCCTATTTAATATCCTGTAATTCTAGATATTCAATGGAGTTCCCTACTGCATAAGTACCTGCTAAGCTATTAGCTTCTCTCGTATGCTAGGCCCTGTTCATCTTGGTATCCCTATCAAGAATCTCAGAAGCTTTGACATAAGTATTCTCCATGAAAGATCCCTCGGTTACTGTATCTACTACTGCATTAGTGTTTGCATTCAATGCTCTGTAGAAGAGCTCTATCAAATAGTCTAAAGGAATTCTGTGATTCAGAACCTTCTTCAGCTTCTTATTAAACATAAGCCATGTTTTATACAATGCACCCATAGGAAGCTGCTTGAAATAATAGATCTCCTGCTTTAGTTGCAACATCCGAGATTGAGGGATGAACCTCTCTAGAAACTGATTTTTAAATTCATCATCATCAACAATGTACCAAGGGACATGTCGGGTTGTTGTCGGCCTCTATTTCCTCTTGGTGCGACTGGATCTAGAGGTATATTTGGTCGGGATGCCTAATCTTTTGCAGCTTGAGCATTCAGTGTGGCTTGATGAGCAACTTCTTGTCTAGCTTGCCGTGCTTATTCAACTTGAGCATTATGCTCCCTCTTTAACCATGTTTCTCAGAGTTTGTTGGAGTTCCGGATCAAATGGAATCAGGGGATATCCTTTACTCCTTGTACTGGGCATGCACAAGTGTGCAACCTCTGGAATAAAAACAAAAACAACAAAACAAGTAAAATCAGAAAATAAGGACTAACAGTGAAATAAACACAACTTCTCTTAATCCTAAATTACATTCCCCGGCAATGGAGACAAAATTTGATATACCCAAATTACACCTCATTTTAGAAGCATAAAGCAGTCATTGTTCAAATATAAAATCTAACCAAGGTTAGGGTCGATCCCACAGGGAATATGGTATGATTAGGGTCTACTATGCTTATTCGTGCTCTTAGCCATTTATTTCCCTCGAAGGGGGGTTTATAGTAACAAGTAGTAATCTTAATTCAAATTCGAACAAGTAACAACGTAATAGTTTCAATTGTTGTAATCAATGAGAAAAGTGACTAGGGTAGTGTTCCCCATGAGATCATAACTTAATAAGGTGTTGTACTTAGTAAACTAGCTTTGTTCTTAGCATGCATGATCGGTAAGTTAGGTTCACCTAAATAGTTGGTCCTCTAGATAGATAAATTTCACCATGCGCCTTGGTCCGGTCGCGGGTGTATGCTTTACTAACCCTTACCCTTGATCCCAAATTAGCTATTCTCGGACAAGGTCAATCTATTATACAACGATTGATAGCCTCAAATCTCCATTGTAAACAACCCTTTTCCCATTCATTACCTCCTTAGTCAGGTAAGTAAGAACAAGGCAATTTCCAATATTTGCAACCATTAAAAAGCAATCAAAGCGAAGGGAAAAACAATACATGCATAAATACCACCCTAGAATTACCAAGTATTTTGCCTACTTCATTAATTCTTCATGGTTTTCACACCCCTAGTTGTCTATTTATCTACTTATGGTTGTACGAAGATAACCAAATTTAGATTAAGAGATCATGATTATAACTTACAAGAACAAGTAAAGAACACTGGAAATCTTGAAATCTCAAGAACACTTTAATCAATCAAGAAAAATCTTTTAATTCTTAAGAACTATGTTATGATGTCTCACAAAACATAAATAATTCGTAACAATATCAAACAAAGTTGGAACCAATAAAATTAAACCTAAGGGAAGGTATTGATAGACTAAAATGATCAAATCTTAACTGATCTAGAAAAGCTGGATGAGGCACTTCTGACGGGCAGCCCCATGGGCTGTCGTAGGGGCAATGGTCATCGTGGGTGACCATCAGACTTCCTTCATGTTGGGTGTCCAGGTCCTCTGTCGTGTTTCCATGGGTAAGTGCGATGGGGCATCGTGGTTCCCATGCCCGCCATGGCCATCTCATCGGCTAGCAAGCTTGTTTCTCCAATCTTCTCTGGCTAAATCCGGCGGGCGCAGTGATGTCTCGTCAAGTCTCTCACGGGCGTCGTGGTAACTTATCAGTCTTGGTGACTTGGCTTCAGTTCCACTGGTTCATTCTCACGGGCCAGTGTAATAGCCCGTGGCTGCTCTGACGCTCATCGTGGCAGGATGTGGGAAATAATTTTTCCTTTAAGTCTCTTTGGTCAAGTGTGACACCTTCTCCCACGGGCCGTGGGGGATCCCATGCCCATGGGGCATGTCTTTTCACCCAGAAACTGTAACTTTTTGATATTTTTATCTTTTCAGTACTTTTCCTTGTACATGTAACAAACGACATTAAATTCAATGAAACACACTTAAGAACTCCCAAAATCCTTAGTTTTAAGAATCTAAAGTGCCGTGAAATCCCTGTACATCAATGGCCTTCTCGGCTATTTTGCCATAATCTTTGCATACGACTTTGGGTAAGTCTTGCGCATCATTCACATAGACGTGGCTTATAGATATCCCTTGAATTATCAAGCCTCGGGTAATCTTGCACATCATCTAACTTCGAATATAGGCGGCTTACAGATGTCTCTTGAATTGTCAGCTTTTGAGTAATCTTTCACATCATCCGACTTTGGATTGAAGCGGCTTATAGATGTCCTTAGAATTGCAAGTCTTTAGGTAATCCTGAACTTTTATCCGATCTTAGATGTAAGGTGACTTAAATATTTCCCCTGAATTATTATCCTTTGGATAGGTTTGTGCAATATCAACGTGGATATATCGCGGTTTATAGATAACAATTGAGCTGTCAATATTTGGTAGTCTTGCACTTTTATCCAATTTTGGATATTGCTGTGACTTACGAATTACCCTTGAAGTACTAACTCTTAGTTGATCTTGCACACTATCCAGTTTCAGATATCATTGCATCTTACAGATAACTCTTGGCCTGTACAATTTTGGCAATCTTGCATATTATCCAGTTTCAGACATAGTTGTGGCTTACAGACAACCTTCAGTTCGTCAACTTTTGGGAAATCTAGTTTATCTTCTGATTTTAGATTGAAACTTACAGACCTTCTTCAGACTATATGCTTTCCTTACCCCTAATGGAAGGAATCATTTGACCTTCGGGGTAGCAAAGGCCTTTGTCACAAGATCAATAGTAAATACCTCTTTTGAATGCATGAATATCCTTGACGTTAGACTCTGCCTTCACTACGCAATAATGGATATAAATGCGCTCAGCACAGACTCCGTCGTCTCTTTGTGAAAACATAACAAGGATGCACAGATATCCTTAATGTTAGACATCAACATCTCACGTGATATTGGATACAAATATGCTCAATGCCAGACTCTGTCATCTTTGCGTGATAATAAGAATGAAAATGGACAAATATCCTCAACGTAAGACTCTATTGTCTCTACGCGATATTGAATATAAGTGTTCCCAATGCAAGACTCTATCGCCTTTGCGTGGATGAATATGCAGGTGCAAATATCCTCAACATTAGACTCTGCCATCTTTATGTGATATTGGATATACATGCTCTTGGGGTTATCCTGTGCATCAAGTGCGACTTAGGGACACCTCTAAATGTCAACCTCTTGAAACCGGCCGGTAAAGGGAATAATCTTCGCGGCAAGCATACGTCTGCCGTAATTAATAATGATGGTGTCGCGCCGAATTTTTTCTTGCGAAAAATAAGATTCTATGTGACAACTCTCTTTAGGATAAAAGAGGTGAAGAGTCGCCACCTAACGAATTAAGGTGCGTTAGGGCGCCATTCTAAACTCTGATTAAATTAATTAGGGTCTGCGCAACAAGAAATTGGTTAAGGGTTCAAGTTACCTCGAAAGTAAGTTGTTAAGCACCTTTCGAGATCCTCAAATATGGGTCCCTACCGGATTCATTTATTATGTGGGGGAATTAAGTGATAAACATAAGGTCACTAAAAGTTAATAAAACTACGCCTTCATACAAATAAACTCCATTTTAAAAGAAGTTAATAAATTAAACTAGTTTAATTGTTAATAAAACTAGGTGAGCAAGAATTAAGCATGCGAAATATTTTAAAAGCTAAATAAGCACATAAGAGAATCAGATAAGCGAGAAGATAGAATTGACACAATGATATAGAAAACATAACCTAATTACTAGATGAATTATTTAATACTACACCAAACATGAAATAAAACAATAAAGCCGGTACGCAGGGGAGTAATCGCTCAACCTTGTGCGAAGTCTTAAAAGATCTCTTAGTCAAAGTACAATGACTATCAAGCTATAATTGTATCATATAGATCACTCTCTAAGTAGGAGGAAATAAAGTTGAGGGAGGAGGGGGTTTTTAGCCTAAAGGATCACCTCATGCAACATGAATTAATACTTTACTATCCGATTAAGGATTGCTTTTATTAATCAGCGAGCACAGACTATCATCTCCAGCTACCCGCCTAGGTTGGTTATTAGGGTTGTTATTAACATAAGAGTGCACTAGAAAAATTAAAAATACTAACTCATTTAAAAATGCCTACCTGTCCCAACTTAACATCCAAGAGGCATTGGACTTTCTAATTTGGATGTTGATCTAGACAGATAAAATCCTAAGGTCATTAATTAGACAAAGGGTTTTAGCATCAAACAAAATAAAAAAGACATGAAAACATGTAGCACATAAATGATCTCAGGAAGGCCTCTTATTTAATTAGATGAGAGATATGTGATTAACACAATTCAAATAATTAGCATTTTTATGTAGTTAAACCTACGAGCATGATATCTAGTGATTGAGACATGCGGGGAGATGATTTGGACCTATAGGCATGTTTTCTAATCGTCGGACTGATTTAAGCGTATGAAATGATTAATTAGTTACCACTGATGCGTATGTTGTCTATAATTTAAGACTGATTATTTTAGAGTCCTAATAGCATGGTGTCTAAATGTGACAAGATTTATTTAACATATTGAAATAGAGCAGATTCTTGCAGCATGCCTAACTGAATCCTAGGGTCATGATTTCTAAATGTTCTTCTAATTTACACATGCTGGAATCACTATCTAACACTAATGAGCAGAATCTGTGAGTCCCAAGCTAATTCATAATCCTATAGACATGATTTCTAGCCAAATGTTACTATACTCGACACACTTAATTTAATCCTACAGGCATGGTAACTAATTAATTTAATATGCTGAAAAATTATTTAAATCCTATAGGCATGATTTCTAGGCAAATGTTATTATACTCAACACGCTGAAATTAATTTAATCCTATAGGCATGGTAACTAATTAATTATGCAGGAGCTGATTTGTTCTTAAACATGATAACTAATTAAATTGACATGCTGAAAACTTACTCAAACCCCACAAACAGAATAACTAATTGTTCTAACATGCTGAAAGGGATTTTAAACCCTATGGCATGGTGACTAATTGTTTAAAAAGCTGAAAACTGATTTTAAACCCTATAGCATTGTAACTAACTAATTTAAGTTGACTAATATGCAGAAATTATAACTAACTATAGGCAGTATCGAACATGCAGCGAAAGGAAAATTATAGCCATGTTTTTAGTGTGCAGGATTTGCCGTGAACATGCTGAAAAGTTGTGAATTAAACTAATCGCCAATGTATCAAATTATTAAGCTATCAAATCAAACGTGTTAGAGCTTAGTTAAAACCTAAGGCATCCTTTCTATGTGAATTTATCAAGCATACGTTTTCAAATAATTAAAGCAGATAGCACATAGTTTGTCTGTCCCCTATAGCAGCCCCCTAAAGTATTTCATTAAATTGTCAGAGTTTATACAAAATTCTTACAGACCATATGAATTTCAAGAAATTAAAATTTAAAGCTAAAATATAATACTCCATAAATCCTGATCTCGGACGACCCAACTTTTATCAAGAACCTGTCAAATAGGTAGAACACAGGATCCGGAGGGTCCTAGTACAACCCATAAAGCCACCCCTTGACATGTCATAGTTTCTGAGAATCTCAAGTATCCTAGAAAATGCTTATGTAAAGAAATAGGGATGCACTAGGGCCTTCGTACTCCACCAAATGCCATGAAGACAAACCAGGACAGAACCAAGTGCTCGTATAAATTAATAAACAGCCAACGCAAACAAGGAAAAGCCAACAGGAGATAGATTTTGATGCAATCTTATAGACATGCTCTCTAACAACTCATAGATCCAAGGACATAAATAGAACAAGCATAAATAAGTAGAGATGGACTAACAAACATATTTAAAATTAAAAGTGATCATTTATATAAATTGAAATCTACATCGATAAAAACTCACCAGTTAAGCGCAAGAAACAAGAAAATACTCAAAGTCCCAGACTTAGCAATCAGTCAACTTATCAACCAAGAAGATAAATTCTTAAAATATGAGAGTAATAATGTGTAAAGTCTGAGAAATAATGAAAATAGGGGATTGTTTATATAGTGGCGAATTGCAAACAAGAATAGGGAGAAAGAATATTTTTCAAATCAATTAAAAGAAATGTTTTCCTTAAACACATCAGTAGAATCAATTAGTACTAGAAAAATCAGGCCTAATTTACCATAAATACGTGAGTACTAAAGCTATTTCATAATAAAAGAAGCAAACAAACATACTTTCCTTTTCGAAAGAACTCAATCCCACTTTGCAAAATCAGAATAAATTAGTGAATCTACCATAAACTTTTCCAAAACCAATCAATTAAATCAATTAGAGGGTAAAACAAGTCAACACATTACCATATTTAACCGAGTACCAAAATTCAGTCTACATGAGGAAGGAGAATCAGTCAAGAATAACCAAGTATCAAAACCATTCCAATTCAAATAAGGAAACGAGATCAATTAGAGGTACAAAGACATGCTGAAATTGATCAATAAAAGTCAAATGTTGCCAAACGGATCAAGTCTTAAGCCTGTTCCAATTTCAATTCAAGAAGAGAAGGGGTCAAACAGATAAAAATCACCAAAACTACTAGAAATAGGCCAATACCAAGATTATTCATACAAGAAAGTAAAATATAGATCATGCTTGGACTAAATCAATTACAATCTAAGATGACAAATTCAGTCAATGAATAAAATCACAACTTGTCAAAGAGGAAAAAATAACAAGATTTTCAACTTAATCCCCCCATGCTTATAAATAGACCACATAAGATCTATTCAGAGCTAGGCATAAAATTCCAAGACATGAATTGTATTCCAACAGTAAGATATTCTTTTAACATGTAGAACACATTAGGACGACGCAAGGATAGTGAACAAAGGCAAAATGACCTCCAAGTTTGACTTAGAACATAAAAATAGTAATCAACCACATGCTTAGGCATTTATTTCACAACAAAGCATACTCATAATCAAAGAAATTAATAAAGCTTTTTGTAAAGAGAAAGGTTTTCCACGGTTGTTGACCAACGGAAAGCATGGGAGAAAAAAAGAATTTACGCAATTTCTTGCTATCTAAGAATTGCTCCATGGATCTCATCGGAAATGTTTGATGCTTCTTGGGGCTTCTTTGGCGACCGCAATCTCCATAGATAATCAGACACTAATCACAAAGATTTGATGACACTATGCAAAACCTCATAAAAAAGGGTTTGGATCTCAAAACCTGTAATAGGAGAGAATGAAATGGAGAAGAAGATGATACACATGAGAATAAATCAAAACGCAAGTCAGACCTCAGTCGGATCTGCAAGATTCATTGTTCAGCATCGTCAAAATCTTCCTTCGTTCATCAGAGAAAAGATAAACCTTTGGTTTTCTTTGTGGGGTTTTATTAGTCAGAAATGACGGAGAAGGGGTTTCTACTGTGGAACCTTTACTGGTGGTTAGCCGACCAAAGGTGGCCGGCGACGGTGAGCCAAGAGGGAGGCAGCGGGGTCGAGGGTTGATGAGAGAAAGGGTAAGAGAGAATATGGAGAGAAGAGGAGGGAGTATAGTGCAGTGATACTGGAGGAGAGTGGAGAGGAGGTGGTGTCAGCATCGGGGTTTGACAGTCGGTGCGGAGGAGATGAAGAAATAAAAGAGGAGGCGGGGAGAGAGAGGCGGTAGGGTTTACTAGACTGCCACAGCTATCCATTTGCCGACGATGATGTGGTGGCGGTGAAAAGAGAGGAAAAGAAAAGGGGGAGGCGACAGATGGAGAAGTGGAAAATGAAGGTTAGGGTTTTGGGAGGGGTATAACTAAAAAGGAAAGAAGAGGAGCGAATTGATCTTGACTGTTGATTGTATTAGATCAATGCTGAGATTTAATCCCAAAGGTGGGTAATCGGACTGGGTCGATTAAAATTGAATTTGGAATTTAAAATTAGGCCAAATTGGCTCAAATTTGGGTTAGAATTTAAATAAATTGAGTAGAAAGGGGCTATAACTGAAATAAATTTGGAAGGAAATGGTAAATTGAACTATTATCTTAATAATTATTGAACATGTAATTTAGCAAATAAATAATACTAGTAATTGTAATAATTTAAATAATAACAATATTAATAAGACGATGATAATAGTAACTAAAACATAAATAGTAATTTTTTTTTGATATAACGACGAAAATAATAATAAAAATATTAAATAGAGTGACGATTATAGCAAAATAATAAATTGTGATAATAAAGAAAGTAATAGTAACGATAATGAGAATAATGAATACTAAAAATGAGAATAATATTAATAATTATTATTATGAAGTTAAATCGCCAAATTGTATACGTATTTTATGCAACATAATATAGTTTTAGACGAAATTCACGATAAAGTAGCAATAATTAGAAGTTAATTATATTTTTATAAATTATAAATAAGAGTTTATAAAGCGTCAAAATAACTACAAAACATGCAATTTATTAGTAAATAATAATAATAGGTTAAGGAATTGATTTTAATGTAAAGCACTAGTAAAATGACAGCCGAAGTGAGGTATAGGGAGGTCAAAATTGAATGTCAACAGTTGTCCCTTCCTTGCTTGGGAATGAGGAACGAATTATTGGGCGAGGAACGTTGACTTAGTAGCCAATTTTGTCCGACTGGAAGAATAATTCTTTGAATGGAGAAACAAGAGAGGCTATGAAAATATTGTGGCCGAGACTTCTGTTTTCAAGTTGCCTACATATCTTTAGTTTTACAAGAATTATGTCGTGTGTAGTTCTAGATCTAGAAATGAATGAGGTTTCTAAAGGAAAGATACAACTGAAATTTCGGATGAAGATGCAATTGATGAGAATTAAACGATTAGCTGGGGGTAGGACGCGAGCAATGGTCCAGTGTTTGTGATATATGGATAAAAAGAGTTATGTTTTGGAAGCGAAGACGACGACTAATCTCGTTTCTTGACTTGCTCGGCTCTCCATGTCTGCAGTTTCTATTATAACTAAATAAAAGATTAGAAATTAAATAAGGATAAAATAAAGTATCATTGGTATTAAAATATGATGCAAGTTCCCTTTAAGACTATGAAAAATTGCTTAAGGCGGTATAGATGATGTCTTAAGCTATGATATCTTAGGGCCATAATACATAAAATTAATCCTCGGTCCATGAAATGATGTCTGCAGGGCATAAAAATGATGCCTTTAAACTATGATGCCTTTGGAGCATGATAAGCAGAAATTAAATCCTTAGGCCATGAAATGATGTTCGCAGGCCATGAAAATAGTGCCTTTAGACTATGACGCTTTCGGAGCATAATAAGAAGAAATTAAATTCTTCTGCAATGAAATGTTTTCTGCAGGCCATGAAAATGGTGCCTTTAGACTATGACTCATTCTGACCATGATAAGCAGAAATTAAATTCTTAGTTCATGAAATGATGTCAGCAGGCCGTGAAAATGGTTCCTTTAGACTATGACGTCTTTGGAGTATGATAAACAAAAATTAAATCTTTAGGCCATGAAATGATGTCCGCGGGCCATGAAATGATGTCCGCGGGCCATGAAAATGATGCCTTTAGACTATGACGCCTTCATAATATGATAAATAGAAATTAAATCCTTAGTCCATGAAATGATATCTGCAGGCCATGAAAATGATTCCTTTAGACTATGACGCCTTCAGACGATTAAATGATAATTAAAGAAAGCATATCTGTTTTGAGTAGCGTAGCATGACATTGGTAGCTTTTGAATAATTTGATTTGTAGTAACTTGTTGTTATTTGATGTAATCTCTGGTTTGAATGCAATTTCGGGCATAATGCAATCTCAGGCTCAATGCTATTCTCAGGCTCAATGCAATCTAAGGCTCAATGTAATCTCGGTCATAATGCAATTCTTGGGTGAAATGTGATCCTCGGGCTTAATGAAATTATCAGGCCAAAGGTAATCTCGTGCTCAATGCAATCTCGGGCATAATACATTTCTCGGGCCAAATGCAAATCTCGGGCTCAATGCAATTCTCGGGCCAAAGGCAATCTCAGGCTCAACGCAATCTCAGGCATAATGCTATTCTCGGGCCAAATGCAAATCTCGGGCCAAATGCAATTCTCGAGCCAAATGCAATTCTCGGGCTCAATGCAATCTCAGGCCAATGCAATTCTCGTGCCAAATGGAATCTCAAGCACAATGCAATTCTCGAGCACAATGCAATTCTCAAGCCAAATGGAATCTCAAGCACAATGCAATTCTCGAGCACAATGCAATTCTCAAGCCAAATGCCATTTTAGGTCCAAATGCAACTCTCGGTCCAAATGCAATTCTCGAGCTCAATACAATTCTCAAGCCAAATACAATCTTGGGCACAATGCAATCTTCGGCACAATGCAATTCTCAAGCCAAATGCAATTCTCGGGCTCAATGCAATTCCATATTTTGATGACGATTGTCTTGGTGCTGCTGAGATGATTTTCAGATTTGTACCAGTTGATTCTGCATCCAAAGAAAAATTGTTAATTTGCAAAAGGGGGAGGTTGATTTGTGCTTCTGTTCTTAGCTTCATCCTTCCTCCTTGTTCTGCGTCTGCGGACATTCGCACTCTCTTCAGGCGCTTGCTCGAGCAAATGAACAGATAAGTTTATAAATCATGTTTTGAAATACTTTTGCTTTGAAAAGAAAAATGTTATTATAAAGGAAAAGCAAAATATTGTTGAATCATAAACCATGACATGCTTTGAGACATCACAACGTCTTATAAGAGAATATCTTTGCTTCTGGAGTGTAGATTAAATGAAATTTTTGAGGAATATGAATTTTTTTTCCCCAGTGTAAAACTTTAATCCTCAGTTAGTAATTCTTTGTAAAATGAGAGGTTGTCTGTTGTGAATTTTTAGATCCTCTCAAAAATTCTGCCCCAGTTACAATACTTGATAAGGGAAAATGGAAAATTTTATTATGATAAGATCGAATTCCACTGGAGCGCCTACGTATCCCTCTTAAATGGGAATCACGTTAAACTTAGTTCCAATTACAAAACAAGAAGCATAAAAGAAATAAACTTTCTTTCAGACTCTCAGATGAAATATCTCTTGACGGTGTCTGAATTAATAGGCTTGTACCACACTTTGCCATCCATTTCTACTAGTATGAGTGCTCCTCTTGTCAAGACCCGATGGACCATGTAAGGACCTTACCAATTTGGTGCAAATTTTCCTTTTTCCTTGTCTTGATTTGGAAAGATCCGTTTCAGAACAAGTTTCCCAGGTGTAAAATGCCTTGGTCTAACCTTCTTGTTGAAATCTTTGGCCATTCTATTCTGATAGAGTTGACCGTGACAAATCACATTTATTCTCATCCCATCAATGAGTGTCAATTGATCCATTATACCTTGCACCCATTCTGCATCGCTTAACTATGGTTCCTGAATTATCCTTAGAGAAGGTATCTCTACCTCAGCAGGTATCAGAGCTTCAGTACCATAAACCAGAAGATAAGGCATGGCCCCTGTAGAAGTCCTTATTGTAGTGCAGTATCCCAGTAATGCAAAACATAGCTTCTCGTTCCATTGTCGATAGTTTTCGATCATCTTATGCAATATCCTATTGATATTCTTGTTTGCAGCCTCAACCTCTCGATTCATTTGTGGCCTATATCTTGTAGGGTTTTGATGATTGATCTTAAACTACTCACACATCGCTTTCATAAGATCACTATTGATATCGGCACCATTATCTATAATAATTGACTCAGGGACCCTAAATTGCCAAATAATATTATCTCAAACAAAATCCTATACAACCTTCTTTGTGACGGACTTATGCAAAGTGGCCTCGACACATTTAGTGAAATAATAAATAGCAACAAGGATGAACCTTTGGTCATTGGATGCAGCTGGTTTAATATGACCAATGACGTAAATACCCAAGCTGCAAATGGCCAAGGAGAGCTAGTGACATGAAGCTCATTGGAAGGAACTTGAATCATTTTTGCATGAGTATGGCATTGATGACATTTTTTCACATAATGAATGCAATCTGTCTCCATAGTATACCAAAAGTACCCAGATCTCAATATTTTCTTTGGGAAGGTAAATCTGTTCATGTGAGGGCCGCAAGTTCCAGCATGGACCTCTTCAGTCAAATTAGAAGCTTCTCTAGCATCAACGCACCTCAGCAGCCCTAAATCAGGAGTCCTCTTGTACAAGATTTCTTCACTTAAGAAGAACTGATTTTCTAACCTCCAAATGGTGCATTTTTGAATACTTGTGGCATTTTCCAGATAATCTCCATTGTTCAAGTATCCTTGGATATCAGCATACCATGGCTTACCATCAAACTCTTCTTTAACATAGAAATAATATGCAGGCTGCTCGTGAGTATGAATAGGAATGGGATCAATGTAATTCTTGTCCGGATGCTGAATCATGGAAGACAAGGTGGCCAAAGCATCCGCGAACTCATTATGAATTTGTGGAACATGCTTGAATTCTATCTTGACAAACCTCCTGCGTAGCTTCTATATGCAATCTATATATGGCAGGAGTTTTCTGTTCTTAGCAGCCCATTCCCCTTGTACCTGATGAATCAATAGGTCTGAGTCCATGATTACCAATATATCTTAGACATTTAAGTCAATTACCAGCAGAAGCCCCAAAATGCAAGCCTCATATTCAGCCATATTGAAGGTGCAAGAAAACCTAAGCTTGGCTAATACAGGATAATGCTGACAAGTTTCTCAGACCAAAACAACTCCAATGCCTACCCCTTTAAAGTTTGCGGCTCGATCAAAGAATAGCCTCCAGCCATCATATATCTCAGATATGTCTTATCCCACAAATGCAACTTCTTCATCAGGAAAATAAGTCTTTAGAGGTTTATACTCGTCATCTACGGGGTTCTCGGCTGGGTGATCTGCCAAAGCCTGTGCTTTCACGGCCTTTTGGGTGACATAAACTATATCAAATTCATTCAACAAAATCTGCCATTTAGCTAGCTTCCTAGTAGGCATAGGCTTCTGAGAGATGTACTTTAGGGGATCCATTATTGAGATCAAGTAAGTAGTGTATACTGAGAGATAATGTCTCAACTTCTGGGCTGCCCAAGTCAATGCACAACATGTGCGTTCCAGCAAAGAGTAACGAGCCTCATATGATGTGAACTTCTTACTTATGTAATATATTGCCTACTCTTTCTTCCCTATTTCATCATGTTGTCAAAGAATACAACCGAAGGCATTACCCATCATAGACAAATACAGCAGTACCGACCTACCTAGTTCAGGAGGGACTAGTATGGGAGGATTAGATAGGTAATCCTTGATTTTGTCAAACGCTTGTTGACACTCTGGCGTCTATTTGTGGCAGCATCCTTTTTCAATAACTTGAAAATTGGCTCACAGATGACAGTGTATTGGGATATGAAGCGACTGATGTAGTTGAGGCAGCCCAAGAAACTCATCACCTCCTTCTTATTTTTCAGTGGTGGAAGCTATTTAATGGCTTTGATTTTGGTTGGGTCCAACTATATACCTCGGTGACTGACAATGAAACCCAACAACTTTCTAGCAGGGACTTTGAAGGCACACTTCGCAGGATTTTGCTTTAGAATATTCTTCTATAGCCTATTAAAAAACTTCTCAAGATCATCCAAATGACTTGAACCCTTCTTGGACTTGATGATAACATCATCCACTTAAACTTTAATTTCTTTGTGGATCATGTCATGAAAAATGGTTGTAATGGCCCTCATGTATGTAGCTCCAGCATTTTTCAATCCAAATGGCATAACTTTGTAACAGTAGACTCCCCAAGGTGTAATAAAAGTAGTCTTCTCTGTGTCATCCTCATGCATCTAAATCTGATGATAGCCGGCAAAGCAATCCACAAATGATTGTGTTTCATGCTTGTCACAATTATCGATCAAGATATGTATGTTAGGGAGTGTAAAGTTGTCCTTAGGGCTGGCTCTATTAAGATCTCTGTAGTCAACACAAACTCTGAGCATACCATCCTTCTTAGGAACAAGCACAATATTGGCCAACAAAGTCAGATATTTACTTACTCGAATGATTCTGTCCTCAATTCACTTCGTCACTTCCTCTTTAATCTTTAAACTCATATCAGGCTTATACTTCCTAAGTTTCTGCTTGACAGGAGGACAAGATGGATCGATGGGCAACCTGTGGGATACAATTAAAGTGCTCAACCCTATCATATCTACATAGGATCAAGCAATAACATATTTTTGTTTTTTTCAAAAATCGGATATAGTCCTCTTTTTCATCTTCGGATAAGTAAACACTGGCACAAGTTTCATTAATCATCTCTGAATCCCCTAAGTTCACAACCTCTGTGTCCACTAGGTTTACCTTAGGCTTATCTTCAAACTCTTCAACCTTTTTAACAAGTTCTTCTGGTACCTCAACTTCCTTTATCTCCTCTAGTTCACTTATGTTATGTTGTATGGTCTCATTACAAGTAACAGTCTTAGATTCAACATTTTTAAAAGTGATTTTGCTGAAAAGGAAAAACATAAATTAATAAACTTAAAAAGAAATACCTTTTATTAAGGGAAATACTGAATGTCTCCAAAATGGTAGATAAAATAAAATGAAAGTGGACGCAAAATTGAGCCTATTTATTGAAAATAGCAAAATCTTCTGAGTCTACCCAAGTGCTCGGCGAGCCCTGGAAGGAGTGGTAGTCTAATTGCTGAGAATGACTTTTGGTTGATTATTTTGCTCAGGAACTTCTCCTCTCTCCTCACTAATGATGACATTCCAATCTTCCTCATCAAACTCCGTCAAGAATAGACCCCTTAAACTTTCTAACACCTCATCTTCACCACTTTCAAGAAATCCCGCAGAAATAAAATTCTGATGAAGTGGAGATATTGGCTTCGGCAATGGATGATAAAATCAATCAATAGGTGACCTCCAATCCTGATACTCTTGAGTTCTATAAGGATAACCTAACCCAAATGTGGTCTCCTATGACTGTATTTGTATTGGTTCCATTATACCTTGCAAATTTACTCCTAAGCCATCATTAGTTTTGAACCCTAAACTAAGAAACATATTCATGATTTTGATACTCCACCATGGTCTTTCTTCAACAAATCCCACCATTTTTAGTGTGTGAAACAGCTCTCCATCTAATATCCCATTTCTTTCCACCGCATATATGTCATGTCCCTTCTCGCCATGGATAACCACCTCTTGATAATCCTATTCAAATTTAAGGCATTGATGTAGAGTAGAGGACACCGCTCCTTCCATATGAAGCCATGGACGACCAAGTATCATATTATAAGAGGCTGGGCTAGCCATTACTTGAAACACAATAGGGAATATGGCAGGGCCAATCACTATATTGGGGGTTATTTCTCCAATGGTGTCTCTTTGAGAGCTGTCGAAATCCTTCACATTCATCTTCCAAGTCTGGATCCTAGAAGTGTCAATTTCCATTTTTATCAATGTGGCGAGGGGGAATATTTTTAAACTGGTGCCTGGATCAATCAATACCTTCATTATCAACCTGTCCTCATACTGCATAGTGATGTATAAAGTATCATTGTTCCCCCTTCTTGCAGGAGGCAATTCATCCTCGTGAGAGGATATTTTATGAGCTTCGAATACTTGCCCTACCATATAGGATACCTCTCCACCGGTGATATTAGCTGGTACATAAGCCTCGCTAAGAACCCTCATCAAAACCTTCTGATGGAACTCAAAAGTTTGAAGAAGTGACAAAATGGATATTTAAGCTGGAGTTTTGCTCAGCTGATCTACTTTTGAATACTCCTTCGCTTTCACCTTTTTGCAAATGTCATTCTCCTCAACCTCTACAACTGGTTGCTTTCCTTTGCTAGAACTTCCCAGAACCAGATTTTCAGGTCTATAGATTCTGCCATATTGAGTCACACTCTGAGCGACGTCTGTCTCTGCTACTTTTGCTTTCTCTGGAATATTATGCTCATAATTCCATGGGACTGCATGGGGATCATAAATATCTAGAGAAGCTCTGTAGACTGTGAACGTTGGCTTAGGTGCAGCCACTTCAACATCGAATGGAACATGACTTTGTGTTGGAACATGCATTTACAACACCACTGTAACATCCTCTTCTCGCTTAATAACCCAAATAGAACCCTATAAATCTACTACCTCTTCGACCTCTAATATATTCACTTGATGATTTGGGAATGGATTGTTGGTTACATTCGAAGATGGGTCTTTTAACTAATAACCTTTGTATCAATCAACCTCTGATTCAGTCTTCAGTGAGCAACACTCTTCGATAGTGTGTGAACATTTCATCCCCGAGTGTCATGCACAGACTTTGTTAGGGTCATACCATTTAGCCTGAGTGTCCACAGCTAAGGCAGCAATAGGAGTGATGAGGCCAGCCGCCTTTAATCTTTCATACAACTGGGTAATTGGTTCAGCAAAAGAAGAATAGTGCCTGATTGGCCTCTTTTTGAAATTGGCTCGGGGCTTGTAATTTTGATTTGGGGAGTGAATAGAATTGGGAAGGGTGGGCATTATAAATAAGGTAAAAGGGAATTTGGTACTGGTATGCAGGCATTTGATAGGGAATTTGATAAAGAGGCATTGGGTATGGTACCGATGTTTATTGGTATTATTGGGGGTGTGGTGTAGGGGTTGGTGGAGTTGGTGTGGTTTTCAGGTTCTGTGCCATCATTACAGTACCCACCTGCTTTTTCTTTTGATTTTCATCAATCTCGCCAGATTGCAGGGACTTGTTGGTAGCCTATAGAGCTTCGAGATTGATAATGCTACCATTTTTTATGCTTTCTTCTATTCTCTCCCCAACCTAGATGATTTTAGCAAAACTCTTATCCGTAATGAGCATCATCTTTTCATAGTATTGCGGCTCTGGGGCTTAAATAAAATAATCCTTTATCTGAGCCTCATTCATTGAAGGTCGGTCTCTAGCCGCTTCAGCTCTCCATCTCAAAGCATATTCCTAAAATAATTCATTAGGCTTTTTCTTTAGGTTTTAAATGTAGAACCAATTGGGGCATTGTCGATGTTTAACCCAAATCTTTATACAAAATTGGAGGCCATGTCTACCCATATGGACCACTTCCTTGCATCCTGCTCAATATACCATGTTAAAGCCTCCCCAGTGAGTTTTCTCATGAACAACATCATCTGTATCTTCCCATCTCTTCCTACTCCCACCAGTTTATCAGTGTACATTCGTAAGTGTGCTTTGGGATCCCCAGTACCATTGAATAATTTAAATTTGGGAGGTTTGTACCCCACGGGTAACTCAACTTGTGGGTGCATGCATAGGTCTTCATAACTCAAACCCTTCATCCATCTAATGCCCTCTACATGCTACAATCTATCGGTTATCTACTCTAACTTTTTAGCCACATTCTGTATTAACCGGTCCTTTTCAAAAGGTAAAGGCTCAGGCTGGTATTGGACAAAAAGGGAGGTTTCCATGTATATAGGGTTCAGGTTATGATTTCCTAGAATGTGGGTATAGGATATATTTGGAGTGGTTTTGGAATTTTGTGAAGCTGAATGCATGGGATACAGGGGTGGTGGAGGACATTGGCTACCTCTTTGTGGGATATAAGTAAGTTGTAGGTTATTTAGGGGTTGTGATATATTGGGTGTGGCTTGGGGTTTTGTGGCGGTATTGACATCAACCAGCGGGTCATGAGGACTGTTCAAGGTGAAGGACAACTTGGCTAGATTACGAACTTGCTCTAGCTCATTCTGTAAGTCAAGAATTCTTTGCTCCATTCATAAAATTAGTTTGTCATGCTCTCCTCCTATACTTTCTGAGGCTTCCTTATTTGTGCCAACCTTTTCACTAGCACTACTGTCACCTATTTTGTCCTTTCTTTGACGATTTGGACTAGGAGGAGGAGAAGGAGTCCCTTTTGACCTTGTATGATACCCCATCATGCACAGATTAACCTTTAGGAAAGGGAGTAAAAACAAACAAACATAAAAGGTAAAAAATTAGTGATAAGCGAATATAACTGCAAACTAGTGAAGTATATAATAGAAGAGAGACTGAAAAAAGTAAACCCATTAATGACATTTACTAGCTTGGGGAGAGACTGCAAACTAGGCCTATCATTTTGAGAGATAAATATGGCATAATATAAAGTCATTTTGTTCCAGAATAAACTCCCCCAACAATTAAAATTTTCATTAAATGAAAAGAAAACTATCTCAAAAGTTTGCCATACAGTGAAATAAAATAAAAGCCAAACTAAATTCTAAAGATATCATCCTCATCAGCTGCGTCCTTAGGGGCCTCCAAAGCATTTTCATAACACTTGTGGCTAGTCAAAAGATAGGATAGTGCTAGATGTATTCATAGATCTCCTTTGTTGAGACAATCTTCACTTTGCCTGCTGAATTCCCCTTGAAGTTCTCGCACCTTCTTTTCTAGACATAAAGAACGTTATCTCCACTAGTCTCGATCTTTGCCCAACTCTGTTAACTCTTTAGCATTGTCATCGTGAAGTTGTTGATGCCTAGCCTCAGAGTCCAACACCCTCCTTTTGAACATGTTGTATAGTACTTGTGCTTCAGCTTCTTTGTCACCTACATGTCTGCCTCTATTAACACTTGGGACCGCAGTACCCTCTAAATCCTTATGCAATCATTCAATATAACCCATCACGTCGCCTGTATGATACCTTTCGGGATCTATACTCTTTTATCCTAGGGATATCTTCTTTCCCTATTTCTTGGTGAAGTACGTGGCATTGGGAATCTTGTCATTTTGATAATCCGCTCGGTGGCCATATATGTTAGCTACCTTTGGTATTATTTGTTTCCTTCTCGCCTATCTCATTACTCTTATTGGGGCGTAAGGATGGACGCCACAAAGCCCCATCAGGATTATGAAACAGTGATACTGCGTATGAATGACAAAATCAGTTATGGGAAACCAATCTAGCATCCATTGTACCGAGTCTTCGGTCAAAGCAACTAACATTTGCCCCCATTTCTCCACCTCCGTTGGTCTGTTAATCCTTTTAACCCACATGGTGACCCTAAAATGGTGTGCAATAATTTTGTCTGTCCTAGTAGATTTTCGTAATTCCTGTATGCCATTGACCTTTTAAAGATGCTCAATCAACCAAAACTGCAACAACATATTGAACCCTTCAAAGCATTTGGCTCTATTCTTACAGAAGCCCAAGGTTCGATAAATATCATCTACAATCATGGGAATAATCGTGTAAGGGCTTCCATCAACCCCATTAAATAAAGCGTCTGCGACTGTGATTAGGCGGGTATGTATATCTTCTTCGGCCCCATGTGGAAATATCATCAATCCCAAAAAATATACAATAAATGAGAAAATTCTTTTCTTCCCCATGAATCAGTATTAGGACTTTCCATTTCATAGATTTTTCGAGCTCCCTCATGACCAAATTTGTTGAACAAATATGTACCAGGAATTCTTGATTTTGATAACACAAGACACAATAAATCTACCTTGTAGTCCCAACTTATCTCAAATTTCTTCTAAAGTGACACTTTTTGGAATGATCTCCTCAATATTCTTCCATTTTTATTTCTTCTTAGCAAAAAAATATCCTCAACGTAACCCCCGATTTCTTCAAGCAATGGTATCTTTTCAATCTCACCGAACCTGAACAATATCTTTCTTTTATCTCAAAATACAGTAGCAGGCTCGATGATTTCCCTACACGGGGTAACTTCCATAAGAGATGGTAAGCTTCCCAATACCTTTCTCACTTCAAATTGACCTTGTTGACCCAAATTTGCCCACCATGTTTTCATTTGTGTTGGCATGCACCAAACCATACTGAACTTTGGATATGACATTGAGGGAGTCATTTAATCTGCATAAAAAAGAAATTAGCCTACCCTAACCGCAAGGAGAAAAATAACAGTAATTTAGGCATATTTAACTCTCAATGCACATAAATCATGAAGGCGTCTCTTTCGGGATTTCAAATCCCTTAAGACTCATGGTAAGGCTTCACTATTAATCTTGACGCACCATGGGCATCGAGGCATACTAGGTTTGATAAGATGCACATCTCTTAGTAATGAGACGGGGTGACCACGATCTAAGTACAAGGGGTTCCCTCAAGCGGACAACTTCATAGTGGGAAAGCTCATGGATGTCGATGCACCGCTGATCGACCGATCCATGAGACTTTTCCCTTAAGGTTTTTTTTCTATGAACATCTGTGTGACCACGCAACCACTCAAAAGAAAATAAAAGATGTTCCAAATAGAGGAAAATATGAGCGGTATGCCAACTTATAAATAAAGCGATAACACATAGCAAATAAGGAAAATCGGTAACAAAATATGTAGTTTATATCAAAGAAGTAACAAAATACAAAGCAGTAACAAAATACAAAGGAGTAAGAAAAATGAATAAACACACTGTTAGTCCAAATAAAAAAATAAAAATAAAGAGGCAAATAACAAAAGCATACAAACAATTAAGAAAGCTAAGGGAGGGGACATGAAAGGGTTAGATTACTTAAGCGAATATGTAGACATGATATGTTATTAACTAGTTTTTTTAAAAAAAGCAAAATTTCTAGACATGGAAGGCAAATTAACTAAAGTATATAGGCATAAAAGACATTTAATTGATAAAAAAAAAGGCAACCAAAAAATATATTAACATAACATATAGAAATAAACAAGGTAAGAATCTATCATGAAGATGTTATTAATTAAAGAAACAAGTAAAATCAAGAAAACATAATCAACAAGCAAATTTAAATAGGGAAAAGCGTTTATAATTTTAAAAACAATTAAAAAGGATAAAAGAGAAGAAAATCACAACTGAAATACTAAAACACACATGACATCCCACATAATTAAAATCCATAATGGTTAGAACCTAAGTATCTCCAGCAAATTCGTCATTTTGTCGCACCTATTTTTTCTCGTGAAAAGCAGGATTCAACGTGACAACTCTCTTTTGGATAAAAGAGGTGATGATTCACCACCTAACGAATTAAGGTGCGTTATGGTACTATTCTAAACTATGATTAAATTAATTAGTGTCTGTGCAATCAGAAATTGGGTAAGGATTCAAATTACCTCGAAAGGAAGGTGTTAAACAGCTTTCCAGGTCCACAAAAGTGGGTTCTTGCCGGATTCATTTATTATGTGAGGGAATTAAGTGATAAAACATAAGGTCACTAACAATTAATAAAACTATGCCTTCATACAAATAAACTCCATTTTAAAAGAAGTTAATAAATTAAACCAGTTTAATTATTAATAAAACTTGGTGAGCAAGAATTGAGCATGCAAAATATTTTAAAAGCTAAATAAGCACATAAGAGAATCAGATAAGCGAGAAGATAGAATTGACACAATAATATAGAAAAGATAACCTAATTACTAGATAAATTATTAAATACTATACCAAACATGAAATAAAACTATAAAGCTGGTATGTTGGGGAGTAATCGCTCAACCTCGTGCGAAGTCTTAAAAGACTTATTAGTCAAAGTGCAACGACTATCAAGCTATAAGTGTATCATGTAGATCACTCCCTACGTAGGAGGAAAGCAAGTTGAGGGAGGAGGGTTTTTTTACCCTAAAGGATCACCCCATGCAACATGAATTAATACTTTCCAATCCAATTATAGATTGCTCGTATTAATCAGCGAGCACAGACAATCATCTCCAGTTACCCGCCTAGGTTGGTTATTAGGGTTGTTATTAACCTAAGAGTGCACTAGAAAAATGAAAAATACTAACGCGTCTTAAAATGCCTATCCGTCCCAACTTAAAATCCAAGAGGCATTGGACTTTCTAATTTGGATGTTGATCTAGACAGATAAAATCCTAAGGTTATTAAATAGACAAAGGGTTTTAGCGTCAAACAAAATAAAAAAGACTTCAAAATATGTAGCACATAATTGATCTCAGGTAGGCCTCTTATCTAATTAAATAAGAGATAAGTGATTAACACAATTCAAACAATTAGCATTTTATGTAGTTAAACCTACGATCATGATATCTAGTGATTGAGACATGCAGGGAGATTATTTGGACCTATAGGCATGTTTTCTAATCGTCGGACTGATTTAAACATATTAAACGATCAATTAGTTACCACTGATGTGCATGTTGTCTATAATTTAAGACTGATTAATTTAGAGTTCTAATAGCATGGTGTCTAAATATGACAAGATTTATTTAACATATTAAAATAGAGAAGATTCTGGCAGCATGCCTAACTGAATCCTAGGGTCATGATTTTTAAATGTTCATCTGATTTACACATGTTGGAATCAATATCTAACACTAATGAGTAGAATCTGTGAGTTTCAAACCAATTCATAATCCTATGGACATGATTTCTAGGCAAATGTTATTGTACTCGACACACTTAATTAAATCGTACCGGCATGATTTCTAGGCAAATGTTATTATACTCGACACACTTAATTTAATCCTACTGGCATGATAACTTATTAATCTAATATGCTGAAAACTTATTTAAATTCTATAGGCATGATTTCTAGGCAAATGTTATTATACTCAACACGCTCAAATTAATTTAATCCTATAGGCATGGTAACTAATTAATTATGCAGGAGCTAATTTGGTCTTAAACATGATAACTAATTAAATTGATATGCTAAAAACTTACTCAAACCCCACAAACAGAATACCTAATTGTTCTAGCATGCTGAAATAGATTTTAAACACTATAGCATGGTGACTAATTGTTTTAAAATCTAAAAACTAATTTTAAACCCTATAGCATGATAACTAATTGATTTAAGTTGACTAATATGCAGAAATTACAACTAACTATAGGCAGTATTGAACATGCAACGAAAGTAAAATTATAGCCATGTTTTTTGTTGGCAAAATTTGTCGTGAACATGCTGAAAAGTTGTGAATTAAGCTAATCACCAATGTATCTGAGTATTATGCTATCAAATCAAACATGCTAGAGCTTAGTTAAAACCTAAGGCAGGCTTTCTATGTGAATTTATCAAGCATACATTTTCAAATAGTTGAAAACAGATAGCAGATAGTTTGCCCCTCCCCCATACCAGCCCCCTAAAGTATTTCATTACATTGTTGGAGTTTATACAAAATTATTATAGACCAAATGAATTCCAAGAAATTAAAATTTAAAGCTAAAGTACGGGTTGTGGCATTACTCCATAAATCCCGATCCCGGATGACTCTTCACCAACTTCTAACAAGAACCTGTTAAATACGTAGAACACAGGATCTAGACGGTCCTAGTACAACCCATAAAGCCACCCCTTGACATGTCAGAGTTCCTGAGGATCTCAAGGATCCTACACAGTGCTTATGTCAACCAATATGGATGTACTAGGACCTCCATACTCCACCAAATGCCATAAAGACAAATCAGGATAGAACTAAGTGCTTGAATAAATTAATAAATAGCCAACACAAACAAGGAAAAGCCAACAAGAGGCAGAGTTTACTGCAATCCTATAAACATGCTCTCTAACGACTCACAGATCCAAGGACATACATAGAACAAGCATAGATAAGTAGAGATGTATTAACACACATATTTAAAATTACAAGTTATCATGTATGTAAATTGAAATCTACATCGATAGAAACTAACCAGTTACCGCAAGCAACAAGAAAATACTCAAAGTCCCACACTTAGCTATCAGTCAACTTATCAGCCAAGAAGAGAAATTCTTAAAATATGGGAGTAATAATGTGTAAAGTCTGAGAAATAATAAAAAGAGGGGACTGTGTATACATAGGCGAGTTGCAAACAAGAATAGGGAGAAAGAATATTTTTAAAATTAATTAAAAGAAATGTTTTCCTTAAACACATCAGTAGAATCAATTAGTACTAGGAAAATCAGGCCTAATTTACCATAAATACGTGAGTACTAAAGTTATTTCATAATAAAAGAAGCAAAGAAACATACTTTCCTTTTCGAAAGAACTCAATCCCACTTTATTACAAAATCAGAATAAATTAGTGAATCTACCATAAACATTCCCAAAACCAACCAATTAAATCAATTAGAGGGTAAAACAAGTCAACACATTACCATATTTAACCGAGGACCAAAACTTTTTCAGTCTACATAAGGAAGGAGAATCAGTCAAGAATAACCAAGTATCAAAACCATTCCAATTCAAATAAGGAAACAGGATCAATTAGAGGTACAAAGACATGCTAAAATTAATCAATACAAGTCAAATTTTGCCAAACATATCAAGTCTTAAGCCTGTCCCAATTTGAATTCAAGAATAAAAGGGGTCAAACAGATCAAAATCACCAAAACTACTAGAAATAGGCCAATACCAAGATTACTCATACAAGAAAGGAAAACATAGATTATGCTTGGACTGAATCAATTACAACCTAATTTGATAGAACCAGTCAATGAACAAATTCACAACTTGTCAAAGAGGGAAAAATAACAAGATTTTCAACTTAATCCCCCATGCTTATAAACAGACCACATAAGACCTCTTCGAAGCTAGGCATAAACTTCCAAGACATGAATTGTATTCCAATAGTAAGATATACTTTTAACATTTAGAACACATTGGGACGACACAGGGATAGTGGACAAAGGCAAAACGACCTCCAAGTTTGACTTAGAACATAAAAATAGGAATCAACGACATGCTTATGCATTGATTTCAGAACAAAGCAGACTCATAATCAAAGAAATAGATAAAGCTTTTGTAAAGAGAAATGTTTTCCACGTACTGTGATATGCATAGATAAACAAACACTAATCACAAAGATTTGAATGACACTACGCAAAACCTCATAAAAAAGGGTTTGGATCTCGAAACCTATAATAGGAGAGAATGAAATGGAGCAGAAGATGATACACTTGAGCACAAATCAAAACACAAGTCAGACCTCAGTTGGATCTGCAAGATCTGTTGTTCAGCATCATCGAAATCTTCCTCCGTTCATCAGAGAAAAGAGAAACGTTTGGTTTTTTTTTGGGGGGGGGGGATTGTTAGTCAGAATTGATGGAGAAGGGGTTTCTCTGGTGGAACCTTTACTGGTAGTCAGTCGACCAAAGGTGGACGGCAATGGTGAGCCAAGAGAGAGGTGGCAAGGTCGATAGGTGATGAGAGAGGGTTAGAGAGAATATGGAGAGAAGAGAAGGGAGTATAGGGCAACTATGGTGGAGGAGAGTGGAGAGACTGTGGTACCGACGTCAGGGTTTGACGGTCAGGGGGAGGAGATGAAGGAAGAAGAGAAGAGGAGGGGAGAGAGAGCAGCAGTGAGATTTGCTGGACCATCGCGGCCATCCATTTGTCGATGATGATGTGGTGGCAGTGAAGAGAGAGAAAGAGAGAAGGGGGAGGTGGCAGATGGAGAAGCAAAAAATGAAGGTTAGGGTTTTGGGGGGTGTATAATTAAACAGGAAAGAAGAGAGGTGAATTGATCTTGGTCGTTGATCATATTAGATCAATGGCTGAGATTTATCTCAATGCGGGTCAGGTGGGTAACCAAACTGGGTCGATTGAAATTAAAGATGCTTCGTCATCCTTGCTGAGGAATTTGGAAATGGTCTTTCAAGAAATCTGTCATAGTTGGGGATTAGTCCACCACAAACTTTGTCATAGCTAGGAATTTTTGAAGTAGACTCTAATCTCCTGATGTTGAGGAGTTTTTTGGAGTTTATTTTTCTGAACTCTCAAATGAAGCTTTGTGGAAATATTAACGTCCTCCTCAAAATTTCTGCTCCAGTTAAAGTCTTCATGATGAATCTCATCTCGTTGATGAGAGAATTGACACTCTATAGGGATTATGAGTTTTTTTTTCTCAAAATTTGATTCAGTTGCTCTTTGGCACAATTTGGATTATGATTTGCTGGAGAACGATCTTTTCCTCCTTGATATTCCTTTCTCAAAAATTTTGCCCCAGTTTCCATTTCCTGGGGTGGTATAACTGAGCCATTGTGGCGCTTACGTATTCCATTGAACCAGAAATCAGGTCAAACGTAGTTTCCACACTTATAGTAGGAGAATATTAGAAATAAATAAAGGGGTGACCAAAGATGACAAAGGCTGCCTACGTATCTCATTCTTGAGAATTCAGGTCAGACATTGTTCAGGAAAAAAAGGGGAAATAGATTTTTCTAGGGGGTTGAACGAAGATGAACAGGCCACCTACGTATCTCATTCTTGAGAATTTAGGTCAAACGTAATTCATACAAGGAGGATAGGGATTTTTAAGCTTATTACAAAGCATAGAACTGATTACAAATCAGAAAGTGCGATAACAAGGAAATAAATAAAGAGAAACCATCTTCAGGCGTAGTATCTCTTCATAGTGTCGGAGTTTATAGGCTTGGGTAACACTTGTTCATTCATCTCGGACAAAATCAAAGCTCCTCTAGATAGTACTTTGTGGACGACATGTGTTCCTCGCCAATTTGGCAAAAAATTTCCTTGCTCTTATCTTGATGAGGGAGGAAGGATTAACTGTCCACTTCCCGGATTGAATTCTGGGTTGACCAATAACTCTTGGGGGATGATGTCTGTGCTTACTTGTGCCTTATCATTGTACGACCAATAAAATATGTTCATGTATGGCGTGAGCAAGTTGACAAGCTCTTCCTTCTGGGCTTTCGTCAAATAAACACCGATGCTGATTTCCTTATCTTGACTGTCATCTCCGAGATTAACCACCCCAATATTTTCTAGGTATCGCTTTTCTTTTGGTCTTCAAAATTCTCTGACTCTTTGTTTATTCGTTCCAAGACCATGATTTCTTCAACATACTCTTAGGCTCCAATATCGTTTACCTTGATTTGTTCATTCAGCTCTTGATATGACATGACATTGACGGGTTTTAAATTATTATTGAAATAATAAGCAAAGAAAATTAGATAATAATAAGCAAACAAATATCAAGGTTTTCACAATAAGGGAGGCTTTTATTGAAATCCAAACTATTTACAAACTATGGCTATGACTAGCACGAGTATGAATCTATGCCTTTTGGAAAGCTCAAAAGACAATACAAGGAAATTTAAAACATAAAGGTTGGGTCATGGGCCTAATCCATACCATCACTAATTTTCATAAAATAATGTCTTTGTCAACCCAAACAAACCGATAGTCATAAGAGGAGTAGCGACCCAATTCTATAACTTCTCAACAGAACTAACATCCCTGATCATGACAGCTTTGGGGATTTCTTCTATTATAGCCTCACACTCCTTGAATACATCTCCTATTCCATCCCCTATACCATTGCTCGGAGGAACACTTCGCACTGAGAATGACTGATATAGATGTTGTAGAAGTTTTTGCAATCTTGAATGCTTCCTTTCTTTGATTTTTGCCTTGCCTCCTTGGCAAAAAACCCTAGTCCGCACTTGGACAGTTGTCCCAGGATCCTTATTGGCTCAATTATGCCGTAAAAATTCTTGCCTAATTCAAACCCTAGCTCGAATCCACTCCTCAACAATGTGGTTTCAAACATCTTGTAAATGGGTGGCATTGGCATTTAAGAAGCGGGATCCTCTCCGGTGTCATTGAAAATCTCTATAGTATAAAAGTTACTTCCTCTTGGAGCTTCTTCAATCACGGGAACACAACCATTTGGGTGGCTTAAATAACTCTCCTCAACACGGGTGACTATCTCGTGGTCTTCTCACATGAATTTCACTATTCGACGCAAGGTTGATGGCTCAGCTTTAGCCTTGAAGATCCACGGGCTCCCTAGGAGCATATTATAACCAATAGTGATGTCCATGACTTGGAATTCTGCATGGAACTCAACAGGTTCCATCAGGATGTACAAACTAACCTCCCAGATAGTGTCTCTTTGACCCCCATTGAAGGCTCTCACATTGATCATTCACTGGAAAATCTTTACCATATCATAATCTAACTAAGTCAGTGTGGATAACGGGCCAATATTAAGACCTTAACCATCATTAATCAATAAACTGTTCATAATCTTTTCTTGGTATTTGACAGTAATATGTAAGGCCTTGTTGTGCATAAACCCTTCAAAGGGTAATTAAATAATATTCAAATTAGCTACAACCATTTCCAACACTTCCTGCTTCTTAGGATTAATTAGCACTATTGACCTGCTCACCGTCCATTCTTTGTCAACCTCTATCATCTTAACCATGGCTCCTCCGTGATTTGGAAGTGAGTTATTAGTAACATTTGGTGATGCCTTTTGAAGTGTCACAACCCTTTGATCAATCAAATCATGAACCTTATGCTTTAGGTTAATTCAATCTTCGGTATTATGTTTGTCTCCCCCATAATGATAAGCACAATGTCGATTAGCCGCGAAGAAACGAGGGTCAGTGTTACCTGGTTTGGGTTGACTTAGCTAAATAACTCCTACTGCCTTTAACCTCTCGTACAACTGAGTTCTAGTTTCATTCAACTGGGTGAATGTCCGAGGAACTTTGCTTTCTAAATTTGGATGAGGCAGATTAGCATTGGCGGGAGAGGCAACCTGACAATTATTCTGGTTCTCGGGAGCCTTTTGATACACTTGGAAGTTTGGAGGAGGATCTTGGTATGTGGGCTACACCTTTTGTTATGGAGTTTGGTAAATGGGCGACATATTTAGTAGTGGAGCTTGGTAAGTAGGCTGGGTATAAAAAACCAGTTAGGGATTTTGTGGAGTTGGGGGGTAGGTTTATGGAACAAGTGATTTCTTATGATTGGCTTTGAAGGGTCTTCTCGATTTCGTGTTTGTACTGGAGGACACTGAAGACACATCCTCTTTCTTTTTCCTTGGGAATCCTATTGATCCTTATTCTTCTTAGAATGTTGTCAGACAATCTTACCACTTCGCAAACCTTCCTCGATGGTCTCACAAATTTTAACTAAATCGGCAATCTTAGCTTTAATCGTCGATATCATCTTATCATAAAATTCAAATTCTTGAGAGTGAATAAACACTGCGCTAATCTCTTCTTCAGTCATGGGAGGCCAGACTCTTGTTGCTTTATTTCTCTAATAATAAGCGTAATCTCGTAAGTGCTTATTTGACTTCTATTTGATACGATCCAAAAAGTCCTAGTCTGGAATGACCTCGATGTTGTAAGCAAATCTCTGGGCGAAGTCCTTGGCTAGGTCACCTTATCGAGACCATTTCTTTAGCTCTTGATTGGTGAACCACTTTAAATCTTCCTCGCTCAAACTCCAGCTAAACAGCCTCATCAATAAACCCTCGTTCTTCCTTACGCCCACCATTTGATCACAATAACTTCTTAGGTGAGCATTAGGGTTCCTAACCCCATTGAAGGTCTCAAATTTGGGGCTGTTAAATTCCTTTGGTAGGTCCAATTCTGGGTGAATGCAGAGATGATCATAATCGTATCCCTTTTCATCAAACTGGGCACGGGACTCTCTGATTCTAGTGATTTTCTCTTTCATCATTTCTATGTTATGATCACGCTTCTTCTCTGTGTCCCTTGAATCCCTCTCCTTTTATTCATAGTGGTCAAGCTCGGGACTTATGGGAGAGTGGCATATGGTTCTATATTGGCATGGAAAGTAGAAGATTGCATATTATGGATGGGAAAGTGTTGGACATGTGGAATGGTATTTGGGTACATGGAGGTATAGTCCTATTGATTAGCAATATTTATGTGGTTGTTTTGGGAGTTGTAGGTATTTGATAGTGTTCTTTGGTAATTCGGGGGGAGATTTTATGGATTGTAGGCATTTGGATTGTCATTTCGGTTAGTATGCTGGATGGTAGGGGTATGAGTTTGGTACGAGGATCAGATATGGGGAGGGTTGTTGAAGATAGGTTCATTAGAAGGTCTAGGGACTGAGGTGGAAGGGACATCTTTTGGATGATTTTCGATTAATGGTGAATTGATCTAAGGGATTTGGAGAGAGGGTTTGGAGTTTCCCAGAGTTGGGGTATTAGCGGCAACGGCCAAACTTGCCATGTCCTTGGCCTTTTGTACCTCCTCTTTCATTTTTTCCAACTTCCTTGGAATCTCCGCAATTATTTCACTTTGTTCGACAATTACATTATCTCTTATGGACAGAGCATTCTCTTCCTCACTATCATTCATATTGCATTTAGCGAAGCGATGGTCAGAGGAGGAATCTTTGTGAGCCTTTGAGTGAGTAAAATAAGACTGTTCGGGCAGCTTGGTCAATACAGATCAGTTTCTATATTATTCTATTACATGATAAAGTAAAAGAAACTCAAAAGGCAAATATGTTAGATTCCCTTAGAAACAAATAATACATGATATCTGACTAGATATAAACACATAGGAATTGCTCTAAACACATAGAAGTTTCTTTTATCAATGAGAATTGATTCATGGGTAATTGACTCAAAGGATTCAATAGATAGGACTTTGTCTATTGATTTTGGGTACGTAGATTTTATCAGGAAGATTGACTCATTGAATCTTCATCTTCCAATATCTCTGCTTGCTGACTCTCCTGAACCCTTTCGGCATCCTTGTCAATAGTGGGGAAATGAAAAAAATTTGAAGATAGGGGTCAAGCCTTGAAGGCTTACTACATATCTCATGAAGGAGAAGTCAGGACCTATGTAGTTCGAATAGGATAAGTTTTCATTTCATTTTGTTCATCTACTATCTTTGATTACAAGGAGAAAGTAAAGACAAAAACATAACAACTTAAAGAAAAACTCTGCTACTTTTAAAGCTTGATTCCGGACAGTGGGGATCTTTGCTCTACTTGATCTTCTTCCTTTCCATATTCGTTTCAAGGGTAGTAGGATGGTAACTCCATCTGAATCTTTTTTGTGTCAATGAGGTTCTCCAAGTCAATCCTAAATTAATGGCATGTCTCGATGTTGTGGTCCCCTCCCCTTACATTGTAGAGACAAACTTTTTTTCCTCGGTGCCAGACCCTGGACATTCTTCCTGTCTCCAGAATCTTGGCATGCAAAAGCTTTGCATAGATATCATAGTAAGTCTCTTAGAAGACTGTGAAGTCATGCCTATGAATCACTAAATATTTAGTGATCGGCATGCCAATGCCGACTTGAACGCATGTAAGGATAGTTTGGGGACCCCATAGATGACTTATTTTGTCACTTCTAATCATATGATTAACTCTGGCTCTCATGGCATTGAATTCATCAATGGTGTGCCCCCTCCAACATGGATGATAAGCACATTCCTTGTGGTCATTCTGAAGGTAACACCCAAATCCCGCAGATTGATCGGGATTAAGATATCCCATAGCTTTAAAAATTTCGTATAGGTTAGACAAGAGGATGAATCTAGGACCTCGAAGATACTCCCAGGAATGGGCTTTGAGAGTGATGCTTTCCTTTTCTGGACTAACCCTGGTTGGCCATACAACACCATCCTTGATTTTGGTCCAGTGATTTGTGGCTTGACTGGGAAGCAGGGCTTTTTCAACAATCCCTTGCTTGGGTTCTTCGTCCTTTCCCATCAAATCTTCAAGCCACTGTATAAATTCCTCGTCCTCCTGATCAGTTTTAGCTTGCTTCATCATTGCATCAACCCTAGCTTTTTTTTTTCTATGACAGCTATTTCCCTATCCATCCTTGTGAATTTGGCCAATACAACTTTGGTGAGTTATACCACCTCCTCAGTTTGCTTTTCAATCTCAAATATTTCCCAGTTGATTTCTTTCATCCTCCTAAATATTTCTCCCTCGGTGTTCATGGAGAGTTAAATTCCTGAAAAATAAGAGAGATGTTCTTAGGCATGTTTGAGGGGTTTTTTGATTTTCTGGAAAACTTGAGAAACTCGAGGAGTAATTTTGGTAGGACTTTGTGCTTGTGGGTTTATTTTTTGCCTATGGTGTTGTAAAAATCTTTCAGATAGAAGAGGATCAATTCATCCTTGATTTTAGAAACACACGTAATACATAAGGCAGTTAAAACACATAAGCATAAAATAACTCATTATAACGCATGTCCTAGACAGATATGTGACCTTTTATGCCAAAGGTACGAAATTGAAGGATATGTATGTCATTTGTAAAATGTTCCATTGCCCCAAAAATATATTATATACAGACTGATTAAATCAAATGGGGATACATAATAAAGGAAAGGGATGTACAATAAAGATTAATCCCACATAGGGGTACATTCCTAAACAAGGCCGCCATGGAAGGTCCTTCATTCTTGAACTTCTTGGACTTCTTCAAATTTTTGAAAGCGTTTCGGATGAATATCTTCTTTTGATTACAATGAGAGAAAACCACCTAAATAACTCCCAACCCCGAGAGACAATGGTTCGTACAATCCAACATCACATCCTTCAATTAACATATAAGGGATGATCGTCTTTTATTGAATTGTGGCTAATAGACGCAAGGTGGTCTTTCTAATGGGCCCAATACCCCTAAGGTACTAGGTCATCCTAGGCCAATGCCAAAAAATAGGATTTTGCTTTTGCTCTATGCTAGGTGTCTACAGTGAATTTTAAAATAGTCGACCAAAAACCCGAGTGGACAGCTCGGGATGTGGCAATGACGATCATCGGATCGACCAGTGATCCAACTACTCGCCAAGTTGCCTCGAGAATTTTTTGGGTTTTTAAAGTGATAGCAATGGCCGCAACCCGCATAAACGTTCTTTTTGAGATCCAAAATAAAATAAAGTGTCGTTAGGCGGAAGTATGCCATGAAATGGAATGACAGTTTTTAATTGCAAAAATTAAACACATAAATTATAAATAACTACATTACTATTTATTACAAACCCGAATAGTTAGTCACATAAGAGTTAATAAATTATTTTGGTTAGAACCTAGTTGAGTCCCTTGCGGAGTCGCCATTTTTGTTTTTGAGTTTTTTGGACAAAAATGGTTTTCGACTTTGAAAAATTATTTTGAAACTTCGTTAAATTTCAAAACAATTTAAGAAAGCAAGATTCGTCACTTAATTAATTTAAAGGGAAACTTAGAAAACCTTTAAAAAATCTTTAAAAATCAGATAAAGACTTTAATAATTCAAGAGATTTTGGGTAAGAGTTTCATATTAATATTTTGAGAAGATTTTTAAGGCACTCGAAATATCTTCTAAATCGCGGTTATCAGGTTGATTTTGAAAACTCTTTATTATGACTAACTTATGAAAAAATAATTTTTTGTTTTGGAAATATTTGAATTAATAATGACACAATTTTCCTAAGAATAAGTAAATAAAGTTTGAAATGAAAAACGGTTTGAGAAAACATATGCTATACTTAAAATAATTATCATTAAAAATGATTAATGAGAACAACTTTGTTTTCATAAATATTAGAACCCAAGTAAGCTTTTGAAAGGGGGCCAAATTTATGATAAAGATTTCTGTTTTAGAGATTTAAAACAAGTAACTTCAAATGAAAATAAAATTAGTTTAAGAGTCGTTTATTTGATTAAGTGGAAAAATACAAACAAAATAACAATTCTTTGGGGATTTAATTAAATTAATTTAAAATTGTTAGTGCCAAAAGTTAATACAAATAAATCTAAAACTATATAAATAAAACAAGGTAAATAGAGAAGAAAATTAATTGAGCCTTTAGCCCATATGATGCGTTCTTGTTGGACTTTTGATCCAATTCTTCCAGATTTCTTGCCCAAGTGGGTTGCTGGTGCTGCTATGTTAATGGACATTGGCCCATTTGCCTTTGTGTTGCGTCAACTGTTGTTTTGGAGTTCCAAACACTAGCTTCCAGAATCTCATTGAGGCTAACTCGATGAAGTTTGTTGGGTATTAGCCCAACACGAATGTGCAATGGGAGAATGAGCCTGTGCACTCGAGCAGTTCATGTAAACAAAGAAAAGAATAAGAATTAGGGAGTTGAGGCAATTAATTATTAAGAAGCACCAACGGTAAATACTATAAACCCAAAATAATTACTAATTGCATGGTTTTATTCCTTTAAACAAATAGGTACTGAACCTTTATGGGTTAATCCCAAACTTTAAGCGTACATAAAAAGGGGGAAAGGGAAGCAAAGACTAACATCTATTAACTCTCTAAATTCATGCAATAACATGATAGAGTTGACATGTCAATGTAGTGAGGGCAGAGCGTTTTATCATGGATTCAAACAACGGGAATTGACTTCTTAGTAGACACTAGAACATTTGGGAATCATACCATTTCAACTCATTTTACAGAAATTCAATATATTTTAAAGGCTCATGCCTTGAAAATAATCATACGACATAAATGAGAACAAATAATCATACGACATAAATGAGAATAAAGGCATGCTCAATTGGAGAAAAAATATATTCTGACTATGAGGTATTTTTCTAATCTGGACCAAAACGGTCTCTAAATTGCAGACATCCAACTCTATTCTAAAAAGAACAAGTTCAGCACAAGGCAAAATAAGCATGAGTTCAAAGGTTATGGTAATTATAACATAAATTCTAACAACAATATATTTTGAGTGAAAATTTAACTGCATGTCTCAGGAATCCGGTGGGGAAGTGAGGCTCGATACGCATGCCATCCAGGGGAGAAGTAGCTTCAAGTACCTGGGGTCTATTATCCAAGGAGATGGGGAGATTGACGAGGATGTTTCCCATCGTATTGGTTCAGGGTGAATGGAATGGAGGCTCGCTTCCGAAGTCTTGTGTGATAAGAAAGTGCCTCCTAGACTAAAAGGCAAGTTCTACAGAGTGGCAGTTAGACCAGCTATGTTGTACGGGGCAGAGCGTTAGCCAGTCAAGAGCTCTCATATTCAGAAGTTGAAGGTAGCGGAGATGAGGATGTTGCGATGGATGTGTGGGTTTACTAGGAGGGATAGGATTAGGAATGAGGATATTTGAGACAAGGTGGGAGTGTGTTCAGTAGAGGATAAGATGCGAGAAGTGAGGTTGAGGTGGTTCGGGCACGTGAATAGGAGATGCAGGGAGGCACCAGTGAGGAGGTGTGAGAGATTGGCTATGGATGGTTTCAAGAGAGGTAGAGGTAGACCGAAGAAATATTGGCGAGAGGTAATTAGACATGATTTGGCGTAGTTGCGGCTTACCGAGGACATAAACTTAGATAGGAATGTGTAGAGGGCTTGGATTAGGGTAGACTGTTAGTAGGTAAGTCTGATTCATACTAGTAGGTAGGGTTGCAGTGTCTTGTGCACTAGTTAGAAGTTGTAGGTCTGCTCTTTTAGTTTCTTGTTCTTCAGTTTTGTTGCTTCCTTAGTGTTTATTGTGGTTCGGGTATAATACTATTTTTTTATAGTATACTTCTGTGTTTACCGATTGTCCTTTTATTGTGTATATCTCATGTACTTTTATTTTGACCTCTTATGATCCTTTTTGGTCTTGAGCCAGGGGTCTACCGGAAACATCTTCTTTACTTCATCTGAGGTAAAGGTACGGTCTACATACATTCTACCCTCCCCAGACCCCACTTTGTGGGAATACACTGGGTATATTGTTGTTGTTGTATGCTACCAATAGTGATCTAGGTAAATCACACAAGATATAAGCTAATAATGATTTTACCACCAAACAAAATGAAAAAGCAAGCAACTCTTATTAAAATCTCGTTCTATGCTTTTACCATATTAGCATCACGATTGGCGAGGAACAAAAATCCTCATTCAATTTAAGAGGCAGCCACGTGGATGTCATACCTACCTTTTACATGATATTTAGGAAATAATTTTTTTAGTGAAAATGATGGATTTTGAACTGATTGCTTCCAACTTTGGCTATTTAACAGACTGATGGTGAACTTAAGGAAGCACTTAACTTTTAACATGCATTTCTTACGAGCTATAGCAAATGAATAGTCTAGACAAAGTCTATTTATCAAGACATATGTATCAAAAGCAATGAGAGAAAGCAACATACATTATTGACTCTCCATAACTCCAACTGAAAAGCACACTATTAGTTATCATTGCAAGAACTCCAAAGATCGGAATTTTCAAAACAAAACATACCTACTCTTTGTTCTACTTCCAGTAGCAAATTGAGACAAGATTTTTGCAAACGGAAACTTAATAAATGCTCTATAAACATGCTTTGCATCAACTAGACCAAGATCCAAAACTATGATGAAGTTTTGGATTTGATCTATCATTTGTTCTTTGGTAAGGGCTAGAGAGCCAACCCAAAGATCAATTTTTGCCTTTTTTTCGTTTTGATAAGTCTTGCTTGGTATCATGAAAGAAGACCCTTCAAGAGATTTTCTACCACGCATAAACACTTGTAATATAAAAATATTCCATTAAGCACACGTAAGGCCATGAAAATAGTAAGGAAAGTTAGACGGGAACTTCAAAATCATCACATTCTAAGCAACACTTTTATTAATGTTTTAATAGCATCAAGCACATATTCTTAAAACAAGACCACCCCAGAGAGTCATAAACTCACAGTGATAATAATGTTTCTCATCGTAACACATAGACATAAAAGAAATGCAGAGAAAATATAAAGTCTTTACCTGTTCTGGAGCAGCATCCAGGAACAACAAGCTTCATCATGAAATCTTCCACCGCCGATATTCAATTTTACTTCGTCAGAGAACACAATTTTTGGTGTTTTACCTCTAATAACTTCCTTGGTTGCGTAGGATTAGAGAAATGCTTCTCCAAAAATCCTCAAATTTTTTCCCAAGGAATCCGCCCCTCATCTTCTGAATAGAAAGGCTATTTATAGAGGAATTCGAGTCTGAAATATGGGGGGAAATGAGTGGGTAAACGGGAATTTCACTTGATGAAATTTGAATTTCGAATTGGATAAGCTTGGAGGGCAATAAATTGTACAAAAGCATACCAATTTATCACTGATTTTGCAGAGAAATCGCCACCTAGGGCTTTTCTAGAGGTTTTGCAACCTTGCCAGCGCAGATTGACGGAAGGTTGACGAATTTGGATGGGGTTTTGATGGGATTTGGGCGTTATTTTGCAGTTGTGTTTGCTGCATTTTAGCGGGCTGTGTTGTTGGCATTAGGGTTCATCTGTTCTTCTGTCAAGAAGGAACGATGAAGAAGAAGAAGTGAAGTGTGAGGCGCGTTGCACAAGTACAGTTCGCTCTTTCTTTTGGAATTTGGGGTCGCGTGCAGAGCATGGAGTATTGGGGGGAAAATATATGTATGTATGTATGTGGTGAAGGCTGATAAGGGAGTATTATTATAGGGTTTGGGCTCGGGTATCCGGGAAATAATTAGGTTGAGATATTATTTTAGTGGGCTAAAAAGTGGCTGAAATTGAAATTAAATGGTTAAGGATTTGGAATTTAGGAATTGGCGAAATTGCTTTGCAAATGTGGCCGGATTTAATTTAAAGGCTAATCAAATTGGATTTAAGATATGGCCAAATCGAATTTAATGAATTTAGGTCGAACTTGAAATGAAATGAATTAAATCCCTAATTAATTAAACGAGATTCTAGATTTAATAATTAAAAATAATTATTTTATAAAACATAACTAACCCATCAAGAATCAAAGAATTAATCATACGATTATTTCTTGATTTTAAATCAACTTTGAGGAAAAATGTAGCATTCTTCAACTTTAAACGTGATTTTTATTAGAAAATAAATTTCAAAATTTTTCTTTGAGTAAAATTTATATATCTCTATCTAATTGAATATAGAGTATACATATTTCACCTAAAATTACTAAATTAACCTAAAATTTATTTTTAGAATATTTAACGTCTTATAAAAACAAACAATTATTTCAAAATTGTTTTAAAACAATGGAAGCTCGAATTTAATTAGGAATGTGGAGGGTAAAAATTGGGTGTCGACAAACTCTTATAGGAGAAACGGGCTAGTTTGTATCGTGCCTTAACAACGAAGGAGGTTTAGCTTTATGTACCTTTGGTTCTTTCCTATTTAATGGTAATACCCTAAGTCTTCAACAATGCAACCCACGGGATTGAAGCCTTCACATAGCCAAACACTAACTTCCACCATCCAATACGCAACCAATTAATTATTAAAATAATAAATATATTTGTCAATAACCTGTAGGTTCATCTAACCATTTAATCCAATATTTTCACTTATGTCCAAAACTAATCAAATTCCTTAACAATAGTTTAAAGCAAATTCCTTATTTCACAACTTACAAAGTTCAATATTAAATCTTCCCCATTTATAAAAACACCCAAGAACTTCCCTTTTATAGTTTAACAATCTAAAAATAAACCCATTTCTCAATTTTCATGCATTTTCAGCATTTCAAACTTTCACGCAATGGCTACAGGTCATTTATGACTTGACGGGACTAATGGTTCAGTTCCCGAGCTATTCGTTTGTATTTTAGAAGAGTTTTCCTGTTTTGAAACTCCTAAAGGTGGTAGAGTTGACTTTGATCAATATTTAGAGAAGACAGCCTCAGATAGGAGTTCCATCATTGTTGTTAGCTCTGAAATATTGACTTTAGGCTAGAGAAACCTTTGGTTTGGGTCTCGAGTCCTCCGGACTCATTTTGGGCTATGGGGTTCTTTTTAGTTAAAAGTTAGTTTTTGGGCGTGGGACCCACTTTTTATTATAACAATCTCCGTTGGAGATTTTGTTAATTTCGTTGAGTCTAGAATATCATTTTTAGTTGAGTAGCACAATTCGTTCTCATTTGCGGGACCTTTAATGAATCTCGAGGGTCCATCCGATGAATTCTTGGACTTGTTGTTTCTGCTGGTTTTTGCTGTTACTGATGGGTCCGCTTTTGTGAACTTTTCTCCGCATTTGTGATGGCCTCTTTTGCGTACTTTCTATGCTTTTGCAGAGGCCGCATTTGTGGGATTTCTCTGCTTTTGTAGAGGCCGCATTTTCAAACCTTCTCCATTTTTGCTAATAAGATCTCGATTAGGGAGACTAATTGAAATCCAAATGCGGAATTGAAATAAACAAAAGATATGTGAATTAAAGCTAATTAATCAAGTTTATGGGCAACAAAGGACTTTATACCTTCACTTCCCAATTGAACCTAATTAACACACAATAATCCAACTCAATCAAACAAAAGAGAAACCAAATGAATCCACAAATGGATGACTCTATATGATTAATCAAGCAAAAGAAGTTAACAAGTAATCAAAAGAATCCACCCTTAATTACTCAACTATCTATTAGGAATCCACCCAATAGACTATTTGGAATCCATCCTATCGATTTCTACAACCAGAGTAACTAATTGGGAAATCCACCCAATGACTACAAGCTAATTTAGCAACTACAAATTTTCAAAGCAATCTTCAGTATTCATCAAAATTCCGAGGAATGGAAATGACTAAGGCATGTATTTATAGTGTTTGCCTTGTACAATTAAAGTCCCAAAAGTAACCTTGTAAGACTCTAAATTCGGCCCATGACGTGTCTGGGGAAGACTGAGGTGCCAAACGCATAAGGGAAAGTGCTCAACGCACCCTGGGTCGCACAGAAGGTGAGAAGTGGAGGTGTTGGTCTCACCAGGGGAAGTGTCCAATGCACCCTAGGTCTCAGCTCCAGGAAGATTCGATGACAATCTCTCCTTGATGGTCTCTAAAGCCTCTTTCTCCATGAATAGAGCTTGTAAGTCTTGGATTCCTTTGGCTTAGTTCCGAAGGAATAGCCTTGTAGGTGTTGTGCCGGCCGATATCGTATCATCATCCCCTTCTTGAAATGTATTCATTCTCGAATCCAAACCTTGCAAAGACATAGGTAGGAGAAACAACCACAACTTCCTCATAGTATGAGGGTTAGCACATGGGTTAACATAGATAGTAGTATGCAAAAGAGGCACATTCTCAAGATACAACCAAGCATTCCTTATTCCAATGACCAAATAGTGAACATATGGAGTTCAAAGGAATTGGTTGTTCAACCCATCACAATTATAGCACCCATCCAAGGAAGGTACCAATATGAACTCATGTACCCTTGAAGGGTTTCTGGGGTCAAAGGAATATATGACCCACTCAACTTGATTACACATACAATGGAATAAACCAAAGGCATGCCTACCCCATTTACATATAATTTCAATACAAGTATAAACATCATCGAATGCAAAGAGGTAGTAGAGAAAGGTATCTAGCACTCTAGTCTTAACAAAGGTGTTTCCACATGCAAAAATACTATTGGGTTGACGAATTTTATCAAGCAAATCACCACAACAGGGAACACCCAAGACTAAAGTGATGACATTCAGGCGTACATTACCTTCTCTTGTCACAAACTTCACGATCACATAAGATGCATACTCACCACAACCATGAATTTCATTATATGCATCAAGATAGTAAAGAAGGGTAACATCATCACTAGTGTCAATCATGGTGTCCTCATATGCAAGTTTACAATTAGGTACAATGATCCTATCAAGCATATTCTTACAAGTTTGGACACATGATAGCAACTTGTGGTTCAACACATAAGTGTCACCTTTTCTTTTCTCACAACTCCTGAAAGGGAGGGTATCTTTCAAAGTAGACATGCTTGGTAAGGGAATGAGGGACCTATTAGCAACACATTCATTCAAGTACATGTGGTCCGCCAAATAAGTTGGGTACCCTTCAATAAAGATTTCAAGCATGCTCTCAATAGTCCAACCTAAGACTTCAAGTTGTCTACCCATGTGAAGGTAACAAGAAGTTGGTATCATGATCTTGGGACTAAATGTATCACATGGACTCTTCAACAAGAAACATATAGAATCGACATCCCAAAATCGGGGGCCATGCATAATAGGCACATTGGCATCAAACAAAGAGGTAAGATGTGAGATATTAACATATTCATGTTAGGGTATATAAGGACCCATTCTTGAAAGTCTACCTACCACAACACAAATGTCATCATGTCTCCAAGGATCACTTGGAATCAAAGAAAATGTGTACAAACATTTGGTTTGAGAGGCCAACTTGGCATGCTTATGTTCAAACCATGTCTTGTAAGGCATTCCCATCTCAAGAATCATTTTGGACCAATAGGACTGGTCCTTCCCTTTCTCTCTCAAGTTGGAATCCTTAGAATGGTGTCACGACCTGATTTATCTGTCATGATGGCACCTACAACCCCCTAGTAGGCGGACCAATCCCCATAGCCCGGAACGATTATTAATGGGCTACTATCTAACAAATAAGCAGAAGCAAGGGAAATAAGCTGTAGAAGGTAGATAACAGGAATATATAACAACATATGTAGAAGCTAAGCCAACCCCAAGACCTGATATCATAGTATAGATCCAGAACTACATATAAGGAGTACAAAGGATCCAAAATACAATATACAAATGTCTCTGAGTACTAGTAGAGTACATGATGCAAAAGATAACTAAAAGCTAAGCTCCAGTCCCCAAGAGCTCACCCTCAATTTGAGATATCCTCAATACAACTCCTCGCACGAGTCTCCAATGAGCTAATGACGATGGCCCACACTAAGATCTGCACCAGAAGATGCAGAGTGTAGTATGAGCACCAAATGTGAAGCAAAAGGTACCCAATAGGTATCATAGGCCGACTAGGGACATATAAGATAAAAGAGCAGTAATAGACAGAATAGAAGCAAATAGTCATCGAAAACAACAAAGAAGAACATAGAAGCTAGAACAGAAGAAAGACAACAGAAACAACATACAAGTCTAGCAAATAAGAAATATACTACAGGCACAGGCGAAGTAAGAAAAGACGTACCTGGGATCCTTGCAATAAAAATATATAAGGAGTTTTAGAAAAATAGGCAGTATACTAGTAACCTCAATTAAAAAGAGAAAGAGGGAAACAAAGTAACAATAGCATGCTCAACATGGAAGTAATAACCAAACCTAGCCACATAATACTAGTTCCATTATCAAGTCACAATAGGAATTCAACATAAGGAATCGTAAAGCTCGGTAAAGTAATAGCAAGTCTACCTACAGTCCCAATGAGCGCCCATACACTCGAGGAACACAACCAAGTGAAGATAAACCCTCTGGCATCCCATACTATCGGAGTGTACATTCACCAAGAAGCAAACAAGGGTGGAACCTCACACAAATAAATGGTATGATATGATATGCCGACTAAGTATGGTAATAGTAACATATTTTAGTCGCTTCTGGCATCCTATAAGGCCCAGAAGACATGATCTATGAAAGGTCACACCCGTATACCTCTACTACACCATATACCCCTCTCTGGCACTCGCAACATGTAACCCCTACACCGGAATAGCGAGGTCCATGGAGGCCCCCGACCAATATACTAGATGCCCCGAAAATCTTGAAAGTCCTTAAGTAAATCTGCCCGAAGGGTATCCGGGTCTAAATCAGTAAGTCAAAAATAGGTCTAGCGCATGGCCTCGCCGAGTCTAGTATCATCCTGAATGTGGTAGTAAAAAAAGTCTAGTGCACGACCCCGCCGAGTCTAGTATAAGTGAAAATAGTTATAAAACACTCCTTTATTCTCTCTTACCCCAAGAAGATCCATTAAAACAGTACCAAACCCTTTCCAATCATTTTTACCAAAAAATAGGCCCCACGGGCCATGCAAAGTTTAGAAAATCATCCATCGTAAGCCCCAAGCCCAAAATCATAGTAAAATCACCTAGAAATCCCCCTTACATGCATGACAGATGATGTATACAATCACAATAGTGGCCCACGGCCCACAATCAACCTATCAGCCCTGAACAGGCTTCTATCGCTCTACAACACAGATAACTAGCCTAAAATTAGGATAACAATGTCCAAGACTCATGGACACCCCAGAATAGCCCACCGTCTATGATCCAGAGTCAAATCAAGGCTACACAGGACCACAAGGGTGATAATACTAACCTACGAAGAATACTACACACAACAGAGAAAGGAAACTAGGCTAACATGGAAATATGGTCAAGGTCTGTGGTGCCAAGCTAATAACCCAACCCAAAGAAGCCAATTAGTACAATTTTATCTGATATATGCGAAGTCTAGAGAGTTTAGACCGTAGCCTACCTGTTGTTCGATGACAAGCTGTAGGAATGATGATATCCGAGGACAAACCACTCTGAGATGCTCCAAATGAGAATCAAACTATCATAATCAGAAATAACACATTAAAACGAGACTAATGATACCCATGTAATAGCCAGGCCAAAATTCTGGTCAAAAACGAGTTCGCGAGGCCCATAACCTGAAACCAAAAATGGAAAGAAGTACGATGACCACAATAATGCCAAGAAGACATGCTCCAAAATTGAGCAAATTTGGCCAAAGGAAAGGCTCTAAAATAACCCGCTCAAGAGAGGGTTTAAAGATGGAAATTTAAGAACAAAATCAGAATTTTAGCAAGGAAAGCTTAGCACAACGAGAGAAATTACGCCACGGAGGTGAATGGAACGAACCCACAATCATGCAATCACAATAGGAGCATAATCTACAAGGATTCCCAAGCTTTGAGAATTTACCGACAATGGTGGTTTATAGAAAAACAAGAGAAGAGCAAGTTGGGGAAGAAGAATTACCAATTATCGAGGGATCACGGATTATCGGTGAACAAATGATTTCTCACGTCCAAGAACTGATTTAGAGCAATTTGGTAGAGTGTTCTTGTGTTTGGAGTTGGGAGAAATGAAGGTAAATGGCTAGAAAAATGAAAAACCAAACATATATTCTACTAGAAAATTAGCCAGCACCAACGGCGCCACCCCAGCGCCAACGGCGCCCAAGGCTGGCAGGCGCTGAGGTGCGATCACACTGGCCCAGGCGCGATTGCGATGAAGGCCTGACCTACAACAAAATTTGCAACTTTTGAAAACACTTTAGGTTATTCCGGGCACAAACAAAAACCGATACTCAAAAACCAATAATGCTAACAGAGTAAAAACAATATTTTGGACTCAACAGAATCGACGAAACTTCCATATAAGGTCATTTTGGAGAAATGTTTACCCAAATCAACACTAACCAACAAGTAATCAAACACTCAAAATGAGCCCGACTCACTCGGGACCTGAACCAACCATCTACCTAACAAGAAATCATCATTCCAGAGCTGATGGAATCGTCAGATTTTGAATCTGACGCTCCGATCATCGAAAGCTGACATAAGTTCCAATTTTAACTCCAAATGGCCTAAAAATAGAAAAACTAACACAAAACCCACACATGAAGTTCTCAGGCCTCGACTAAAGGTCCAACTAGACCAAACTCAATGTTTTGGAGCTAACAGAAATGTTGGAATTCGATTCCGAGCACGTTAGCTAAGAATGTTGACTAAAGTCAATGGATTCATTAGTTAAAGCTTTAAAATAGACAAACAACCATAATGACCAAGCGAACGATCAGGGCGCCGAACCACCATTCCCAGCAAGCCATAAATGACTTGGGGATGATACAGGAAGGCTCTAATAGTACAAAGAAGGCGTAAATGCAAAAATGACCGGAAGGGTCATTACATCATCCACTACTGAAAAGGACTTTCGTCCTTGAAAGTCAAGAAGAAGGACATACCTTAAGGCTCAAACAGCTGCGGATACTGAGCCCGCATATCCCTCACGGTCTCCAATGTAGCCTTCTCAACCAGGCGATGCCTCCACTGAACTTTTACAACAGGAATATCCCTAGACCTCAACCTCCTCACATCTCTCGCCAATAGAGCAACCGACTCCTCAGCAAAGGACAAGCTCTCATCCAACTGAACTGACTCTCAATGCAAACATATCATCTCAAGATCGAAATATGAAACACTGGATGCATAGCTGAAAACATCGAAGGCAAGGCTAGCTGATAGGCAACACTACCAACTCTCTGGAGGATCTCAAATGGACCACTATACCTGGGACTAAGCTTTCCCCACTGACTAAATCTCATCATGCCCTTCATGGGCGATACTTGAAAAAATACCAATTCATCAACACTGAACTCTAAGGCACAAAGTCTATGATCCATGTAGCTCTTCTGCCTTGTCCGAGCGGCTCAAAGTCTATCATGAATCACTCTAACTCTATCTAAGGAATCACGAAGCAAATCTATACTCTGAGGTCTAGACTCTAACCCATCAAACCAACCAATCGTCCAACTGTAATGCCTACTATACAAAGCCTCCAAAGGTGCCATGCCGATACTCGAATGGAAGATATTAGTATACACAAACTCGGCCAAGGGAACAAACTGATCCCAAGAACCTCCAAAGTCAAAAACATAGGCCCAAAGCATGTCCTCCAGGACCTGAATAGTCCTCTCAGACTGGCCATCTATTTGAGGGTGGAAATCAGTACTAAGCTGAACCTCTGTACCCAAATCTCGCTAAATAGCCCTCTAAAACTGAGATGTGCACTGAGTGTCGCGATCTTAAATGATAGAAGCTGGGACCTCGTACAACCAAACAACTGCACGAATGTAGATCTGAGCTAACCTCTCAGCACTGTAGGAAGTCTAAACTGGCAAGAAGTGGGCTGACTTAGTCAGATGGTCCACAATCAACCAAATAGAATCAAAACCCCGGGAAGTACGAGGAAAACCAACCACGAAATCCATAGTAATCCCTTCCTACTTCCACTCAGGAATAGGAAGTTGTTGCATCAAATCACCAGGTCTCATGTGCTCGAACTTTACCTACTAACAATTCAAGCACTGAGATACAAACTCTACTACATTCTGCTTCATGCCACCCCACCAGTAAATCTGTCTCAAGTCTCTATACATCTTCGCTGCACCAGGATGAATGGAGTATCTAGAACATGTGCCTCTTGGAGTATCAACTGAATCAAATCACTAACCCTCGGAACACAAAGTCGACACCAAACCTCAGAACCCCATCTGAATCTAGAGTAGCCCGGCTGGTCTCACCCCAAACAATATGATCACGAAGGTCACACAATCGCTGATTCTCAAACTCACGGCTCTAAATCTGATCAATCAAGGAAGACCAAACCTCGACACTGGCAAGAACTCCGCTGGGATTCGATAAGTCAAGCCTAACCAAATGGTTAGCCAAGGACTGGATCTCCAATGCCAATGGTCGCTTAGAAACTTAAAGTGAAGCTAGGTTACCCATACTCACCGTCTTTCGACTCAAGGCATCTACTACTATGTTTTCCTTGCCCAAATAATAAAGAATGGTGAAATCATAGTCCTTTAGTAGTTCAATCCATCTCCTTTGCCTTGAGTTTAGCTCTCGCTGACTAATAATATACTGAAGACTATGATGATTGGTGAATATCTCACAATGAACTCCATATATGTAGTTCCTCCAGATCTTGAGCAGGAAGACTACCGTCACCAATACTAAGTCGTGAGTGGGATGGTTGCGCTCGTGAACCTTCAGCTGCCTCGACGCATACGCTATTACTCCACCCTGCTATATCAGCACACAACCAACACTGACCCTAGAAGCATCACAATACACAGAGAAACTCTGACCCTCAACTAGCAAAGTCAATATAGGAGTTGAAGTCAACAAGGCCTTAAGCCTCTAGAAGCTATCCTCGCACTGATCCGACCACTGAAATGGAACATCCATCCTAGTCAGCATAGTCAAGGGTGCTGCTAAGGAAGAAAATCCCTCAACGAATCATCTGTAGTACCCGGCCAACCCAACAAAGCTGTGAACCTTAGTAGGAGTAGTAGGTCTAGGCTAATCACGCACCGCTAAAATCTTACCCAGATCAACTCTAATCCCATCCTTAGACACCATATGCCCTAGGAATGCAACTGACTCAAGCCAAAACTCACACTTTGAGAACTTGGCATAAAGTCGATGATCTCTCAAAGTCCGTAGTACAGTCCTCAAGTGCTGCTCATGCTCATCTCTACTCCAGGAGTATACCAGAATGTCGTCTATGAAGACTATAACGAACGAATCCAAATATGGGCTAATAACCCTGTGCATCAGATACATGAAAGTTGTGGGGGGATTAGTCAACCCAAAATACATCACCAGGAACTCATAAAGGCCATAATGTGTCTTGAATGCGATCTTAAGGATATCCTCTGCCTTAATCCTCAACTGATCGTAGCCGAACCACAATTCAATCTTCAAAAACACGGCTAAACCTTGAAGCTGATCAAACAGGTCATCAATCCTAGGTATCGGATACCTATTCTTCACTGTCACCTTATTCAACTACCGATAATCAATACACATCCGCGTCGACCCATCTTTCTTCATCACAAATAGAACAGGAGAACCCTAAGGTGACACACTCAGTCTAATGAACCACTTAGCTAATAAATCCTGGAGCTGCTCCTTAAGCTCTCTCAACTCAGCTGGAGCCATACAGTAAGGAGAAATTAAAATGGGCCTGGTGCCCAGCTCTAACTTAATGGCAAATTTAATATCTCTCTCAGGTGGAAGGCCCGGCAGGTCAGTAGGGAACACATCTAGAAAGTCTCTAACCACAGGAATGGACTCAGGGGAAGAAGTGTCAGTGCCAGCATCTCGAGCACATGCTAGATAATCTAAACACCTGCGAGAGATCAACTTCCTAGCTCAAAGACAAGAGATGATCCCAGACAGTGCGCAACTAATAAAACCCTGCCACATAACTGGGGATACATCGGGCACGGCTAGAGTAACGATATTGGCATAACAATCCAAAACTGAACAGTGAGGGGATAACCATACCATGCCCAGTATCACATAAAAATCTAACATATCGAGGATCATAAAATCACCCCAAGTCTCCAAATCACCAACAAATATCATACAAGATCTCACAACCTGATCCACTATTAAAGAATCACCTACTAGGGTCAAAACAGATACATGCACAGATAAAGGCTCTCTAGCCAACCCCAAACAAGGCAAAAAGTAGGAAGATACATACAAACAAGTAGATGAAGGACCAAATAAAGCATAAGCTGGCCGACAACAAACAAAGATCGTAACTGTAATCACATCATCTGAGGCCTCTGCCTACGGTCTCCCAGGGACTGCATAGAACTGACGATGACCACTACCCAATCGACCGCCATCCCTACCACCTATCCTACCTCGTGGGCCACCACCTCTACCCTGACTACCACCTCTTTGTCGGTGGCTGAGGTAAGCCAATGGGCTGAGCTGGCTGAGCGACATGCTTAATTGTACCCCGCTGGGGACAATCTTTAGTGAAATGACCACTGATTCCACACTCATTACAAGTTGAACCCCACTGAGGGTAATCTCTGGTATAGTGAACGCTAATACCGCACCCATAATAATACCCTGATAGCCCACCCTATTGAGATCAACCAGCTGAACCTGTTTGGACACCACGACCTACTGCCTCATAAGTAGTACCTCTCGAACACTGACCATTGTTACTATGTTGACTGATCTGACCCTGCTCAAACTTATAACCGAAAGCCTGGAGTGATGCCTGAACCAATCAACTAGTCTGACCCTAATGCTACTTTGGTTGATAACCCCGGCCCCACTGTCCTGAACCTCTACCACCCTATCAAAAACCATTGAGGCTACCCCAATAACAAGGAACATTGTCTCTGGCCCTAGGGTCATGACGATGCAAGTCCTCTACTGTATGAGCATAGTCCGTAATAGCCTAGAATGATCGACCACTAGCCACCAATATCTTTGTTGGCTCTCTAAACTCTCTCTATAGACCCAAACAAACCTACGAACACTGCCAGGCTCGGTAGACAGAATTATGGCTCCAAACAGAGCGAGTAGATGAAAATAGGTCTCATACTCTGATATGGTCATAGAACCCTGTGCAAGTCTAGTGAACTCCTCTCTTCGATGCTCTCTATCACTCTGTGGTAAGAAATTGTCCATAGAGGCCTCATAAAACACAGACCAGGACAACGGAGGAGATGAAAATGATCTACAAGCAACCTGAGACCTCCACCATGACTTAGCTGGGCCCTCCAACTTGTAAGTAGTATAACCAACCCCGTGAGTCTCTAACAAGCCCAGGTGATGTAATATCTCCTCACTAGTAGTAATGAAATTATGTGGATCCTATCCATATGTACCAGTGAACCTCAGAGGTGAAAATATCAGGAAACCTACTCATTTCCTTCTGCTCTATCTCTGTCATAACTAGGTGGGGAGCTAGAGGCTGTGCAACTAATAGGACAAGAATACCCTCGGCACGAGGAGTCACAGTAGCAGGCTGCGCTCCTAAACTCGGTACACCTAAGGCTTCCCTATGAGCAAATATTTGTGCTACCTCAGAAGGTCACTTTCCAATTATACCCAAAAGCTGGGATAATAAGCCCTGAATATGTAAAGACTGAGCTGGGACTTAAGCTAGAACTAGAGCTGGTGGTACCTGTGCTATCCCCGAGTCCATATTCTACTGCTCAAGAACAAACTCTAGCCTATGCTCATGCTCTATCTCAACTCCATCAGCTCTAGCAGGTGTCGCTGTTTGGGGACGTCCTTGACCCCTACCTCTACGACCTCCCCTGCCCCTAGCTGGAGGCAGAGGCTCGTTTTTGCTCAACGATGATGATCTTGTATGAGCCATCTGCGGAAGAATGAACGAGAACAAGTGAGATTTCAAGAAACTCCCAAGGATTACGCACAATATAGAAGCAAATAAGAGAGTCATATTTCCTAAGATGTCACTATAGCCTCCCGAAGATTGAGTACAGACGTCTCCACCCCAGTCCACAGGACTCTACTAGACATTGGCTCCTATACCGATAATATTGGTGAACCTAGGCTCTGATACCAAGTTGTCATGACCCGATTTCTTGGTCATGATGGCACCTATAACCCTCCAGTAGGTGGACCAATCCCCATAACCCAGAATGGTTAGTAATGGGTTACTATATAAAAAATAAGCAGAAGCAAGGGAAATAAGCTGAAGAAGGAAAATAATAGGAATATGTAACAACATATATAGAAGTTAAGCCAACCCCAAGACCTGTTATCACAATATAGAGGCAGAACTACATATAAGAAGTACAAAGGATCCAAAATACAATACACAAATATCTTTGAGTAGTAGTAGAGTACATGATGCAAAGGATAACTAAAATATAAGCTTCGGTCGCCAAGAGCTCACCCTCAGTATGAGATATCCCTAAAATAGCTCCTTGCACGAGTCTCCAATGAGCTAACATCGATGGCCCAAACTAGGATCTGTACCAGAAGATGCAGAGTGTAGTATGAGCACCAAATGTGAAGCAAAAGGTACCCATTAGGTATCATAGGCCGACTAGGCACATATAAGATAAAAGAGCAGTAATAGACAGAATAGAAGCAAATAGTCATCGAAAACAACAAAGAAGAAGATAGAAGCTAGCACAGAAGAAAGACAACAGAAATAACATACAAGGCTAGCAAATAAGAAATATACTACAGGCACAGGCGAAGTAAGAAAAGACATACCTAGGATCCTTGCAATAAAAATATATAAGGAGTTTTAGAAAAATAGGCAGTATACTGGTAACCTCAATTAAAAAGAGAAAAAGGGAAACAAAGTAACAATAGCATGCTCAACATGGAAGTAATAACCAAACCTAGCCACATAATACTAGTTCCATTATCAAGTCACAATAGGAATTCAACATAAGGAATCGTAAAGCTCGGTAAAGTAATAACAAGTCTACCTACACTCCCAATGAATGCCCATACACTCGAGGAACACAACCAAGTGAAGATAAACCCTCTGGCATCCCATACTATCTGAGTGTACATGCACCAAGAAGCAAACAAGGGTGGAACCTCACACAAATAAGTGGTATGATATGATATGCCGACTAAGTGTTGTAATAGTAACATATGTTACCCGCTTCCGGTGTCCTATAAGGCCTAGAAGATAGTATCTATGGAAGGTCACACCCGTATACCTCTACTATACCATATGCCCCCTCCAGCACTCATAGCACGTAACCCCTGACCTAGAATAGTGAGGTCCTTGGAGGCCTCCGACAAACATACTAGATGCCCCGCAAATATCGAAAGTCCCCAAGTAAATCTTCCCAGAGGGTATCTGAGTCTAAATCAGTAAGTTAAAAAGTCTAGCGCACAACCCTACCGAGCCTGGTATCATCCCGAAAGTGGTAAAACAAGTCTAGCGCACGGCCTCGCCGAGTCTAGTATAAGTGGAAATAGTGATAAAACACCCCTTTATTCTCTCTTACCCCAAGAAGATCCATTAAAATAGTACCAAAACCTTTTTAATCATTTTTACTGAAATAAGGACCAATGGGCCATGCAAAGTTTAGAAAATCGTCCATAGTAGGCCCCAAACCCAATATCGTAGTAAAATCACCTAGAAATCCCCCTTACATGCATGACAGATGATGTATACAATAACAAAAGTGGCCCATGGCCCATAATAAACCTAATGTCCCTGCACATGCTCTAATCACTCTACAGCAAAGATAACTAACCTAAAATCACGATAATGATGTTCGGGACTTATAGACACCCCGCAATAGCCCACCGTCTATGGTCCAGAGTCAAATTAAGGCCATACAGGACTACAAGAGTGATAATACCAACCTACAAGAATACTACACACAATGGAGGAAAGAAATGAGGAAAACATGGAAAAGCGGTCAAGGTCTGTAGTGTCAAGCTAATAACCCAACCCAAGGATGTCAACTAGTACTATTTTATCCGATATATACAAGGTCTAGGGAGTTTACATCGTAACCTACCTGTCTTCAGATGACAAGCTATAGGAATGATGATATTCGAGGCTGAACCACTCCGAGAATCTCTAAATAAGAATTAAACTACGATAATCATAAATAACACATTAAAATGAGACTAACGATACCAATATCGCTATATTAATAGTCGGGCCAAAATTAAAGTCAAAAGCGGGCTCGTGGAGCCCATAACCCAAAACAAAAAATTGAAAGAAGCACGATGACCACAATGATGCCAAGAAGACATGCTCTAAAATTGAGCAATTTTGGCAAGGGAAAGGCACCAAAACATCCCGCTCAAGAGAGGGTTTAAAGATGGAAATTTAAAAACAAAATTGGAATTTTAGCAAAAAAAGCTTACCACAATGAGAGAAATTACACCACAGAGGTGAATTGAACGAACCCACCATCATGCAATCACAATAGGAGCAGAATCTACAATGATTCCCAAGCTTTGACAATTTACCAACAATGATGAGTTTTAGAAAAAAAGAGAAGAGCAAGTTGGGGAAGTAGACTTAACAATTATCGAGGGAGCACAGATTATCAATGAACAAATGATTTATCACGTCCAATAACTGATTTAGAGCAATTTAGTAGAGCGTTCTTATGTTTGGAGTTGGGAGAAATGAAGGGAAATGGCTGGAAAAATGAATAACCAAACATATATACTGCTGAAAATTGGCCAGCGCCAATGGTGCCCAAAGTTGGCAGGGGCTGAGGCGTGATTAAGCTGGCCTAGGCGCGATTGCGCTGAAGGCCTGACAAGCAACAAAATTTGCAACTTTTGAAAACTTTACGGGGCATTCCGGGCACAAACAAAAATTGATACTCAAACACTAATAATGCTAATAGAGTGAAAGTGACGTTACAGACTCAATGAATCAATGAAACTTCCATACGAGGTCATTTCGGAGAAATATTGACCCAAGTCAACACTAACCAACTAGCAACCAAACACTTATAATGAGCCCGGCTCACCCAGGACTCGAACCAGCCATCTACCTAACCCAAACTTATCATTTCGGAGCTGATCCAATCGTCATATTTTGAATCTGACGCTCTGATCATCGAAAGCTGGCCCAAGTTCCACTTTCTACTCCAAATTGCCTGAAAATAGAAAAACTAATGCAAAACCCACACTGGAAATTTTCAGTCCTCGACTAAAGGTCTAACTAGACCAAACTCAATTGTTCAGAACTAATCGAACTGTTGGAATTTGCAATAACGACCAAATTAACAACCAGGGCACTGAATCACCAATCCTAGCAAGCCATAAATGACTTGGGGCCGCTATAGGAAGGCTCTAATAGTACAAAGATGGCGTAAATACAAAAATGATCAAAAGGGCCACTACAAATGTGATCCCATGATACTTGTCCTTCCATCTTTGTATGGCAAACTTTGAGGAACCACATTGGAAAGTAATCCTTTATGACCCTGCAAGAGAGAAGAATTAGTACTAGGCAAAATGATAGTACCTTGGTTAGTATGCAATACATTATCCATGTTGATGAGACCCATTAAGGAGTGTTCCTCAACCATGCCTTTCAAGCATTTACTTGGCTCCACATTCACAAGCAAGTCATCCTCCTCATTAGCCAAGTACTTCTCCTTATGCATAATAATCTTTTCTCTCTCATTATTTTCAATTCCTTCCCTTCGAATTACTTACTAAAGTTCTTTCATGATTCTATAATACGTACTCACTTGATAGTTTGTCAAGGGTTCAAGGATTAATTTTTGTCCTCCAAGTACAAATGAGTACTTGTATGACCTCCCATGATGTTGCAAATCCCTATCAAATTGCCACAGTCTACCAAGAAACATATGACATGCTAGCATGGGCACAATATCACATAGAATCTCATCTTGATACTTGCCAATGCTAAATTTAACAGTTTCTTATGTGATCACATTCATCTCACCATTATCATTGAGCCATTGTAACTTGTAGGGGAAAGCATGCTCCTCACTAGAAAGTTGTATTCGTTCAATAAATGTTTCACTCATAATATTTGTACAACTCCCATTATCAATGATAAGAGAACATACCTTATCCATGATCTTGCAACGAGCATGGAACAAGTTTTCTCTTTGATCAAGATCATCTTTAGCAAGAGCCCCCACGATTCATCTCACAATATATGATAAGTTCACATTCACTTGCAAAGTCTCAACATCAATATTTGAGTCTTCTTCCTCTTGCCTAACCCTTAGCTTACCATCTTCACACTCTAGAGGATCTCCTCTTCTCAAGAGATAAGAAAAATTCACACCTTCCACCATCTTCTTTTCATCACAACCCGATGGTTCTTCTTTATTAAGCTCATCATTATTTCTCTTAAACTCACACACCTCTTCATAATCCATACAATATCCATCAAGCAAAGCCATAATGGGTATTCTATTAGGACATTCACTTGCAATTTATCCTATGCCTTGACATCTAAAGCATTGAATGGTATAAGGAGGAGGAATGTTAGGTTTAACAAGATTACCTCATTTAGCTTTGTCATCTCCTTTCACCTTGTAGTTGGCTTTAGATTGAGTAGCTTGACCAAAGCCTTTGGAGTGCTCTTGGGATAGATGATGACTTCCACTTATTCTTATTATTTCTCAATGAAGAAGTTGAAGTATTCTTGGCCTTTTATGCTTTCTCTTCTTTCAAGTGACTTTCAACCTTAGAGGCACCATGTAAAGCCTTCTCTAGACTTGCATAGTGTTGAAGTCTTATGGGTTTTGAGATGTCATGTCTTAAGTTGGCAACAAACTAGATCACCGTGTTTAGTATAGGCTCATCAACCTTGGACTTCATTCTCAAACTCTCGAACTCATCATAATATTCTTCAACACTTTTGGTATCTTATCAAAGCATGTACACCTTCTTGAGAAATTCTTGATGATAGGTAGATGTAATATACCTCACCTATATTAATGCTAGCAACTCTTGCCATGTAGGAAAATCATGAATGAGGTCTCGGGCTCATTCTCTCACTCTGGACTCCCACCATGTGAATGCATACCCCTTAAATTAAGTAATGGCATATTTGGCTTTCAAGGAATCCAAAATGTTGTTGGTGAGAAAGATCCTTTCACTTTGTAATTGATAAACGCTCAAATCGTACTCCCCAAAAATGGCGGCATGATGATCGTCAAGCAAAACACATTTATAAGTACCCAACAGGTGTTGGGGTCGTACCAACAGAGACTTGATGCTAACTCTATGAAGATTGTATCAAAATGAGTTCACATGGAGATTGTCACGCCCCCAGCCTACCCCCTAGATGTAACACGGGACCCGAGACCACAAGTGTCCCAAGTTAACCCTTGGTCATAGCGTACTCAGTTATTCAATACAAGAAACATAGCAGAAGCATACATAATGAAGGTAGAAATCCATAAACCGAAACGGGGTAAAGTCTATGAAATACCAATCCAGAATAAAAACTATCCATGTCTGAAGCCTCTAAGTCTAACATAAGAGTTGATGGGACAAGACCCCAACTAACTCAGAAATCCAAAGAAAAAAACATAAATACATAAGTCAAACACTAGCCCTTGGATAATGAGGACTCACCAACGGAAGCTAGATCTCTTACGATGTCTAGCCACGAGCCTGAGGAGTGAAGCCTGAATCTGTATCATCAAAGGATACAGTGCAGGATATGCGTTAGTACTATAGGATGTACTAAATATGTGATAGATGCATGAATGTGATAAAACATACTTAAAAACATATTGAAAACTGATCCTGTACGTAAAAGAGACAACATAAGCAAACCTCATAATTTAAAGCTTAAAATATGAAATAGAAGAGCATAAGTCTTAAAACTTTCATACGGGAGTTTCTCTTAACCAACATAAACTATGATGAGCTACATGGAGTCCAGTTTCATACACCCACACCAAAAAATGTTGTTCTAACCGGACAAAGTTAGAACCTTATCATATTAGGATCATGTCATAAGCCACAGAGGGCACCTACGATGGCACGTAGTTCTGGGAATAAAGGCAATCTTACCCTGTCCAACTCGGTGCTAAATACTACTCCCAAAACATATCATATAGCTCATATATATTGTGATATATCGAACGCCAAATCTTGTTTGAAATGCCTCAGGACATAGCTAATGTCATGCAAATCAAACCATAAGTTCTTAAAGCTTAGCATAGCCATAATTCAAAACATACATTTCATTCTAAATTCATACTTGAAGAATTAGGCATGCAATTTCATAATTTCATAAATCCATGTTATCTAAACATGTCAAATCTTCAGTTGAAAACGTGTAATTCGATAGAATCATGCTATAAATCAACCTAAATGCATGAGCTTTTGAAATTACTTAAGGAAACTTAATCAAATCATAAATAAGTAATGATAAACCATGGTTGATGCTTAGAAACTGATTTTAGAAACTGATTTCATAAGTTTTATCCAATTTGGATCAAAACCCTAAATTCACAAGTTCATAATTCAAAATAAGAATTGGGAGGTTTTGGGCACAAGGGTAAAAGAAATCCAATGTTGAATACCCATATACCTTAATTAAAGCTAACCCAACAGAGTTTTAAAAGAATGTAGGCTTGATCTTGGAGCTTGAAGGAGAAGTTCTTTCCTCTTTTGGGGAAATGTATGAGGAATAAGGAAGGACTTAGGCTAATTAAGGATGAAACTCTACTAAAAGTGGTCAAAACATCCTCACTTAATACTTGAAGAATAGGGGAAGAGACTAAATTACCTCTGACTTAAGAAAGAAAAGTTGCAGGAAAGGTTGTCCCACGGGCTTCCCAACGGGCGTCGTGCCCATGACGGCCTATCGACCAAGACGTTGAGCGGGGGGGGGAGGGGGGGGGGAGGGGGGGTCTTTAGGCTGGGTTTGCTTGTCCATTTCGACAATTATTTCCCATGTCCCATCGCGCCTACGACGACCGTGGGGTTGCCCATCGAGGAAAGAAAGATGGAGGGGAAATCCCCTGGATCAATCCGATGGCTTGGTCCCATGGGTCGTCGCACCTGCGACGCCCATTGTGACCGTCTATTGAGATGAGAAAAACTTGGCTCAGAAGCAACTGGATGCTTCCTATGGCGTGCTCCATGTACCGTCAGAGCTCCGACGCCCGTGGCGACCAACAACTGCAGAATTTTCTAAGTTCTAAGTTTTACCGCTGATTTGAAATTTTGGGGTGTTATAAAGAGTAAATGCTTAAAACACAAAAGTAAAAGGTTGGGGGAATTGGGATTCTGTCACTACAATCATAAATCTAATTAAAGCAAATGAGTAAAGTTGGTGTACCAAATTGAGTCGGCGACTAGGGATGTGAATCCAATGGGGCTTTAATATGGGATAGGGTGAATATCAATTCACACTTATTCTCGCTTATTGACACAAGTAGCATTGGTCATGAGTATAGTTTTTTATCTCTCGATCAACAACCATATGTCCGATAATCCTAGTTAGAGCATCATCGGTTAAATCAACAAGCAACCAATATCTAGCTTGAGAAGGTCACACTATCTCTAGCTTAGACCCTTAAGTGGGTGATTCTGTCAATATGAGCTACTCTAGACTCAAATCTGAATGAAGTCCCAAGTTCCCACTAGTAATCTCATATCCGAAACTATAAAATTCTCTTTCAAGGAACAACATAGTCAAGTAATGAAAATTAATGTTTGCAACCACCAATTTTAGGATTATAACTTGGTGAAACTACTAGACCCGTGTCAAATAAGCAATTATAAGAGAGAATTAACAACACCCACACCCATTTGTCAAGTACCCATTATCAACACATCCCTAGACAAATGAAATTAGCCACTCATAATAAATGAGAGAGATATACCAAATGGGTAAGTCACAATCCTCTTCATTCAAGCTTAATCTCAAGTTCTAAGCTCAATTTGAGTACATAAATAGTTAACCAAGATTTTGAAAAGAGAATAGATTGAAACCCTCTTCTTCTAGGAGAGGAAAACTTATTTTCAAAGTAAAAAGCTCTTCAGAATATTCAGGACTGAAGAATGTTATTTACAATTGTGTCTAAATTGGCCTTTTATACTTTCCCAAAACATCACTAAATTTTAGGACAAAATAGCCCTTTGGGTGGTGTGCAACATGACGTATGGTTCGCACATCATGATCTGCGCGTCACACACAATCTTCAGTTGAACCAGTGACTCATCCAACTTGAGAGGCGTCATGCAAAGTGGGTGCGATTCGCACCATGGGTTGTGCACATTGCACGACGACCGCACCCCGTGATAAATCATTCAGGCAATCCTAAGCGTCATGCGGTGGGAGGTGCGGAATGCACCATGTATTGTGTGTGTCGCACAAGAACCGCATCTTAGGGCAGATTCTTCGTCTTTTTTCAATCACTTCACACTTTACTCCTTTTAAGATCTTTTTGGGTCCATTTCCTTGTTTTCTATATTTGATCATAAGTACTTGCATAGACATCAATAAAGGCCATAAGAACCTCTAAATCTATTCAAAACATATCCATAATTCATTGATAAAGGCTCAATAAGTTGGTAGATTACCGACTTATCAAACCCCCAAACTTGAACTAATGCTTGTCCTCAAACAAGATACTTACAAGGCAAGGAATAAATTATGCTCTAGATTCAATCAAGTCACAAAGGACTAATCTATACTAAAAATTGATTAAAAGAATAAACAAAAGACTCAAACAAAAGACTCAACTATGATGCTCATCTCAATTTGAACCACCACAAACTCAAGGCATTTGGCCATTTCAAAAGGTTTTCCAAAATGACTTCATTTCTCATTCAAAATAAATGGAATTTTGTCATTCAAAACAAGACATTTAATCTTCTCAAGTCATTGGCATGGACCGTCAAAGTTTGCCTCGAGATTCGCCACATAACTTGTCTCATTCATTCCCCTAAATTGAGATAGAGACTTCATGTTTCAATTCAAGTGCATGATGCCACTCACCACAAGAGAGAATCCCATTCACAATCAATCAATTCTCAAAACATCAGGATTATAGGACAACCAAGAAGACTCTCACTCTCTCAAGGAAGTTCAAGTGCATACGCGTTAAACCATAGGCTTGCCCTTCATGTAAATCTCCACTAATGTAGGGTAGCCAAGATCGAAATCACCAAGGACTTGCGGGTTATAATGTTGGCTAGGGCTAAGGTGAGGATTTCATTTGGTTCAAGTGACTACACCTCCCTAATCCTCTTTATTCCCATTTCAAACACCGCTCACATTTTCAAATTTCAACTTCACCTTATTTCCCTCACACAACCCAAGCTTCTCCTTTTCAGTCATGATCATTCGACTCCTTGTATCACCTTCATTTGGTAGAACCTATTTTTGCTTTGTATTTTTGCTCATTGGATTTACTTTTGGAGCAATTTTCATTTCAAACCTAAGGTGGTACCTTGCATTAGAAGTGCATTCCTTTTCTTCTCTTATTTTGATCACATACACCCCCAAACTTAGGTGTTTGCCTATGTTGTCTTTTCATTTCCCCCCACACTTAGGATTTAGTGTACATTTCACATACAAGCAATTAGGGAGGACGGGTGCCAAGATAGAGATTCAAAAAGCTCAAGGTGTTAACAAGGTGCCAAAGAACGGTTAAAAGCTCAAAGGGGTTCACTAGGATTGATGTCATGGGAAGTTATTTGGGTTAAGTGGATATCAAAAAGGGCCTAAGGTCATCTTCCAAGCTCTGTCACACCTAGAATTTTGCCTTGAATCATATTTGGGGCAAGTTCTAGATAACACGGATGCATGAGAATCAAGGTAAAGCCTTACCACACAAGGCATCATGCCACAAGAATTCTTTCATTACTCTGAAAATCAATTAAGACAAATGATTTTTGACAAGATATTCCGAGTTCATTACACAATCGTTTGTGAGTTAATCAAGCTAAAGCAAGAGTGTCCAAGTCATGACAAGAGAATGCTTTTCCTCAGAAATTCATTTCCCTTCTTCCTTTTAGTTTCAAAAATAATTTGCCAAGAGAAAAGTTTTGGTGGGCTCATTTGGAGACAAGCAACTACGGAATCAATTTAAAACTAGAACTTGGCATTTTCCCTTAAGAATGTCGCCTCTCAATCTATCATAGGGAAAGACCAACCCGATTTGACACAAAAATAATAGAAAAAGAAAGATAAAGAAAACTTTTGCTCATTGGAAAAGAACCGTGGTATTAAGAAAACCTTCAAAGTTTATTGCTAAACTACTATTAACAAGGAGATATCCATATTGCGCGCTCGTGATTCATTAAGAACAAGCTTCAGCGTAGGCCTTTAGCGCATTTGCAAAGCACTAGTAGTAAGACAATGGGGCATGTATGACCGACCCGGCAACACAATTTCAACAACAAAAATCAAGCCTGGTAGATCAAAACAAAAGCATAAGAAAAAGGCCCGGCAAGGGCAATAAGCATCACAATCATCTAAAATATGCCCGACAAGGGCCAAATAAAATCTAGCAGAACTAAAATGTCAACAAGGCCTAACAAGGGAAATAAAACCAATATCTTAAGCCTAATCACGGGCATCAACAGAAAGCAAGTAAAGTCACCCCCTCCCATAAAAGAAGCATTGCCCTCAATGCTAATAGCTGAAGGAAAATAAGGGTGAACTACATTGAGGAGTATGCCTCATCATCATCATGATCAGCTGCTCCTTCATCATCACCAGGTAGGTCCTCCTCATTATCCGCAAGGGATGCCAACATGTTGTCCAGGGGTCCAGGAATGGTGCGAGGTTGAAGTAAGGTATTCAAATCTGCTTCTTCGACTGGGGCCTTACCTTTTGACTTATCGAGGTTCTTCCGGAGTGTCTTGGTAGATTTTTCACAAACGTCCACCCTTTTGCAAAGAGTAGACACTTTCTCCACAACTCCTTTGATGGCCCTCTTCACCTCCCTCTCAATCAATCCTGGTAGATCATTTGATAAATCTTTCAATTTTCTCTTGTAGTTATACATTTTTTCAACCATATCTTGGAGCCTATTTTTAGGAATTTGTTCTCTAGGTGCATTAGCAGTGGGTGTGTGCATTTCTGAGGCAAAATGAGAAGGAGAGGATGCATGTAATGCAACATCAAAGTCATCATCCTCATCTTCCACCAAAACCTTTTCCCTACGCCTTTTGAAACGAGAAGCATCCTAGTCAGTTTTCTGATCAAGATCTAGCATACCAATGGCTGGAGTAGGGGCATCACAGTCGAAGTAAGGAATGCCAGTGTGTTCACAAAGCTTACTAAATAGCACTGGAAAGGGGAATGCATCACCACCCCTATGAGCCTTCATTTTTATCACCAAGGCGATGACCTCACCAACATTAATATGATTCCCCAGCATAATTGTATCTATTAGAATGGCCCTATCATGCGTGACCTTTTGGTCATTCTTAGAAGGCATGAAGCAGGAGCGGATAAAATCATACCATAGGCGCGCCTCAAAGTACAAAGTTTGGCATGGGATTTCACCCCCTAAAGTAGCGCAGAGAGGTTCATCTGGATCAATGATTGGAGCCGCCCATTCGAAAGGTTTGCGCTTGAGAAGAATCTTAGCCATGAGCTCATGGGCTGGTTCAATAAGAGTTCTCCAATGGATAAAATTAATTGTAGTTGGGGTGATTCTAATGTCTTTACCTTGAACAAAGACCGATTCCAATGCGGGGAATGTTTCAAAACCCCCATTGTAGCCTTTAGCATCTTGTGTGGCCTAGTATGAGGTGAAGAACTCCTGGACCAACTCCTTGTAGTAGTTTCCGAGTACCTCCTGAAATGGTTGCCACTGTCGGTTGGTGAACTGGGTGGGGATGTTAGGTAAGTTATCCCCCACTGCATCCAGGTTAAAGGTTTTCTCTGTGTTAAAGGACCTACCAAAATCACGATCATAAATCACTTTCATGCCCTCCATTTTGAATCGAATTCTCTCCTCATCTGAGACTTGGTTACGGGAAGATGAGATTTTCTTTTTCCCTTTTGAGGTAGGGTTGGAGAAGGAGGGAACCGTTGGACATTTCGAAATCCTCTCGGCATTACCCATGTTAGAATAGATGTTCTGCATACAGAGATTGTGAGCCTCAAACAAAAACAAAATCTAAAAAAAGTTAGCAAACTAAAAAGGTTTGAATGCAATGGACTAGAAAAACAAAGTAGGTGATTGAAGGCTTGTGCGGACCATATGCGAAATGCACCAGAAGGAGTGCGCATCACATGTGCTATCGCATGAGCTAACAAAATCCTATAGGGGTTTTTCTATCAAGGTGTGAAGCTGGTGCAGTCTGCACCAACAGAAGTGCACATCGTACTACGCTTCACCCCTCGAAGCAGTGAACTGGATATCTTTTGAACATGGTGTGATGCTTTGTGAAACCCGCACATCAAGATCTATGCATCACATGCGGAATGCACAAAGGCACAACTGGAATTTTTGATTCCTTGTGTTCTTGTATATTACGCATGTGATCCATAGAGTAATATGTACTTAGGCACTTGGCACCACACAACAAACCAACAATAGTTAAAGAAAGGGGTAAGGGATATCATGACCATAAACATCCGGGTACTCAGACTTCTTCGAATTTCCATTGACAACATCAAGCACGAAAAGGACTTAATGATTTCCCTTAAGATGGACGTTACTCTTTCTATCATCGAGAACATCAAGCCTTTACTTGCAATAATGGGCACCAACATACTTAGCAACAATTAACCCCTCCCTACACAAGATCATACACTCAAAGGTAATTTGCAACAATGAATCATGGGTATGCAATTAACAAAAATTCAGCCTCAATAACCAATTTTCAACCAAATCTCATGACTAACGACGGTCTGCCCTTAAGAATGACGTCACCCAATCTATCATCGGGCCAAACTATTCATCAATCACAAGTGGGTTACTCAGACTTCACCCCAAACACAGATTTCAAAGCAAAAATTCACTACCAATAAACATGCATTAACAGTATTCAAGTTCTACCAAGTTGAAAAAAAGCAAAATTATCAATACAACTCAAAATTAGGGACCCAAAATTTTTGGATCTCATCCAAAATCAGCATGGCAATTCTACTAAGCATGCTTCACAATATGAGTTCTTAACCTTTATAAATACTAGTATTTAACATCGGGGAACTTACCACAAGTGAAGATTAGATGGGGAGGATAAAAAATGGAAGCTTTTTGTAGTGCAACAATGGTGACCCAATCAACTCGCCCGGAGAGACTAGTGGCGGCGACAGTGGCAGAGTGGTGAAGATGGTTGGGTGAGAGGAGAAGAAGATTTTGGGGAAATTTGAGGGATTTAGAGAAAATTTTGAGAGCAATTGGGAAGTTAGAGAGAAAATATGGTGAAGGTGGTAAAGGAGGCAGTTTTAAGAAGAAAAAGAAGAAGAAAAGTCAGTAGGGTTATCTCCAGTCTATCAATGGATTAGGTCAATTGAAATTCAAATTTACCATTTGTGCGCCATGACATATGATTTGCACAAGCCCTTGTACGGACTGCATGTCATTTCACATATCACCTTATTCTCCCCTGGGTTTGGCCAAACTTCTGGTTTGCTGTGCGATGAAGGTGCGGTTGCACTTGGGCTCGTGCGGACTGCACGACCCAGCGCACGTCACCTCCAATTATTCAAATTCCTTCCAGGCACTCTATTTTGGCATGTGATGAGTTGTGCGACATGCATAATTTCTTGTGCGGTCCACACAGTCCTCCGCACAACCTTTGTTATTACTTGTACATGTTTCTACTCCATGCATTACCTACAAGCACACCAAAACCAATAAAAGATAACCCAAAACAAAGTAAAGAAACTTGGGTTGCCTCTCAAGAAACGCTTGATTTAACGTTGCATCTCGATGATAATACCTTAAATCACTCATTCTTTGGATCGGTGATGGTATCACTGGGCAGTGTTCCCTTCATCCTCGGGTTTATTTGGCTGGAGAGGTGGTTCATTCATGCCTCAAGATGTTTGATCGAGGCTGAGTGAGAACTCATGGTTTGATGAAGTGTTGAAACATCACTCTTTAGCTCACTCACTTCAGTATTTATCGTATACACCTTCTTGAGAACCAAGGACAACATGTCCTCTAGCTTGGAATTAGTGGGGTTTCTTATGCCTGGTTGGTAGAGAGAGTTTGCTTTGTTTGGAGGTCTATAGGGATTTGAGCTTTGGTGATTGAAACAATCACCATCTTTGTCTCTATCCCTATTCTTATTTCTTATCCAACCTTAGTTCTCCTCTCTCGGGCTATAATACCTGGGATGAGAACTCACCGATACAAAGTACAGTTTACCATCAACAACTGTCATCAGTTCATCATCACTCACTTTGATTTCTGGTGTACTCACAACATTCACCACTTTTGCACCACCTACTCCTATTACATGCTTGGACATCAATTCAATTTGTCTCATCATCTTGTCCATTGACTACTCCCACACCTCATCTCTTTTTCTCATTTCATTGGTAAAGATGGATGAGGGCATTCCAGAAGTTGGCACATCCACTTCTCTTGTATGCCATGCTTGGTTGGTTTTGGTCATTCGCTCTAACAAAGTCGAGGCAATAGGAAATTCTATGTCCATGAAGGTGCCACCTCCAAGGTTGTCAGCCACTGACTTATTTAGAAAGTTCAACGATCGATAGAAGTTTTGTAGCAATACTGTCACACCCCGAGGTTAGCCCCTAGATGTAACACGGGACTTGGGACCACAAAAATCCCAAGCTAACCCTCAGTCATATCATTCTCAAGCATAACAAAATATTAGCAGAAGCATAATACAGAAATCCCATCAAGGAAACATCAATAAAGGGTCTAAGGGCCCCATAACATACAATATCCAAAAAGGGAATTCGAATACAAATTATATGACTGAAATCCTCTAGTCATAACATAAAGAGTTGCTAGGATAAGACCCTAGCTAACTCGGAGTATAGAAGTAAAGCTAACATAAGAAAAAGCATAACTAGTCCTCACACTGTGAGGACTCAACAAAGCTGGGCTTGAGTGGCCGGGAACTCTAACCACGAAGCTATAAAGGGACACCTGAATCTTCATCATAAAAGGATGCAGCGCAATATGCATTAGTACTATGGAATGTACTAAGTATGTGAGCAATGCATGAACATGATGAAAACATGCTAAGTGTACATAAATAACTTAAATCATGCTTTTAAACATAACTGAATGTAATGACTCTTAATATATCATAAGTTGTAACATAAACATAAGTAATTAGTCTGAATACTGCATAAAAGTCAACTGCAACGTAAATCATAAACTATTTCTGTGGGAGGTTCTATAACCGGCATACACCATATGAGTTACATGGAATTCTATGTATACGCCCCATCAATCGGACCCAATGTACCTTGCCAAGGGTATAAAGGCATGACTGTAATGTGATCACCTGAAACTGATGCCCAGCATGGGACTTAGAACCAACTGGGGAAACGTAGTTCTGGGACATATGGGTACTCTCACCCATCTAACTCGGTGCTAATACTACTCCCAAAATATACATATAGCTCATATAATACCAATGACATATATTATGCCAAAGCTGATTCATAACCAATGACATATCTGAAGTCAAATCTAGTTCATAAACTGGTGACATATCTAATGTCAAAACTGTTTAAAACCCAATGACATATCTAATTCCAAAGCTAAGTAAAACCAATGACATATATAATGCCAAAGGTATTTTGAAAAGAAAAAAATATATCAGATGCTATGCAATTCAAAGTCATAATTTGAAGGCTTAGATTAGCCATAGTTCAAAACATGCTTTTCGTTCCAACTTCGTGCTTAAAGAATCATACATGCAATTTCATAAGTTCGCAAATGCCATGATATCAAATAATGCTATCTTTCTCTTAAAAACATGTAAATTCATGTAATCATGCTAGAAATCAACTTTCATTTTTGGGCTTTATAAGCCAAAAAGGAAATCATAATCAAATCATGAGTAATCAATAAGAAACAATGAATTTAAACATAGGAACTGATTTCATAAACTTTCCCTAATTTTTGGTTTAAAACCCTAATTTCATAGCTTCATGATCTCAAAATAAGGCTTGTTGATTCTGGTCACAAGGGTGGAAGAAACCCATTGCTAAAGACCCACATACCTTGGTGGAAGATTACCCACTTGATTGGAAAAGAATAAGGAGACTTGACTTGGAGCTTGAACCTTGAGTTTGAGAGGAAGAACTTTCTCTTTTGAGGGAGGAATGAGGAGCTTAAGGTAGACTTAGGATAATATGGGTGAAAACCCTTCTAAAAATAGTCAAAATGACTTCACTTAATCCATAATAGGGTGGGAAAAGACTAAAATACCCCTGAACTTAAGATTAAGAAAAAGCTAGAAATTTCCAAAGTCAGTGACCACGGCTTAGGACGAGGGTCCGTCATCCAGAAGGACGGACCGTCAAAGGGATCCATAATTCATTGACTTAAAAATTGAGCTACTGGAAATGCACTCCACGAGTCCAACGACGGTCCATTCTCTGAAACAACGAATCATCTTATTTACTCGTATTTTGCCTTATGGAAAATATGGTCCTCCAAACACAGGGACTACGGTTGGGAGTGACGGTCCGTCGTCCAGAGAGATGGACCATCCTTCGACCCATCTTCTCTGGGAAACTTTGAGGGACTCTCTGGAAGTTGGACGATGGACCGTAGTCCAGAAAGATGAGTCGTCGTTGGAGCCGTCACCCCTGGAAACTTGGAATTATTTCTGGGATTTTAACTTAGGTAGCTAAATACGCGTACGAGGTGTTACAAATATGTTGTTTGACAACTCATGGTTCGGACAAAAGAGAAGCTTCTTTTTGAACCTTAACCAAACCTCATGTAGAGGCTCATCCGGGAGTTGCCTATCTCGTCTTTTAGCTTCATCATTTGATATAGAGGAAAGACACTTGATATAAATGCCTCAACCAACTTAGCCCAAGATGTGATAGAATCATCCGAAAACTCTTCCAACCACACCGTGGCTTCTACCATCAAAGAAAAAGGGAATAGGTATAATCGAATGGACTCTTGGGAGATATGTTGAGAAATGAACGGTTGACAAATTTCCATAAAATTCTGGAAATGCCGGTTGGCATCTTCATTTGCTGGATATGGTGTTAGTCACGTGAAAGACAACATTTCCCACTGTGGGGTTAGGCGGATTGCACCCACACACCGTTGTATTATAGGCTCAGCCTCGTCGGCCTCCATGAAGCTGTAAACGCTTTAATTTTCATCGACCTCATTCATAACCTAGCCTGCTTAATTACAACACAAACAACAAATAAAAGTAAAAGAAATAAGTACTCTCAAAGTGACTTCAAATCAACAATCAAAAATAGCTATCAATTCAATTCCTCGGTGACGGCGCCAATTTTGATAAACGCTCAAATCGTACTCCCCAAAGATGGACGCACAATGATCGTTAAGAAAAACACATTTATAAGTACCCAACATGTGTCGGTGTCATACCTATAGAGATTTGATGCTAAATATATGAAGATTGTATCAAAATTAGTTCACAACGAGAGTAAATGCTTAAAACACGAAAGTAAGAAGTTGGGGGAATTGGGATTCTGTCACTACAATCACAATTCTAATTAAAGCAAATGAGTAAAGAGGGTGTAACAAATTGAGTAGGCGACTAGGGATGTGAATCCAATGGGGCTTTAATGTGGGATAGGGTGATTATAAAGTCACACTTATTCTCACTTATTAACACAAGTAGCATTGGTCATGAGTATGGTTGTTTATCTCTCGATCAACAACCATATATCTGATAATCCCAATTAGAGAATCATCAGTTAAATCAACAAGTAACCAATATCTAGCTTGGGGAGGTCACACTATCTCTATCTTAGACCCTTAAGTGGGTGATTCTGTTGATATGAGCTATTTCTAGCCTCAAATCTGAATGGATTCCCAAGTTCCCACTAGTAATCTCACGTCCGAAACTATGAAATTCTCTTTCAAGCAACAACATAGTCAAGTAATAAAAATTAATGTTTGCAACCACCAATTTTAGGATTAAAACATGGTGAAACTACTAGACCCATGTCAAATAAGCAATTATAAGCGATAATTAACAACACCAACACCCATTTGTCAAGCACCCAATATCAACACATCCCTAGACAAATGAAATTAGCCACTCATAATAAAGGAGAGATATATACCAAATGGGTAAGTTACAATCCTCTTCATTCAAGCTTAATCTCAAGTTCTAAGCTCAATTTGAGTATACAAATGGTTAACCAAGATTTTGAAAAGAGAATATATTGGAACCCTCTTCTTCTTGAAGAGAAAACTTGTTCTCAAAGTAAAAAGCTCTTTAGAATATTCAGAACTGAAGAATTTTATTTACAATTATGCCTAATTCAGCCTTTTATACTTTCCCAAAATGTCACTAAAATTCAGGATAAAATTACTCTTCGAGTGGTGTGCAACGCAATGTGCGGTTTTGACGTTAAACTAGTGATGTAAGCATCGCACACCGTCTTCAGTTAAACCAGTAACTCAGCTGACTTATGAGGTGTCATGCAAAGTTGGAACATTTGCACCATGGTTTGTGCGCATCACATGATAACCGCACTGCATGAAAGATCCTTCAGGAAATTCTAAGCTTCATGCGGTGGGAGGTGTGGAATGCACCATGGCATGTGCGTGTCACACAAGCGCCGCATCTCAGGGCAGATTCTTTATCTTTTTTCAATCAGTTCACACTTCACTCCTTTTAACCTCCTTTTGGGTCTATTTTCTTGTTTTCTATCATTGATCATAAGTCCCTGCATAGACATCAATAAAGGACATAAGAACCTCTAAATCTATTCAAAAGATAGCAATAATTCATGGATAAAGGTTCAATAAGTTGGCAGATTACTGACTTATCAGTAACCTCCATTCAATGATTTATTTCGGATCACTACTACCTTTGAACGTTGGAAGAGTAACCTTGATAGTATTTGATAAGTCGGTAATTTACCAACTTATTGATCCTTTATCCATGAATTATTGTTGTGTCTTGAATAAATTAAGTGGTTCTTATGGCCTTTATTGATGTCTATGCAGGTACTTATATCAATGATGAAAAATAAGTAAATGGACCAAAAAAGAACCAAAAAAACAAGTGTGAACTGATCGGAAAAAATGGAGATTCTTCCCTGAGATGTGGTACCCGTGTGACACACACAAGTTGTGGTGCAGAATGTACCAACACTACATAGAGCCACAAAAGTCACTGAAATTTTTTCTAAGAGGTGCGATTGATGTGCGACGCGCACAACTCATGATGCAAACCGCACCTCCTTCGCACGAAGCCTCCAAAATTAGCTGAAGTCACTGGTATAATTAAAGATGGTGTGCAACACGCACATCACAACATGCGAACCGCACATCATGTTTCACGCCACCCAAAGAGCAAATTTATCTAGAAAATTAATGACCTTTTGGGAAAGTATAAAAATCCAATTTAGGAACAATTGTAAAAATGCTGGAGTCCAAAATATTCGGAAGAACTTTTACCTTTGAGAACAAGTTTTGCTCTATAATAAGAAGAAGAGTGTTTCAATCCATTCTCTCTTCCAAATCTTAGTTAACTACTTATGTACTCAAATTGAGCTTTGAACTTGAGATTATACTTGAATGAAGAGGAATTTGACTTACCCATTTGGTATATCTCTTTCCTTTATTATGAGTAGCTAATTTCAATAGTGTAGGGATGTGTTGATAATGGGTTCTTGACAAATGGGTGTGGGTGTTGTTAATTCTTACTTATTATTGCTTATTTGACATGGGTCTTGTAGTTTCACCACATTTTAATTCTAAAATTGGTGGTTGCAAACATTAATTTTCATTACTTGACTATGTTGTTGCTTGAAAGAGAATTTCATAGTTTTGGATGTGAAATTACTAGTGGGAATTTGGGACTCCATTCAAATTTGAGGCTATAAATAGCTCATATCGACGGAATCACCAATTTAAGGGTCTAAGCTAGAGATAGTGTGACCTCCTCAATCTTGATCTTGGTTGTTTGTTGATTTAACCGATAGTGCTCTAACTAGGATTATCGGATATATGGTTGTTGATCGAGAGATAAACAACCATACCCATGACCAAGGATACTGATGTCAATGAGCGAGAATTAGTGTGAATAGACAAACACCCTATCCCACATTAAAACCCCATCGGATACACATCCCTAGTCATCTACTCAATTTGGTACACCCGTTTTACTTTTTTGTGTTTCTACAAATTGTGATTGTTGTGATAGAATCCCAATTCCCCAAATCTTTTACTTTCGTGTTTTTAAACATTTACTCTCCTAGTGAAGTCATTTCAATACAATCTTCATATTGCTATCACCAAGTCTTTGTGAGAATGACCTCGACACATGTTGGGTACTTATAAATATGTTTTTCTTGGCGATCATCGTTACCTCTATTCTTGGGGAGTACGTTTGAGCATTTAACAAAATTAGCGCCATTGTCGGGGACTTGAGTTGATAGCTATTTTTGATTGTTGATTTGAAGTCATTTTGAGAGTGCTTGTTTATTTTACTTTTGTTTGTTGTTTGTGTTGTGATTGAGCAGGCTAGCCAATGAGCGAGGCCAATGACAATGAGAGAATTGATGGCTTAAGGGATGCCAACGTTGCTGAGCCTGTGATGCAAGAGGGTGTGGACGCAATTTTCCTACCCCCACAGTGGGAAATACTGTATTTCACGTTACTAGCACCATACTCCAGTTGATCCAAATGAAGGGCATGTTTAGTAGAGCACCACATGAAGATGCCAACTGGTATATCTAGAATTTTGTGGAGATTTGCCAACCATACATTATTCAAAACATCTTATAAGAATCCATTCGATTGCGCTTATTTCCTTTTTCCTTAAGAGGGGAAGCCACGGTGTGGTTTGAAGAATTGTCGGATGGGTCTATTACATCTTTGGCCGAGTTGGTTGAGGAGTTTACTTCGAGATTCTTCCCTCCATCTCGCATGATGCAGCAAAGAGATACGATTATCAACTTCAGGAAACTCTCAATTGAGCCTCTACATGAGGTTTGGTTGAGGTTCAAAAAGAAGCTTGTCTTATGTCTGAACCATGGGTTGTCGGACAATGTATTGCTCCAAAGTTTCTATCGGTCGTTGAATTCTATGAATAAGTTGATGGCTAACAACCTTTGAGGTGGCACCTTCATGGACTTGCAATTTCCCATTGCCTCAGCTTTCTTAAATTGAATGACAAAAACTAACCAAACTTGGTTTACAAGAGAAGTGGATGTGCCAATCTCGGGAGCAGCCTTATCCATCTTGGCAAATGAAATCAGAAAAAAGGGGGAAATTCAAGATGAGACCATGGCTAAAATGATGACCCAAATTGATCTCTTGTCAAATCATGTGATGGGTGCTAAGGGCATAAATGTTGTGAATACGCTGCAAAAAAAATCTAGCTATGATGAGTTGATGACAGTCGTAGATGGAAAACTGTGCTTTGCATCGTCGAGTTCTTGTCCTAGGTACTATAGCCCAAGAGAAGAGAAACAAGGTTGGATAAGAGTTACAATTGATAAGAAACCAGGTACTCTAAATTTATTAAGGAGTTACTAAAAAAGAATAAGGTGGTTGATGTGGTCACAATTGAGATCTCACATAGTTGTAACACTGTGATGACTAGTAATGTGGCTACGAAGAGAGAAGATCCGAGTGCATTCACTATACCATGCACGATTGGAATGTTTGTAATCCGAAAGGCCTTATGCGACTTGGGGGCAAGTATCAACTTAATGCCCCTAATGATTCTCAAAAAGCCAGGATTGGGTATGCCCAAGCCTACTTCTATGTGGCTACTCATGGTCGATAGGTCCATTAAGCTCCCTGTAGGGATCTTATTTGATGTGTTGGTAAAGGTGGACAAATAGATTCTATCAGAAGATTTCATAGTTTTAGATTGTGAGGTGGATGTAGAGGTGCCCATTATTTTAGGGAGACCACTATTGGCCATAGGGAGGGCCCTTATTGATGTCAAACTCGAAGAACTCAAATTCTGAGTAGGAGATGAAGTAGTGACTTTCAATGTATGTCAACTGACAAGGACTTGTGATGATTTGAGAGTGATATCGGTGATAGACTCGGAGGGCAAGTTTGGTGATGCTCATGAGGAATGTGAAGTGGGAAAAACGCCCATGCTTGAGAAACATGATGATGTCTCTAAATTATTGATGGAGAAATTCCCCTTCTTGGGATAGCGCCATGCCAACCAGATTGGCATGCTTTCTGATAACGACTGAGGTTGAGGTACTATCGTTGAGCTGTAATGTAAAATCAAGTGCTTGTTGGGAGGCAACTCAAGTGTTTATGATTTAATTTTCTTCACCCTTTGTTGTTTTTGGTGTGTTTTTAGGGAATGCATGGATTAGAAAAATGGACAAGTGAAAAAAGGACAAAAATAGGCTGTGCGCTGGACCGTGTGGACCGCAGGTGCCATTGTGAGTGTCACACGGCTCACTGCACACCAAAACAGAAGGCGTGGAAGAAAATGGAAATATTGGAGGTAATATGTGTCAGGTCGTGTGGACCACACGAGCCTAAGTGCGCGTTGCACCTCCTTCACATGATATAATAGAAGCCTGGGAAAACCCAACGGAGAAAAAGGTGATGTGTGAAATGGTATTGGTCCGCACCAAAGCTGGTGCGCATGCACGTCGTGGCACACCAAAGGTAAATTTGAATTTATATTGACCTAACCCATTGACCGACCCAACCTGGAGATGACCTGGCTCAACTTTTCTTCTTCTTTTCTCTTTATATTTTGCCTCTTTCACCACCTTCACCATATTTTCTCTCCAACCCTCAAAATTCTCTTCCAAAACCTTCCACAATCTTCCTACCTCTCCCAAAATATTCTTCTTCTCTCCTAGAATCACCACCACCGCTCCTCCACACCACCATTATTGTCTCTCTGGGAAAATCAATTGGATCACCATTGTTGCACTCCAAAAAGCTTCATTTTCACTTCTCTATACCTAATCTTCACTTGTGGTAAGTTCCTCGACGTTAAATACTTGTTTTTATGTAGGTTGGGAACTAATATTGTGAAGCATGCTTAATAGAATTGTCATGTTGATTTTGGGTGATATCCAAAAATTTTGTGTCCCCAATTTTGAGTTGTATTAATAATTTTTCTTATTGTCAACTTGGTGGAACTTGAATTTTGTTAATGCATGTTGATTGGTAGTGATTTTCAGCCTTGAAATCTGAGTTTGGGGTGAAGTCTGAGTAACCCACTTGTGATTGACGAATGGTTTAGCTCGATGATTGATTGAGTGACATCGTTCTTAAGGGCAAATCATCACGTGTCATGATGTTTTGATAAAAAAATGTTGTAGAGGCTGAATTTTGCTAATTGTATACCCATGTTTCTTGTTGAAGACTATGTTTGGGTGTATGATCTTGTGTGGGGAGGGGTTAATTGTTGCTAAACTTTTTGGTACCCATTGTTGCAAGTGAGGGCTTGATGTTTCAGACGATAGACGAGGTAACATCAATTTTAAGGGAAGTCGTTATGCTCCTTTCTTGCTTGTTGTCTGTGTCAATGGAAATTCGGGAAAGTTTGAGTACCCAAAAGCTTATGGTCATGATATCCCTTGTCCCTTTGTTTAATATTATTGGTTTGTTGTGTGGTGCCAAATGTTCAAGAAAAATTTGCTCTACGAATCACATGCATGATCCACAAGAACACAAAGAACCGAAAAGTCCATTTGTGCCCTTGTGTGTTTCACATTTGATGCATAGATCTTGATGTACGGGTCACACAAGGTATCACACCTTGTTGAAAAACAAGGCTAGTTCACTGCTTCGAGGGGCGAAGACTAGTGCGGTGAGCACTATGGTTGGTGCGGTGAGCACTATGGTTGGTGCGGTCCGCATCAGCTTCGCACCTTAGTGGATAAACTCCTGCAGGGTTCTATTAGCTAGTGCGATGGCACATGTGATATGCACTTCCGCTGGTGCAGTTCTCATGTGGCTCGCACGAGCCAGCAGACCTCTACTTTGATTTCTACTTCGTTGTATTCCATTCTTTTTAGTTGTTAACTTATTTTTAGGTTTTGTTTTTGTTTTTGGCTCATAATCTCTGTATGCAAAACATGTATTCTAACAGGGGTAACGCCGAGAGGAGTTCACGAAGGATAATAGTTCCCTCCTCCTCCAATCCAACCTTAAAAGGGAAAAAGAAAGTCTCATCTTTCCATAACCAAGTCTTAGAGGAGGAGAGGGTTCGATTCAAAATGGAGGGCATGGAGGTGATTTATGATCGTCATATTGGTAGGTCCTTTAACATAGAGCAAAGCTTTAACATGAATGCAGTTCAAGAGGTAATGGATAAAGTAACCAGATTGTGCAAAAGTATGGACGTCATTGAGGGGGCGATCACAACACTTCGGGAAGATGTTGGCAAAGCCAAAGGTAAAGCTCTGGTGGTAGAAGAATATTTGAGCACCTTACCTATACCTAATCGAAGGCCCAACCCTATGGACTCCTTATTGGAAACTTATGTAGATGATGAGGATGTGCTACCCAGTAGTGAAAAAACTGGTGTGGACGATGATGAGGACCCTGAGTTCCAGAAAGCCCTCCATGACTCGACACTTTCTATGCACTCCCAAAAGGGTGGTGCCGGCCCGAGTTGAAATACCTCAGAATGATGAGGCAACAGTTGATAATGATTAGTCCTAGTCCTCCAGGGAGTTCCACTTTCTTTCCCTTGATCTATTAGCATTGAGGGCAATGCTCCTATTATGGGGAGGGGGTGGCTTTACTTGCTTTTTGGTGGTGCTCGTGATTAGGCTTGAGATATTGTTTCTATTTCCTTTGCCAGGACTTGTTGACATTTTAGTTCTGCTAGATTTGATTTGGCCCTTGTAGGGCATATTTTGGATGATTGTGATGCTTATTGGCCTCGCCGGGCCTTGATTTTATTTTGAGCTTAATTGTGCCCTCGCCGGGCTTGATTTTTTATTTTTTTGTTTTGATTGTATTGCCGGGTTGGTCTTACATGCCCCATTTTTTTACTACCCGTGCTTTGCAAATGCGCTAAAGGCCCACGCCAAGGCTTTTTTTAAATGAATCATGAGCGCGCAATTTAGATATCACCTTGTTAATAGTAGTTTAGCAATAAACTACGAGGGTTTTTGTTAATACCACGGTTCTTTCTCAAGGAGCAAAAGTTTTCTTTATCTTTCTTCTTCATTTGTTTTTGTGTCGAACTATGTTGGTGTTTTCCTATGATAGATTGAGAGGCGACTTTCTTAAGGGAAAATGCCAAGTTTTAGTTTAAAATTGAGTCAGTAGTTGCTTGTCTCCAAATGGGCCCACTGAAAATTTTCTCTTGGAAAATTGTTTTTTTTAAAAAAAGAAAGAAGTGAAATGAATTTTTGAGGAAAAGAATTCTCTTGTCATGACTTGCACACTCTCGCTTTGGCTTGGTTGACTCACAAATGACAGTGTAATGAACTCAGAATAGCTTGTCAAAAGTCAATTGTCCAAATTGATTTTGAGACTAATGAAAGAAGTCTTCTGGCATGATGCCTTGTTTGGTGACGCTTTACCTTAATTCGCGTGCATGTGTGTCATCTAGAACTTTCCCCGAATGTGATTCAAGGCAAAATTCTAGGTGTGACCGAGCTTGGAAGATGACCTTAGGCCTTTTTTGATAGCAATTTCACCTAAATGACTTCCCGTGACATCAGTCCTAGTGAACCCCTTTGAGCTTGTAACCGTTCTTTGGCACCTGGTTAACACCTTGACCTTTTTGGAATCTCTATCTTGGCACCCATCCTCCCTAGTTGCTTGAAAGTGAAATGTGTGTTAAAAGCCTAAGTTTGGGGGGGAAATTAAAAGACAACATAGGCAAATGCCTAAGTTTGGGGGTGTATGTGCTCAAATGAAGAGAAAAAAAGGAATGCACTTCAAGTGCAAGGTAGAACCTTAGGTTTGAATTGAAAATTGCTCCAAAAGTTCAATCCAATGAGCAAAAAAAAAATTGAAAAGCAAGAATAGGTGCTACCAAAAAAATGTGATACAAGGAGTTTGAAGGATCATGATTGGAAGGGAGAAGATTCGGTTGTGTGAGGGAGAAATAAGGTGAAGTTGAAATTTGGAAATGTGAGCAGTGTTCGAAATGATAACAAAGAGCGTTAGAGAGGTGTTGTCACTTGAACAAAATGAAATCCTCACCTTAGCCCTAGCCAACATCGTAACCCACAAGTCCTTGGTGATTCCGAGCGTGGCTACCCAATATTAGTGGTGATTTACATAAATGGCAAGCTTATGGTTCAACGTGTGTGCACTTGAAGTTTCTTGAGAGAGTGAGAGTCTTCTTGGTTCTCCTATAATCCCGTGGTTTTGTGAATTGCATGATTGTCAGTGAGATTCTCTCTTGTGGTGAGTGGCAGCATGCACTCGAATTGAAACATGAAGTCTCTATTTCAATTCAGAGGAGTGAAAAAGACATGTTGTATGGAAAATCTCGAGGAAAACCTTGACGGTCCATGCCAATGATTTGAGAAGCTTAAATGTCTTGTTTTGAATGACAAAATTTCCTTGATTTTGAATGTGAAATGAAGTCCTTTTGGAAAAGGTTTTGAAATGACTAATTGCGTTGATATTATGGTGATTCAATTTGAGATGAGCATTGTAGTTGAGTCTTTTGATTGAGTCTTTTTGTTTATTCTCTTTCTTAATTTATAGTATAAATTAGTCCTTTGTGCCTTGATTGAATCTAGCGCATAATTCATTCCTTACCTTGTGAGTATCTTGCTTGAGGACAAGCAATAGTTCAAGTTTGGGGGTTTGATAAGTCGGTAATTTACCAACTTATTGAGCCTTTATCCATGAATTATTATTATGTTTTAAATAGATTTAGAGGTTCTTATGGCCTTTATTGATGTCTATGTAGGTACTTATTATCAATGATGGAAATCAAGGAAATGGACCCAAAAAGAGCTTAAAAGGAGTGAAGTGTGAAGTGATCAGAAAAATGGAGACTCTACCCTGATATGCGGTGCCCGCGTGACACGCACAAGCTGTGGTATGGAATGCACCTACACCGCATAGAGCCACAAAAGTTACTGAAGAATCTTCTAATGGGTGTAGTTGCTTTGCGACGCGAACAACTCATGGTGCGAACCATACCTCCTTCGCACGAAGCCTCTAAAATTAGCTGAAGTCACTGGTAGAACTGAAGACAGTGTGCGATGCACACATCACGATGAGTGAACTTCACATCACATCGTACGCAACTCGAAGGGTAATTTTGTCCAAAAAATTAGTGACATTTTGGGAAAGTATAAAAAGCCAATTAAGGCACAATTGTAAAAATACTGGATTCTAGAATATTTTGAAGAACTTTTACCTTTGAGAACAAGTTTTCCTCTCTAAGAAGAAGAAGAGGGTTTCAATCCATTCTCTCTTCCAAATATTGGTTAACCATTTGTGTACTCAAATTGAGCTCAGAACTTGAGATTATACTTGAATGAAGAGGAATTTGACTTACCCATTTGGTATATCTCTATCCTTTATTATGAATAGCTAATTTCAATTGTCTAGGGATGTGTTGATAATGGGTGCTTGATAAATGGGTGTGGGTATTGTTAATTCTTACTTATAATTGCTTATTTGACATGGGTCTAGTAGTTTCAAAAAGTTTTAATCCTAAAATTGATGGTTGCAAACATTAATTATCATTACTTGACTATGTTGTTGCTTGAAAGAGAATTTCACAGTTTTGGATGTGAAATTACTTGTGGGAACTTGAGACTCCATTCAGATTTGAGGCTAGAAATAGCTCATATCGATGGAATCATCCATTTAAGGGTCTAAGCTAGAAATAGTGTGACTTCCCCAAGCTTGATCTTGGTTGTTTGTTGATTTAACCAATAGTGCTCTAACAGGGATTATCGGATATATGGTTGTTGATCGAGAAATAAACAACCATACCCATGAACAAGGCTACCGATGTCAATGAGCGAGAATAAGTGTGAATAGACAAACACCCTATCCCATATTAAAGCCCCATTAGATACACATCCCTAGTCGGCTACTCAATTTGGTACAACCGTTTTACTTTCTTGCATTGCTACGAATTGTGATTGTTATGACAGAATCACAATTCCCCCAATCTTTTACTTTTATGTTTTTAAATATTTACTCTTCTAGTGAAGTCATTTCAATACAATCTTCATATTGCTATTACCAAGTCTCTATAGGTACGACCCTGACACCTATTGGGTACTTATAAATGTGTTTTGCTTGACAATCGTTCTTACCTCCATCCTTGGGGAGTACATTTGAGCATTTATCAGTATTCAATGCCATTTCATGATCACCACAATCTCCTTGACGTTAACCATTTCTCTTCTCAGAGTGACTGCTATATCTATTACCTCGGTTACCATAAGGATCATCATTGCGATCATTATACCATTCACCTCGATCTCCATTCCCTTTCCATATTGCACCATGGTTTCGACCATAACCTCTGGGTTGCACTCGATCTCTTGGTGCACCATAACCTTGTCTTCCACTATGTTGAGGACCATCATAGTGTCTATTAGCAAATGCTTCCACATAATCTTTGTAAAGTAGGTTGTGATGGTTATCTTGGTAAGGCTCTTGGTTTTTGTTATGTGGTACATGAAAGTTAGCATGTGATGCATTTTGAGGTGGACTTCAACTTTGCTTTTCTACAAAAGGACGTTCCTCTTGTAGGGGATAATTTGGATGAATGGGGTTTTGTCTAACATTGTTTGGAGAGTTAGATATTTGGAATAGTAGTTGTTGGTTTTGTGGGGTGGAGTTTAGTTTAGCTCGGGGGTTGCATAACTCGCGTTCTTTCCCTGGGGTAATTGATTGAGATTTTCAAATTCCTATTTCCTCCCAACCCATGAGTATTATGAGGTGAGTCCTCCCGATTAGGACTCTCAACAATCACCATCCTATCCTCCATACGATCCATCCTTCCATTAATATCTTCTATATTTCCATTCATATCCGCTAATTGCCTTGTGATTGAGGCAACGGCCGCCACAATACTAAAGGAACCCTATCCTTCATGAGCACAATCAAGTGCCTTAGACATGGTACCTGAAAAATATAACAAACGAGATTAGTAGTAAAGTTTCTCACACATCTCGTATGTGAACGCTCAACTTACCTCCTAAGCGTCTTCCCAAGATTGATAGTGAACTCCCTTTGCTCAATCAAGTCACAAGGTCACCTATACTTTGTGGAGAATATATTCTTGTTACTCGAAAGAAGGACGACTAAACATAAAATGGACGGAGCCAAGAAGGTTTCCAAGAATTTCTTAAACGATAAAATCTCACAAGAAATTGGTACGAAATGAAAACAGACACAAGAGATCTAATCACAACTAAGTAGACCAAATACTCATTTTTAATAAGTCTTAGGATTTCTAGATGATAGGAGAATCAAAGAAATGAAACTAAGAAGATAGAACTGGAGATTTGTTGGAGGAAATCAGATTTTTAACTTTCCGTGAGTGACAAGGCTGATGCTCTTTGCACAAGACAAAGTGCCCTTCGCACCTCACTTCGCAAACTAAAACAGATTGTCAACTTTTTGGGGCAAATTTCTGGTGCAAAATGCACCAGGAAGAGTTCCCGACGCACCTGCTCTGCACCTGCCCTAGGCAGAACACCTGAAGCTTCCGATTTTGTACTCGTTTTTATGATTTTTGTACTTTTTCCTCCTAGTAGTTGCCCTTTTGGTAAATTCCGTTTTGTACTAACATAAGTAATCTTTCCTTTTTCTTCTTCTTTGGATCACCTTTAATTCACCTTCTTCTTTAACAATACCTTGAAGAACACCAAGAACAACTTATGAATTTCAAATTTCTAACTCTCTTAATTTAACTCGGATTGACTCCAACTTTAAAATGTAGCCTCTCCTCGATATAGAGAACAAAGATCGATACAAATTAGAATCAATTCAATCAAAATTAAAGAGACAAATTTTTTGTTCTTCAAGTTCTTCAAACTTCAAAAGTAGTAGATCCTTTAAACCTCAACCAAATGCTTCCAAATTTGAGATTCAAGGTCCTTATGAATAGGAGATCAAAGTCAGTAGGTTTGACGTCTCAAATCAACCCAGATCTATGAAACCCTTGAACTTATTCTTCAAGATTCTTCAGCCAACAATGGTGACTTCTTTAATTTAACTACAAACAAGCTCAATTCTCAGATCTAGACTCAATTGATACTAGAGAATACGATTCTAGTATCAGAAACTCAAACAAACACAAGACCAAATAATTTTTTTGGTGAAATTTTCTAAAAACATTTTTCCTCAATTTTTTTTTATTTTTAAGATTTATGAACCTAGGATTATGAATTGTGGAAATAATCCTCTAGCCTAAGCTCTGATACCATATGAGAAGATCTCGATTAGGGAGACTAAGCAAAATTCAAATGCGGAATTGAAATAAATAGAATATATGTGAATTAAAGATAATTAATCAAGTTTATGGGCAACAAAGGATTTTATACCTTCATCTCCCAATTGAACCTAATTAACACACAATAATTCAACTCAATCAAAAAAAAAAAGAAACCAAATGAATCGACAAATGGATGACTCTATATGATTAATCAAGCAAAAGAAGTCAACAAGCAATCAAAGGACTCCATACTTAATCACTCAACTACTTATTAGAAATATACCCAATAGATTATTAAGAATCCACCCACTAGACTCTTAGGAATCCACCCAATAGATTTCTACAACTAGAGTAACTAATTGGGAAATCCACCCAATTACTACAAGCTAATTTTAGAAACAACAAGCTTTCAAAGCAATCTTCAGTATTCATCAAACTTTGAGGAATGGAAACGACTAATACATGTATTTATAGTGTTTGCCTTGTATAATTAAAGGCCCAAAAAGTGACCTTGGAAAACTCTAAATTCGGCCCATGACGGGTCTGGGGCGGACTAAGGTGCCTAATGCACAAGGAAAAGTGCCCAACGCACACTGGGTCACTTATGAGGTGCGAAGTAGAGATGATGGTGGCACCAGGGGAAGTTCCCAATGCACCCTGGGTTTCACCTCAAGGAAGATTTACAGACAGTCTCTTTTTTCAGCCCACACGATCATTTACAAGTCGTAGAACCCTTATCAATGCTCCTTGATGGTCTCCATAGTCTTTTTCTTCAAGAATAGAGCTTCTAAGGCTTGGAGTTCTTTGGCTTGGTTCTGAGGGAATATCCTTGTAGGGGTTGTGCTTGCTGATATGGTATCATTTGTGGAGTCCTCATTTGAGGAAAACCTCCGCTTTTGTAGAAGGAGCTATTTATATAGAGCAGTCCATCTCATTTTCTCCCCATTCATCCTGAAACCTCCATTGTTGCTAGAGATTGGGAGTTTTTTCTAAGGTTGTTGTTCACACTCAATATTCTAGTCGGTCCGTTATATTCCCCCACTTCTTCTTCATTAATATTTCACATTTATTCTTCATATATTCCATTTATTTCCTTGTTAAATTCCCTTGATCTAGTGAACTTTCAGGGCTATTTTGGGCCCCAAAATGATTCTTGTTTGTACCCTAATTTTAGACGTGGGTTTAGAAACCTAGTGCAAACATATTTGTGAATTTTGTTTTCTATTTCATAAAGTGGGCCCTGAGGGTCTCTTTGGAGCCGATTTCCAACCCGAGTTTTTGTATATCAATATGGGTGTCATTATTCTCATATTGATAGGTACATTATGTTTATGATAGTGCGACTATAGTCAGAGGTATCTCAGGGGAGATAGGCTCCGGTCATATGGATTATGCGCACCTTTTCGACTTCTAGGTAGGTTACGGCTTACCTACTTTTCAACTTGGCTCTTATATGGTATTTGTATGGTAAATTGATAATTTGTGGGTGGGAATTTGTGGTTTGAATAAATTAATTTAGGTATTTAATTGATATAGCTTATATAGGGGCCTTAGACTAAGTTATCGATTGGGAATCCTTAGCTTAGGTTGTAGCTCATTCCTTAATATTTGGCATAGTTTCATGATAGTTCTAAATTTAGAATTCTTTTCCCTAGTTGAGCATAGGCTAGTGGTGGTTTGGGGTGATTAGATTAGAGAGCCTTAGTATAGGGTTAGGAGAGGACTTCACGGTAGAATAACCTTTTTTTTTCTTTATATTTATATTTTACCACTTTTCCCTTGTTTTACTTTCCGGTTTGGTTTGTTGTATATTATGGACCCAAGGACATGGATGCGGGACACCAGGTCAGTATGAATCCTCCCCTTCTCCTTAATTATGGTTTGTGGCTGGTTTTAGTGTAACTTTGGTTATTGGTTTGAGTTAGGGTAGTCTCGGTTTCTTGCCTTCCTTAGCTTAAGTTTTGGGTTAGTGGACCACCTTAGGTTGAATTTCTCTTAGGTGTGGGAGTTAGTTTAGTATTTTCCCGATAATATCTATCTTAGGCTAGTATCCTTGCTTTAGTGTGTAGACTTTGGTTGTCCTTTGTGTGATATGTTTTTGCTTAATTGTGCCCTTTGGCTATTTATTCATACTTTATCATGGCATATGGTTGACTTGATTTTTGAAATACTGCTTTCGGTCAAAAAGAGGATTTATAGAATATATTAAATGACTTTTGGTTTTCTTAAAAGGAATTTGGCCTATTTTTAGAAAGACTAATTTATTAAACTGCATGTCCGAGGAGACCCTTGTTTCAGACGGTTTTACTTCTTATTTAAACTTGCATGCCCGAGGAGACATGTGTTCCATGTGGTTTTACTGGCACTCATGATTTCATTAATCTATTATCCATGCCTCTTATTCATCCGATGAAGATTCTGGCCTTGCATTACTCTCTTACCCGTGTTCTATTATTCGTCCGATAATTATTCCAAACTTGCATCGCATTGGCCTCATACTGTATCACACCAAATCATATTGCATATCATGGAACATTTCTGCATCCCTTCTCTCTTTTCCATCAAGTTGATTGCTAGTTAGTATTGTGTGCTGCTTGCATCCTCTGGGCTTATGGGGGCCCAGTTGATTTTTGGTTGTTTAGTGTACATTTTAGGCTCATGATGGCCTGATTGGGTTTAATTGTTGCCGTTTATATTTCCCAAGGAATGTAATTGATGTTGTCCCCTGTTATTTAGTTAGATGGTCTCTTTATATCTCCTGTTGAGTTATTCTCGTGTAGTTATAATAAGCGGTCTAGCTTCAGCAAGTTAACCATTTCTGACCCTTCTTTTCTTACCTTTAGTATATTCACTTTTATTATACTTATATCTTATCTGAGCTCAATCATCCTATGATGCCTACTGGGTACCGCATGGTTTTGGTACTCATGCTACACTTCTGCATCTTTTTCTAATGTAGATCTTAGTGCGGGTTATCACCATTGATAGAATCCTTGAGCGGTGTTGCCGATCAGAGATACAGGGTGAGCTCTTGATGATCGAAGTTGATCCATCTCCTTCTACTTTGGGACTAGTCTTTTGTTGTACTTTTAGGGGTCGTTTGGTGTGAGGGATAAGAACAAATAGTCTTGGATAAAATAAATAGTCCAGGGATAAATTTTGGTTTCTTGTTTGGTTGCCAAGTTTGGGATAACTTATCCCACCATTCATAACATAATGAAGGGATAAGTTATCCCATGTACATGGTGGGATAAGTTATCCCGGGATAACTAATTCCGGGATAATTAATCCCGGGATAACTTATTTCCAACCAAACGACCCCTTAGAGACTGTTATGTATTTATTATGCCTCTCTAGTACATCTATGTTATTGCAGCTCTTGTACCGTCTGATACCAGGTCTTGGAGCAAATTCTTGTATATTTTGTTCTCTCCCTTCCCTATCTATTTTTATGCTTGTTCAGTTATCTTTCAATTTTTAATTGCCGTACTTCTTCTTTTGTTTGATTTTTGTGTTAGCCCGTTACTTGCAGTTCTAGGCTAAGGGTTTGGCTTACCTACTAGAGGTTGTAGTAGGTACCATCATGACTAGAGAAATTAGGTCGTGATAGAGTGGTATCAGAGATATAGGTTCACCGGTGTCATTGGTACAAGAGCAAGTGCTTAGTAGAGTCTTGTGGATTGGTACAATGACGTCTGTATCCTATCTGCGGGAGGCTATATGGCATTCTTATTGATTCCTTATCGTGCGATCTTGAGTTTATCAACTCCTAAACTTTATTAGTTCCATTCCTTCTCAGATGATTTGGAAAAGTACGACAGTGGGTGACGATGAGGCTCCTGCACCTGTTGCTACAGTGCTTCCTCTAGTGCCAGGGTTTCATATGGAGAGTTTATGTAAAGACCCGATTTCTCAGGTCATGATAGCACCTACAACCCCAAGTAGGCGAACCAATTTCCTTAGCCTGGAATGATTAGTAATGGGATACTACCTAACCGATACGCATAATAAATAGAAATGAGCTGAAGCAGAACATAAAGATAGACAAAGAGGAAGCAATAACCCAAATATATACAAAAAGAAACTACACCAACCCCAAAATTTGGTAAGCTTCTAAATAGAATACAAGTGCTAGAATTAACTAAAAGTTAAGCACAACTGTCTACGAATATACTAAGAGAAATAATACAAAAGATGAGACATGGTCAAGCCCCGACCGCCAGGCGCTCACCCTAGTCTCGAATATCCAAAAGCTGCATGAGTCTCTAACGCGATGAACGGCGAAAGATCAACTAATATCTACAGCAGAAAGATGAAGAAATGTAGTATGAGCACCAAGAAAATGGGTACTCAGTAGGCATCATCGGCCAACTGAGCGCATATAAGATATAAAAACAGTAAGTAGAAGATAGCAAGAAAGTAGTCACTAAAGCAATAGAGAAAGCACAAGGAACTAGCACGGAGAATAGACAACCAAGATTTATAAGCATACAATGCTAGCACAGAAGATATACATAACACAGGAACATAGGTGTAAGAAAGAAGGACACACCTGGGATTCTTGCAACAATAGTATAAATAAAGAGAGAGAGAATCAGGAACATAGTGGTATACGGGTAACCCGAAGTAAGAATGGAAAGAAGGAAAGAAATCTAACACAATAACCTAAAAGCCATAAAAGATAACGAAAACACACTAAACACCAATTCACAAGATAAGCATGAACCGGGGTTCATCTCACAATTTACAACCTAGAATGGAATAACTAAACTACCAGAACCAAGAGTTCTACTTAGAATCAAAATAAGGAACAACGTCCGATAAATCACAACTGCTCAGGAGGACACACGAGGGAGCCTCAAAGATATAGGACTCATTATCCCCTCAATACCCAAGCCCAAAACTCAGAGCCTCAATAGGCTAAAAATTACCAATTCAAAAGGACGAAGGACCATAACTAGCTCTATGAAACGATCGGAGTAATATAATCTACCCATAGTCCCAACGGTCGCCCATACAACCGAGGAATGCAATCAAGTGAAAACAAACCCTTCGGCTACCCAAACAACCGGAGCATACACTGAACACACAACAAACAAGGGTGAAATCCGAGTGAAATATGCATAATGATGTGATATGATGAATATGTAACAAAGCATGATCGCAGTATTGTATGTTACCCCCTTCGGTGCCCCAAAAGCCCAATAGAGGTAGGATCCATGGAAGAAATTCTCCCGAGTACCTCTACTCTGCCGTACTCCCCTCCCTCCGGTCACTGTCGACCTGTAGTCCTTGGTCCAGAACAGTAGTGTTCATACAGGCCTACTCGTAGACCACATACCAATATGAAACTCAAATAACTCAATGATCGGGATCTTGTAGTACATGATCGAATTCGATCCGGGTCTAAATCAGTAGTCATGTATTAATAACCCTCATCAAGGGTGCCCGAAGCATATCCGAGTCTAAAATACTAGTCCAATATCAATAATCCTTACAAAATGGTGCCCGGAGTGTATCCGGGTCTAAAACAGAAATCAAGTATCAAAATCCCTAAACAGGGTGCCCAGCTCCTATCCAGGTCTAAATCCGTAGAAAACCATGTCTAGTGATATGGTACGGCAGAGCCTAGTATCAAAATGAAGACTAGTAATCAAATCATCGTAATATCCCCTCTACTCTGAGAGATTTCGTAAAACTGAATTTAAAAGCCCTTTCAAAGTCATGTACTGAAAATGGGTCCTCGAGGCCATGCAAAGTTTAGAAAATCAATTATAGTAGGTGCGAAGCCAAATCAGTAGTAAAACATGCAGGGAAAACCTGTTCATGTATGATATGCTCGCAAATAATAGAGTATCCCCAAATGGCTCACAAACAATTCCTATCGGCCCTGCGCAGACTCAACAGCTCTACAACAGTTATAACCAGCCTAGAAGGATATCTCTATGTCCGGGACTCGCGAATATTCCCAAAAAACCCACCATCTATATTCCAGAGTCAAAACAAGGCCACACAGGACAACAAGGGTAATATACAATACTGATACGAATACTACAATCAATGTACAAAATAAACGAACAGAAAAGGCGGACAAGGTCTAGGGTACCAACCTATAACAACCCACCTAAGGATACTAATTAATGCATTTATAGCCTATATACTCAGAGAATAGGCAGGGAAAGCCATAACCTATTTGTCGTCTGACGAGTAGCTGCAGGGACAACGTTGTCCAAGGTCAAACTGCTCCGAAAAGCTCCAATTCACGGAAAACACTATAAACATAATAATCTACATATCAAAACAAGTCTAACGATACGCATAATGCTATAGAAATAGCAGGGTCAAAATTCAGGTCACCGGTGGGCCCATGGGCCTCGCAACCTGAAATCAAAAATAGAAGAGGGCACCATGATCACCACACTCCTAAGTGTGCATGCTCAGAGTAAGAAGAAATTTAACTAGGGGAAGTGGCTCAAAACAGCCAGCCACTTCAAGAACAAATTAAGAATCAATGGAGATGAATTTAATGGATTTAAGCGGATAAAACTCACCAATAATGATGGAGGAGCGATCAAGGCCAAGAAATTTGCACCCCAACACCAAGAATTGAGTCAAAACAGTGCTTAGACGAGCTTGGAGCCATTATAAATGGAGAAATTAGTTTTTAGAGTGAAAAAGACAAAATTGGGGACTTATATAATGCCCAGGGGTCCTTCATCGCGATCGCGAAGGGACCTCTCGCGGTCGCGAGGACCACGCTGGCTATAACATCGCAATCACGAGGACTAGCCACGCGGTCGTGAAGAATAATGAGGAGAAAGCTTCATCACGGGCGCGACAAGGGACATCGCAATCATGAGGAGCAAGGAACCAGGCGCTTCATCGCGATCGCGAGGACAAGGGATCGCGATCGCGATTAAGGCCTGAGGCCTGCACCTGCAACAACAAAATCTGCAACTTTTGAAAACTCAACGAGGAACTTCGTGCATAATAAAAACCCGATACTCAAAAAACCAATAGTTCTATTAGAGTGGGAAACGACGTTACGAACTCAATGGAATCGATGAAACTTTCATACGAGGTCATCTAAGAGGAATGCTGACCTAAGTCAACACTAACCAACAACAACCAAACACCCGAAATAAGCCTGGATTACCTGGGACCCGAACCAACAAAATTCCTAACACAAACTCGGCATTCCAGAGTTAACGACGCTAACGAAATTTCCAACCAAGGTCGTCTTCTCCGAATGTTGACCAAAGTCAACCAAACAAGCCCAATTGGCTTGAAAACACAGAATGAGAGAGAATTCCAAGATCAAAAGCTCCCAGATCCTGACCAAAGGTCCCACTAGACCAAAGTCCACGCTCCGGAGCTACCAGAACTATTGGAATTCAATTCCGAGCACGTTCACTAAGAATGTTGACTGAAGTCAATGATTTCAAAAGCTTAAAGCTCTAAAATAAGGAACTGCCAAAAATACTAAACCAATGGCCCGGGCACCAAACTACCAATCCCACCAAGCCATAAATGACTTGGGGCCACTATAAGCAAGCTCTAATGGTACAAGAAAGGTGAACACATGTAAATGACCGGGAGGGTCATTACATTATCCACTACTAAAAAGACTTTCGTCCCTGAAAGTCAGGAAAGAAGGAAAGAATAGGGATTAAAGGGACAGTGGATACGAAGCCCGCACTACTCTCTCAGACAACCGAGGGTAGCTTCCTCGATCGGACGGCACCCAATAGAATGCAACCACGAAAGGAAACCAAGCCTGAAACTCATACAATCAAAGCCAGAATCAAAACACAAACTCTAAAAACCAAAGGTCTGCCAACCAAAACTGAGCCTCTACTGTATCAGCACACAAACTTGGTATTCCAGAGCTAATGGCACTGATGGAATTTCCATTCGAGGTTGTCTTCTCTTAATGTTGACAAAAGTCAACCAAACAAGCCCAACTGGCTTGAAAACACAGAATGAGAGAGAATTCCAAGCTGAAAAGCTCCCAGATCCTAACAAAAGGTCCCACTAGATCAAAGTCCATGCTCCAAAGCTAAACAAACTGTTAGAATTTGATTCTGAGCATATTCACCAAGAATGTGACTGAAGTCAATGATTTCAAAAGCTTAAAGCTCTAAAATAATGAACGACCAAAAAGACCAAACCAATGGCCTGGGCACCAAACTACCATTCCCAACCAGGTATAAATGACTTGAGGCTGCTACAAACAAGCTCTAATGGTACAAGAAAGGTGAAAATGTGTAAATGACCGGGAGGGTCATTACAGTTTATCACTTTCGCTAGAGTTTTTTTGGGCCAGCCCAACCTTCGATGGGATTTATGGCCACCTCAGTTCTTTAGGACAGCATGGGTAAGACTCTGAGTCTTCAGGAGGGTGTGTCACAGGAAATGGCAGTAGCTGGTTCTTTGAGAGGTTCTATGTCAAGGGTTGAGGTTGCAAGTCTCATGCAGAGTTCTATGTCCATTTTGGAGTATGAGGTAAGGTTTTCCGAGATGACTAGGCGCACTGCTAGGATGTAACACCTCAAGAATCCCAAGCTAATACCCGAAGCATTTTTCCATGAATGTAATGATCATTTCCCTAGTGTGGTGAGTGCTTTAGATTTGAATAATATTCATAAGAAACTCCTATCATAAAGTTAAATTTAAAGCGCCCCAACCACATGGGTTTTTATGTAAGAATAAATTCGGGTCAACTTCAAATGACCACTTCTCCTAGAATATAAATAGTTAGGTGGCCTAGCACCCTCCGACTTAAAGGTTTTTGAGTCTTCTTTCCAATGCTACTGACCGTGCATTAATCCGAGTCTAGAGTAAAAAGTTATTGGTATTTTACTGCAGTACTGTCAGTGACAACGGATGGGATGACGACCCGTGGAATTGAACTATGGTCTGTAATATGACTCGTAAAAATAGACCTGAACCTTAAAATTTTAGTCTACAAAACCACTGGTTGGTCCATGACCCGTAGACCAAAACCACGGTCCATAGAGTGACCCATGGTTTGTCAAATATCATCTTTTCTTCCCCAGTTTCCATGAGTGACTTGACGGGTCATCGTTTCAAAAGATGGTCCATCCTGTCACCCGTGGAATCACCTTCAAAGAGGTACTAAGTACTCTAAATTCTATGAGTGTGTGGACAACTCGTCAACCCATTCCATGACTCGTCCTTCCATTCCTAGTTCATGAGTAGAAGAGGATCCTCAATTCCTGAAGTAAACCACGAGTCACAGGACGGTCCATCATTCAGAACCACGAACCATAGAGTGACTCGTGGAATGGAATTCTAGTAGACTCCCAGAAGTGGTTCCTGAAACCACGGACCAGATGACGGTTCGTCATTCACTTTGACGTCCGTAGACTAACTCGTGGTACCTGAAGCCGAGCCATTTTATCAGTTTTCCAAGCTTTAAGTCCAGGGGTATTTTTATAATTTCTCAATCTTTTAACTCTTAAGTGAGGTCATTTTGACCCCTTTTAGTAGGGTTTCTACCCCAATTACCTAAGTCTCTTCTTATTCCCTTATTCAAGCACCCAAAAGAGGAAAGAACTTCATAACTCCAAGTCTCAAGATCAAGATCAAGGGTTCCAATTCCAAGTCTTCATTCTTCTCATTCTTAGTTGGGAAAGCTTCAAATCAGGTATGCGGTTATTCAGTAAGGGATTCCTTTCACCCTTATGCCCAAAACCCCCAAGTTCTACTTTGATTTGCAAATTTATGAAATTAGGGTTCTTGCCCAAATTGGGCATATCTTATGGGTTCAGTTTTAAAGCATCAATTCAAGGTTTCTCATTACTTACCCATGATTTATTTGAGATTCATTAAGTGTTTTCAAAAGCCCATGGAAGAAAGATGGATTTTAGCATATTTTCACTTTATTTTATGTTTTCAAGTAAAAATGTGCATGTTTAGATAACATGACCTCAAGTATTATAAAATTGCATGCTTAATTCTTCAAGATATGAATTTAGAAAGAAAAGTATATTTTTAATTATGGTATTTCTAAGCTTAAAGACTTATGATTTGAGATTTGCATGACATTAGATATGTCCTTATGCTTTTCCAACAGTTTTGGACATCAAATATGTCCCTATATTTTATAAAAGGTTTGGCATCTTGATATGTCTACCTAAGATTTGAAAAGTTTTGGCATCATATATGCCTCAGTATTATATGATCTATATGTATGTTTTTGGGACTAGTATTTAGCACTGAGTTGGACGGGGTGAGAGTACCCATAGTCTCAAAACTAAGTGCCCCCATAGGTTCATAAGTCCCTTCTGTTGGGTATTAGAATTAGTGATCATGCCACAGTTACGCCTTTATACCTTAGCAAGGTATATTGGGTCCTCTCGATGGGGCAGATACATAAAATTCCATATAGCTCTCATGGTCTATGTCGGTTAGACAACCTCCTACATAAACAGTTTCAGTTTTAAATGCATTGACTCTTTTCTTTCAGATTTCAGAACTTCTACTATTACTTATGATTTTCAAGTATATCTTGTCTATGATATTGCATTGAGTCCTATGCATTTGAGCTTTTACTATCATAGTATGATTTCATTCGTTAAAGCATGTATAGCATATTTTACTTCAGATCTTGCTTATCTGGCATACTCAGTACATCCTATAGTACTAACTCATACTTTTTGTGCTGCATATTTTATGATGCAGATTCAGGCTCTCGATCTCTGATTTGTGGTTAGAGGTTAGCAGTTGTTCCAGCCTTGAGTTGTGAGTCCTCATCCTTTAAGGACCAGTATCATTTTAGCTTCCTCATGGATTTTTTCTTAGTATTTGGAGTTAGCTGGGGTCTTATCCTAGCAACTCATAATTCAGTTTACAGGCTTCTCAAACATAGTTAGAGATTCTGTATTTGAGTTTCAAATTCAGATATGTTTAAACTTGATCTATTGACTGTTCAGTTTGCTCATCTCTTCAGTTTATTATTTCCATTGAGTTTATTTATGTTTGTTTAAGTAATGCTAAGACCAAAAGGTTAACTTGGATCCACTTTTGGTCCTGAGTCTCGTGTTATGTCTTGGGGGTAGCCTCGAGGAGTGAAAAACATGGTATTATACCATCAGGTTGAAGTGTCCCAGGGTGTCTGAAAGTCGCATCAAGTAGAGTCTTTTTCAAGTGTGTGAAGTGCGCCACACTTATGAGTGGGAGGCTATGAGGTGTCTTAGGAAAAACATCACGTCTTTCATTTTCAATATCATGCGGAAGAGTTTAACTCTATTTATTCTCCAAATTCAGGAATGGTTCCCAGTTTTTCTATCTATACCTCATCGATGAGGTACCAGAAGTAGTAAATCTCAGATTATCTATCAGCTAGGTTCTCTTATATTCTCTTCCAGAACCTTGTTACTAATTATTTCGTAAGAAGGTAAAGTGTGTACCTAGATCCTTGGGTAACGTTGCCACCAAACAGATGTTGTGTTTTAAGCCATTAGTAGTAGAATGAACCTAGAGCCGTAAATATAAAGTCAGATGTATAGTAGCCTAGATGGGAGAATCATAGTTGATTGGAGTATGTGTTTAGAGGTGTGTTTTATTAGATGGGTAATGGTATAATACATCCCTTGGTGTTGACTAAAGAGCGGTAAGTTGTTGTGCTAGTATAGACCAGGTATAGGATGTGACCAAAAAGGAAACAATGTGAGAGTGAGAATGATAGTTTTGTGTTATGTACAACCCCTATATGAGATAGAAAGATGGAGACCTAGACTTTTAGGTAAGGGAGAGCCTTAGACTATGGAATGAAGTGTATATTCAGATTAACTCCTAGAGTAGTGTTTGCTCTGTTAGAGTAAAGTGATCATAGTTCCATTTAGAAGTTAGAGAGAGGTCCACATACTAAGAACGTAGCATGAATCTAAGGGGGAGATGGTGGGGTGTAGAATCAATTATATTTGTGAGACTCTTGTAGTGATGGTGATGAGTGTTAGATTGAAGTTAGGGGGTGAATGGAAAGGCTTATTTCCATCCTACCATCTTAATTATACTTTCCTCATTATAACACCCCATTCATGTCTTGTATTCCAGTGACTTGGTCTTAATTCAAACCCATGGACTTCATGCTTATTCACGCCCTAAATCAGTTCCAAGAACAAACATAAATTACTCTAGATAGTGATTCCAATCTTACTCTATGATCCTGCAAATTCTAGCTTTATGCCATGATACTTGTTATATATATAAACTCATGTCTCACAGTATGCATAGTCCTATCTACCCATTTCAGTCCTCAAACATGCCTTAATAGCAAATCAAACAATGTTACATCAGGTATGTGCTCAGACAAGATTTCTCAAACAATTCATGCTTGTGATTTCCTTACTCTAACCAGGCTTTGTAAGTCCAGGATGTGAGATACTCATGCCCTTTCACTCGACTTCTCATACCTCACCTTGAATGGCTAGATCAAGCTAGGTGTAAGTCAAAACCAATCAGTATTCCTTCATTCATGATACTCATGCTCCCACTCTACTCCTTCAACGATTTTGGCTTATGTTATGATAGGTGTTAGTGGAGGAAGTTAAGTAATAGCTTATATAGGAAGTAATAGATTTCCCCTTTTGGTGTGCTTGTTCCACCTTAGCTTCTAAGTGTGGATGAATTGCGGGGCGAGGATCATTAATGTGTAATAGTTAGATGAGAAATTGTTATGTTCCTCTTGTGGGAGTTCTTGAAGTTACAGTTTCTAGATATGCTTGGGAAAAGGGGAAACATTTTGGATAGTGCGAACTACAAAACATATGGTGACTATAGTTATAAGCTTGGATGTTGTGATGAAATACTTATGGGCCTTTACTTTGTGCGACTAGATACCCTTTGATTATGAGCTCAAGGTTAGTTGGTTGTTGTGATAAGAATGAATACTATTCCTAGAAGATATTCTAGACATAAGAGGTTTAGTCAAGATAGGCTTAAACATGGAGAAAATAGGTAGTTAAACTCAGACCTTAGTATCTATATGTGCTTTGGTGAGGATTTTGTGCAAATGGTAAGTGTGGTATTTAGAGGAGTTAGTATAGTTAAAAGAGTGTTCCTGAGTTCATAAGTTGTCAAACGTATTGTTAAGCGCAGGAATAGTCTTGTTCTTACTCTATACTCAGGGTGCTCATACTTTATGTCTAGTAGATTCAACTAGCAAGATAGTAGACCCTTCATATCAGATCAGTTCAGACCTAACGATAATCATTCTAAAGGCCAGAAGACCCTATGTTCAGTTTGGTCCATGTTGGTTATCTCAGTATAGAAGAGAATAGTTTTCCCATATAACTACTCCTCTCAGTTTTTTGTTCCTTTCAGCTAACTATAATTTTCTAAGAATGCGTTCGTTCTTTATAAGTTTCAGCTAAGTCCCTACACTAACTCCAGACAAGTTATCATGTTGGATATCCAGTTTCATATCCTATCAGTGTTCTTATACTCTCAGTATGCATATAGGTTTCACGAATCCATCTCAGTTCATATTTTAGTCAGAAATCAGTTACCATGTCAGTACTCAAGCTTTTAGAACTCAGTTAGTGGGATTGCGTCTCTTTCCCTACCACCTCAGCCTAGTTAGTCTTCATTCGAGGATGAATGATCCCAAGGGGGAGATATTGTAACACCCCAAAAATCCTATGCTAATACCCAAACCTTTTTCCATGAGTGTAATGATCATTTCCTTAGTGTGGTGTGTGCTTTGGATGCGAATCATGTTCATAAGAAACTCCTATCATCAAGTTAAATTGAAAGCGCCCCAACCACATGAGTTTTCATGTAAGACGAAACTAGGGTCAACTTTAAATGATCACATCTCCTAGATATAAAGAGTTAGTTGGCGTCGTACCCACCAAATTAAAAGATTTTGATTCTTCTTTCCAATTCCACCACCGCACATTAATCTGTGTCCGGAGTAAAAAGTTATGGGTATTTTACAGCAACACTGTTAGTGACAACATATGGGATGATGACCCAAGGAATGGAACTACGGTCTGTACTATGACTCATAAAAACAGGCTTGAACCTCAAAATTTTCATCTTCAAAATAACTGGTTGGTCCATGGCCCGTAGACCAAAACCACAGTCCATAGAGTGACCCGTGGTTTGTCAAATTTTAGCTTTTTATCCCCAGTTTCCACGAGTGACTTGACGGGTCATCATTTTAAATGACAGTCCATAATGTAACCCATGGAATCACCTTCAGAGAGGTACTAAGTCCTCTAAATTATATGAGTGGGTTGACAACCCATCAACCCATTCCACGACCCGTCCTTCCATCTATAGTTCTTGAGGATCAGAGGATCCTCATTTCCTGAAGTCAAAACCATGAGTCACAGGATGGTCCATCATTCAGAATCACGGACCGTAGAGTGACTCGTGGAATGGAATTCTAGTAGACTCCCAAATGTGTTTCCTAAAACCATGGACCAGATGACGGTCCGTCATTCACTTTGATGGTCCGTAGACTGACTAGTGGTACCTGAAGCCGAGTCATTTTATCAGTTTTTCCAAGCATAAAGCCAGGGGTATTTTTGTAATTTCTCACTCTTTTAGCGCTTAAGTAAGGTCGTTTTGACACTTGTTAGTAGGGTTTCTACCACAATTACCTAAGTCTCTTCTTATTCCCTCATTCAAGCACCCAAAAGAGAAAGAACTTCATAACTCCAAGTCTCAAGCTCAAGATCAATGGTTTAAATTCCACGTCTCCATTATTCTCATTCATAGTTGGGAAAGCTTCAAATCAGGTATGTGGGTATTCAATAAGGGAATCCTTTCACCCTTATTCCCAAAACCCTCAAGTTCTACTTTGATTTGTGAATTTATGAAATTAGGGATCTTGCCCAAATTGGGAAAATCTTATGGGTTTAGTTTTAAAGCATCAATTCAAGGTTTCTCATTACTTACCCATGATTTATTTGAGATTCATTAAGTTTTTTCAAAATCCCATGCACTAAAGATGGATTTTAGCATGTTTTCAAGTAAGAATTGGTATGTTTTGATAACATAACCACAAGTATTAATTGCATGTCTAATTCTTCAAGCTATGAATTTAGAAAGAAAAGTATATTTTGAATCATCGTATTGCAATGCTTTAAGACTTATGATTTGAGATTTGCATGACATCAGATATGTCCTTATGCTTTTCTAACAGTTTTGGACATCAAATATGTCCCTATATTTATGAAAGGTATGGCATCTAGATATGTCTACCTAAGCTATGAACAGTTTTGGCATCACTTACGCCCCAGTATTATATGAGCTATATGTATGTTTTTGGGAGTAGTATTTAGCACCGAGTTGGATGGGGTGAGAGTACCCTTAGTCCCAAAACTACATACCCCCATTGGTTCATAAGTCCCCTCTGTTGGGTATTAGAATTAGTGATCATGCCACAGTAACGCTTTTATACCCTGGAAAGGTATATTGGGTCCTCTCGATGGGGTGGATACATCAGATTCCATGTAGCTCACACGGTGTATATTAGTTAGAGAACCTCCACAGAAACAGTTTCAGGTTTTAAATGCATTGTCTCTTTGCTTTAAGATTTTAGAACTTCTACTATTTCTTATGATTTTCTAGTATATCTTGTATATGATATTGCATTGAGTCCTTTGCATTTTAGATTTTACTATCATAGTGTGATTTCAGTTTTTAAAGCATGTATAGCATTTTTTACTTCAGATCTTGCATATCTCACATACTCAGTATATCCTATAGTACTGACGCGTACTTCTTGTGCTGCATCATTTATCATGTAGATTCAAGCTCTCGGTCTCAGATTCATGGTTAGAGGTTAGCGGGTGTTCTAGCCTTGAGTGGCGAGTCCTCATCCTTCAAGGACCAGTATCACTTTAGCTTCTTCATGGATTTCTTCTTAGTATTTGGAGTTAACTGGGGTCTTGTCCCAGTAATTCAATATTCAGTTTAGATATTTGGTATTTGAGTTTTAGATTCTGATATGTTTAGATTTAATCTATTGATGGTTCAATTTTCTCATCTCTTAAGTTTATTGCTTCCGGTGAGTTTATTTATGTTTGTTTAAGTCATGCTAAGACCAAAGGGTTAACTTGGATCCACTTATGGTCTCGAGTCTCGTGTTCCGTCTAGGGGGTAGCTTCGGGGCATGACATAGGACTATGCCTATAAAGTTTGAGGGAGTACAAGGTTTTATCATGGGGTAGATTTCACCAGTTCACTTTGGTGGTAGAGCACTTAGTGACAGTTTAGACTACCTTTCTTCAGTTAGTTGATCATGCATGGGCTATAAACGGGTTATGTCGTGAGGTATATAGAGATGTAAGAGGCATCACCATCAAGGATGTTTTTGTGGTTCTCAGTCTTGAGGTATAAGATTCCCTGGCATAGGTCAGCTTCACTGCTATCAGTCTAGCAGGCCAATTTAGATAGCACCACAGGGATCAGGTCAGACTTCACAAGGTTTGAAGTCTGGGTATTTTTGCCTTGGTGGCCAATCTGTTTCAGCGACATATTCCTGATGGACTTCGGTTTGTAAGGGTTGCTATGTATGTACTGAGTTAGGGCATTTTACTAGGGATTATACTAGGTTTAGGGAGTTTCACCCTCTTCGAGCTCTAGTGCCACCGGCTAGAGGTGGTATGCAGGGTAGTAGGGGTTGTTACTAGATGGTTAGAGGTGACTTTATACCAGTTAGTTCAGGTAGTTATCCCGAGTCAGCAGGTAGTTTGCCTCAGAGTAGAACTTCTCTGGGTTGTTCTAGTTGTGGAGTGATTGGCCACTTTTCTAGAGAGTGTCCCCGACATGGAATAATCGAGCCTTTATCATTGACTACTCAGTCCAGAGACTGACAAAGACAGTTTTATGCCTCCCTTGGTAGGCCAGAGGTGGAGATTTTGGATGTCATCACTATAGGTACGATCTTTAATATTATCATCTAGTTCATGTATATTTTGCTTGGGGGTCTTCTTTTCATATATATATATATATCTGTCTACCTACTTCTCGTCTGGATGTACTATTTGAGCTTTGTAGTACTTATACATGTAACTACCCCGTAGAAGGATTCTTTTAGTAGTGGATTAGATGTGTCAACCTTGGAAGATGACTACCTAGGGTTATGACTCGCGGGTAGGCCTTGGTAGCTTAATTACTAGTCTTCACTAGTATTCAAGAGTTAGTTTGAGTATCTCAATGTCTATTGGTCTGGGGGTGGTTTTTCTAAGGTCGTTATCTAGCTTATTCCTGTAACCCTTTTAATTAGTTTGGTGTGGTACCTGTAGACGTGTGCCAAGGAAAGTTATGTTGTCTCAGAAAGATTTGTGGTTGGCAGGCAAGTGGGTATCAGATGGTTTTGCTTATATTTGGGAAGTTAGAGTCGACCTTTTTTTTCTTGATCAGTTTAGGTTGTTAGTAGATATTCGGGTTGTTTCCACTATTTTTTCTTAGTTTTTAATCTGGTCGGGCTTTGAATTTGACATCATTTTTGAGTTGGTCAATCGGCCTATTCCTTATTGGCCTTATCAAGTGATGCCAATAGAGATGTGAGAGCTAAGGGAACAACTTCAAGATCTTTTTAGAAAGAGGTTGTTAGGTCCAATGTATCTCTGGGGGTGTTCCATTTGGTTTACAAAAGAAGGGAGATGACTCCTTGCTTATGTGTGTGGATTACCGGCAACTAGGTGAGGTGACGACTGAGGGTATGCATTGGTTCTGTATAATGATGACTCGTTTGACCAACTACAATGTGCAATGGAATTTTCCCATGATGGATTTGAGGTCAGGTTTCCTCTAGTTAATGATCGAGGTGTTAGGCATCCCAGGACTACTTGTAGGGCTAGTTGTATCCATTCTGATTTTCCAAGATATGCCCTTTGATTGACCCAGGCCACAACAACATTTACGGATTAGGTGAGTCATGTATTCAGAGCCTATTTGGCTTTAGTTTCTATAGTGTTCATCAGCTACAATGAGTCTACTCAAGGATCCGACAGAAGCATGATTGACATTTAGAGTTTGGTTTCAGATTTGTGGGCCAGCAGGTTACTTTAGATGGTTTGTGAAAGGTTCTTTTTGGTTGTGACATCCATGGTTAGATTGATTCATTACATTTTTATTTTCTGATGGGTTGATGGGATAGGTATGAGTTTCTAAAGGTCTAGTCATGTGGATTTCAGCATTGATTGGGCTCTGCAAGTTATGGGCCAGAAGTTGTGGTATATTGAGATGCTTTTAGAGTTGGTGGTTTGTATGCTGGTACAATAGGGTAGATTTTTATAGCTAGAAGGCGGTAAAGATTAGAGTTTATGAGTTTTTCAATGGCTAAGCGCAACCTTTGACTTCGGGATCCTTTCCTTTGCTTTTAGGTTAGTTTGACTTGGTATTCGTGACATGACATATTTTTTTCTGAGTGGCAAGGCTAGTAAGGCAACCTTAGATCTGGATGGTGTTTTGAGAATTTGGAGCAACAACGGTGTTACTAGAATTTGGAGTTTATTTAATGGCTATGACTTTGTGGTAGGCTTGTCGTACTCCTTATAGAGATTTGGATGTTGTTTTGGTCTTTATGGACAGGTATCTCTAGTTTACTCACTTTTGACTGGTTCAGACTTGGCACAGTTCAACGAGGTTGGTTTTGGTCTATCTTTGGGAGATCATCTTTTGATATGGGGTGTTTATCCATATCATTTCTGGCCACGGTGTGTAAATTGCAATTGAGTCTCGATAATTGGTTTAGATGAGTTTGGGTATCGAGGTTGATCTCAGTGCAGCTGTCCATCCATAGTTTGATAGTCAAATGAAAGAAGACTACTCTATTTCTCAAGGATATGCTACGGGCATATATTATGGGTTTTAAAGATTAGTAGGACCAGTGCGTGGCTTGGGTAGAGTTTGAATATAAAGGTAACCTCATTCGAGGTTAAGTGTGGTAGGAGATATAGGTTTCCTGTGGGTTATTGATTTGTTTGAGGTTATCCTGGGTGATAGACTTGTTGCGTGACTTCATGTTAATGTACAGATGATTCAGGGTAGGCAGAAGGGCTATGCGGATCAAAGGACTCATGAGTCAGGGTGTTGAGGAGGTGTCTTTTGGAGTTAGCCTGTTACTAGTTCTGTGTGATGATCGCCTTGGTATCTGTCTTGTGTTAATGCATTCTGGTTTAGTTTCTTGAGGTTTGGATTAGTTGATTAATATTTTAGGCTTTTGAGTTAGAGGGTGTTGCTTTTCTAGTTTGGTGCGTAAGGATTTAAGGTTTAAGTAGTTTTCCTTGGGTACAACTCTGTGGGTCATCGTTTGGTCGATGAGGCTCCTTCGAAAGCCAAGATCGACATACGGACCTAATATCCTTCCATTTTTGAGCCTTCAAGTGCTTCCCATTTCTTAACTTTCGAGGATGAAAGTTTTTTTAGTAGTGGATGTTGTAATGACCTTCCAGATCATTTCTCAATTTTCATGCGTTTTCTGCATTTTGAACTTTCCCTCAATGACTAAAGGTCATTTATGACTTGTAGGACTGACAATTAGGTTCCCAGGTTATTCGTTTGTGTTTTATAAAAGTTTCCCTATTTTGAAACTCTTAAAGTTGGTAGAGTTGACTTTGCTCAATATTAAGAGAAGACAACCTTGGATGGGAATTTAGTCAACGTTGTTAGCTTTGAAACTTTGACTTTGGGCTAGAAGGACCTTTGGTTTGGGTCCCAAGGATTCCAGACTCATTTTGGGCTATGGGGTTCTTTTTGGTTAAAAGTTGGTTTTTGGGCGTGGCGCCCACTTTTTGTTATAACGATCTCTGTTGGATATTTTGTCGGTTCTGTTGAATTTTGAATGTTGTTTTTGGTTGAGTAGCATAATTTTTTTGCATTCGCGAGACCCTGGATTAATCCTGAGGGTCTATTAGGTGAATATTTGGACTTGTTGTTTCTTCTGGATCTGCTATTGCTGGTGGTTCTGCTTTTCTGAACTTTTCTCACATTTGTGATGGGCGATTTTGCAGACTTTCTCCACTTTCATGGAGGCTGCATTTGCAGGATTTCTCCGCTTTTGTAGAGGCCGCATTTGCGAACCTTCTTCGCATTTGAAGAAAAACCTCCGCTTTTGCAGAGGTAGTTGTTATATAAAGCAGTCCACCTCATTTTATCCTCACTCACACCAAAACCCCCATTGTTGCTAGAGCTTGGCAGCTTCTTCTAAGGTGGTTGTTCACACTCACTATTCTCGATGAGTGCGTTATATTCCCCCGCTTCTTTTTCAATAATATTTCGTGTTTATCCTTCATATATTTCGTTAACTTCCTTGTTAAATTCCCTTGATCTAGTGAATTTTTGGGGCTGTTTTGAGCCCCAAAATTAGTCGCGTTTGTGCCAAAATTTTGGGCATGGGTTTAGAAACCGGTTGCGAACATATTTACGAATTTTGTTTTCTGTTTCATAAAGCAGGCCCCGAGGGTCATTTTTGGACACAAGTTTTGGCCTAATTTTCCATATATTAATATAGGTGTCATTATTCTTGTCTTGACACCTAAATTATGTTTATGATAGCGTGAATGCAGTTGGAGGCTTCTCGGGGGAGATAGGCTCCGGTCTTGTAGATTTTGTGTGCGTGTTGGGCTTCCAGGTAGGTTACGGCTTACCTACTTTTAGACTTGGCTCTTAAAAGGTATTTGTACGGTAAATTGCTAATTTGTGATGTGGGTCTTTGTGGTTTGAATATATTAATTTGGGTATTTAATTCTTATAGCTTATTTAGGGCTTTAGAGTAAGATATCAATTGGGAATCCTTAGTTTAGGTTGTAGCTCCTTCCTTAATATTTGGCATAGTTTCATGGTAGTTCTGGGTTTAGAATTCTTTTCCCTAGCTTAGCGTAGGCTGGTGGTAGTTTGGGGTGATTAGATTGGGGAGCCTTAGTATAGGGTTAGGAGAGGACTTCACGGTAGAATAACCCTTTTGTTTTTTCTTTATATTTATATTTTACCACTTTTCCGTCATTTTACTTTTTGGTTTTGTTTGTTGTATATTATGGGCCCAAAGCTATAAATGCGCGACACCAGGTCAGCATGAATTCTCCCCTTCTCCTTAATTATGGTTTGTGTCTTGTCATAGTATAACTTTTGATTGATGGTTAGAGTTAGGGTAGTCTTGGCTTGTTTCTTGCCTTAGCTTAAATTTTGGGTTAGTGAACCACCTTAGGTTGAATTTCTCTTAGGTTTGGGAGTTGGTGTAGTGTTTTCCCTATAGTACCTACCTTAGGATAGTATCTTTGCTTTAGTGCGTAGACTTTGGTTGTCCTTTGTGATATATTTTGGCTTGGTTATACCCTTTGGCTGTTTATTCATACTTTAGCATGGCATATGGTTGACTTGATTTTTGAAATACTAGTTTTGGTCAAAAAGAGGATTTATGGAATATGTTAAATGATTTTTGGTTTTCTTAAAAGGAATTTGGCCTATTTTTAGAAAGACTGATTTGTTAAACTTGCATGTCCGAGGAGACCCGTGTTTTGGACAGTTTGACTACTTATTTAAACATGCATGCCCAAGGAGTCACATGTTCCAGGTGGTTTTACTGGCACTCATGATTTCATTACTCTATTATCTATGCTCTCTTATTCGTCCGATGAAGATTTTGGGCTTGCATTACGCTCTTACCCGTGTTTTATTATTTGTTTGATGATGATTTTGGGCTTGTATCACATTGGTCACATATTGCACCTCACCATCTCATATTGCATATCATGGAACATTTTTGCACCCCCTTTTTTTAATCAGGTTGATTGCTAGTTAGTATTTTGTGTTGCTTGCATCCTCTGGGCTTGTGGGGGCCCAGTTTGATTTTTTGTTATTGAGTGTACCTTCTGGGTCATAAGGGCCCGGTTAGGTTTAATTGTTGCCATTCGTATTTTCCCAAGGTATGTACTTTATGCTCTCCCCTGTTATTTAGTTAATCACTTTATATCTCCTACTGAGTTATTCTTGTGTAGTTATAGTAAGCGGGCTAAGCTTCGGCAGATTAACCTATTTCTTACCCTTCTTTTCTAACATTTAGTTTATTCACTTTTATTATACTTATATCTTATTTGAGCTCAGTCGGCCTATGATGCCTACTAGGTACTGGGTGGTTTTTGTACTCATGCTACACTTATGCATCTTTTTCTGATGTAGATCTTAGTGTAGGTTATTGCCATTGATGTTATCCTCGAGCAATGTTGCTGATTAGAGAAACATGGTGAGCTCTTGGCGATTGGAGTTGATCCATCTCCTTATACTTTTGGACTTGTCTTCTGTTGTACTTTCGGAGACTATTCTGTATTTATTATGCCTCTCTAGTACATCTATGTTGTATCAACTCTTGTACCGGCTGATACCAGGTTTGTGGGAAATTCTTGTCTATTTTCTTCTCTCCCCTCCCTATCTATTTTTATGCTTGTTCAGTTATCTTCCATTTTTTATTGTTGTACTTCTGCTTTTGTTTCATTTTTTTGTTAGCCCGTTACTTGCAGTTCCGGGCTAAGGGTTTGACTTACTTACTGGGGGGTTATAGTAGGTGCCATCATGACTAGAGAAATCGGGTCGTGACATTACTGCAATGTACTAAAATCTGTTCACATTCATTTAAAATGCATAGCTGCTCCCTAAATGCACTACGTGCTGCACTTAATTTTGAATCGAGTAGATTCTCGTTACTCTTTCAAAACATTATCTGAAACTATCAAGGATAATTCATGAACACCAACTTATTTACGACACTCAAAGTAAGCCCAAAGATCATTAATTTGGTATATAGTGCACCACATAACTCTTTATAGTTTAAGAGATATACTCATTTAAGGTATTAAACTTAATTCAGAACTTTTTTTCGAGGTGCTACACACTTCGATCCGTGACATTAGGTAGATATGCTACTCCGATCTATAACATTGGGCAGGCGAGCCACTCTGATCCATATGAAATGCAGTGCATAAGTGATGTATCGGCGTTCTATGACACATTTGACTCTTTTAACTAAGAATATTCGTGAGTTTTCAAGCAACCATTGTTGTTTTTGATGGTTTTATGTTTAACTTGCAGGAAATTGACCCAAGATAGAAAATGGCTTAAAAAGTATCAAAACAGCCCACTGCTTAAGGTTGGTGACTCACCTGAAGAGTCACCACGGACTGGTTCCACTAAGTCAAAACAACCCACTGGTTAAGGGTGGTGACTCAACTGAAGAGTCACCACAGACTTGGTGAATCACCAGACAGACCACCACACCAAGACAGAAGCTTCAGCTCACTGTGTAGCCATAACGATTTCCATGATGAGTCATCAAAGCCATGACGTCTCATCACAGTGAACCATAAAGATAAGACAGAATATCTACATAAAACACATTTGACAAATGAGTTTTACACTAAAGTCGTCAACTTGAAGCAGAGAAGGAAGCTAAATTGGTTAGGCTGATGACTCATTGTGATGAATCGTCATGAGCCTGGCGAGTCATCAAGTAAACTGTCAACTTGAAGCAAGACTCCAAAATTATATTTTTGGAAGTTTATTTCCTAGACTATTATAAATACCTAGTGTTAAGGTTATTTTATTATTCATTACCCAATATTTTGTGACATGTTTTGGTCGAGTTTGAGTGGAGAAAACACGACACAACACATTTTCTTCTTCCTCTTCCATTATTCTTTGGATTTTGGCTTATTGTTCTTTGATAATTGAAGCTTGTGTTCATATATTGTAAGAATCTTCTCTTATTATCATGAATACTCTTATATGTTCTTTCTCTACTAGCATGAATAGCTAACTTCGCACAACTAGGGTTGTGGGAGCCATGGCAAAGCAATGATCTAGGGTTCGGGTGATGTTGGGTTCAATATATATTGCATAGTACGTTGTTAATCTTATGTTTTTATCATTTTCTAATGGTTGCAAACATTAGAATAAGTCTAGGTTTGATTTGCTTGAATAAAGGAATTAATATCTGGAAAATTGGATTAACAACAAGGATTCGGGACTACTAACTCCCGTCTAATGATTGATGCTCTAGCGAGGTTAATCTACTTAGGGTATAAATCGAGTTTTATAATTGTAATCTTTTAAAGTTTGAGAGAATTGAAAATATAATACGTCTATTTGTTTGAGAAACATTTAGACGTAAGAACGATTTCAATTACTTCGTATTAAGCATATGAAAAGAACTCCGTTGAACTCTATCCCGAGGTTGTTGAGTGAGACATGGTGAACACATCCCTTTTTCACCTCTTCTACTGAATTTTTCTCGTTGATACTTGCAATTTTTTATTTGAAACAAACAAAGATTGATCAATACAACCCCCCCCCATTTTCTGGAAACTATTAAGACTATGGCCAGTGCACTGGAAATAGGGGAGAAGTTGATGACTAGGGGGGCTTGGGGGAGTAGTGGGGATGTGGATAATATGTGGGATACGACTGCTAGTTGCATAAGGGAGACAGCTAGAGAGGTGTTGGGCATCTCGAGAGGTCGTTCTGGCAAGCATCGAGGGGACTGGTGGTGGAATGGGGAAGTAAAAGGAAAGGTGGAGGCTAAAAAGGGGTCATATGCAAAGTTGGTAGAGAGTAAGGATGAGGAGGAGAAGCGAAGGAATAGGGAGGCATATAAGATAGCTAGGAAGGAGGCTAAGTTAGCGGTAACGGCAGCTAAAACGGCAGCCTTTGAAATCTTATACGCGGATTTAGAGGATAAAGGTGGGGATAAGAAGTTATACAGGTTAGCAAAGGCTAGAGAGAGGAGGACTCGGGACCTTGACCAAGTGAAGTGCATCAAGGACGAAGATGGAAAAATACTAGTAGATGAGGTACTCATTAAGAGGAGATGTCAGTCTTACTTCCATGGACTCTTGAATCAAGAGGGGGACAAAAGCTTTGTGCTGGGAGATTTGGCACACTTAGAGAGGCGTCGTGACTATGATTATTGTAGCCGTATAAAGGTTGAAGAGGTTAAGGTTGCGATTCGTAAGTTGCGAAGGGGTAGGGCGACGAGTCCAGATGAGATTCCCGTTGATTTTTGGAAGGGCTCGGGTGAGACAGGTGTGAAGTGGCTAACCGTGTTGTTCGATGGTATTTTCAGAACGGCAAAGATGCCTGAAGCTTGGAGATGGAGCACGATGATTCCTTTGTACAAGAACAAGGGCGATATTCAGAGTTGCAATAACTATAGGGGTATCAAATTACTAAGCCACACTATGAAGGTCTGGGAGAGGGTGGTGGAGTTAAGGTTGAGACAGATCGTGCCTATTTCAGAGAACCAGTTCGGCTTTATGCCAGGACGCTCGACTACGGAAGCTATTCATCTCCTTAGAAGACTGGAGGAGCAGTACAGGGAAAGGAAGAAGGACTTGCACATGGTGTTCATCGATCTAGAAAAGGCGTATGATAAAGTCCCTAAGGAGGTCCTTTGGAGGTGCTTAGAGGCTCGAGGTGTACCCGTGGCGTATACCAGATCAATTAAGGACATGTATGAGGGGGCCAAGACTCGCGTTAGAACTGTGGGAGGAGATTCGGAGCACTTTCCCGTGTTAATGGGGTTGCACCACGGTTCGACCCTTAGCCTGTTTCTATTTGCCTTGGTAATGGATGTATTGACGCGGCAAATACAAGGTGAGGTGCCATGGTGCATGTTATTTGCGGACGATGTAGTTTTGGTGGACGAGACTCGCGGAGGAGTTAATGCTAAGTTGGAGGTTTGGAGACAGACCCTCGAGTCAAAGGGGTTTAGGGTGAGCAGGACCAAGACTGAATATATGGAATGCAAGTTCAGTGAGGCGACTCAGGATGATGACGTAGAAGTGAAGCTGGATACACAGGTCATCCAAAAGAAAGGGAGTTTCAAGTATCTTGGGTCTATTATCCAGGAAAATGGAGAGATTGATGAGGATGTCACTCATCGTATTGGTGTTGGGTGGATGAAATGGAGGCTCGCATCTGGAGTCTTGTGTGATAAGAAGGTGCCTACTAAACTTAAAGGCAAATTCTACAGAGTGGTAGTCCGACCAGCTTTGTTGTATAGAGTAGAGTGTTGGCCAGTAAAGAACTCCCATATTCAAAAGATAAAGGTGGCGGAGATGAGGATGTTGCGATGGATGTGCGGGTTTACTAGGAGAGATAGGATTAGGAATGAGGATGTCCGAGATAAGGTGGGTGTGGCATCGGTGGAAGATAAGATGTGGGAAGCGAGGTTGAGATGGTTCGGACATGTGAGGAGGAGAGGCACGGATTCTCCAGTGCGGAGGTGTGAGAGGTTGGCTGTGGATGGTTACAGGAGAGGATGAGGTAGACCGAAAAGTATTGGGGAGAGGTGATTCGACAGGACATGGCGCAGTTGCAGCTTACCGAGGACATGACCCTAGATAGGAAGGTGTGGAGGACGCGGATTAGGGTAGAAGAGTAGTAGGTAAAAGTGTGTGTAGGCTAGAAGGTAGGAGTGTTTTTCCTTATTGTCCCGACTAGTAATTGTAGTGCTACGCTTATAGTTTATTGTTCTTGGATTTCTCGTGGTAGTATTTTGTGGCAGTGCTCTGTTTCTGTCTGTTGTTTGTTACTACATATTATTTCCTATCGTCTCTTGTAGTTTTATCTTGTATTTTTACCCTGTATCATTGTTACGTCCTTTGTAGCCTATTTTTAGACTGTTTTGTCTTGAGCCGGGGGTCTATCGGAAACAACCTCTCTACCTCACCCCTGAGGTAGTGGTATGGACTGCGTACACTCTACCCTCCCCAGACCCCACGCTGTGGGAATACACTGGGTATGTTGTTATTTGTTGTTGTATTAATTATTAGTCATCTAAGTCACTAACGACTTAATTTGCACCTTATTCACTGTGGGATCTACCCCAACCTTTGTTGGGTTCTATATTTGACAACGACTGCTTATGCTTCTTTATTGAGGTGTAATTTGGGTGTTATCAAATTTTGGCGCCGTTGCCAGGGAATACAATTGTTTATTAAGTCCGGTGTGATTATTTGACTCTTAGTCATATTTTCTGCTTTTACTTTTATTTGTTGTTTTTGTGACTGCAGGGTACATATTTGTGCATGCCAAGTACTCGATGCTCGGGTTACCCAATCTTACCATACAACCCTGAGCTTGCAAGGACTTTGAGGCTAAACATGAATGCACAACAGCGTGAAGCAGTAAGGCTTCAAAACCCTGCTGCTGATCAACAGAACCTGAAAAATGCTAACATCGAGGATGCTACTGCTTTAGGTGATGATGTAGCTGAGGAGCTGAGACAGGATTAATTTAGAGCCCAACTGGCAGATGTCGCTTCCATCTATTCCAAAAACTGCTCCTGCTTCGGAGACCCTGGCGGTCTCCAACATTGTACTAGACTCTAAGGCCTAAGGGCTACATAGGTATTTCTTTCTCTCACAGTTTTTGCTTTCATATGTATTCATTAGGCAAAATGCATGAGTATAACTTGAGGGTGTTGGGAGACCTGTGAGTCTATCACCACCGAGGGTTTTTGTTGTCGTGTTTCATTTCCCTTTGATGTGCTATCTAGTAGAACCAGCATGTTTAGGTTATTGTTTAAATTTTGTTTGTGTTGTGTTGTGGTGTCTATAGTAAGCATGGTTTTGGCAAGTTGAACTAAAAGGAGCCCCCTCCAAAAAAATGTTGAATTTGTACTTATGTTTGAAATGGTTAACTGTTCTGGATCCCTGAATGTCATTGTGTGGTTGTGATTGTGAAAATTATGCTTAAGCCGAGCTATTATTTTGATAGTTGTTAGTGGTATGATTTCTTGGTGCCAAGTGTGTGTGAGCTTATTGTAATAGATTCTTACTCTGTCCATGCATCTAGAACTTGCCCGGTCTATTTTTTTAAGTTTGAAGTTAGTTGCTTAGGAAAGGATCACAGGCCCTTTTTGTGTGCAGTCCACTTAGCCTAAAAGACCGTACAAATGAAAATAATCCCTTTGATCCCTGTTTGAGCCAAAGTTGACTTTGTTCTTTCTATAACCTCTTACCTTTTCCTTTTAACTTTGAATCTTTATTTTGGCCCTGGTCCTTCCTTGGACATCGTGCACCTCAACTCAGGCAATTATCCTAAGTTAAGAGTGGCTACTGTAGAGGTACATGATAAAAAAAATGGGGTTGTGCTTAATTTGTTGTTGTTTGGATAGAAAGTGCAGGTGTGTGCAAAATGAAAAGACTGAAAAAGAACTGAAAAAGACAGAAAAAGAGTTATCAAGTTAAAAAGTCCACACCTGTAACTAGAAATAAGGAAATCAAAGGCGAATAAGAGTGGATGAAATAAGTTTGAGTGGAAATAATAGGGCGATGATTAGAAGGAGGGTTTAGTAACTATTCCCCAAATGTATCCTACCTGCACCTGAAGCCTCATTACAAGCCAAAACAAGTCCTGTTGTGATCCTGAGCGGCTTTCTGAAAAACTAAAATAGAATAGAAAGAGCAAGCCTATGGTATCACATGTGCACAGTTTGAAATCATTTGTGAGTGTTAGCGTCTTACTTAGTCCCAAAATCTTGTGGGGGGGACACCTTTGTGGTGAGCGAACCGGGATTTCGGAATAATCTACTGATTGTTGGGATAACTGCTTTGTGTATATGTAAATAATTCTATCATATCAGAATGACATGCTTGTGTCCTTACAAGTCAATCTTTCGAACACTTGTGGAGTACCGGGGAGCTTGATTTAAATTGATTAAACTGTTGAATGACCATGGTTTGGAAGAGACATGTTGGTTGTATTCTTAGTTGAGTCGTCTCTTTTGTTTTTGTTGTCATGTTGCTTGAGGACAAACGAACGTTTTAAGTTCATAGTTTTGATGTATCGGCGTTCTGCGGCACATTTGACTCCTTTAACTAAGAATAATCGTGAGTTTTCAAGCAACCATTATTGTTTTTGATGGTTTTATGTTTAACTTACAGGAAATTGAACAAAGATAGAAAATGGTTGAAAAAGTATCAAAACAGCCCACTGGTTAAGGGTGGTGACTCACCTGAAGAGTCACCATGAACTTTTTCCACCAAGTCAAAACAGCCCACTGGTTAAGGGTGGTGACTCACTTGAAGAGTCACCACAGACTTGGTGAATCATCATGCAAACCACCACACTAAGGAAAAAGCTCAAGTTCACTGTTTAGCCATGACGATTGCCATGACGAGTCGTCAAAGCCATGATGACTCGTCACAGTGAACTGTCAAGACTAGACAGAATTTGTACATAAAATGCATTTGACAAATGAGTTTTACACTAAAGTTGCCAACTTGAAGCATAGAAGGTAGCTAAACTGGTTAGGCTGATGACTCATTGTGACAAGTCATAAGCCTGATGAGTCGTCAAGCAAATCGTCAACTTGAAGCGGGACTCCAAAATTATATTTTTGGAACTTTATTTCCTAGACTACTATAAATATCCAGTGTTTAGGGTTATTTTATTATTCATTAAAAAATATTTTGTAACACGTTTTGGACGAGTTTGAGAGGAGAAAACATGACACAACACGTTTTCTTCTGCCTCCTCCATTGTTCTTGGTATTTTGGCTTATTATTCTTGGATAATTGAAGCTTGTGTTCATATATTGTAAAAATCTTTTCTTATTATCATGAATACTCTTATCTTCTCTTTCTCTACTAGCATGAGTAGCTAACTTCCCACAACTAGAGGTGTGGAAGCCATGGCATAGCAATGATCTAGGGTTCGCGTGATGTTGGGTTCAATATATATTGCATAGTACGTTGTTAATCTTATGTTTTTATTGTTTTCTAATGGTTGCAAACATTAGAACAAGTCTATGTTTTATTTGCTTGAACAAAGGAATTAAAACCCAGAAAATATGATTAACAACAAGGATTCTGGACTACTAACTCCCGTTTAATGATTGATGCTCTATCGAGGTTAATCTACTTGCAGTATAAATTGAGTTTTGTAATTGTAATCTTTTCAAGTTCGAGAGAATTGAAAAGATAATACGTCTATTTGGTTGAGAAATGTTAAGACGTAAGAACAATTTCAATTACTTCGTATTAAGCATATGAAAAGAAATCCGTTGAACTGTAGCCCGAGGTTATTGAGTGAGCCATGGTGAACACATCCCTAGTTCACCTCTTCTACTGAATTTTACTCGTTGATACTTGCAATTTGTTATTTGACACAAACAAAGATTGATCAATACAAACTCCCCCATTTTCTGAAAACTATTGATTATTAGTCATCTAAGTCACTAACGACTTAATTTGCACCTTATTCCCTGTGGGATCGACCCCAACATTTGTTGGATTCTATATTTGACAACGACCGCTTATGCATCTTAATTGAGGTGTAATTTTGGCGTATCAATAAATGCAGGCGTGCAACAGTGTTCCCGAAAACATATAATATCATATCAAGCAAGTAAGTCATTTTATGAGCTTCCCTTTTCAATATAGTTTCATTACTATAGCTTGTGAAGGAGTGAACCCCGATCCCCCGAATATAAACTTTGTATTTCAAAAAATAATCAAGTTAATTGCATTTCATGTTTTAATTTCTAATTCTAGCGAGGATTACAAAAATCATCATATCAGCTCAATGTACAGTTAGGAAACCTATTTACACATGTCTTCGCAAAAATTTCGACTATAAATCCATAAAGGAGAGTATAATTAATCAATTAACACATACATTAATCAAAAAAATCATCGAAGTCATATAAATTATGCTTTCAAGGCAATAAAATAGTTCCAACAAGTCAAATAGTCAGATAACCCTTAACATTGCACTTGTATTCGGATAGATGCTCGTCATTTTATTTATACGGGGACCCTATTTCCAATTTGTCTATTACACATAGTCAACAAATACTAACACTTCATAAGTCAAAAAAAGTCTCAACTTACCTTAAACAAAGCACAATGAGCAAAATCAAAGCATTTCCCTTCTGTAAAGCTTCTGAATGAGCCCAATCTGATTAATACGTATTTTACATTAGAAAACAAATCCATGAACATCCATATTATTAAACTTACATCTTAGGCCCGAAAATTCAACCCCGAGACAGCAAGGGAAAACATAAAATATTATTTAAAAAATAGATTACCCATAAGGTAAGGAACTCAAATTTAAAATTTTGTTGAGAATAGAGTTCAAATCGACCCTCAAATCATCAAAATAAAATTTCTTAACTTTAGACCCCAAAATCTCTATTTTTTATGCTCATACACATTTTAAATGATAAAGTAATCAATAAATCAAAAATTGATGCCAAAATTAGTTTACCCACAACATAAGACCTTCAATATAAGATTTTATCAAAAATTAAGCCTGGATCAACCTCCGACAACAACAATAACATACCCTGTGAAATCTCACAAAGTGGGGTCTAGGAAGGGTAGAGTGTACACAAACTTTACCACTACCTCATAAGACCTTTGGCTCAAGTGAAACAAATCAAAGTAGTGATTGATACAAAATATGACAGTGAAGAGAAACATAACAACTAATATCAAAGCAGTATAGAGCATATATGCAAAAAACCATAACATCAACAAGAAGGTGCAAACACCTAACTATAGCAAGCAACAGGTGATACCAAATACTAAAAGATACAAAGACTACATGAATAGTCTAATACTATGACAAACACGATGCTCTAGACTAACACTAGGCCAAAGACTACATGAATAGACTAATATTCTAAGACATACTCAACTACCTACTAATCTTCTACCCTTATCCACGACCTCTACACCCTAATCTAAGTTAATGTCCTCGGTAAAATGAAGATGCGCCATGTCCTGTGTAATCACCTCTTTCCAATACTTCTTAGGCCTACTTCTGCCTCTTCTTTTCTGCCACTATATCCAACCGCTCACACCTCCTAACTAGGGCATCCACAAGTCTCCTCTTCACATTCCCAAACCATCTCAGCTAGTCCTCCCACATCTTTTCCACTATATAGGTCACTCCAACTTTGTCCCAAATATCCTCATTCCTAATACTATATGTAATACACCATACCTTTAAACATATGTACGACTAAGGCAACGATGATGGATTTATTTGAAACTGTGAAAATGAGGGTGAATTTGAGCCAAATTCTAAGTATCCAACAATACTAAAGTTAAAAATATAGTTTGAGGGAACGATACCTGAAAAGGCAATTGAAGTTGGAAATAAGAAAGTGGCCTACTTGCTAAAGTTATGTGTTTCACCTACTAGCATAAATGTCTTACGTGTCTAGAATTTCTACATGATTAAGTTATTTATTTTTACGTCCTACTTGCTTGAGCTACATGAATATAATTCTACACTTAATGAATGGGATAAAGGAAATATGGCCCAAAACTTATAAGATATCAAGTAGGTGGATCACCTGCTTTGACTTCTTTTTGGCCAAAATTGAAATCAAATGGAGAACTGGGCTGGGGAAATGTTCAAGGCCTAAAAGCCATCTGAATTATGTCAATATATATCAAAAAAAATTAGCTCATATACCAGATTTTTCAATAAGCTAAAGAACACACAAATCTCTCTCTCTTTTAACTCTTCTTGGCAGCCCTTTTTTTCCATTTAGGGTTCTTGAGTTCTTCCTCTTGGTTATCAAGCTTCAAGGTAAGTTTTTGGTTGTACTTTCTCATGGTTTTGATATGGAAAATATGGTGTATAAAGGCTCCACACATTTTTGGAGTTTGGACAGCCTTTGGTGAAAGAAACTCCTTGGCAGCCCCTTTCAACATGGTAGCATTTTCACTTGTTTTCTTATGTTTTTAAGGTTTTGTTGTGAAGAGAAAAGTTAGAATTTGAGAGGTGTAGTATTGATACTAAATTTACAGAAAAATAAAGGTAAATTTATGCCCTACACCCCTTATTATATGTGTGAAGAAAGAGGCAAGGCAATTCTAGACATAATGTTTAATAACTTACTGGGAGGGTAATCGGAAGCCGTGAGTTCAAGTTATTCTAAGTTTGTTGGGATGTTTGGTGGATGTATTATATGTGCTTTTGTCTGTATTATTTGTACACCACATAGTTGGAGTTGATTCTGGCTGTTTTGAGATTGGAATTGAAGAGTGTGGCGATACGCCGAGTTTTTAACTATCATGCGAACATGTTGCCCGTTTAAATAAAGCAGACTATTTTGCGAGCTCCATATGGTTATTAGCTACCATAAATATTTCCAATATTTATCTAACTTATTTATATAATAAGATAAGGTAATTATAAAGAATCATAAGTATAAAGATAGTTCGACGAGCATAAGAGCGCCCAATAGCCGACATGTTTCTGATATGTGTAGACAGTGTTTATGGTCTATGTGTAATAGTTATACCACTTGTTTTGTATAGCTTATCTTCTGGTAGGAAGAGGTACTATCCACTAAAGTTTCTCGAGTCCAGAATTAAGGTATGTAAGGCTAAAACCTCTTTTACCGTAAGGCAGGACCCTATGTCACATGTTTTCCTACAAGGATCTATATAGTTTATATTATTTAGAGAATGGTATTCAGTTTTTATGTGCCCTATTATTCATAGTAATTACCCCTGCATGTCAGTTTTTCATTGTCCATACATTCAGAGTATTTGAGCTAATTATTATGAGTCATAGTATTCACATAGTCATCAAAGCTATATATGTGCCTTCATTTGTATTTCGTAGAACTCATATAGTACATTTTTTATATGTCTCTATAGATAATTCTCTTGTCATAGTACATATATGTTGATTCACTTAATCATATATTACCACCGATTACTCAGAGTTCATAAATTATCATTCAGAGCTTACTATTTGTACAATTGATTTCACTTATAATTAATTATTTAGAGGCCCTCATGGCATCAGCTGTGAAGATATAAATTAAGCGATGGCGACGGAAGTTCAAAGATATTATATACACTTGAATCATGATGTTACGCTTCCTTGTGCACATGGATGAGACCACAGACCCTCATTGTTAAGCCTACAGGTATATCAGCCTATTATGGCTATACACCCTCAGAGTAGAGCCATATATGGCATACTAGCCTGCAGGCTGACCCTTAGAGTTGAGCCTTAATGTCATACCTTCAAAGATCATAGACTACGAGACTTAACATTTTAATATGCAATTTGGAGATAACAGAATTCATATGCTATCCAGTTGACATAAACCCCTTGAGGCTCATATGCAGAGGCTATCATATATTCATTTGAAAGTACCTAAGTTAATTCATTCCACTGAGAATTGTATCATTTGATCCCATATTAATAAAGAACCAAGAAGAGACTTGCATAATAATTTTAGAGTAATTTTTTATGATTTATAGTTTTATAGGTTACTTCCTGGCAGAGGCATATCTCAGTTTAGCACAGTATTGATTCTTTCATTATGCTATGTTTACTATACTTGTTATTCTATTTTCCTTACATACCAGTACATGTTTTATATGTAGTGACACCCCTATGATATGGGGTGCTGCATTCTTTTAAATGTAGGACCTGGTACACAGAGTTGTAGACCTCCTCAACAGGCACTATCGTGTATAAGCAGAGCAGTCGGTGAGCTCCATTTCCCTCTGGAGCTAATTTAGAGATGATACTCTCTTTTGTTGTACATATTTGCATAGTATGGGTATGGAGGGATACTGTCCTGACAACTTGATAGTTGCATAGTTTCTTATTCTTTTAGAGGCTTCGTGGATACTATAGTATGATCATTTTGTATCAGTTGGTCATAGGCCATTGTAAACGCATGTATCATTCTATTATTTATCTCTAGTGGATTAATCCTTGATATATCATCTGTGATAGATTACCTTCATAGCATATTTATATATGGTAGTTGTCTGTCCTATCAAGACTTGGGGCTTGACATACTTGGTATCAGAGCCTAGGTTCAAGCATCCTAGGTAATTGTCTATGAAGCCATGTCTAGTAGCACCTTTCTTATACATGTAGTGAGAGCCACATCCATAAGTAGGGGGTTGCTATTTAGGAAATATGACCTTTCATGTTCTAGATTGTGCCATAGAGAAAAGTTACAGGAAATTGATTCTGATTCATGCATTAATCTTTAACTACAGAGATGCCTGCAAAGAAAAAGACTCGCACTAGTCAACGATTTACCATAACCCAGAGGCAGGTCCTAGTACACAACCACCTATTGTTGAGGATCAAACAGAGGCCAAGGGTGGCACCGTTAGATAAGTTATCCCAAATCCATAACCACAACAAGCAGAAGGGCCTACAAGAGCCCTAATGCCTCCAACCCCTCCATCATACCCCTCAGACCAGGATGTCAGGAGAGCCATTCATTTTCTCACCAAGATAGTTGCTTCTCAATCCTGGAGACAGAAAGAAGTATTCCCTAGTATATCTTTCCAGGGAGAGGCATTTGGTTCCCATGTTCGAGAGTTCATGCATATGGCCCCTCTTATTTTCATGAGTTCTAAACCAACTTAGGATCCATAGATATTCATTAATGAGATTCAGAAAATACTCAGGGTCATGCACGTGTCTGATATAGAGGCAGTTGAGTTAGCAATATTTCAGCTTAAAGACGTGGCGACAACTTGGTATGACATATGGAAAGATTGTCGAGGAGAAGATGTACCTCCACTGGTTTAGAAGGAATTTACAGAGGCCTTTTAAGATCATTTCTTCCCTCAGGAGATTGGAGATGCAAAGGTTGAAGAATTTTGGGCACTTAAGCAGAATAAAATGATTGTTAAAGAGTACAACATCATATTCACTCATCTATCTAGATTTTCACCAAAGATGGTTAGAACTATACATGCCATGGTACATTAATTTATGGGTGGACTTAAATCTGACTTGATACGACCTTGTTCTATCACGACATTAGATAAAGAAATAAGCATTTCTCGGATAATGACATTTTCATAGAAGACTGAGGAGCTTCAACAAAAAATTGGAGGAGAGTGTGAGTGAGATTATAGTAAGATGGCCAAACCATCTGGCATTTATTAGGGCTGTGATAGTGCATCTTCCAGTAGAGGGCCACAAAGACCACCACCACCAGCCTATTCTACCACTCGACCTCCCATCCAGTCCCGGAGGCCGAGGCCCGAGTATAACTACTAGTCTAAGGAACCAAGTCCATAGTTTCAAAGAGGTAAGGGTCAAGGATTACCATCGTAGGCCTATTGTAATTAATGTGGAAGGTCTCACCCTAGTGAGAGATGACTAGGCTCCAATGCTTGTTATTGGTGTGGAGTCCCTGGACATGTGATACAAAATTTTCCAATAATCAGAAAGAGAGATACTGAGAGAGAAGGTAAAGCATAGTCCACAGGATCCATGGTAGCATCATCATCAACTGCTCCTTGTTTATCTCATGGTCCTCAGGCACCAGTAGATAGGGTAGGGGCAGAGGCACAACTTTTGATTCAAGGTGGGGTCTGAACCATATGTATGCATTAGTAGGCCGATACAATTCTAAGGCATCACCAGATATAGCCACAAGTATTTTCTCTATCATCTCACATAATGTTTATGCATTGGTAGATCAAGGGGATACTTTGTCATATGTTACTCCATTCATTTCTAAAAAGTTTGGAGTAGGACCAGAATTATTATGTGAGACATTTTTTATATCAACTACAGTTGGAGAGTCAGTTATAGTTTGACGACTCTATAATAATTGCGTAGTGACGGTATGTGGTTGAGACACTATGGCAAATTGGTTTGATCTTTATATAACAGACTTTGATGTCATCAAGGGCATGGATTGGTTATCATCCTATTACACTGCACTTGATTGATGGGCTAAGATTGCTCAATTTCACTTTCTAGACGTGTCAGTCCTTGAATGGAAAGGTAGTGTCATGATACCTGTGGGTCGGTTCATTTCCTATTTTAAGGCTAGGAAGCTCATTTCCAAGGGATGTTTATATCACCTAGTCAGAGTAAGGGATATTGATGTTGATAAAGTGACACCGACTATTCAATCTATGACAATTATGAATAAATATCGAGATATATTCTCGGAGGTGTTTCCAGGAGTTCCTCCAGACAAAGAGATTGATTTTTGTATCAATGTAGATCCCGACACTCAACCTATATTGATTACACCCTATAGAATATCCCCAGTAGAGCTAAAAGAGTTGAAAGCACAACTGAAAGATCTCTTTGATAAAGGATTCATCCAACCTAGTATATCACTTGGGGTGCACCTATGCTATTTGTACAAAAGAAATATGGTTGAACAAAGTTACTATAAAGAATAAGTATCCACTTTAACAAATAGATGATTTATTTGATCAGTTGCAGGGTGCTAAGTGATTTTCAAAATTTGATTTAAGGTTTGGATATCATCTGTTAAAGATCAGAGAAGTTGATATTGCAAACACAACTTTCTGGACTCGGTATGGGCACATTGAATTTCTTTTTATGTCCTTTGGTTTAAGTAATGCCTCTGCAGCTTTTATGTATATGATGAATAGGGTCTTCAAACCCTTTGTAAACCTGATTGTTATTGTACTCATAGATGATATCCTTGTATATTCACGTGGCGAGGAAGACCATGCAGATCATCTTAGAGCAGTATTGCAGACTCTTAAAGAACATCAGTTATATGCCAAATTTTCCAAATGTGAGTTCTGGTTGGACTCTGTAGCTTTTCTTGGACATATGGTCTCTAGTGAAGGCATCAAAGTGGACTTTCAAAAGATTTAGGCTGTAAAGAATTGGCCTAGGCCCACTACTCTAACAGAGGTTCATAGTTTCTTGGGGCTAGCAGGTTATTACAGAAGGTTCGTTAAAGTCTTCTCTTCTATAGCTGCACCATTGACTAAATTAACACAAAAAGCAACAAAGTTTTAGTGGTCAGAGAAATATGAGTAGAGTTTCTAAGAGTTAAAAACATGTTAACTACGACATCAGTACTGACACTTCTAGAAGGAAAAGAGGGGTATGCTATTTATTGTGATGCTTTGGGAATTGGTCTAGGTTGTTTTTTAATTCAACATGGTAAGATTATAGCTTATGGCTTAATGCAATTAAAGAGACATGAGTAAAACTTTGTATCACATGATCTAGAGTTGGTTGCAGTTGTATTTGCACTAAAGATGTGGCGACATTATTTGTATGGGGTTCATGTTGATATATTTACTGATTATAAGAGCCTTTAATACATATTTAAGCAAAGGGAGTTAAATTTGAGGTAGAGGAGGTGGCTAGAACTCCTGAAAGTTTATGATGTTGATACTCTCTACCACCCAAGTAAAGCAAATATTATAGTAGATGCTATATGTCGCCAATCCATGGAAGCCTAGCATACTTGCTGGTAGCGAAGCATAATATAGTGAGAGAGGTTCATAAGCTATCAAGATTAGGTGTCTCATTAATTGACTCTGAAGATGGAGGCATAGTGGTTCAGAGTACTGAAGAGTCATCATTTGTAACATAGGTGAAGGAGAGACAATATGATGACCCGATATTAAAAAAGTATAATGAAGGTACTTTCCAACATAAAGTCACCACATTTAAGCTTGCAGGCGATGGTACTTTATGGTGCCAAGGTAGGTTGTGTGTTCCTAATGTGGATGGACTACGGGAGAAGATTTTGACTGACGCACATTATTTGCGGTATTTTATCTATCTGGGTACTAAAAAAAATGTATCATGATCTAAATAAAATCTATTAGTGGGACAACATGAGGAGAAATATAGCAGATTATGTGGCACAATGTTCTAATTGTCAACAAGTAAAAGTAGAGCATCAGCAGCCTGGCGGCCTAGCACAAACCATAAGAATCCCAATGTGGAAATGGGAGGCCATTAATATAGACTTCATCACAGGTTTGCCTTATTCTTTCCATACGCATGATTCAATTTGGGTGATCTTCGATCGATTAACAATATCATCCCACTTCTTACCTGTTAAATCCACCAGTACAACAGAAGATTATGCTAAGTTATATATAAAGTAAATTGTTCTCCTACATGGGACTCGTATGTCCATTATTTCTTACAGAAGTTCCCAGTTAATAGCTCACGTCTAGAAATATTTCAAGAAAGGTTTGGGTACTCAGGTTAATCTTAGCACAACATTTAATCCACAAATAGATGGCCAAGCCGAGTACAGTATTTAGACACTCGACGATATATTGAGAGCATGTGTTCTAGATTTCAAAGTCAACCGGGATAATCATTTTCCCCTTATCGAATTTGCATATAGTAATGGCTATTATTCTAGCATCCAAATGGCACACTTTGAAGCCCTATATAGGCGATGTTGCAAGTCTCCTATTGGCTGGTTTATGGTAGGTGAAGCACAGGTGCTTGATTAAGATTTGGTCCACCAGGCAGTTGAAAAACTTAAGTTGATTTATGAGCGATTGAAGACTGCTCAAAGCCACTAGAAATCTTGTTCATATATTCAGCACAGAGACCTAGAATTCTATATAGATGACTGGGTGTTCATAAAAGTCTCGCCTGTGAAGGGCCTTATGAGATTTGGAAAGAAAGGAAAGCTAAGCCCAAGATATATGGGCTTTACAAAATTGTACGAAGAGTTGGGCATGTGGCATATAAGGTGGAACTACCTCTAGAGTTAGCTACTGTAGCCTCCTCAACTAGACAGTGCCTCCACTGAACCTTAACCACAAGAATCTCTCTGGACCTTAATTTCCTGATAACTTATGCTAGAATGGCTACCAACTCCTCAACAAAAGTCAAACTCTCATATAATTGTACTGAATCCCATCATAGAATATGTGACTCATCCGAAACATAACGCCGCAACATGGATACATAAAAGACTCAGTGCAATCTAAGAAGATAGGAGGAAAAGCAAAAAAGATAAGCAACACTACCAACCCTCTGAAGAATCTCAAATGGTGCGATATACCTAGGGTTTAGCTTGCCTCGCCTCTTAAATATCATCACACCCTTCATGTGTGACACCCAAAGAAACACCTGATCACCAATACTGAACTCTAAGGCATGAAGTCTATAGTCTGCGTAGCTCTTCTACCTAGTCTTGGATGCTCGAAGTTTGTTCTAAATCACCTGAACTTTGTATAAAGAGTCACGAAGAAGATCTGTACTCTGCGACTGGGACTCCAAACCATTAAAACAACCCACTGGCAATTTGATACGCCTACCATACAATGCCTCAAAAGGCGCCATGCAAATTCTTGAGTGATAATTGTTATTATACGCAAACTCTACCAAAGGCACATACTGATCCCATGAACCCCCAAAATCAATAACACAGGATCGTAACATATCCTCCAATACTTAGATAGTCCTCTTGGACTAGCCATCTGTCATGCCCCGAGGTTACACCCTGGACGCAACACAGGACTTTGGACCACAAGAATCCCAAGCTAACCCTTGGTCATAGCATTCTCAAGCATAACAAAAGATAAGACATAGCGGAAGCATCGTAAGAGAATCCAAATAGGAAACATAATCATACAAAAGAGAGTCAAATAAGAAGTACAACTCAATAGTCATCCCATAGCATCTATGTCTTAAAGCCTGTAACACTATCATAGAGAGCTTATGGGACAACACCCCAACTATCAGTTATTGTCTCAGCAATAGATGTACAGATCATAGAAAATTTGTCATATGAAGAGGTTCCAGTCGCTATTCTTGATAGCCAAATTAGAAAGTTAAAAACAAAAGATATGGCATCCATTAAAGTACTATGGAGTAATCAGAATGTCGAAGATGCCACTTTGGAATATGAGTATTCTATGAGGTCAAAATTTCCCCACTTATTACAAGAACAAAAAGAAGGTTTATTATAACCTATATCCTATTCATACAAATCATAGTTTCAGTCAAACCTATACATAATTAATTTTTACTCATATGTTATGTATACATATTCAGGTGTATCACTCTTACCTGTAAGTTCATAGAAATAATATGTCGCCCTACAATTCAGAACATACAGAGGAGTATGAGGTAAGTCAGAAGCATAGTTATTTTTGTTATAAAGATTAGAGGAACCTTACTTCCATTCAATACTACAACTATTGTGGAGCCATGTGAGGCTTATATATGTGTATTCTAGTTAGCTGAAAGATTTTGGATAACCCCATGTATAAGGAAAACTCTGGCAAAATTTTAGAAAAATTTCAGTGTTAGTTCTATTCAGAGCTAAAGTCTACATTAAAGGATGAATGGTCCAAAGGGGGGTATAATGTAATACCCCATACCTTTAAACATATGTATGACTAAGGAAACATCGATGGATTTATTTGAAAATGTGAAAATGAGGGTGAATTTGAGCCAAAGTCTAAGTATCAAACTATACTAAAGTCGAAAATATAGTTGGAGGGAACGAGACTTGAAAAGTAAATTGAAGTTGGAAACAAGAAAGTCGCCTACTTGCTAGAGATATGTGTTTCACCTACTAGCATAAACGTCCTATGTGTTAGAACTTTCTACGTGGTTAAGTTATTTATTTTGATGTCCTACTTGGTTGAGCTACATGAATATAAGACTACAATTAATGGATGGGATAAATGAAATATGGTCAAAAACTTAAAAGAAACTAGGCCCAAAACTTATCAGATATCAAGTAGGTGGATCAACTACTTTGACTTCTTTTTGGCCCAAATATAAATACAATGGAGAAGTGTAATGGCGGAAGGATCAAGGCCCAAAACCCATCTGAAATATGTCAATATATATCCAAAAAAATCCAGATTTTTCCATAAGCTAAAGAACACGCAAATCTCTCTCTCTTTTAGCTCTTCTTGGCAGCCCTCTTTTTCCATTTAGGGTTCTTGAGTTCTTCCTCTTGGTTCTCAAGCTTCAAAGTATGTTTTTAGCTGTAATTTATCAGGTATTTTATATGGAAAAGATGGTAGATTGAGGCTCCATACGTTTTGGGAGTTTGGGCAGCCTTTGGAGAAAGAAACTCCTTGGCAACCCCTTTCAACATGGTAGCATTTTTGACTTATTTTCTTGTTGTTTTAAGGTTTTGTTGTGAAGATAAAAGTCGGAATTAAAGAGGTGTAGTATTGATACCAAATTTACAGAAAAATATAGGTGAAGTTCTTCCCTCCACCCCTTATTATATGTCAGTATAAATAGGAAATTCTAGACCTAATTGTTGTATGTACACATGGGACGGTAATTGAAAGCCGTGAGTTTGAGTTATTCTAAGTTGGTTGGACTGTTTGGTGGCTGTATAATATGTGTTGTTGGCTGTATTGTTTTTATACCTCATAGTTTGGGTTGGTTGTGGCTGTTTTGAGATTGGAATTGAAGGGTGTGGCGATACGCCAAGTTTTTAACTATCATGCAAAAATACTGCCCATTTAATTATAGCGGACTATTTTATGTGCCCCACATGGTTATTAGCTACCATAATTATGTCCAATATGTGTCGAACATATGGATGTAATAAGAGAAGGGAATTAGAAAGAATCATATGTATATAAGTATAAAGAGAGTCCGACGAGAATAAGAGAGCCTAATAGCTGACATGCTGCCGATATGTGTAGACTGTATTTATAGGCTGTTTGTAATAGTTGTACCACTTGATATTGTATTTATTATCTGCTTGTAGAAGAGCTACTGTCCACTAATGTTTCTCGAGTCCGAAATTGAGGTATGTAAGGTTAAAACCTCCTTCACCGCAAGGCACTACGTCACATGTTTCTCAACAAGGGTCTATATAGTTAATATTATTTATAAAGAATGGTATTCAATTTTTACGTGCCCTATTCTTCATAGTAATTACCCCTACATATCAGTTTCTTATTGTTCATACGTTCAAAATATTTGAGCTAATCGTTACGAGTCATAGTGTTCACATAGTCATCAAAGCTATATGTGTGTCTTCATTCGTATTCCATAGAACTCATATAGTACATTTGTTATATGTCTCTATAGATAATTCTCTTGTCATAGAATATTTATCATCTATATAGTAAACACATGTCCATATGATTCATTTGAAATAGAGCATTGTTCACTAGTTGATTCACTTAATCAAAGATTACCATCGGTTACTCAGAGTTAATAAATTATCATTTAGAGATTACTATTTGTACAACTGATTTCATTTGTAATTAATTATTCAGAGGACCTCACGGAATCAGTTGTTACAATATAAATTAAGTGATTGTGTGGGAAGATCATAGATATTATATACACTTGACTCATGATGCGATGTTGTCTTGTGCACATTGCTGAGACCAAAGACCCTCAGAGTTGGGCCTACAGACGTACCAGCCTATTATGGCTATATACCCTTAGAGTAGAGCCATATATAGTATACCCGCCTGCGGGATAACCCTTAGAGCTGAACCTTTATGGCAGAACTTCAGAGATCATAAACTATGAGACTTAACATTTTAATATGAGATTCAGATATAATAGAGTTCATATGTAATCCAGTTGATATAAATCCATTGAGGCTCATTTCAGAGGCCATCATTTATTTATTTTAAAGTACCTAAGTTACTTGATTCCACAGAGAATTATATCATTTGATCCCATATTAATTAAGAACCAAGAAGACACTTGCAAAATAATTTCAGAGTAATTTCATATGATCTACAATTTTATAGGTTACTTCCTAACAGTGGTATATCTCAGTTAAGTACAATATTAGTTCTTTCATTGCGCTATCTTACCTATTCTTGTTACTCTATCTGCCTTACATACAAGTAAATTTTATATATGTACTAACACCCCTATGAAATGGGGTGTTGCATTCTTTTAAATGCAATACCAGGTACACAGAATTGCAGACCTCCTTAGTAGGCATTATCGTGTATCAGTAGGGAAGTTAGTGAGCTCCATTTCCCTCAGGAGCTAGTTTAGAGATAGTACTCTCTTTTGTTGTACATATTTGAATAGTATAGATATAGCGGGGCTCTGTCCCGAGAACTTGACAATTGCATAGTTTTCTTACTCTTTTAGAGGCTTCATGGATACTATAGTATGATCATTTCGTATCATTTGGTCATAGGCCATTGTATATACATGTATCATCCTTTTTAGTTGTCTCTATTGTATGAATCCTTGATATATCATTTATCATAGATTATCTGTGTAATGACCCTATCATGCATTGTCCAATTTTCACTTTCATTTTATTGTTAGAGCATTCCTATAGCGGCCCAAGTCATTTATGACCTTTAGGAACTAGTGGTTCGATGCCCTGGTTGTTCGTTTGGTCTTTATGGTTGTTTCCCTATCTTAGAGCTTACACTTAGGAAATTGTTTACTTCGATCAACATTCTTGGTAAAAATTCTTGGAGTCGAATTCCAACAGTTTTGTTAGCTCTGGAGCATGGATTTTGCTCTAGTTAGACCCTTGGTTGGGGTCTAGTAGCTTTCTGTTTGGTTTAGTGTTACTTTTTGTGTTTTTTGGCCAGTTAAACTTGAAAGTTTGACTTTGGTAAACATTTGGAGAAGATGGCCTCATATGGAATTTTTTTTAGTGTTGTTAGACCTGGATTGTCGACTTTGGGCTAGAGGGACCTTTGGTTTGAGTCACTAGGCTTCCAGACTCTTTTTCGCCTTTAGGTTCCATTTTGGAAAAGTTGACTATTTGGACATGGGGCCTTTTTTCATTAAACTGACCTCCGTTGGGAATTTCATCAATTCCATTGAGTCATGAATGATATTTTGGTTATGGTAGCATAGTTTATTTATACGTGCAGTGTCTCGGATGAGCCTCGTGGGCCCATCCCAAGATATTTTTTCCTTAGTTTACTGTTGTTTGCTGTTGCAGGTACATGTCCCAGACCTTAATCATGACCATGATGGTGGCCACATGATTTTGATGGTGTGTCTCTTGGGCATCACAACTGTGAGGGTCTCTTCACACGATCGCGATCAAAGGCCTGTGGACCGTCAAACTTTTCTCTACGCGGACACGAGGCTACTTCTCGCGGTTGCAATAAAGCCCTTACCCTTTTGTCCTTCCCGACTTTATGGCTAGCCGTAGGACACAATGGTATAGCCAGTGTGGTCATCACAACTGCATGGGGTCCCTTCGTGATCGCGAAAGACCCCTGACAGTATATAAACCATTCCCCTTCGTTTTCCTCACTTTAACTTCGAATTTCCTCCATTGATATTAACTCCAAGATCAATTCTTCACTCCTGATCATCCAAGGGCTTGGAGGTGAGTATATTTTTAGTCCATGATTGTTTGTTGGCTTCTAAATTGGTAAGTTCCTTGTTTAATTATGGTAATTCTTCTTGGATTCTCCCTCTTTGATTCTCTTGAGTTGCGGGCTGCTTTGAGCCCCTTTTTTCCGGCTTTTCTGCTCAATTTTTTGATCATGTTCTCCTGGGGATGTTGGGAACACCTTGGTATTTTTCATTTTTTCTGGTTTCAGGTTATGGGGCGCACGAGCCCATTTTTTACCCAAATTTCGACCTAGCTTGCAATATGGGTATCATTAGTCTTGTTTTAACATGTAGAATTCCTTCTTGATAGTGTGATTAATTTTTGAGGCTTCTTAGAGAATTTTGTACGTGGACATCGTTGTTCCAGCAGCTTGTCATTGGATGACCGGTAGGTCATGGTTTCTTTTCCTAGACTTTGCATTTATAGGCTATAATTGTACTACTTAGAATCCTTGGGTTCAGTTTATTAGTTTGGCACCCCAGACCTTATCTGCTTTCTTTCTGTCTGACTTTTTCATATCATCTCATTGTAGTATACGGTTTAGTTGGTAGCATTACCCCTTGTGGTCCTGTGTCGCCTTGTATTTGACTCTAGAACATAGAAGGTGGGTTATTTAGGAATGTTTAACACCCCAGAATTCGATCCATCTTTTAAACATAAGAACTCTGAAAATTCTGAAACATCCACGAATCAAGAGTCAAGTCTATAATTCATGGGAGGGATCACGGCGCGTGGAAGTGAATCATGAAACCAGCTCTGCAGCTCCCATCTCTAGTCTGAGAACCACGAGTGGAGTCTACCGATCGTGATTAGTTTCACGAGTTGCTGAAACCACCCGTGGAACTAAGACTAAGGGAAGTCTATTTCCAAGGAACCACGAGTTGGTCCTACGACTTGGGAAGTTTCCATGAGTCATCCTGTTAAACCGTAAGACCTTATCCACAGCCTAAAATTTTGGCTCAGGAACTACGACTCCAGTCCACTAGCCGTGGTTAGTTCTACGGTCCGTGGAAGGGACCATAGGAACCTGAAGCCGAGTATTAGAATATTTTTTTCCTAGTTACATCCCAAGGGTATTTTAGTTATTACCCACCCTTTTAACTCCTAACTGAGGTCATTTTGGCCATTCATAGCATGATTTCTAACCCTATTAGCCTAAGTCCCTTCTCATTACCTCATTCATCTCTCAAAAAGGAAAAGAACTCCTTCAAGCTCCAAGTCTCAAGCTCCTAGTTAAAGTCTCCTTTTATTTTGAATCTCAAGTGGGTTAACTTCAATCAAGGTATGTGGTTACTCAACAACGAGTTCATTTCACCCTTGTGCCCAAAACCCCAAATCATTATTTTGATTTCATAAACTTTCAAATTAGTGTTTTTACCCAATTCTTATGGGTTTTGCTATGAATTGCCTTCTCATGATTTAATTATGAAATTACTACTAAATTGCATGATTTTGTATGGGTTCTTACATATGAAATCCTACTTTCAAATTGAAGGCTAATTATGGCAAATTCAACATGCATAATTTGATTTAAGTAAATTGGGTATTTGATAGCATGTTTTCACGAATTTCAAGCAAGTGCATGCCTAGTTCCTATGTTGTATGAAAGTATATGTATTATGAAATTGAACTAGTGCCATGCCAGTTTTCAAGTTATGAACCATTATACAATGCAAGACACCCGATGTGCCATCAATGCTCATGAATCATTTTCCAAACTAATATTTGTGAGTAGTATGAATATCCGGGTTATGAACATGTTTGTTAACAAGCTTGACATCTAGATATGTCACATGTATGTGACCCTTATGTTATATGTTTTAGGAGTAGTATTGAGCACCGAGTGATGAGGGTTCTAGATAACCCAAGTCCAAAAACTACGTTGCCACCGTAGGTTGCCCTCCGTGGCTTATAAAAGGATCCTTATAAACATTGTTCTAACCTTGGCTGGTTAGGACAACCTTTTCAGTGTGGGTGCATGACACTGGACTCTATGTAGATCATCATGGTTTAATGTCGGTTAAGAGAAACTACCACATGATTATTTTCATGTTATGAAGTTATTTGATACTTTACTTTGAAACTTGACTTCACTTCATGTTTATGCCTTATATCTTGATAATTTCTTATGCTATCTCTTATTTTGAACGAGCTCATTTTAAGCATGTTTTAAGTATGCTTTATCATGATCATGCATATGTCACATACTTCGTACACCCTATAGTATTGACGCATACTTCCGCTGCATCCTCTTGATGATGCATATTCAAGTTCCCTTCCTCAGGCACGTGGCTAGAGATCACAGTCCATTTCCAGTTAGTGTCGGTGAGTCCTCATGGTTCGAGAGCCAGTTATGATTCTAGCTAGTTGTTGGCTATTTATTTCCATACATCGAGTTAGCTAGGGTCTTGTCCTAGCAACTCCTTATGTCATATGTAGAGGCTTTTCAAACATAGCCAGTATCTGAGTCACTCATTAAAAACTATGTTTCGTATTGACTTATAATTTATGGTCTTGGATTTGCCTAATATTCTATCTATGCTTCCGCTATGATTTCATATGAATGACTGAGTATGCTATGATCAAGGGTTAGTTTGGGACACTAGTGCCCCAGATCCCGTGTTACGTCTAGGGGGTAACCTCAGGGCGTGACTAACTTGGTATCAGAGCCTCAGGTTCAAGAGTCCTAGGATATCTGAAGGATGCATCGAGTAGAATCTCTTTCATGTGTGAAGCGCGCCACACTTATGAGAGGGAAGCTATGAGATGTGTTAGAAAAACCTCACTTCTTTCATGATCATATCATTTGTTAGAGTTTAACTCTGATATCCCTCTAATCCTTTCCTTGTATGTTTCAGATCATGCCTCGATGTACTATGCCTCACCGAACCATTTGAAATGCTACTCCTCTAATTCTGGCCCCCAAGGTCACGAATAAGAAATTCAAGAACACAATCCATATGCTAGCCCAGACCTTGGACGCTCAGGCCAACTAGCCGGCTCCTAACCCCATCCACCCTCAAGGTGGGGTAGCGGCCCGAGTTTATGATTTTATCCGTATAAAATTGCCAGAATTCTATGGTTCAAAGGTTGGGGAAGATGCGCTTAACTTTTTGGATGAGGTGAAGAAAATATTTGATGTTATGCAAGTGGCTGGGTTGATAGCATTGAGTTAGCATCCAATCAACTCAAGGATGTAGCTAATATCTTGTTCACATAATGGGAGGAAAATAGGGCTAGGGATGACGTCCCTATGACTTGGGAGTGTTTTGAAAGGGCTTTCCTCGACTAGTTCTTTCTGAGGGAATTGACGCAAGAGAAGGCCGAAGTGTTTGTGAACTTGAGACAAGGATCCATGATATTCTAGGAGTACATTTTGAGGTTCACTCAACTCTCTAGATATGCTTCTACTATGGTGGCTGAACCACATGATCAGATGAGAAAGTATATATATGGAGTCTCAAACTTGGTGAAAAAGGAGTGTAGATCTGCTATGCTGTTGAGAGACATCAGTATCTCCAGACTGTTGAGTGACAAACTTAGGGAGATATCTTGAGATAACAAGAGAGATATATCTAAGGGTTCAAGTTTTGGCCATCAGAGGTTCGGTGGCGGGCACCGCTCCTCATTTTAGAAGAAGTTATCAAGACCCATTTATTCTTCTACTAGTGCTCCTACCTAGGCCCCGAGGCCTCATCATGATCATACTGGTATAGGATTTGGTTCTTATTCGTAGTCTCAGGGGAGAGTTGCTAAAGGATCCTCCCAACCTATTTGCAGTAAGTGTGGGAAGAATCACCCAGGGGAGTGTCATTTGGGCACGGGAGCATACTTTGGGTGTGAACAAGTTGGACACATGATTAGAGATTGCCCTTCGGCTATGAAGAGATAGGGAGGTGGTAGGGCTCAGTATGTTCTAGCCCTATGAGGTCAACCATCCTAGCAGGGCAGAACTTCTCGTTCTGGTGGTCAGCGCCAAAACCGCCTTTATGCTATGTCCTCTCATCAGGACCAGGAGGTTTCCCTAGATATTGTTACTGGTATGTTGAAAGTTTCTCTTTCAATATGTATTATTTTTTGGACCTCGGTGCCTCCTTATATTTTGTGACCCCTTATGTAGCATGCAAATTCAAAATTTGTCCTGAATTGCTTTTAGAACCTTTTTGTGTTTCTACTCCTGCTGGTGAGTTAGTCCTAGCCAAAAGAATCTACCAAAATTGTTCTATCTCAGTCCTTCATAGAGTCACTTCAGTGGATTTAGTAGAGTTAGAGATGACTGATTTTGATGTTATTCTTTGTATGGATTGGTTGCATGCTTGTTATCCTTTGGTTGATTATCGTACTCAGGTTATCTGTTTCAAATTTCCAAATGAACCTGTCTTAGAATGGCAAGGTAGTCCTCCTTCCTCGAAAGGTCATTTCATATCTTATCCTTAGGCTAGGAAGATGATTACTAAGGGTTATGCTTATCATATAGTTTGGGTTGTTGACACGGTGTCCGGAACCCCATCTTTTCAGTATGTTCCTATTATGAATGAGTTCCCAAAAGTGTTTCCCGAGGATTTTCCTGGAGTCCCTCTCGAGCGGGAGATCAACTTTGGGATAGATATTTTTCTAGATATGAATCCCATCTCTATTCCTCCCTATAGAATAACACCCACAAAACTTAAAGAGTTAAAAGATCAGTTGAAGGATCTTTTTGATGAGTGTTTCATCAGTCCTAGCATTTCTCCATGGGGTGCCCCAATTTTATTTGTGCAAAAAAAAGATGGTTCCCTCAGTATAAGTATTGACTACCATCAATTGAACAAGGTCACAATTAAGAGTAAGTATCCCATTCCTAGGATTGATGACTTGTTCGATCAGCTTTAGGGTGCTAGTTTCTTCTCCAAAATTGACCTTAGATCCAGTTATCATCAGCTTCATGTTAGATAGTGTGATATTCCAAAGACAACCTTCAAGACTCGGTATGGTCATTATAAATTTATTGTGATGTCTTTTGGTCTAACAAATCCTCCGACAGCTTATATGGATTTGATGAATCGTGTGCTCAAGAAGTATTTGGATATGTTTGTGATTGTGTTCATTGATGATATCCTTATCTATTCTATGAGTGAGGAGGAGCGTGTGGACCATTTGAGAGAGGTGTTGCAAACTCTCAAGGACCGACAGTTATTCGCTTAGTTTAGCAAGTGTGAGTTCTTGATGTAGTCTGTTGCTTTTCTGGGTCATATTGTTACTAGGGATGGTATTCGAGTTGATTCTCAAAAGATATAGGCAGTAAAGAAATAGCCTAGACCCACTTCCCCATATGATATTAGAAGTTTTTTTGGTTGAGCTGGTTACTACAGGAGGTTTGTGAAAGGGTTTTCTTCCATTGTTGTCCCTTTGACTCGATTGACTCAGAAAAAGGTAAACATTCAGTGGTCTGACCTTGGTGGAAAAAAAATCAGGATTTGAAGGCTAGATTGACCACAGTTCCAGTGTTGGCTCTACCCGAGGGCCTAGATGACTTTTTTATGTATTGTGACACTTCTAGGATTGGTTTGGGTTGTGTGTTGATGCAGCATGGTAAAGTAACTACTTATGCTTTGAGATAGCTTAAGACTCCTGAGAAGAACTATCATACTCATGATCTTGAGTTAGTAGCCATTGTCTTTTCTTTGATGATTTGGAAACATTACTTGTATAGTGTGCACGTGGATGATTTTACTGATTATAAGAGTCTTCAATATGTGTTCACTCAGAAGGAATTGAATCTGCGACAAAGAAGATGGCTTGAGATTCTTAAGGATTATGACATGAGTGTGCTTCACCATCCGAGTAAAGCAAATGTTGTGGCAGATGAATTTAGTAGATTGTCCATGGGTAGTGGAGTGTGTCTTCAGTCAAATATGGGAACAAGGAATTGGTTAAGGAGGCTCATAGGCTTTCTCAGTTGGGAGTTTGCCTGATGGACTCGATAGAAGGTGGTGTTATTGTTCAGAATGGTTTTGAATCATCTTTGGTCGCTGAAGTGATGGCAAAGCAAGATAGTGATCCTATTTTGTTTCAGCTAAAGGGTGTAGTCCATCAATAAAGAGTTGAGGTTTTCTCCTAAGGGGGAGATGGTGTACTTCGCTATCATGGTAGATTATGTGTGCCAGATGTAGATGGGTTGAGACAACAGATTTTGACTGAGGCTCACAGTTCCAAATATTCTATTTACCCCAGTGACACCAAGATGTACCGTGATCTACGGGAAGTCTTTTGGTAGAATTGAATGAAGAGGGACATAGCCAGTTTTGTGACTAAGTATCCCAACTGTCAGCAAGTAAATGTAGAGCATCAGCGACTAGGTGACATGACTCAGGACATTGACCTTTCTACTTGGAAGTGGTAAGCGATCAATATGGACTTTATCCCATGTTTGCCTCGTACTAGAAGGCAACATGATTCGATTTGGGTGATTATAGACCGGATGACAAAGTCATCCCACTTTTTAGCTGTTAAGACTACGGATTCAGCGGATGATTATGCCCGACTCTACATCTGTAAGATAGTACGATTGCATGGTGTCCTATTGTTTGTCATTTCAGATAGGTGTACTCAATGTACATCCCAATTTTGGTGGTACTCAGAAGAAGCTTAGCATAGCTTTTCACCCACAGACGGATGGCCAGGCAGAGCATACTATTCAATCTTTGGAGGATATGTTGAGAGCTTTCCTGATTGACTTCAAAGGTAATTGGGATGATCACTTACCTCTTATCGAGTTTGCCTACAACAACCATATTCACTCTAGCATCCAGATAGCTCTTTATGAGGTACTTTATGGTCGGAGGTGTAGGTCTCATATTGGTTGGTTTGAGGTAGGTGAGGCAGCTTTGATTGGTCTAGATTCAGTGCATGTGAGACTATGGAGAAGGTTCAACTTATTAGGGAGAGGTTTAAGATATCTCAGAGTCGACAAAAATCATATACAAATATGAGGAGAGAGAATTGGAATTTGAGGTTGATGATTGAGTTTTTCTCAAGGTGTTACACATGAAGGGTGTGATGAGATTTGGCAAGAAAGGGAAGCCTAGTCCCCATTTTATAGGTACTTATCGGATTCTGAGGAGAGTTGGTAACATTGCTTATGAGTTGGATTTGCCAATGGAATTAGAAGCGGTCCATCCGATTTTCCATCTTTCCTTGTTGAAGAAGTGTGTTGGTGATCCGACCTTGATTGTCCCTTTGGAGGATATGGGTGTGAAGGATAGTCTCACTGATGAGGAGGTTCCCGAGGAAATTCTTGATCATTATATTCGGAGGTTGAGAAACAAAGAAGTCTCTTCGGTAAAAGTTCTGTAGAGGAATCAGCGTGTTGAGGGACCTACTTGGGAAGCAGAAGCAGTCATGAAAAACAAGTACCCTCATCTCTTTACTTCCAATCTAGTTTCTGCTTGAGGTAGTAGTTTCTTTATTAGTACATCTATCCTACTCTATTCCATCCGTTTCCCTCATGATCTTAGCATGTATTCAAGTTTTCAAAGTTAATTTAGTCATGTTTTAAGTTACGAGCTCAATTTTCATGTTTATCCTTGAGATTTATGTTTTGTTGCTTGGTTGCGCTGTTTTCTCTCTAGGTTTCCCTGTTTAGTCTTCATTCGAGGTCGAATGATCCCAAGGGGGAGATATTGTAACACCTTGGAATTCGATCCAGCTTTTAAACTTAAGAACTCTGAAAATTCTGAAACTTCCAGGACTCACGAGTCAAGTCTACGATTCGTGGGAGGGATCATGACTCGTGGAAGTTACACATAAAACCAGCTCTGTAGCTTTCACATCTGGTCTGAGAACCACGAGTTGAGTCTACGGGTCGTGATTAGTTTCACGGGTCATGGAAACCACCCGTGGAACTCAGACTGAGGGCAGTCTATTTCCCAGGAACCCCGAGTTGGTCCTATGACTCATGGAAGTTTCCATGAGTCATCCTATTAAACCGTAAGACCTCATCTGTAGCCTTAAATTTTGGCTCAAGAACCACGACTCTAGTCTACGAGTCATGGTTAGTTCTACGGTCCGTGGAACGGACTCTTGGAACCTGAAGCCGAGTTTTAAAACAACTTTTATCATTTCTTTCCTTTGTGCTAGGAAGTTTATTTCTTGTGGGTGTTTGTCTTATCTAGCAAATATCCGAGATGCTAGCGTTAACACTTTTTCTCTAGAGTTGGTTCCTGTTGTTAGAGATTTCCTTAATGTGTTTCCAACTGACCTGCCAGGCCTTCTACCTGAGAGAGATATTGAGTTTGCTATTGTGTTAAAGCCGGGCACTAACCCCATTTCTATTACTCTATATCATATGGCTCCAGCTGAGTTGAGGGAGCTAAAGGATCAGCTCCATGACTTGTTAGCTAAGGGTTTCATTAGGCCTAGTATGTTGCCTTAGGGTGCTCCAGTTCTATTTGTGAAGAAGAAAGATGGGTCGATGCGGATGCGTATTAATTATAGGCAGCTGAATAAGGTGACTATGAATAATAAGTATCTGATGCCATGCATAGACAACTTGTTTGATCATATTAAGGGTTTTGCCGTGTTTTCTAAGATAGATTTGAGATAAGGCTACCAATAGTTGAGGATTAAGGTGGAGGACATGCTTTAAATAGTATTCAGGACATGTTATGGCCATTATGAGTTCCTGGTGATGTCTTTTGGGTTGACTAAAGCCCCTATATATTTCATGGATATGATGCACATGGTACTCATACCATATTTGGACTCATTTGTGATAGCCTTCATTGACAACATATTTATATACTCGCAGAGTGAAGAGTATCATGAGCATCACTTTAAGATTATACACTAGACTTTGAGAGATCATCGACTTTATGCCAAGTTCTCAAAGTTTGAGTTTTGGCTTGAGTCAGTAGCATTCCTAGGGTATGTAGTGTATAAGGATGGGATTAGTATGGACCTGGGGAAGATTTCAGCAGTTCGTGAATTGGCCAAGACCTACTACTCCTACCGATGTTCGCAACTATATTGGGTTGGCAGGGTATTACTGGAGGTTTATCGAGGGATTTTCTTCCATAGCAACACCTTTGACTAGGTTGACTATGATGGATGTTCCATTTTAGTGGTTGGATCAGTGCAAGGATAGTTTTAAGAGACTTAAGGCCATATTGACTTCAACTCTGATGTTGACTTTGCTAGTTGAGGGTTAGGTCTTCTCTGTATATTATGATGCTTCCACAGTTGGTCCTTGTTGTGTGTTGATGCAGCAGGGTCATGTTATACATATGCGTTGAGGGAGCTAAAGGTTCATGAGAGAAAATACCCGACTCATGACTTGGAGTTGGCAGCAGTAGTCTTTGCGCTCATGATTTGGAGGCATTACTTATATGGGGTTCACTGTGAGATCTTCACCGATCACCATAGTCTTCAGTACATCATGAGTCAGCAAGAGATGAACTTTAGACAACGGAGATAGATTGAGTTACGGAAGGACTATGACTTCACTATTTTTTATCATCCGAGCAAGGCAAATGTGGTAGTAGATGCCTTCAGCCAAAAGACGGTGAGCTTGGGCAGCCTAGCTTCACTTTCAGTTTCATAGCGGCCGTTGGCCTTGGACATCCAATCCTTGGCTAACTATTTTGCTAGGCTTGACTTGTCAGATCCCGGTAGAGTTTTTGCCAATATTGAGGTTCGTTCTACTTTGGTTGATAAGATTCAGAGTTGTTAGTTTGAGGATCAGCGGTTGTGCGACATTCGTGATCATGTGGTTCAGAGTGAGGCCAGCCGGGCTACCTTGGGTTTTGAGGTTTGATAGTCGTCTTTGCGTTCTGAGAGTCAGGGATTTGATTTAGTTGATTCTCTATAAGACACATTGTTTTAGATATTCTATCCATCCTGTGGCAGCTAAGATGTATATAGATTTGAGATAGCTTTACTGGTGGAGTGGTATGATGCAAGACATAGTGGAATTTGTATCTCAATGCTTGAACTGTCAGCAGGTAAAGTTTGAGCACATGAAACCTGGCGGATTGATGCAGTGACTTCCCATTCCAGAGTGTAAGTGGGAAGGGATTACTATGGACTTAATAGTTTGATTGCCACATACTTCTCTAGGTTTTGACTCTATTTGGGTGATTGTTGATAGGTTGACTAAGTCTGCACACTTTTTAAGTGTTCATTCTTCCTATAGTGCAGAGAGGTTGGCTCAAATTTATCGTTGTAAGGTGGTTCATTTGCATGGGATCCCAGCTTCTATGATTTTAGACTACGGCACTTAGTTCACATCTCAATTTTGGAGGACTGTTCACCTAGATTTGGGTACAGAGGTTTATCTTGGTATCACATTTCACCCTCAGATACATGGCCAGTCTGATAGGACTATCCAGGTACTAGAGGACATGTTACAGGCCTATGTACTTGACTTTGGGGATTCATGGGATCAGTATATGTTGTTAGCAGAGTTTGAATATAATAATAGTTAGCACTCGAGTACTAGAATGCACCTTTCAAGGCATTGTATAGTAGGCATTGAAGATTGCCAGTGGGTTGGTCTGATGGTTTAGAGTCTAGGTTGCAGAGTATAGACTTACTTCGTTATTCCTTAGACAGGGTCTAATGTAGACTTCGTGCCTTAGAGTTTAGTGTTGGTGACTTGGTATTTCTCTGTGTAACGCCCATGAAGGGCTTGATGAGATTTGGTATATGGGGAATACTTAGACCCAGGTATATTGGGTAATTTGAGATTCTTTAGAGGGTTGATAGTGTTGCTTATCAACTACCCTTACCTCCGATGTATTCAGCTATGTACCCAATTTTCCATGTATTGATGTTAAAGTAGTATGTCTCGGATGAGTCACATGTGTTACAGTGGGATACAATACAGTTGGATAAGTGTTTGGCGTTTATTGAGGAGCCAGTTGCTATTCTAGATAGAGATGTCAGGAGATTGAGATCAAGAGTGATTCCGCTAGTGAAGATTCAGTGGAGGCACCATCTAGTCGAGGAGGCTACTTGGGATACCAAGAGAGAGATGTTGGCCTAGTATCAATAGTTATTAGAGCCTTTAGGTTCTCCCTTGTTCTTGACTTTCACGGACGAAAGTGCATTTTAGTAGTAGATGATGTAATGACTCTTCCGGTCATTATCGCATTTTCACTTTCTTTGTACTATTACAACATTCCTGTAATGGCCCCATGTCATTTATGGCTTGCTATGACCGGTGGTTTGATGCCCTGGCCATTCGTTTTGTCTTTATGGCTGTTTCCTTATATTAGAGCTTAAACTTAGGAAATCGTTGACTTTGGTCAACATTCTTGCTAAACATGCTCATAGTCAAATTTGTACAGTTTCATTAGCTCTGGAGTGTGGATTTTGGTCTAGTTAGACACTTGGCCAGGGCCTGGGAGCTTTCAGTTTTGTTTTGTGTTGCTTTTTGTGTTTTCTGGCCAGTTAAACTTGAATGTTTGACTTTGGTCAACATTAAGAGAAGACTGATTTAGATGGAAATCTCATTAGCGCTGTAAGCTTTGGAATGTCGACTTTGGTCTAGAGGGACCTTTGGTTTAGGTCCCGAGGCTTCCACACTCATTTTTAGCCCTTAGGTTCCTTTTTGGAAAAGTTGGCCATTTGGGCGTGGGGCCCACTTTTTGTTAAGGCAACCTCCGTTGATATTTTCGTATTCGTTGAGTCCAGAATACTGTTTCTTGCATGGTAGAATAGTTTATTTACGCGTGGGGGTCCAAGATGAGCATCATGGGCCCATCATGAGACATTGTTGCCTTAAGTTTTTTGCTTTTTGCTATTGTAAATACAGGCCTCAGGCCTTAATCCTGACCGCGAGGGTGGCCACGTGATCGCGATGGTCTGCCTCTTTGGGCATCGCGACCGCAAGGGTCCCACCACGCAATCGCGATGAAGGGTTTGTGGACTTGTCCTCCTTTAGTCTACGCAATCGCGGGGCTCCTTCTCGCAACCCCGATCCAGCTACACTTTTAGCAATATGGGTATCGTTAGTCTTGTTTTTACGTGTAGAATTCCTTCTTAATAATGTGATTTCTTTTTGGGGATTCTCAGATCAATTCGATCTTGGACATCGTTGTTCAAGCAGCTTGTCATCGGACAAGCATCCTTGGGTTTGGTTTCTTAGTTTGGCACCCCATACCTTTTCTGCTTTCTTTCTGTCCATCTTTTTCATATCGTCTCATTTTAGTATACATATAAGTTGGTAGAATTACCGTTGTGGTCCTTTGTGGCCTTATATTTTACTCTGTACTATAGAAAGTGGGTTATTTGGGAATGTACGTGATTCCCGAACATTGGATTATGACTGTAGAACTGGTTATCTGGGTTATAGAGCGATTGGAGACTGTGCAGGGATGATAGGTTGATTGTGAGCCGTTGGGCTGCTGAGTGTGTTTGAGCATATCATTATCATTCATATAAAGAGTTTATCCACATTATTTATTTCTACTTTTGTTGCGGGCCCTGTATAACTAATTTTCTAAACCTTGCATGGCCCTGAGGGCCCATTTTCAGTAAAAATTGTTATAAAAGGGTTTGGAACTTACTTTTATGGATCTTCTTGGGGTAAAAGAGACTAAATGATGATTTTCTCACTTTTTTTTACACTTACACTAGACTCGGCTGAGCCATAGTACTAGACATGTTTTACTGCTGATTTGAGATTATACTAGACTCGATCGAGCCGAGCACCATACTTGTTTTACTATGGATTTGGACCCGATTATGCGTTGGGCACCCTTAGTCGGTTTTGAGACATGATTTACTGATTTAGACCCGGATAGACTCTGGGCACTCATTTTGAGCCCACAGTTACTATTTTAGACTCGGACACACTCTGGGCAGTTATATTAGATATTCTGAGATTTAGTATGTGGTAAAGGACCTCCATGGACCTTGCCAATCCGGACCAGGGGGTACATGTTGTGAGTGCCAAAGGAGGGGTATTTGGTGTAGTTGAGGTATACGGGTGTGTCCTTCTATAGATCCTACCAACTGGGCCTAATAACATCAGAGGAGGTACATAAAGTACTACTATCACACCTGGTTTCACTACATCATCATATCATGCATTTGTGTTTGATTCAAACATTTTTTGCTATTTGCTGAGTGTACGCTCCAGTAGTATAGGATTCCAGAGGTTTTATTTTCACTTGTTTGTGTTCCTCTGGTGTATGGGCTCCCATTGAGACTGTAGGTACATTTATTTTTATTATATCTTATTGTAGTACAAGTTCATTCTATAGTTACTTGTGGGTTTTTACTTGATCATCCTTACCTTGTGTGATTCACTTCTACCATGTCTATGTTCAATTTCTTTCTTTCCTTCCCTTTTTACTTGAGGTTACCGGAATACCGCCATCCTTCTTAAACTTTCTCTTTGTATATTGTTGTTGCAAGGATCCAGGTGAGTTCTCATTTCCTTCACCTGTGTTCTCTGGTGTGTGTATATTACTATATATTACTTATATATATATATATATATATATATATATATATATATCTTCTGTGGCTAGCATAGTTGATTGTATTCTCTGGTATTCTATCTGTGCTAGTTTCCGTGTACTATTATCTGTTTTCATTTGTGACTACATTCTTTCATTCTGCTACTTACTGCTCTATATATTATATGCGCTAAGTCAGACTATAATGCCTACTGGGTACGCGTTGCTTTGCAATTGGTGCTCATACTACACTTCTGCAACTTCCTGGTGCAGATCCTAGTGTGAGCTCTCGCCGTTGATAGTTCGTGGAGACTCATGCAGCTTTCTAGACATCAGAGACTAGGGTGAGTTCCTGGAAATCGTGGCTTAGCTTTTGTCTCTTCTTTTGTACCATGTACTCTTTTGTTATTCAGAGACAGATGTATATATACTTTTGTACCCCTTTTGTACTATGTATTTCATAGTGGCTTATGTACTGTGATACTAGGTCATTGGATGGTTTAATATTCCTATATATATTCCAGTTGTTATATTTCTTTACTTTATCCCTTGCTTCTACTTATATATTGTTCTTCTGCATGTTTAGCTGCTAGTAGCCCATTACTAATCATTCCGGACTATGGGGATTGGTACTCCTACAAGGATTGTAGGTGTAATTATGATAATGCATGTTGATTGGGAACTCATATTGTAAGGCATGCTCATTAGAATTTCCATGTTAATTTTGGGTGAGATCTGAAAAATTTGGGTCCCCAATTTTTGGGTTATATTGTTGATTTTTCTTAGAATTAACTTGGTAGAACTTGAGTTATGATAATGCATGTTGATTGTAGTACGTTTTACCCTTAAAAATCTGTGTTTTCGGTAAGGTCTGAGTAACCCACCTCTGTTGGTGCATAATTTGGCCCTATGATAGATTGGGTGAAGTCATTCTTAAGGGCAAATCGTCACTTCATGTGGTTTTGTTAAAAATTATTGTTTGGGGATAAAATTGCTACTACCATTGTGCCCATGTGCTATTTTGATTAATTATACTTGTTTGGGCTTATGTTCTTGAAGGGTCGGAAATTATTGTTGAATTAATGTGCCTATTAGATTGTTAATTGAAGGCTTGATATTCTCGATGATAGATGGGGTAACGTCCTTCTTAAGGAAAGTCGTTAAATTATTCTTTTGGCTTTGATTTGTGTTAATGGATTCTGGGAAGTTTGAGTACCCGGATGATTTGGTTGGGTCATATAATTCTTGGCCCTTATTATTTGAATTGTTGAATTATTGGTGTGGTGTTGGTTGCCCAGTGCATTCGACACATATTGTTCTGCGAATCACATGCTTAACACACAAGATGACAAGGGATTGAAAAATTCCACCTTTTTCTTTGTGCGTTTCGTATGCAGAGCGCAGACCTCTATGTGCGAAACGCACAAGGAACCGCACGAGGGTGATAGAAGTTTCTAATTCACTAATTTATGGGGTGGAGGCCAGTGCAACGCTCACAGTGGCTAGTGCAAAATGCACCAGCCTTTGCACCCCAGCATAGAAATCACCACAGGTTTTGTTAGCTTGTGCAAAGCTTCATGTGATTCGCACTTATCCTGGTGCGATCTGCACAAGGGTCACACAAGCCAACAGGTACCTATTTTTCTTCTTCTTCTTTGCATTCTATCTTTTTAATTAGTTAACTTCTTTTTTATTTTCTTTCTTTCACATATATCAAAAATACAAAAATATTTTGCTTTTACTTTGAGTATTCACAATCTCCTTGTGAAGAATATGTCTTCTAGCATGGAAACACAAGTCGCAACCAAAGGAAGCTATCATCTGTGGAAGAGGCAAGACTTCATTTTAGGTGTTGATTAGTGCTTAATTGTGCCCTTGCCAGGCTTGATATTTTGAATTTTAATTGTGCTTCTGGGTAAGACTTACACAATTCCATTGTTTCACTACCCGTGCCTTGCAAATGTGCTAAGTGCCTACGTGGAGGCTTATTTTCAAATGATTCATGAGCGCTTGAGTTTCGCTATCGCCTTGTTAATAGTAAATTAGCAATAAACTCCAAGGGTTTTCTTAATACCACGGTTCTTTCCCAAAGAGAAAAAATATTTTCTTTATTTTTCTTTTGTTTCATTTTATGTCGAATCGGTTGGTGTTTCCCTATGATAGATTGAGAGGTGACTTTTTTAAGGAAAAATTCCAAGTTTTAGTTTTAATTTGAGTTTGTGATTTTCTTGTCTCGAAATGGACCCAGCGAAAAAATTTCTTTGCAAGAAATTTTTGAAAAGCAAAGGAAAGAGGGAAAATGACTTTTTGAGGAAAACATTCTCTTGTCATGACTTGCACACTCTCGGTTTGTCTTGATCAATTCACAAACGTGTGTGTAATGAACTCAGAATAGATTGTCAAAGGTCATGTGTTATCTAGAACTTTCCCCGAATGTGATTCAAGGCAAAATTCTAGAGTTGACCGATCTTGGAAGATGAGCTTATGCCCTTTTTGATTAGCCACTTTACCCAAATGCCTTCCCCTGACATAGATCATAGTGAACCCCTTTGAGCTTATGACCTTTCTTTGGTACCTTGTTTATACCTTGACCTTTTTTGAACCTCTATTCTTGCACCCGTCCTCAGGCCAAAAGCTTATGTTTGGGGGGGGGGGGATCGAAAAGATAACATAGGCAAATGCCTATGTTTGGGGTGCATGTACTCAATGTGGATAAGAAAAGGAATGCATTTCAAGTGCATGGTAGCATCTTATGTTTAAATTGAAAATTTCTCCAAAAGACCAATGTAATGAGCAAAATGATTTGAAAAAGAATTGGTGCTACCAAGTGAAGGTGATACAAGGAGGTTGAGTAATCAAGATTGAAAGGGAAAAGCTTGGGTTGTGTGAGGGAGAAATAAGGTGAAGTCAATGTTCAAAAATGTGAGCGGTGTTCAAAATGATAAGAAAGAGCATTAGGGAGGTTTAGTCACTTGATCCAAATGCAATACTCACCTTATCCCTAGCAAACATTGTAACCCACAAGTCCTTTGTGATTTTCATATTGGTCACTCTACATTAGTTGTGAATTACATTAATGGCAAGCCTATGGTTCGACATGTGTGTACTTGAACTTTCTTGAGAGAGTGAGAGTCTTTTGGTTCTATTATAATCCCTTGTATTGTGAATTGCATGATTATGAGTGAGATTCTCTCTTGTGGTGAGTGGCATCATGCACTCGAATTCAAACTTGAAGTCTCTATTTCAATTGAGAGAAATGAATGAGACAAGTTGTGTGGCGAATCTCAAGGAAAACCTTGATGGTCCATGCAAATGAATTGAGATGCTTAATATCTTGTTTTGAATGACAAATTCCCTTGATTTTGAATTAGAAATGAAGTTCTTTTGATGAAAGTTTTGAAATGATCATTTACCATGAGAATGTGGTGGTCCAAATTGATATGAGCATTGTAGTTGAGTCTTCTGTTTGAGTCTTTTTGTTTGTTATTTATCTTAGTCTTTAGAATAGATTAATCTTTTGTGCCTTAATTGAGTTCTAGAGCATAATTCATTCCTTAACTTATGTGTATCTTGCTTGAGGACAAGCAATAGTTCAAGTTTGGGGGTTTGATAAGTCGATAATCTACCAACGTATTAAGTCTTTAATCATGAATTATTGCTATGTTTTGATGAGATTTAGAGGTTCTTATGGCCTTTATTAATATTAATGCAGGTACTCTTGGTCAAAACTAGAAAATAAGGAAATGGACCCAAAAGAGCTCAAAAGGAGTTGAAGTGTGAAGTTGATCTAAAGATATAAAGATTATGCCGAGAGGTGCGACCGCTGTGCAACATGCACAATGCTTGGTACGGTCCACACCTCCCTCCATATGGAGCTCAGAAAAAAAGAGAGGAATCTGTTAATGGGTGCGACCTTCGTGTGACATGCACAAGGCCTGGTGCGAACCGTACCCCGCTTCGCACGAAGCTCAAAGTAGATCCAAGTCACTTGTCCACTGAAGTAGAATTATGCGATGTGCACAACGTGACGTGATAAATGCACATCGCTGTGCACAGCTCCCTAGGGGAAATTTTGTCCACTTTTATGTTATGAATTGGGAACATTCAAAACCCAATTTAAGCATAGTTTTTCATCGTTTTGAAGAGTTTTTGAAACTTTATTGAGCAAGTTTTCTCTCCCAATAAAATATAGAGGGTTTCTCTCAATTCTCTCCATCTTCAACCTTGGACTTGTAAATTGAGCTTTGATATTGGATATTTAGCATTAATGAAAGGGAATTTAAATTACCCATTTGGTATTGTTTCTTATTCCTCTAGCATGAGTGACTAAGTCTCCTTGTCTAAGAGTGTGTTGATGATGGGTACTTGATTAATGGGTATGGGTCTTGCTCATTTGTGTTTATAATTTCTAAATTGATATGGGTCTAGTGAATTCTACATATTTTAACTCTAAAATTAGTGGTTGCAAACATTGATTGATATTACCTGATTGTATTCTTGCTTAGAAAGAGGTTTATAATTTCGGATGAGAATTCACTAGTGGGTACTTGAGATTGTATTTAGATTGAGGCTAGAAATAGCTTAATTTGCCAGAAACACCCATTCAAGGGTCTAAGCTAGAGATAGTGTGACCTCCCCAAGCCTATATTGGTTGGTTAATGTCTAAACCATGGTTCTTGAACAAAGACCAATGAATAAATGATTGTGAGGTCAAAAGATTAACATTCATGCCTAAAACCAATGCTATCCATGTTGTTTAGTGAGAATTTATGTAATTGAGGAAGTACCTTGACCCGTGTTCGAGTCCCATCAGAAACATACCCCCAGTCATCCTTTCTCTTGATACAAACTTTTTTTTTACTTTAAGTTTTTTCTTGAATTGCGAATTGTGACAGATTTCCCAATTCACCGATTTTCCCCCTTTTTACTTTTTTTCATTTATTGAACACTGACTCTATTGGTGATTGACATACTACAATCCCTTTGGCCACTCTACCAATTCTCTTTGGGATCGACCCCGACTCCCATCGAGAATTATAAATTTTATTTTGCTTAATGATTGCTATCACCTCCGTAATGGAGAGTGTCACTTGAGCATTATCAGCTACACCAACAGCTGAGCACCAACAATGGAAAGCAACATGACAATCACCAATCAGACTTAATGGAACCATCAAATTCACCCATACAGGTTGTTATCAATGAATGTTCTCCGAAGTTAACTCTAGGACAAAACTTCTAACTTTCTAACCAATGACTCGAAACACATCTGAATGCCTCAGGACCCAAACCAATAGTTCTACTAGCCCAAAAATGGAATTCTAGAGCTAATGGAACTGACAAAATTCTCATACGATGTTCAAAACTCTAAATGTCTATCAAAGTCAACCATATCAACTCCAAAATTTTCTAAAATGAAAAACTCATATAAAATCCAAGGGAACACCTCGAGAATCATGTCACCCACTCCCGCAGATTACAAAAGCCATAATACAACTATGGGAAAGGGAAAAATAGTCAAAATACATGATAATCCAAAATTCACTTTGAGGGTTCTTGCATTATCCTCCACTAAAACACAAGTTCATCCTCGAACATAAGAGTAAGCAAGGTACATGAACTATCAAAAAGCTAAGGATATCTAATTTGCATGTCCTACTCTACCTTCCATATAGCCTTCTCGATCGGATGAAGTTTCCATTGAACCTTCACTGAAGCTATCTCCTTCGACCTCAACTTCCTAGTCTACCTATCCAAATTAGCTATAGGCTCTTCTTCAAAAGTCAAACTTTGTTCCAAATCCACCGTATCCCACTAAATCATATGCAAGCCATCAAAATGGTACTTTTTCAATATCGAAATATGAAAAACTGGATGCATAGCTGAAAGACACTACAAGAAAAATGCTCATTAGCGAAGGGAAATATGGTCCCTAAGAGTAAGAAACTGGTCCCTAAAGAGAAATAGTGACAAGAAAATCTAGTAGCCATCTTGTCCCTACAGGCTCCGACACTATTGGTTTGTAAGGACGACATCACCGTCTGGTCGCCAATCTATTTTGGGACCAGCTTATACTAGTCCTTAAAATTCTTTTAGGTACCATATTCATAGTTCAACTTGAAAATTTTAGGGACTATAATTTTGGTCATTAAATACTTTTCGCGACTAGTGTAGCGCTGGTCCCTAAATAGTTTTCTGACCAGTTACCAAAGCTATGACTTTAGCGACCAGATTTTTACAGGATTTAAGGACCAATAGTCTAGTTCCTAAAGATATAAGTAACATGTTCCTAAATCACACTCAGTTTGCAACTAGACAATATGGTAGTGAATATAAAGATGGTCAATGTTGCTTTCATATATAAAAAAAAGTAATTAAAGATCATAATCAACATCAATTAGTGGCACCATACATCAACGATGTAAGCTATTCACAGTATTTTGTACATAGACTTTTAACAAAAATCTATATAACTAATATCTATTGACTGTAATACAAAATGCTTCCATATTTCCTTGCAAAATAATAGGCAATCTGTTTGTACACAAAAATTGCTCCTCGTAATCTTCAGCTTTCATAACCTATAAATATATTTAAAATTCCATTTAGAAAAGACTACAAGGATCAATTGAAAAATTGGTAAAATAACATACATTAATAATATGACAAACGACAACAAAAAACCCAATGTAACCTGAACATTCCCAGTTATGAGCTAAATTTAGAACCAATGTAAGTGGGCTGATTAGAGAATTCATGCTTGCAATGATTTCACAATATGTTCCCCTCAAATTTAACAAATTCAAAATATGGAAGTAAATTACATTACCAAATGGTTGAAGATAAAGTTAAAGAAGAAAAAGACAGGGGATTTCATTCAACAGCACTATGTCGTTGACACATGTTAATGAGAAGCTCTGCTATCAAATCCTTCATGAATATAAGATTCACAATTCTGAAATACTCTTTCTTGTTAGCCTAATAAGCTTCCTAACAACATGTGGGATCTTCTATATTCTAAAACAAACAAAAAAGATAGCATAATTAAATAAAGATTCTTTTTCCAGTCTATGAACATGTGAAACCTTTTCTGTCATACAACTAGTTAAACCCAAAGAAACTACACTTGTTGACTAAATAACATTTTCACAGGCCATAATTATTCAGTTTAGGATACACAAATATTTGATCTGCAGTGACAGTTCTATTTGTGTATTCTAAAGAGAAAACACATAATTAATAAGAATGATACAATCCCATATTTACTCACAGACCAAACAAAACTTAGGAAATCATAACCGAAGTCAATATTTTGATGGTTCAAAGAATTCCAAATTACACAAAATGAAATCTATTTCAAACCAAAAGGTACCTAGAATACACAGTTATAAAGATTATTCTAACTGTATTAGCCTACATGCCTAATCAAACATACAAGAGGTTTGAATTTCCTGTAACTTGCCTATGTTTGAGATGTCCTCCCATAATTGAACCCGCCTCTTGCAAGTCAAATCATTTATGAAAATATTTTTGCAAAGTTAGAAGAGGGCAAGTGCCAGTAATCTATCCCTACATGTGAAAAAATTCATTGTCCTTATAAAGATTGTTCTGCCCTGCATATTAATTTTCGTGATTATGATGAGAATATCATAATATAGTGCATATGTTCTCTGTGCCAAAGATCATTCTGTGTAGAGTGTCATGTCCCTTGGAATACTAGGCGTGATTGTGGCAAGTTTCAAAAAAAAGAAAAAGATAGAGAATATGATTCAAAGGTTAAGATGCTTGATAAGAGTTGCATAAGGAGGGCATAATGTATTCATTTTCTCAAGACATGGAGTATGCTCATGCTTCATTAATTGATCAAACAAGCAAATATATTTTTAATTTTTTTAAAAGTTTAGGTAAGTCATTACTAACTTGTTATCAACTCAGGAATAGTCATTCTGTTGAGCATTGTTTGATGTTGGAGGCTGAAAAGTGGAGTGTTGAGATAAAAACCGATCTTTTAACTACTTCATTTCGTTCATATCATTTTCTATGTTAGACAAGCGATCCTTCAAAGATTGATTTTCTTTGCTATTTGAAAATAGCTGAGACCACAATTCATCCTTTGAGGTAGTTCCACCTGTCAAATCTTTTTCCTTTAATCCATCCCCAAGTCCAAATACATGGATATGAGTTCAGGTCCAAAGAATTTTTCTACAATTTCTATGTTAGAAAGAGACGGTTCAGACTGCTCCAACTCTTGAATTTCAGCCTATAAAGTATAAAGAGAGATTTTTGTGAGCATCCATGATAATTAAAAAGTAAATTACATATTTAATTAACCAAACACACATGTTTCTTGATTGTTTCAGAATCAACAAGTGTGTTGTTCTTCTTCCGAGTCTTAAAGAAAATAGTTGCCTGTAATGACTCTTCCGGTCATTTCCACGTATACATTTTTCATGTACCGTTAGAGCTTGTTTGTAGTGGCCCCAAGTCATTTAACACTTGTCGAGACCTGTATTTTGATGCCGGGTCCATTTGTTTGATCGTATGATAAGTTTTGAAGTCAAGCAAGTCGGCAAAAGTTATCGTAAGTTTCTTTAATAAATTTTCTGAACTTTGGGTAAATTGTCTCACAGCTTTTCTCTCAATATATAAAGAGTTAGTAGTCCCCCGAAATACCAAATCGAAGGTCTACGAGTCTAGTTTCCAACTCACAAAACCTCACGTCCAGCTGATCTCGGAGTAAAACATTATGACTTTTTTACCGCGGACTGTTTGGAAGAAACCCGGTCGCGAACCGTGCCGCGAACCGGGTCGAGTCAAATCGATTTAAAGCCTCAACTTCACGTTTTAAAATGCCATTTCAGTTCTGAAACAGTGAGAAAACATAAGGGAGGGTTCCAAGAGAGTGCTTGAGTATCAAAATCGTGCGATGGTGAATTGCGAACCTAAATTTAAGAATTTTATTAGCATCGCGCGTATATTTGAAAATATTTTATTTTAAAGTTATATTCTTTTATTACCTTTTTAAAATATTTTAAAGGTTTATGAAAAATATTTTTGTTACGATATAATTGTATATGTATTTATTTTATAAGGTTTGTATACATTATAATATTTTAACGGAGATAGTAAATTTAGTTATGTTGAAAATTATTATTATAATATAGTAGGTTTTATTGGAAATAATTTTCTATTAATTATGATATATTCAAAAAGTAATATATATTTTACCACAAACCTATGCAATACCTGAGTATATATATATAAGAGGATAAAAAGATTGTTTTAGCTGTTGCCACCTCCACTTCCACGTGGAAGTGGAGGAAAGGGACAACAAAATAGTGATTTAAGTGCTGGCAAGTATGCATTAATGGGTTGTAGCATTTCAATTGAAAATTTATCACTTTTATTTAATTAATTAGAATTGAACAGTTGTCCATTTTTCCAAAATGAATGTTGTACGTGATTGGTTTCATATATATTATTGATTTCATTAGTTTGTTGAATTTGCCTTTACTTACGAATATTGAAGCAAATGTTATGCAACGTCCGCCTATATTTTCTTGGTCGGGAGGGGATTTTGTGGGAAATCATTCTGATGATTTGTTTGATCATCGAATGAAATCGATTATCTACGTCAAGTTATCCAAGCCCAAAGTCAAGTTTGATTTTGTTTCGGAGTTTTTTGGAGCGATTCAGGATTGGATATCGTTGTTCTAGCAGCTTGTCATCAGACGACAGGTAGATTATGGTTTAAAATCCCTATAATTAGCATACATCAGATAAAATTGTACTAGCTGCCATCCTTGGGTTGGATTATTAGGTTGACACCACAGACCTCGACCGCTTTATTCATGTCCGCCTACTTTTGTTCCTCCGTTGCTTGTAGTACTTGCCGATATATTCTATTTACTCTTGTGGTCCTGTGAGGCCTTGTTGACTTTGGAAAATAGAAGGTGGGATTTTGGGAATGTCCGCGAGTCCCTTGCATAGAATTATCCTTCTAGGCTGGTTATGCTTGCTGAGTAGCTATGGGCCTGTGCAGGGTCGATAGGTTGATTGTGAGCTGCTGGACAGCTATTGTTTTTGATCATACCATTTCCATGCATTTAAAGAGGTTTTATCCATGTTTTAGTACGGTTTGGCTTCGGGCCTACTGGCACTATTTTCTAAACCTTGCATGGCCCCGGGGGCCTATTTTTTGATTTAAATGATTTGTAAATGGTTTGATTTAATTTGTGAATATTCCTGGGTAAAAGAAAGTAAAATTATATTTTAAATCACTAGTTTTACGATTAACGCTAGACTCGGCAGGGCCGGGTGCTAGTTGAGTTTTCTTGCTACTGGAAATAATTTTAGCCTCGGTCGGACCGAGCACCTGAGACGACTTTCTACTGTTTAAACCCAGTTATGCCCGGGCACCCTTGGAGGGGTTTTTGAGATATTTTCCTACTACTTTAGTCCTGGACAGGTTCTGTACATGCATATTAGAGACTGGGTCTCTATCTTGAACCCGGACTTGCTCCCGGACGACGTGTTTAGATACTGAGTTTTAGTATGGGGTCAGGGACCTCCATGGACCTTGCCATCTGGGCCTGGGGCTGCGAGATATGTGTGCCGGAGTAAGGGTATACGGTGGAGTAGAGGTATACAGGCAGTTTCCTTCCATGGAACCTACCTGCTGGGCCGGATCGGCACCGGAGGAGGTACATACAGGGATACCATTTCACTTGAGATCTCCATGCATCATATCATTCATTGTTTGAGGCTCCACCCTTGTTTGTTGTTTGTTGATTGTACGCTCTGGTAGTATGGGATGCCGGAGGGTTTGTTTTCACTTGTTTGTGTTCCTCGGTTGTATGGGCGGCCGGGGGACTATAGGTAGACTCTTGCTATTTACTTGTAGGATTGTTCCCTGTTACGGTTAATTATGAAATTGGTTACTGCTAGACTGTTAGTTTCTGGATTTGAGATTGATATGATTAGTTAGGCTTGATTTGTCTCTAAGCATGCCTATCATTAATCTTTCTCTCTTCTTCTTACGCTTGAGGTTACCGGTATACCGTCCATTTTGTAAACTTATTATGTATACACTGTTATTGCAAGGACCCCAGGTGCGTTGTTTCTTACTTTCACCTGTGCCTATGGTGTATATATTTTGCTTGCTGGCCTCACATGTGGTTCTGTTGACTTCCCTCTAGGCTAGTTCCTGTGTACCCTTTCGTTGATTTCTGTGACTACTTGTTTCTATTCTGTCTGTTAATACGCTTTTATCTTATATGTGCCCAGTCAGCCTATGATACCTACTGGGTACCTTATGCTTCGCATTTGGTGCTCACCCTACCCCTTGCATCTTTGGGTGCAGATCCTAGCGTGGGCCATCGCCGTTAGATCGCTGTGATTCATTCTTGGAGATCCGTCAGGGACTACTTCAGACTGAGGGTGAGCTCTTGGCGATCAGAGCTTGGCTTTAGTTTATCTTTTGCTTTATGTACTATGTTACCATTCAGAGACATCTGTATATATTGTTTTGGATCGTTTGCACTCCATGTATGTAGTTTTGGCTCTTTACTATGATACCAGGTCTTGGGGTTTGGTTTAGTTTTCCGCATATGTAAATATATATTCCTGTTAACCATTTTCTTCATCTTGTTACCTTACTTTCTCTTATTAAACTACCCTCCCGCTTATTTGTTAGATAGTAACCCATTACTAACTGTCCTGGGCTACGGGAATTGGTCTGCCTACTGGGGGCTTGTAGGTGCCATCATGACCGAGAAATCGGGTCGTGACAACTTGGTATCAGAGCTTTAGATTCACCGATGTCATCGGTATAGGAGCCAATGTCTAGTAGAGTCCTGCGGATCGGGGTGGAGACGTCCGTACTCTATCTTCGGGAGGCTACAGTGACATTTTAGGAAACTTAACTCTTTCATTGCTTCTGTGTCGTGTGTAGGACCCTTGAAGTTTCTGAAAATCTCATTTGCTCTATCTCATTCTTCTGCAGATGGTTCGTACGAGATCATCGGCATAACGCGGAGATGAGCCTCCCACTCCAGCTAAGGGTCGAGGATGCCCTCGAGCAGTGGCACCTGCTAGAGCTGCTAGAGTTGAGACAGAGCCCGAGTAGCCTGTGGTTCAGGGGGCATCCCAGGTACCACCAGCTCCAGCACCAGCTCTAGTAACAGCTCCAGCGCCAGCTCTAGTACCAGCTCCAGTGCCCACTTCTGTGCCAGCTTCAGCCGCAGCTCAGTCTCCAGATATTCGGGGAATACTATTACAGTTTTTGGGTATGATTGGAGAGCGGCCTTCTGAAGTAGCACAGACATCCACTCAGGGGGAAGCCCTGGGTGCACAGAGTTCAGGAGCGCAGCCTGCTACTATGGCTCCTCGTGCGGAGGTCATTCCGATCCCATCTGTTGCACAGCCTCTTGCTCCTCGCCCAGCTATGACAGAGTCGGAGCAGAAGGTGTTGGGTAGGTTTTTGAGGTTAGCACCTCCGAGGTTTGTTGGTACTTCTGGACAGGATCCACATGACTTTATTACTACATGTGAGGAGATGTTGCATCATTTGGGTTTGTTGGAGACTCACGGGGTTGGTTATACTACCTATCAGTTAGAGGGCCCAGCGAAGTTATGGTGGAGGGCTCATGTTTCTTGTAGACCACCATCGTCACCTCCTTTGACCTAGTCTGAGTTTTATGAGGCTTTTATGGCTAAGTTCCTACCTCAGAGTGATTGTGAGCATCGCAGGGAGTAGTTTACTGACCTTATGCAGGGGTCTACGACTGTCTCGGAGTATGAGACCCGTTTTCATCAGCTAGCACTATTTGGAGCTATGATCATTCCTACCGAGGAAGATAGGATTCGCAAATTTGTATGGGGATTGAGGCCAGAGATCAGGCAGCCAGCTGAGATATTGATTGTCGGTGGTCGATCATTTCAGGCTATCGTAGACTATGCCCGCACTGTGGAGGACTTACAACGACATGATCAGGGGTCCAGAGATAAGAGGCCTCGACATCAGGGTGTTTACAGTGGTTCCAGATATGGTGGTGGAGGTCCTGGCCAATCGAGCCGGAGTTATCAGCCATAGCAGCACCAGGGTCAGTCTAGGCGACCGGTTCAGGCTTCCCTTCAGACTTTCGGTAGTACCCAGTTCGAGCAGGGTCAGAGCAGCCATCAGGGCTATGGCGGCCAGTCTTCGAGGGGTTAAGTTTCTGGGGCATCAGGCCGTGGTTGTTATACGGGATCTGCTGGTTCATCTCGACCGAGTAGGCCGCCAGGGGCTTGTTTTACTTGTGGTGTGATTGGTCATTTTGCTAGAGATTGCCCTCAGCAGGGTACAGTTCAGTTGGCCGAGCCTTTACGAGCAGTTCAGCAACTGGCTAGAGGGGGTGGTCGTCAGAGTAAAGGTGGTGCTCCTTGCGGCAGAGCAGGTGGTAGGGATGGCGGTCGGGCAGGTGGAGGTCGTCGTCAGGTTTACGCGGTCCCTAGGATACCAGAGGCAAAGGCCTCAGATGCTGTGATTACAGGTACGATTTATGTGTGCCATCAGTCGGCTATGGCTTTATTTGATCCTAGATCCACTTGTTCATATGTATCTGCCTACTTTGTGCCTTGTTTGGGGTTGTCTAGTGAGCCATTATCTGTTCATGTTTCTGTTTTGACCCCAGTAGAAGATTCTTTAGTAGTGGATCGGATTGTGAGATCTTGTATGCTATCTATTGGTGATTCAGAGACTTGGGGTGATTTGATGATTCTTGATATGCTAGATTTTGATGTGATACTGGGCATGGACTGGTTATCCCCTCACCGTGTGGTTTTGGATTGTTATGCCAAAACCATTACCATAGTTGTGCCCGGTGTATCCCCGGTTGTGTGGCAAGGTTCTGTTAGCCATGCACAATCTTGGATCATCTCTTGTCTTCGAGCTAGGAAGTTGATTTCCCATGGGTGTTTAGCTTATCTAGCATATGTCCGAGATGTTAGTGCTGACCCTACTTCTCCTGAGTCCGTTCCTGTGGTTAGAGACTTCCTCGATGTGTTTCCTACCGACCTGCCAGGCCTTCCACCTGAGAGAGATATTGATTTTGCTATTAAGCTAGAGCCGGGCACCAGGCCCATTTCTATTTCTCTTTACCGTATGGCTCCGTCTGAGTTGAGGGAGCTTAAGGAGCAGCTCTAGGATCTGTTAGCTAAGGGGTTTATTAGACCTAGTGTGTCACCGTGGGGTGCTCCTGTTCTCTTCGTGAAGAAGAAGGATGGGTCAATGCGCATGTGTATTGATTATCGGCAGCTGAATAGGGTGACAGTGAAGAATAGGTATCCATTGCCGAGGATTGATGATTTGTTTGACCAGCTTCAGGGTTCAGTCGTGTTTTCGAAGATTGATCTGAGGTCTGGCTACCATCAGTTGAGGATTAGGGCGGAGGACATCCCTAAGATAGCATTCAGGACACGTTATGGCCATTATGAGTTCCTGGTGATGTCTTTTGGGTTTACTAATGCCCCCGCAGCCTTTATGAACTTGATGCACATGGTTCTTGGCCCGTATTTGGACTCATTTGTGATAGTTTTTATAGACGACATCTTGGTATACTCGCGTAGTAGAGATGAGCATGAGCAGCACTTGAGGGTTATACTCCAGACTTTGAGAGATGATCGGCTTTATGCCAAGTTCTCAAAGTGCGAGTTTTGTATTGAGTCAGTTGCATTCCTAGGGCACGTGGTGTCTAAGGATGGGATTAGGGTTGACCGGGGAAAGATTTCTGCAGTTTGTGATTGGCCTAGACTTACTACTGCTACTGAGGTCCGCAACTTTATTGGACTAGCAGGTTACTACAGATGGTTCGTTGAGGGATTTTCCTCCATAGAAGCACCCTTGACTATGCTGACTAGGAAGGATGTCCCATTTCAGTGGTCGAATCAGTGTGAGGATAGCTTCCAGAGGCTTAAGGCCTTATTGACTTCAGCTCCAGTTTTGACTTTGCCGATTGAGGGTCAGAGCTTCTCCGTGTATTGTGATGCTTCTGGGGTTTGTCTTGGTTGTGTGTTGATGCAGCAGAGTAATAGCATATGTATCGAGGCAGTTGAAGGTTCACGAGCGCAACTACCCCACTCATGACTTAGAGTTGGCGGCGGTAGGTTTCGCGCTTATGATCTTGAGGCATTACCAATATGGAGTTCACTGTGAGATCTTCACTGATCACGGTAGTCTTCAGTATATCACGAGTCAGCGAGAGTTGAACTCGAGACAGAAGCGATGGGTCGAGTTACTGAAGGACTATGACTTCACTATTCTGTATCATCCGGGCAAGGCAAACGTGGTAGCGGATGACTTGAGCCGGAAGGCAGTGAGTATGGGTATCCTAGCTTCTCTTTCAGTTTCAGAGTGACCATTGTCCTTGGACATCCAGTCCTTGGCTAACCGTTTGGTTAGGCTTGACTTGTCGGATCCTAGCAGAGTTTTTGCCAGTATTGAGGTTCGTTCTACTCTGATTGATCAGATTCAGAGCCGTCAGTTTGAGGATCAGCAGTTGTGTGACCTTTGTGATTGGGTTGTTCAGGGTGAGACCAGCCAGGCTACTCTAGATTCAGATGGGGTTCTGAGGTTTGATAGTCGCCTTTGTGTTCCGAGGATTAGTGATTTGATTTAGTTGATACTTCATGAGGCACATAGTACTAGATACTTCATTCACCCTGGCACAACAAAGATGTATAGAGACTTGAGGCAGCTTTACTGGTTGAGTGGTATGAAGCGGAATATAGCGGAGTTCATATCTCGGTGCTTGAACTGTCAGCAGGTTAAGTTCGAGCACATGAGACCTGGTGGTTTGATGCAGCGACTTCCCATTCCTGAGTGGAAGTGGAAAGGGATTACTATGGACTTCGTTGTTGGTTTGCCCCGTACTTCTCATGGGTTTGATTCCATATGGGTGATTATTGATAGGCTGACTAAGTCAGCACATTTCTTGACGGTTCAGACTTCTTATGGTGCAGAGAGGTTAGCTCAGATCTACCTTCGTGAGATTGTTCGGTTGCATGGGGTCCCTGCTTCTATTATTTCAGACCGCGACACTCAGTTCACATCTCAGTTCTGGAGGGCTATTCAGCAAGATTTGGGTACAAAGGTTCATCTTAGTACCGCTTTCCACCCTCAGACAGATGGCCAGTCCGAGAGGACCATTCAGATTCTGGAGGACATGCTTCGGGCCTGTGTTCTTGACTTTGGAGGTTCTTGGGATCAGTTTGTTCCCTTGGCAGAAATTGCTTATAATAACAGCTTCCATTTGATTATCGGCATGGCACCTTTTGAGGCTTTGTATAGCAGGCGTTGCAGATCACCGGTAGGTTGGTTTGATGGTTTTAGTTCTAGGCCACAGAGCACAGATTTTCTTCGAGATTCCTTAGATCAGGTTTGAGCGATTCAGGACAGACTTCGGGCAGCTCAGAGAGGGAAGAAGAGTTATGCTGATCGTAGGCTTCATATCTTGGAGTTTAGTGTCTGTGACTTGGTGTTTCTCTGTGTATCGCCCATGAAGGGCGTGATGAGATTTGGTAGGCGGGGCAAGCTTAGCCCCATGTACATTGGGCCGTTTGAGATTCTTCAGAGGGTTGGTAGCGTTGCCTATCAGCTAGGCTTGCCTCCGATGTTTTCAGCTATACATCCTGTATTTCATGTTTCGATGTTGCGTCGGTATGTCCCAGATGAGTCTCATGTATTGCAGTGGGATTCAGTTCAGTTGGGTGAGGATTTAGCCATTGTTGAGGAGCCGACAACTATTTTGGCCAGAGATGTAAGGAGATTGAGGTCTTGAGAGATCCCGATTGTTAAGGTTCAGTGGAGGCACCGTCCAGTCAAGGAGGCTACCTGGGAGACCGAGAGAGATATGCGGGCTCAGTATCCGTAGCTGTTTGAGCCTTTATGTACCCCCTTGACCTTGACTTTCGAGGACGAAATTCCTTTTTAGTAGTGGATGATGTAATGACTCTTCCGGTCATTTCCACGTATACGTTTTCCTTGTACTGTTAGAGCTTGTTTGTAGCGGCCCCAAGTCATTTAAGGCTTGTCGGGACCGGTATTTTGGCGCCGGGTCCATTTGTTTGGTCGTATGATAAGTTTTGAAGTCAAGCAAGTCGGCAAAAGTTATCGTAAGTTTCTTTAATAAATTTTCTGAACTTTGGGTAAAATGTCTTAGAGCTTTTCTCTCAATATATAAAGGGTTAGAAGTCCCCCAAAATACCAAATCGAAGGTCTATGAGTCTAGTTTTCAACGCACAAAACCTCACGTCCAGCTGATTTCGGAGTAAAAAGTTATGACTGTTTTACCGCGGACTGTTTGGCAAAAACCGGGTCGCGAACTGGGTCGGGTCAAATCGATTTAAAGCCTCAACTTCACGTTTTAAAACGTCATTTTAGTTCTGAAACAGTGAGAAAACATAAGGGAGGGTTCCAAGAGAGTTCTTGAGTATCAAAATCGTCCGATGGTTAATTGCGAACCTAAATTTAAGAATTTTATTAGCATCGCGCGTATATTTCAAAATATTTTATTTTAAAGTTATATTTTTTTTATTACATTTTAAAAATATTTTAAAGGTTTATGAAAAATATTTTTGCTACGATATAATTGTATATGTATTTATTTTATAAGGTTTGTATACATTATAATATTTTAACGGAGATAGTAAATTTAGTTATGTTAAAAATTATTATTTTTATATAGTAGGTTTTATTGGAAATAATTTTCTATTAATTATGATATATTCAAAAAGTAATATATATTTTACCACAAACCTATGCAATACCTGAGTATATATATATAAGAGGATAAAAAGATTGTTTTAGCTGTTGCCACCTCCACTTCCACGTGGAAGTGGAGGAAAGGGACAACAAAATAGTGATTTAAGTGCTGGCAAGTATGCATTAATGGGTTGTAGCATTTCAATTGCAAATTTATCACTTTTATTTAATTAATAAGAATTGAACAGTTATCCACTCTTCCAAAATGAATGTTGTACGTGATTGGTTTCATATATATTATTGATTTCATTAGTTTGTTGACTTTGCCTTTCTTTACGAATACTGAAGCAAATGTTATGCAACGTCTGCCTATATTTTCTTGGTCGGGAGAGGATTTTATGGGAAATCATTCTGACCATTTGTTTGATCATCAAATGAAATCGATTATCTACGTCAAGTTATCTAAGCCCAAAGTCAAGTTTTATTTTGTTTCAGAGTTTTTCGGAGCAGTTTCGGATTGGATATCGTCATTCTAGCAGCTTGTCATCGGACGACATGTAGGTTATGATTTAAAATCCCTAGACTTAGCATATATCGGATAAAATTGTACTAGCTGGCATCCATGGGTTGGATTATTAAGTTGGCACCACAGACCTCGACCGCTTTATTCATGTCCGCCTACTTTTGTTCCTCCGTTGCTTGTAGTACTTGCCGATATATTCTATTTACCCTTGTGGTCCTGTGAGGCCTTGTTGACTCTCGAACATAGAAGGTGGGATTTTGGGAATGTCCGCGAGTCCCGGGCATAGAATTATCATTCTAGGCTGGTTATGCTTGCTGAGTAGCTATAGGCATGTTAGGGTCGATAGGTTGATTGTGAGCTGCTAGAAAGATATTGTGTTTGATCATACCATTTCCATGCATTTAAAGAGGTTTTATCCAAGTTTTACTACGGTTTGGCTTCGGGCCTACTGGAACTATTTTCTAAACCTTGCATGGCCCCGGCGGCCTATTTTTGATGGAAATGATTTTGAAATGGTTTGATTTAACTTGTGAATATTCCTGGGTAAAGGAAAGTAAAATTATGTTTTAAATCACCAGTTTTACTATTAATGCTAGACTCGGCAGGGCCGGGGTGCTAGTTGAGTTTTCTTGCTACTTGAGATAATTTTAGCCTCGGTCGGACCGAGCACCTTAGACGATTTTCTACTGTTTAGACCCGGTTATGCCCGGGCACCCTTGGAGGGGTTTTTGAGATATTTTCCTACTACTTTAGTCCTGGACAGGGTCTGGGCTTGCATATTAGAGACTGGGTCTCTATCTTGAACCCGGACTTGCTCCCGGACGACATGTTTTGATACTGAGTTTTAGTATGGGGTCAGGGACCTCCATGGACCTTGCCATCCTGGCCTGGGGCTGTGGGCTGCGTGTGCCGGAGGAAGGGTATATGGTGGAGTACAGGTATACGGGCAGTGTCCTTCCATGGAACCTACCTGCTGGGCCGGATCGGCACCGGAGGAGGTACATACAGGGATACCATTTCACTTGAGATCTTCATGCATCATATCATTCAATGTTTGAGGCTCTACCCTTGTTTGTTGTTTGTATGATCCGATATTATGGGATGCAGGAGGGATTGTTTTCACTTGTTTGTGTTCCTCGGTTGTATTGGGCGGCCGGGGGACTGTAGGTAGACTCTTGCTATTTACTTGTAGGACTGTTCCCTGTTACGGTTAATTATGAAATTGGTTACTGCTAGACTGTTAGTTGCTGGATTTGAGATTGATATGATTAGTTAGGCTTGATTCATGTCTCTAAGCATGCCTATCATTACTCTTTCTCTCTTCTTCTTACGCTTGAGGTTACCGGTATACCGTCTATTTTGTAAACTTATTATGTATACACTGTTATTGCAAGGACCCCAGGTGCGTTGTTTCTTACTTTCACCTGTGCCTATGGTGTATATATTTTGCTTGCTGGCCTCACATGTGGTTCTGTTGACTTCCCTCTAGGCTAGTTCCTGTGTACCCTTTCGTTGATTTCTGTGACTACTTGCTTCTGTTCTGTCTGTTACTACGCTTTTATCTTATATGTGCCCAGTCGGCCTATGATACCTACTGGGTACCTTATGCTTCGCATGTGGTGCTCACCCTACCCCCTGCATCTCTGGGTGCAGATCCTAGCGTGGGCCATCGCCATTAGATCGCTGTGATTCGTGCTTTGAGATCCGTTGGGGACTACATCAGACTGAGGGTGAGCTCTTGGCGATCGGAGCTTGGCTTTAGTTTATCTTTTGCTCTATGTACTTTGTTACTATTTAGAGACATCTGTATATATTGTTTTGGATCGTTTGCACTCCATATATGTAGTTTTGGCTCTATACTATGATACCAGGTCTTGGGGTTTGGTTTAGTTTTCCGCATATGTATATATATATTCCTGTTATCCATTCTCTTCATCTTGTTCCCTTACTTTCGCTTATTAAACTACCCTCCCGCTTATTTGTTAGATAGTAGCCCAATACTAACTGTCCTGGGCTACGGGAATTGGTCCGCCTACTGGGGGGTTGTAGGTGCCATCATGACCGAGAAATTGGGTCGTGACATTGCCAAATTTGGTGGTTTCATATCTTTTCCGCCCTGTACATAAAAGTAACATGTCAAATAACGCCTCACCAATATTAAAAAATAAAATATTTAGTGATAATACCTTTTGATAAATAATATTTCTAATTGCCTTACTACCAATATGATGAAGCATCTTCAACTTAGCTCTATTTGTCGCGTTCCTGTTACTTCTAACCTATATTTGAGTAACAATGTTATAAGTATATTACCAATTAAAAGATGATAGTATGAAATGAAATTACATAACTAGATAATATGTCAAACCTAAAACTTTTCTATCGAAAAATATTCCATTATCAACCGCTCCCATTGTTTCTTGTCTACCCCTTTAGGCATAATCTTAAGAGCCTCTTGGATTGGCTTACCCTTCACATACGTTTCATGCAATCGTCCTCTCCATTTTTTCCATAACTCTTTCATCCATCCCAAAATATGATCACGATGAATATAAATATCATCACTCTCAAATATATCCTGCAATACATCAAACACAAGTTGACATACAATATATGATTAAAAGTAACCGTTTGGAGCAAAAGGAAAACCCAACTTTCTAAAGGTTGGATAAAACTATCAAGTCATATTATTCCTCCATAATACTTGAATGGCCAAGGTTGTAACAAACTAGGCAGACAATTGTTACACCGGAAAAACAAAAAATCAGAAACAAAAAAGTCCATACTCGTAACTCTACTCAAAGAAAATAGAGTAAACAAAAGATAGAGAGAGTTCTTCTACTCCATAGACGACAAGAGTATAGTCGACCCTAGGGGCTATGACTCAAGCAACTGTGATCAAGAAATAAAAAAAAAAGTTCCAGCCCCTCAGGATTAGAATTAGAAGAAGGAGGAAGAAGAAGAAAAATTAGAATTAAGAGAACTAGAGGAACCCAATAATTTAAAAAAAAACATATTTCATCTAGTTACCTTAACAGTTTCCCACATGTGATTTAACTTTTCTTCCTTAATATCATCCCACGATGATACTCCCAATGAACACATATTACGGTCATGAACTATTTTTCTCAGGTGTCTCATAAATAGATTGCTATTCTTTCCAACTGTTTGATTATTGTAAAATGTTACTTTTAGCTTTTGTCGAACTTCAAGTAATGCAACTTCTTTGCACTTGTTACTTCCTCGACCCTTTTTTACCTTCCCAGATACTTTTGAACCTATATTAGCATAACATAAAAATGTCAAAAAATGTTGTACTAGTGATAAACTTGTGATCAAATAGATTTGAGAAACTATACTTCTACCAACTATTTGGGTGGACTGCACAACTTGATAAGTAGAAGGAGAAATTGGAATATCAGCTTGCATATTCTATTTTGCATAAACCAAAAAATTTTTGTTCGTTGTTTGCAATTTTTAAGTGGCAAACATGGTAGAATTTGATTTCGCACTGTCAGAGGGTCTTGAAATACATTGACTAGCATGATGAGCATTCTGATGGAAGGATCCCTTTTTATTTTCAGAGTCTTCAAAGAAGCACATATCTCTAAGCCCTCGTTTGTTCCTTGGATCACCTAATGAAAGAAATCATATTAATGAAAACTTCAGCATTAAATTAAACTCAATTCTAATTAATAATAAATTTTAAAAACCATACTCTTTTCCACTGTTTGGATGGACTGCACAACTTGATCAGCAACGGGAGAAATTGAAATATCAGCTTGCATATTCTCTTTCTCATAAACCAAAGGAACTTTGTTTGTTGTTTGCATTCCCTGAGCGGCAGACATGGTATAATGAGCATTCTGATGGAAGGATATCTCCTCATTTTCAAAGTCTCTAAAGGAGAATTTATCATTAAGCGCTTGTCCTTTCCCTAGCTCACTTGGTGCAAGAAGCTATATAAATAAAACCTTTAGCATTATATTAAATTCAATTCTTAAAAATAAAATTATTTAGAAGTCATACTTTTTCCAACTACTTGGATGTATTGAATAACTTCATCAGTAGAATAAAAAGATGGAATACTAGTTTGCATATGCCCTTTCTCAGGAATCAATGAATTTTTTCCTTGTTCGCATTTCTTGAACGGTAGACATAGATTTAAGCTCTTTCCCTCGTCCCTTTTCTATAAAAACGTGGTATAAGAAATAATATTAGTAAAAGTTCCAACTCTAAAATGCAGTTGTACTAATTGAAAACAAAACTGAGCTGTTTTTGCTAGGTGGATTTATATGAAGTATTCCTTACTAAGGATAATCTCATTAAGAGAAAATTACCAACTCTGAGCAAATTTTATATATGTATAAAAAATTCTGAAAGACTAACAAAGTGGGGGATACAGGTGAGTTGTTAGTGTATATTGTGTAAAACTCATAATGAATCCAGAGATCATATGTGCTTTCACTATGAGTTTACTCTACAAGTTTAGGCCAAGCTACTGGACTAGACAAAATTATCACATTTTGTCAATTTCGACTGGAATCATCACATTCAGTGGGTCATCACGAACTCTAAATGGAGGTCACAAACACCTCATCTCTTTAATTTACCATACACTGATAATGTCTATGCATCAGTAGATAGAACGTAACCACCGGTTTGTAGAATTACTATTTTAGTAAGATAGCCAGTTGAGTAGTTGAGAAAGCTTACTTGTTTTAATAATTTTGTTGTACTGCATAACTTGATAAGTAGATGGAATAGTGTCATGACCCAGACCGCCGTGAGGGGCACTCACTTAACCCCCAGGTGAGCAAATCATCACTTCCCCGAACATAATCGTTCCAACAGCTCAAAACCTGTGCATAAAAGTAAACTAGCAATTCAATAATAATAAAACAACTTCATTAAGTTAACCTGCGGAAATTTCCCCCTAGAATCTGAAAGTCGCAGTACCAAATAATTCTACCAATATCTAGAGTGCGGGGATGCAACCCCAAAAATGTAAGGAAATAGTCTAAGCCCAAAACAAATGGGCTACAACCTTAATGATAGATTCAAGGCAACTCAATCGCAGAAGCTCACCCTTGAAGTCTGGAAACGCTTGTACTACAGATGAGGTCACGTCTCATCCTCTGGAAGATTGCATGTACTCATAAGAAGAAAAGCAAGTGCAGTATCAGTAGACCACCACTGTATACTGGTAGGATCATCAGCCAGTTCCAAATAAAACAGCGTATAATTCAGTACATCAAATAAAGTACAAGTACGGAAAATATTCAATGAGTCAACAGGCTCCCCTAGACTACAAGTCTCTACCTAGATTATTCCCGCATGAAATCCACTAATTATAACTCTAAACAACAATCACAGAATCAATAAATCATCCTTTTTGTCTAGCCCGGACCCACCCTGGGATCCACTCTAAACAACACCTAAGTGTTAAAAAGACAACCGGCCTAATCCAAGACCAATTCAACAGACATAATAGGATTCCCGGTCACTCAAGGACCACCAACCAATATCACAATTCAAATAAGCAACCCGATCCACTCATGAAACTAATAACAGTCAATGCAATGCAATAAAATCAATGCATGCGGTAAAATAAAACTGCACCGGGCGTGGTACCCGAGCCAACCGTTAGTATTTTGTACCAGCCATGGTACCCGAGCCAACCATTTGTTACACCTGTACCAACCGTTAGTATTTCATACTAGGCGTGGTACCCAAGCCAACCATTAGTATACCCGTGCCAGGCGTGGTACCCGAGCCAACCGAATGTCAATAATCCACAATCAAATAATGAATAAACAACTTGTAAACCAACAAGCAACACACCTTTCAATTCACAGACTGTAAAACATGACCCTTAGACATTCTAAGCAATTCCTCTAAGCAATGCAATTCATACAAACACTTACGTAAGAGTACAAAATATACAATATTCACAAGAATCGTAAGCCATCACCTACCTCAAAATCATCCAAGCTCTACTCAACCCGAGCTTTCCCATGTTCCGTATTCCCTTATCGTTCTTCGTCTAAAACAACATACAAGTACTTTGAATTAACAATAAGGCCTGCACATTACCTGGATTACACTAAATCCCAGACCTCCAGGCCACCCATGATCATCCTACCCCTTTTCCCGGGTTTCCCGCTACTAATTTCCCTAGTTCTATCATTTTCACGGATAAAAATAGAGAATTTAGCAATATGTGATCATAAAACCTTACTTTTAACAATGCCCAAGAACTTCCATGCCTAGAATCCTCCTTCTTCCCCAGATTGTACCATCCATAGGTTATTCCAACCTTTCCCCAAGTTCCCTCCTAGCAATTCTACCGTGTAGGAAGAGTAGTACGAAAGTAGGGGAGTAGAAACCTTACCTTAGGGAAGAAAAACAATAAAAAACAAAGGAAAATTGCGTGGAATCGCCTTGCCCTTCTCCCAAAACAAAATTGTGAACACTGAGTATTTTGGGAAATGTTTCTGCAGTAAATCCCATCACACTCCACTATAGCGGTCCGCTACGCTATAGCAGTACCGCCGTAGTGGATTCATCTGCTATGGCGAAGGCTGACCGACGTTGACTTCTGCTGTAGCGGTAATTTCTCTACTACAGCGGAGGTTGCTATAGTAGAGTGTCAATAGCGGTTGACACGAGATAGAAAATCATAAAACCTCCAAAATTTGTCCATTTTACAACACACTTCTTTTCCCTACATCCCAAAATAACCCTTTCATGTCAACCTCGATTCCAGGAGTTCTACTTACCCGAATTCGATTCCGAAAAGTCCCCCAGACTCCTCTATGTTTTAGCTACAAGGAAAACTATATCAACACAAGACATCCAACCAAATCCTTACCCGGATTTCCCTAGACCATACCTCACTCCTAAACCAGCCAAAACTAGCCTATCCCAGAATTTTAAACCCCCAAACCCGGATTTTTCTAACTCTAAAACTTGGCACGATTGGAATACCCCTAATGACCGACCCGGTTATTACAAATAATAGTTCTAGATATCCTTAAAGATCTCAAAGGTTTTAGACCTCTCCCTCACCCCTTCGCTATAGCGCCTGGTGCAACAAATGCATATTTGGTTGTAGATTTCATAGTGGACGCCTCCTCATTTTCATTCTTTAAAGTTTTCATATTAAACCTATAAAAAATAGAAAAAAGTATGGAAATTATAAAATTAATATACTAACAAAAAGTTGGTAATGGAAAAAGTTATAAAAAGAATACAGTAGTACAGGGGTCAAGGAAAGCTATTAAATGTAATAGAATGTATAACAATGAATATTCTAATGCATAAAGTGATACTTCACCTCGATTGTTCTTTTTCTTTTATTTTGAGTAGGATTTTCTAAATCTACAACATCATAATCCATTTGTTGCATAGTCTCATAAGAATCACGATGTCGTATTTTCCTTGCTACACGCCAACCTTAATTAGAATTATCGTTAGCATAAAATACTTGAGATGCCTGGTCTGCTAATAAAAAAGGTTCATTTATTTTCATAAATCACCCCCAGTTAACACTAAAAACTCCATATTCATCTGTTTTCACTCCTTTTGCTTTATCATACACATCAAACCAATTGCATTGAAATAATATCACTCTTCTATCCATGAATTGTAATTCAAGCACATCAGTTAAAACTCCATAGTAATCAATATTCTCACTATGTTTATTAGTCTCACCGACAACTACCACACCACAATTTTGTGTCCTTAAATTCTTATCATATTCTTCTACATGAAATATTTATCTATTAACAATGTAGCCACAGTAATGTAATACATATGATGTAGGACTACGTGAAAGTGCGAGAAGATCTTCCATGATTGGACTATCATCTCCTTTATGCAATTGTGCAACCTATCAATAAGATAAAGTTGATTACTTAAGAATGAGTAATATAATATTGGGTTTCCAAATTTGATGTGCATATATTACTCACCCTATCTTTAAACCATTCAATAAATTCCCTATTCCATTCTGTATCAGACAAGTGTTGCGTAGTATCTCCATGAATTTGTGCAAACTCTCTACAAATTTCATTTGAACAATAAATTCATACTAAGATAAAAAGACACGATCCTAAAGAAAACAAGGAGAATGAAATATGATATGAAGGAAAAAATTCCATACTCTAGAAATGGTAAGACTTCATCACAATTCTTCAGTATGTATATATGTGGTTACTCTAATTCATTTGCTTTAAGATCATGATGTTTTGGAGCTCCTAAAGTCTTTTCAGATTTACAAAATAGAGATAAACCTCCATCAGACTTTTTAATGACACCATCATAGTTTTGTTTTGGCCGATTAAACTTTGTGTCAATTCTATGTAGATACCTTGAACATAAGGTCATATATTAATTTGCAAGGTAACCCTCTGCAATAGAGCCTTCTGGACAATCCATATTACCAAGAGATTTCAAAAAATATAACCATCATTCAATAGGATACATTCACCAGTACTGAACAGATCAAGCAAGCTTAGCTTCATTAGCTAAGTGAATAGGCAAGTGAATCATATCAGCAAAAAATGATAGAGGAAAGACCTTCTCTAACTTGCAAAGAGTTACAGGAATTTTAGCTTCAATTTATTCCAAGTCATCAGTGCTTAAAACCTTAGCTCCAAACACATTAAAAAATAAAGCCAACTCAATAAGAGGTTCACACACTATTTCGACAACATACCACGTAGTGAAAGAGGGAGCCAATGTTGTAGATGAACATGAGAATCATGATTTTCAAGCCAGAAATCTTGTGCTTTTTCAAGTTAACAGACTGAGAAATATTAGATGAAAATCCATTTGGAATCTTTAAATTCTGTAAAAAGAGGCACAAGTTATGCTTTTCTTGGGGAGATAAGGTGTAGCATGCAGTTGGAACTTTATATTTTTGTCCTTTTTTAATAGGGTGAAATTCCGGTCTAATGTTCATCTCTTGCAAATCTAGTCGAGTGTTAATTGTGTCCTTGGTCTATCTCTAGGCATTCATGATCGTCCCCAAAATATTATCACATATATTTTTCTCAATATGCATAACATACAAATTATGTCGCAACAAGAGAGATTTACAGTATGGAAGTTCAAAAAAGATACTCTTCTTATTCCAATTATCCTTTCGAGCATCATGTGATATCTTGATCTTTTTCTTGGGGTCATTTGTTAATTGTATCCCACCAAGCTCTTGTACTTGATTGAGTATTTCAATACCAGAACACAAATCAGGTAGTATTCCTCTCTCTTTTATGCCATCAAATGATTCCTTATCATTCCTCCGTTTGTGATTTAGAGGAAGGTAATATTGATGACTCATAAAACATTATTTCTTACAATTGGCCAATCTGATTGAGGAAGTGTCTTTGCTGCAACATGGACATGCCAATTTTTCCTTTGTATTACATCCAAATAAATTTTTATATGCAGGAAAGTCATTGATGGTCCATAACTAAGAATCATGTAACATAAAATTTTGTCTAGTTGATGCATCATAGGTCTCAATACCAACTTCCTATAACACCTTCAATTCCTGTATCAAGGGTTGAAGATATACGTCAATTGCATCTCCTGGACCATTTGAACCAGGAATAAGCATGGACATAATGAAATTTTCTTGTTTCATATACAATCAAGGTGGTAAATTATAAAGAATAAGTACCACATGCCAAATGCTATATGAGGTTTTTGCATTTCGACATGGCTGAAATCCATCACTAACAAGTCCAAGTCAAACATTATGAGGCTCAGCCACAAATGAGGGATGAAGTTCATCAAATGATTTCCATGCCATTGAATCAGCTAGGTGCCTCATTGTTCCATCATCAACTCTTTCATCATGATTCCATGTCATTATAGAAGATGTCTTTGAAGACATGAACAACTTTTGAAGCCTAGGCTTTAATGGAAAATAGCACAAAATCTTTGATGCTATTATTTTACCATTTTCATTCATTGATTCCTCGCTATGTGTATTTATTTTCCATCTGGATGCACCACAAACTTTACAGGAATCGAGTAAGCTATCTTCCTTCCAATATTGCATGCAATCATTTCTACAAGCATCAATTTTGTGGTAAGAAAGCCTAAGATTACGAACTACCTTCTTTGCCTGGTAATATAAATTTGGCAAATTTTCTCCATCCGACAACAACTCCTCTTTCAACATCTTCAATAACATTGTAAATGACTCATTGTTCCAACGACCCATGCTTTTTATGTGAAGCAATTTAATCAGAGCTGAAAGCTTTGAAATTTTTGAACTTTGGTATAATGGCTTCTCGAAATCTCCGAATAGGCTATAAAATTTTTTGGCTTCAACATTTGGTTCCTCTTCAAGAAACTCATCAGAACCAATATCTGCATTGTATCCATCGTGATTAGGATATAAATCCCTCAATATTTCTTGTATTTTATCATCACTTTCACATTCTTCTACTTTATTATCATCTCCATCTTCACATTTTGACAATGGCTCACATAACACTTCCACATGATGATACCAAAAAGTATAATTTTGAATTATTCCATGTACTTTTAAATGTGTCTTGACCGTTTTACATGTGCCTAATGTTGTATTACAACATTTGGTACATGCACATTGTATTTCATACATTTCTCTTGTCCTTTGAAAAGCATAATTCAAAAAAATTCGCACCCCGATTTAGTAGGTTTTATTAAGTCGGTCATCAAGAGCAAGTTGCATCCTTTGCTTACCTTGTGCCATAACCTTGGATAGTAAAAAAAAGTTAGTTCAAATAATTTTATGCTAATAAGTTTACTAAGATGCACATAACTTTTTATTAAACTTGTCATCTCATCTTTATGATTAAATCTTCCTAATATATCAAAAGAATGAGATAAGATACAACATGATAGGCCAAACATACAACACACTATTTCTCAAGTAAATGAGACATAACAATACGTAAGTCACTTTAAAGATAATCACTATAAACTCTCAATTTTCACTATCTGGAGTGCACAAAGATTCATGAAATCTTGAAACTGAAAAGAAAGTTCATATACAAATCACATAACTAAGTATAAATGAAAATCCCAAAGATTGTCTGGTTGAGAAACAATAAAATAGGACTATGACAGTGGCTTAAAAATGCATTCCGCGTGCAGATACCCTATTTTCAAGACTTGCAATCTTGATTAATAATATATGAATCTTTACATTTTACTGTAGAGCTTGTATAATTGTCAACATGAGTGCAACTTTAGTATAAAGTGTCAACGATGTACATATTGAATTCCCAAATGGGAACAGAGCATTCTCAAGAAAAAATGACATAACAAACACATCATACCCTATTTTAAATTTATAAACATTTAATCATGAGGTCTAACTACGTTCAATAACTTTACGTATCCGTTCTATAACTACATGTATTTTCTTTTCTGCTAACGTACTAATGACGCTAAAAATGGTTGACTTATTCACAAAAAGAACAATTGAAAGGACCGACTGCCCTCCCCTAGTGTATATACACACTAAACATATACTTATATGGCTACTTATCAGAATAACTTTTTTTATGCCTATGGATACATAAGTTGTATTTAGTATGTCTAATTAACTGAAAGTAAGTTGTTCGTCATCTGCATATTTTCAGAATTTGTGAATGCTATTGTTAAAAGAGTGGACTTTCTCAATAGTTCATGCAATGTGGAGAAGATCAGGGAACCAACTGGTCGTGAAATCACTTTTAAATGAAGAATACTAACGTGGAAATGATGCAACCAATAATGGGGTAGCTTAAACTTATTGGATTGCTATAAGAGAAGAAGCGGAGGTTTCCTCTACCCCAAGCCCAAGCTTAAGACATAATACTATCACTTTTAGCCCTCATATAATAACAATCAGTAATCTTGGACAACTCAATCATCACATATTATTCCAAACACGCAAAGTTCAGACTAGACATACTATAAATCCATATCAACAATAGTAACTACGTTATGATCAAAAGAACAACAAACATAATAAACAACGAATCCAAAAAAGATATCAAGAACATTAAGAATCTCAACAAATAAATCCCCTTGTTAGAAACCAAACATTTAAGTTCAATAAATTTCAACAATTTTAATTAACTACAACCTTGAACGACTGAAAGAAATCGATTATTATATGGTTCAACTGCACCCTATGAAAGAAATCGATTATTATATACTAATAATTAACTGCAGAATTATGATTTTAAAATCTAGAGAGAAATAAAGAATGGGAGTTAGATATTATATGCAAATAAAAGTTAGATACGTGAAAGTTAAAAAATTATTAACTGCTGAAACAAAAGTTAAAATTATTATATGCAAACAGTTAACTACAACCTTGATCAACTCCAGATTTTTGAAGGACAAAACAGAGGAAAAGAAAATTTTGACTTTAGTAATAAAGAAGAAGGAGACAACTAGATGAGGGAGGAAAAAACTTACTCTTAGCTTGAGATGAGAAGGTTTTGCAGCAACGAGCCTTCAATCCTTGAGCAAGAGCAGCTAGGTTTAGGAATTTTTGCAAATGAGGAAATTTTAGGGATTTTGGAGGAGACAGTAAGATGAGGGAGAAAAAGACTTACATTTAGCTTGAGACGACAAGGCTTTGCAACGATGAGCCTTCAATCCTTGAGCATGAGACTTCAACCCTTGAGCTTGAGTAGTATAGTGAGCAAATTTAGGGATTCTTGCGCATTTGATAGAAGTTTAGGGCTTTTGGCGATGAGGTCGAGGTTTGGAAAGACGTATAGAGATCGAAAAATATTTCTTTTGATATTTTTATTTATTTTGATTCCCACCTCTAGCTTTAGCACCCGTTGAAATATTCACTTAGCGACCACATAATTATTTTTCTGAAAATCATAATGTATTAAAAAAATAAAATAGTAATTTAGAGACCATTAATTAATATCATCCCTGAAAGTATATTTTTAGGGACTATATTTACAACCGGTCCCTAAATCTTGGTTTCTAATAAGAATCTTTCTTGTAGTGAGACTTAGAGGCAAAGCCAACTCATAGGCACTTCTCCAACATGCCGAAGAATCTTCAAAGAGCCAATAAACCTCGAACTAAGCTTCTCCTTCTTTCCAAATCTCATCACACCCTTCATGGGAGATATGTTCAACCGGACTCGCTCACCAACCATAAACTCCAAGTCACTAACTCTCTGGCCCACATAAATCATCTGCCTACTCTGGGCAGTCAAAACGTGATCCTGAATCAACTTCACCCTATCCATAGAATCCCACAACAAGTATGTATCTCAAGGCCTAAACTCAAAGAAATCAAACCAACCCACCAACGATCTATATTTTCTCCAATACAAAGCATCAAATGGTGCCATCTGAATGCTAAAATAATAGTTATTGTTGTTGGCAATAAAACACCACAGAACCTCCAAGCCTAGACTCAGCTCAGAAAACTAAAGAATTAAAAATTTCAACAGTCAACCAATTCACTGGTCAGATCCATGAGTCATGGAAGTTTCCACGGGTCGTGAACTGTTCCCGTGGAATCAGATTAGAGACCTAAAGATTTCTCTGAGAACCACAATTGGGTTCAATGGACCATGGAAGGATCCACGAGCCGTAAACTTAAGTCGTGCAACCAGACCAGAGGCTAGCCATTTCTCTGAGAACCATGATTGGGGTCTATAGACCATTGAAGGATCCACGAGTTCTGAATCCAAGTCATGGAACCAGACCAGAGGCCAGCCATTTCTCTAAGAACCACGATTGGGTTCTACAGACTGTGGAAGGATCCACGAGTCGTGAACCCAAGTTGTGGAACCTAATTATAGTAGCCCAAATTTTAGGTCCAGAAACCACAACAGGATTCCACGAGCCATAGAAGTTTCCACAAGTCGTGGAACTCATCCGTGGAACCTGAGTCTCTAATTTTAACATTTTTCTTTTGAAATTTCCAGGGGGGTTTAGACTTTTGCTACCTCTTTTAAAGCCTAATCAACAACATTTTTGTTATTATAAGCCTAGTTTGTTAGTCAAAAACTACCTAAATCACCTATTCTCCTAAAAGCATGGCAGAAGAAATAGGAGAAAAGAGGCGATAGTTTTCCCTCAAGAATAGGTAGAAGGTTCTTCAAGCTCAGACCCAAGAATCCAAAGGATTTCTCCATCAGTCCTCTACTAGGTATGTGGGATTTCATCAATGGGTTCCTTTCACCCATTGAGTCCCAAGAATTCAGTCAGTCTTTCAGTTCTACAAAAATTATTCTGACCTAGGGTTCCAAATTCTTAGTGATTCATTGTAATTCAGATTCTACTGTTTATATGATATTATATTAATGGTTCTTGGAGAGTTAGTATAGTCACATGTTCATGACTCAGAAACCGTAGCTTGTGTAAATCCCAGCATGCCTAAATTATACTTACTAGGTAGATAATTCAGACTATCATGTTTCAAATTTTAAATGCCATCAGTTCAGATAAAGTTGTTGCATTCTCAAGTGTTTATTAATATTTGAGCTATCCAGTATTTCATCTTGTATTTCATTACTTACATTCTGTTGGGAGTAGACTTAGTACCGAGCGGATAAGGGGATGAAGGCTTGGCTGTCAGAATAGGTTGAGACCTTTAATAGCAGTCCCCAAATCCCAGAACTATGGCACCACCATAGATACATAAGGGGGTCAGCTAATAGATTAGGCTGGTCACCCTTATCCCTTGTGGACATCAGTTAGTGGATCCACGTTAGACTTGTTCGTACCCTTGGCAAGGTATGAACACCCTTCTACCCAGGGTTACATGATGGCCCCATAGTTAGCTCAGCTTGGGGTATGTCGATAGTAGTATCTTCCACAGTCAGACTCAGCATCGCATTGACCTCATATACAGTTATTTTAGTCCAGTTTAGCATGTTATGATATTCATGTTTTGTTATTGGGTCATTACATCTCAGATAACTTTCAGCTTATGTTCCATTCTATATACTTCTATGTCATTATTCATGTTTACAGTTTTGATTATGCATATCCTGCATGCTCAGTACATTCGAAGTACTGATGCATACTTTTGTTCTACATCATTTCATGATGTAGGTTCAGGTGCTCAGCATCCAAGCTGTCCTTAGATCGATTCCCAGTCCCTATTCAATGACTTCATTAGTGATTCCTCATGGTTCGAGGATGATAGAAATTCTTTATCTTTCTCATATCAGTTGGAGGCTTTCAGACATAGATTAGATTCAGCTATTGAGTTGTTAGTGTTGTTTTATATCATCACTATATATTCTTATATTCAGACATGTTTTGGTCTCTTTCCCACTTCAGATATTAAATTGCTTTCACCTTCCGCACAATATATGTTTTTAACTAAAATTTTCTAGATCTGCCAGGCCATGGGTTAGCTTGGGGTCACTTATGACACTAAGCACCATGTTACGTCTAGGGGGTAGCCTTGGAATGTGACAACTTAGTATCAGAGCATAAGGTTCAAGTGTCCTAGGGTGTCTGAAAGCTGCATCAACTAGAACCTTCTTCATGGGTGTGAAGCACGCCATACTTATGGGGGAGGAGCTATGAGATGTCATTAGGAAAAACTTCCCTTCTTTCTTTTCCTGCTCGTGCTATAGAGTATGAACTGTATTTAATATCCTTCTAATTCGTGCTTTTCGCATTTTAGAAAATGGTAACGCTAGGAATCAGCCATTAACAGCAGCTCCAGCAGACCCATTGAATGATCAATTCATGCATGTTGAATTCAGGGCTGCATTCCAAGTGCTTGCCCAGGCCATGACAGCTTAGGTCAATCACCAGGATGTGGCACCAGCTACGCCTCAGGCTAACACTGTTGCAGCTAAAATCTGGGACTTTACTCAGATGAACCCTCTAGAATTTCATGGGTCTAAATAAGAAGAGGATACACAAGAGTTTCTTGATGACATTCAGAAGGTAATAGATATCATGGGTGTCACTTCAGTCGAGAGTGCACACATAGCTTCCTATTTGCTGAAGGGAGTGGATTATACTTAGTATCAGCAGTGAAAGGAGTATTATTGGGCAAATGCAGGTCTAGTGGATTAGAACAAGTTCAAGACTGCATTTTTGGATAGGTTCTTCCCACTTTAACTCAGGAAAGACAAGGTCCAAAAGTTCATCAAATTGAAGAAGACTGACTTGAGGTTGAAGGACTATGCACTCAAGTTTACTCAGTTGTCTAAGTATGCTCCAAAGATAGTAGCTGACTCAAGGGCTCATATGAGCAAGTTTGTATCTGGTGTATAAGATGATATGGTCAAAGAGGGCAAGACTGCTATACTGATTAAGGAGATGGATTTCTCCAGATTAATTAATTATGCTCAGCAGATCGAGGAGGAGAAAATCAATGAGAGGGGAGGAGATAGTAAGAGAGCTAGAATAGGTAACTTCCACTAATCTCAGAAGGGGTCAGAGGGTGGAAATCGCTCTCAGTTTCGTCAGAAATCTTCAGCTTCAGCCCCATCTTCTGCTAGTGCCCCAGTTCTTAAGTTTAGAGAGGACCGATGGTATAGAGCACCAGGCTCTAAGTCCCAGGGTACAGTTACTAGCGGGCACACTCATCCAGTCTTCAAGAAATGTGGTAAGAACCACCAAGGTGAATGTATGGCAAGTAGTGGAAATTTATTTGTATATGGAAAGCCACACCACATGATGAGGGATTGTCCAGTAGCTTCTCATAAGGGCAAGGATGTTTTCCCACAGAATTAGGCCAGTTCTGTGGCAGCTCCAGCGGGTTGCCCCACTCAATAGGGTGCCTTATCTGGTACAGGTGGTGATCAGTACTAAAATAGGTTTTATGCCCTCTAGACTTGACATGATTAGGAGGATTTCCCCGATGTGGTCACGGGTACGTTACAAGTCTTCCATTTAGATGTTTATGCATTGTTAGACCCAGGGGCCACACTTTCTTTTGTAACTCCTTACATAGTAATAAATTTCGGTGTCAGTTCAAAAATCTTCTCAGAACCCTTCTTAGTCTCTACTCCAGTTGTTGACCCAGTTATAGCTAGACGAGTATACAAAAATTACCCTATCACAGTTTCCCATAGAATCACCTTACCTGATCTTGTAGAGTTAGAAATGACTGATTTTGATATTATTTTAGGCATGGATTGGTTACATTCCTGTTATGCCTCGGTAGATTGCAAAACTAGGATCGTTAAGATTCACTTTCCAAACAATTCAGTCTTAGAATGGAAGGGCAGTACCTTAGTACCTGTGGGTCGATTCATCTCTTACCTTAAGTCTAGAAAAAGGATTTTGAAAGGGTGTATCTATCATCTTATTTGGGTTAAGGATTCAAACTCCGAGACCCCAACTCTTGAGTCAGTTCTAGTGGTGAATGAATTCCCAAAAAGGGTTTAAACAAGATCTTCCAAAAGTACCTCCTGAAAGGGAAATCGACTTCGAAATAGATCTCTTTCAAGATACACAGCCTATTTCAATTCCTCCTTACAAAATGTCATTAGCTGAGCTTATGGAATTGAAAAAATAATTAAAAGACCTTCTTGATAAAGGCTTCATCAGACCCATCATCTCTCCATGGGATGCTCCAGTTCTCTTCATGCATAAGAAAGATGATTCTCTCAAGATGTGCATAGACTACCGCCAATTGAACAAAGTCACAATCAAAAATAAATATCCCATCCCTAGGATTGATGATTTGTTTGACCAGCTTCAGGGTGCTAGTTGCTTTTCTAAGATACACCTAAGATTCGGCTATCATCATCTCAAAGTCAGAGATAGTGACATCCCGAACACTGCCTTCAGGACTCGGTATGGTCACTATGAATTTATAGTTATGTCTTTTGGACTAACCAATGCTGCTGCAACTTTCATGGACTTAATGAATAGGGTGTTCAAATAGTGTTTGGACTTGTTCGTTATTGTCTTCATTAATGATATCCTTATTTATTCTCGAAATGAGGAGGAGCATGCGAATCATCTAAGGCTCATTCTACAGACTCTAAAAGACCGCCAGTTATTCACCAAGTTCAGTAAGTTGGAATTTTGGTTGAAATTAGTTGCTTTTCTTGGTCATGTGGTGGCTAGTGAAGGCATCCGAGTTGATTCTCAGAAGATTGAGGCAGTAAAGAACTGGCCCAGACCCACCTCTATGATAGACACCAGGAGTTTCTTGGGTTTGGCTGGTTATTACAGGAGATTTATTGAAGGATTTTTTTCAATAGCTGCCCCATTGACCAAGTTGACTCAGAAAAAGGTCAGGTTTTAACGGTAAGATGAGTGCGAGAAAAGCATTCTAGAATTAAAGACCAGGTTGACTATAACTCCCATTTTGACTCTACCAAAGGTTTTAGATGGCTTCGTGGTTTATTGGGATGCATCCAGGGTTGTCCTGGGTTGTGTTTTGATGCAGCTGTGTAAGGTCATAGCTTATGCCTCTAGACAACATAAGGTCCATGAGAATACCTACCTCACTCATGACCTCGAGCTTGTAGCTGTTGTGTTTGCCCTAAAGATTTGGAGATACTACTTTTATAGTGTGCATGTTGATGTGTTCACAGATCATAAGAGCCTCCAGTATGTGGTCACCCAGAAAGAGTTGAATCTTCATCATAGGAGATGGCTTGAGTTCCTCAAAGACTATGATATGAATGTGCTCTACCACCCGGTTAAGGCAAATGTAGTGGTTGATTCCCTCAGCAGACGATCTATGGGTAGTGTGTCACATATTGAGGAAGAGAAGAAGGAACTAGTCAGATTGTTCACAGGCTTGCTCATTTAGGAGTTTACCTTATGGACATGATAGATGGTGGTGTGATAGTCCAGAATGGGTCAGAAACTTCATTTGTAGAAGAAGTTAAAGAGAAACAAGACAGTGATCCCATATTGCTTCAGTTGAAAAGTGCAGTTCATCAGCAAAGGGTGGAGGTTTTCTCCCAAGGGGGAGATGGTGTGCTCCCCTACCAGGGTCGTTTATGTGTACCTGACGTGGTTGAGTTAAGGCAGCAGACCTTTAAAGAAGCCCATAATTCCAAATATTCTATTCATCTGGGTTCCACTAAGATCAACTATGATCTATGAGAAGTCTATTGGTGGAACGACATGAAGAGAGACATCGCAGATTTTGTGGATAAGTGTCCCAACTATCAGCAGGTTAAAGTAGAATATCAAAACCCAAGAGGTGTGACTCAGGAGATTAGAATTCCTACTTGGAAGTGGGAAGTGATCAACATGGATTACATTACGGGTATATCTCATACTCGCAGATAACATGATTCCATTTGGGAGATAGTGGACAGAGTCGCTAAGTCATGTCACTTCTTGGCTGTCAAGACTACAAATTAAGTGGAGGACTATGCCAGACTCTACATCATCAAGATAGTACGGTTATATGGGGTTCCCTTGTCTATCATCTCAGATAGGGTCCCTCAATTTACATCTCATTCTAGAGATCATTTCAGAAAGGTCTTGGTACTCAGGTGAATCTTAGTACATCATTTAATCTGTAGATGGATGGTCAGGCAGATCATACCATTCAGACCTTAGAGGGCATATTGAGAGCTTGTGTGATCGATCTCAAGTGTATTTGGGATGATCACCTACCTCTCATAGAGTTCTCCTATAATAACAGTTTCCACTCTAGTATTCAAATGTCCCCATATTAGGCACTCTATGGGCGTAGATGTATCTCTCTGTTTGGTTGGTTCTAGGTTGGTGAAGCAGCCTTGGTTGGGCCAGATTCATTTTATGAGGCTATGGAGAAATTTTAGCTCATCAGAGAGAGACTAAAGACAGCTCAGAGTCATTAGATGTCCTATGTAGATATATGGAGAAGGGACTTAGAGTTCGAGATTGATGATTGGTTATTCGTGAAAGTGTCACCCATGAGGGGTGTGATGAGATTTGGCAAGAAAGGGAAGCTCAGTCCCCAATATGTAGGTCGTTACAAAATTTTGAAAAGGATTGGTAATGTGGCTTGTGAATTAGAATTACCAGCAGAGCTAACAATGATTCATCTAGTCTTTTATATTTCCTTGTTGAAGTAGTGTGTTTGTGATCCGACAACGATGGTGCCTTTAGAGAGTGTGGCTGTGAAGGATAGCCTCACCTATGATGAGGTTCTAGTTAAGATTCTTGACCAACCGGTCCATAGGTTGATAAATAAGTCACTTCAGTGAAGGTTTTGTGGAGAAATCAATCCGTAGAGGGAGCTACTTGGGAAGCAGAAGCAGCCATAATGACCAAGTACCCTCACCTCTTCCCTTTTGATCTGGCTTCAGCTTGAAGTAATAGTTCCTCTCTAGTTTCTCAATTTATTCTTATGTATTTCATCCTCAGTACCATGTTCCCTCAGATATCCTTGCATTTCAGCATTTTTGCATATTTATGGGACTAAGTTCAGTTAAATATCAGTTCATAGTACTCAGTTGGTAGGGATTACATCTCATTCTCTCCAAACTCATCTTGTTTAGTCTTTATTCGAGGAGGAATGATCCCAAGGGAGAGATATTATAACACCCTAGAACCTCCAAACCTAGACTCATCTCAGAAAACAAAAAAGAATTAAAAATTTCAACTATCAGCCAATTAACGGGTAAGATTTATGAGTCGTGCAAGTGTCCACGGGTCATGGATTGTGCCCGTGGATTCAGATCAGAGACTTGAAGATTTCTCTGAGAACCAAGATTGAGTTTATGGACCGTGGAAGGGTCCACGAGCCGTGAACCCAAGTCATGGAACTAGACCAGAGGCTATCCATTTCTCTGAGAACCACGATTGGGTTCTACGGACTGTAGAAGGATCCACGAGTCGTGAATCCAAGTCGTGAAACCAGAATAGAGGCCATCCATTTCTCCGAGAACCATGATTGGGTTCTACGGACCATGGAAGGATCCAAGAGTCATGAACCCAAGTCATGGAACCCAATTCTAGTAGCCCAAATTTCAGGTTCAGGATCCACGACAGGATTCCATGAGCCGTAGAAGTTTCCATGAGTCGTGGAACCTGAGTCATGAATTTTAGCAGTTTTATTTTGAAATTGTAGGGACATTCCAGACTTTTCCTACCTCTTTTAAAGCCTAAGCTACGACGTTTTAATTATTCTAAGCCTATTTTATTAGTCAAAAACTACCTTAATCACCTATTCTCCTAAAATCATTGGACTTAGAAAGAAAGAGGAGAAAAGAGGCGATAGTTTTCCCTCAAGAACAGGCAGAAGGTTCTTCAAGCTCAACCCCAAGAATCCAAAGGATTTCTCCATCGGTCCTCCACTAGGTATGTGGAATTTTATCAATGGGTTCCTTTCACCCATTGAGTCCCTAGAATTCAGCCAGTCTTTCTGTTATCCATAGATTATTCAGACCTAGGGTTTCAAATTCTTAAGGATTCATTGTAATTCAGATTCTACTATTTATATGATATTATATTCATTGTTCTTGGAGAGTTAGTATAGTCACATGTTTAGGACTCAGAAACCCTAGCTTGTGTAAATCTCAGCATGCCTAAATTATACTTGCTAGGTAGATAATTTAGACCATCATGTTTCATATTTTGAATGCCATCAGTTCAGATAAAGTTATTGCATTCTCAGATGTTCATCAGTATTTGAGCTATCCAGTATTTCATCTTGCATTTCATTGCTTACATTCTGTTGGGAGTAGACTTAGTACCAAGCGTATAAGGGGATGAAGGCTTAGCTATAAGAATAGGCTGATACCTTTAGTAGCAGTCCCCAAATACCAAAACTACGATGCCTTCGTAGATACAAAGGGGGGTCAGCTGACAGATTAGGCTGGTCACCCTTGTCCCTTATGGATATTAGTTAGTGGATCCACGTCAGACTTGTTCGTACCCTTGGCAAGGTATGAACACCCTTCCACCCAGGGTTACAGGATGGCCCCATAGTTAGCTCAGCTTGGGGTATGTCAGTAGTAGTATCTCCCACAGTCAGACGCAACATTGAATTGACATCATATACAGTTATTTCGGTCTAGTTTAGCATGTTATGATGTTCATGTTCAGTTACTGGGTCATTGTATCTCAGATACCTTTCAGCTCATGTTCCATGCTATATACTTCTATGTCATTATTCATGTTTACAATTTTGATTATACATATCTTGCATGCTCAGTACATTCTAAGTACTGACGCATACTTTTATGCTACATCATTTCATGACGTATGTTCAGATGCTCAGCATCTAAAATGCACTTAGATTGATTCCCAGTCCCTATTCAGCAACTTCATTGGTGAGTCCTCATAGTTCGAGGATGATAGACATGCTTTATCTTTCAGTCTTATTATTTCAATTTCTAGATTATTAGAGTTGGCTGGGGGGCATGTCCTTGTAACACATATCAGTTAGAGGCGTTTAGACATAGATTAGATTCAACTATTTAGTTATTAGTGTTGTTTTCTGTTATCACTATACTCTATATATACTTTTATATTCAGATATGTTTTGGGCTCTTTCCCACTTCAGATATTAAACTTCTTTCAGCTTCCGCACAATATATATGTTTTTAACTGAAATTGTCTAGATCTGCCAGTCCATGGGTTAGCTTGGGGTCACTTGTGACACTAAGCAGCATGTTACGTCTAAGGGGTAGCCTCAGGGCGTGATAGGAAAACTCCACCAAAGGCAAGAACTAATCCTAATGACCACCAAAATAAATCACAAAAGCCCGAAGCATATCCTTCAAAAGCTGAATAGTCTGCTCTGATTGACCATCTGTCTAAGGATGAAAAGCAATACTCATCTCTAATTGAGTACCCAAATCACGTTGCATAGAACTCCAAAAGTGAGATGTGAACTTAGTACCCTATCTAAAATAATGGAAATAAGCACACCATGAAACCGAACTATCTCTCGAATATAGATCTTCGCTAACTTCTCCACATTACAGGTCACCCGCATTAGAAAAAAATAAGTTGATTTGGTCAATCTGACCACAATCACCCAAATGGAATCAAACTTTCCCAAAGCCTGAGGCAACCCAAATACGAAGTCAATACTAATATGCTTCTACTTATACTTCGGTATAAGCATCCTCTAAGTCATACCAACCAGTCTTTGGTGCTCATACTTTACTTGCAAAAAAATTCAAACACTTAGCCACAAACTCCACAATGTCCCTCTTCATCCTACATAACCAATAATTCTTTTCCAAGTCTTCATGCATCTTGGCTTCCCCAAAATAAATACTATACCTGAAATATGATTCTTCTCCATGATCATTCTAATGAAGTCACAAACTCTAGGAACACAAATCCGACACTTGATCCTTAAAACACCCTTCGTATAAAGAATTGCTTTCTTAGTGTCACCACTCAGCACATATCCCGAATCATACATAACTTGTCATCCTCAAACTCTCTATCCTGAATCTTCTCCCATAATAAAGACCGTGCCTCCATATAAGTAAGCACCCTACCAGGTGCAATTAGCCAAACACTAAACATCCATGGCTAAAGGTCGCTCTTTAGCCACTAACAAAGAAAGACTACCCATACTCACCTCTTTCCTACTTGAGAGGCATACTCCACTACATTGGCCTTGCCTGGATGATATAGAATAGTCATGTCATAGTCCTTCAGCAACTCCAACAACCTGCACTATCTCAAATTCAAATCCTTCTAGTTGAAGATGTACTAAAGGATAAAATAATCCGTGAGCACCTCGCAATGAACTCCATACAAGTAATGCCACCATAACTTCAAAACAAATACTACCGCTGCCAACTCCAAGTCATGAGTAGGGTAGTTCTTCTCATGAGTCTTTAACTGCCTCAAAGCATAAGCTATCAACTTCCATTTCTTCATTAAAACACCACCAAGGCCAATTCCCAAATCATCACAATACACAGTTAAACCCTCACCTTCCATATGTAAGGTCAAAATATGTGGTAAAGTCAACAAGGCCTTGAGCTTTTTGAAGCTCTCCTCACACTCGTCGGACCACTGAAAAAGCAATATTTTTTGGGTCAACTTGGTCAAAGGAGATGCAATAAAAGAGAAGCCCTGCACGAATCGCCTATAATAACTAGCCAACCCAACAAAACTCTTAATTTCAATAGGTGAAGTAGGCCTAGTCCAATCTTGAACTTCCTCTATCTTGGTCGTATCGACCATAATACCATCCTTGGACATATGTCCCAAAACCATCATAGAACTTAGCCAAAACACACACTTCAAGAACTTAGCATACAACTTCTCATCTCTTAATCTGTGGAATACAATCCTCAAATGCTTCACATGATCACCTTATTCCTGGAATACACCAAGATGTCATCAATGAATACAATCATAAAGGAATCAAGGTACCATCAAAACACCCTATTCATCAACTCCTAAATTCCACTGGCGAATTAGTCAATCCAAAGGACATCACCAAGAACTCATAATGACCATATCGGGTCCTAAAAGTTATCTTAGGGATATCCAAAGTCCTAATCCTCAACTAATAGTACCTTGACCTCAAGTCAATCTTTAAAAACATTGAAGCAAGCTAAAGCAAATCAAATAAATCATCAATACGCGAAAGAGAATACATATTGTTGATGGTCACTTTGTTTAACTGCTGATAATCAATACACATATGCATAGACCCATCCTTCTTCTTCACAAACAACACTAGAGTACCCCAAGGAGAAAGACTAGGTCTAATAAAACCCTTACCCAACAAATCTTAAAGTTGATCCTTTAACTCTGCCATAGCTATTCTATAAGGAGGAATGGAAATAGGATTGTTGCCCGACTTTAAATCAATAGCATAGTCGATATCCCTATCTAGAGAAACACCTAGAAGATTAATAGGGAACACATCCTAAAACTCTATCACCAACCTTACTGACTCCAAAGGAGGCAAGTCAGTTCTAGTATCAGACACATATGCCAAATAAGAAAGGCACCCCTTCTCAACCATCCACTGAGCCTGAAGAAAAGAAATAACACTCTTAGGATACAAACCTTGAGTACCTTTCCACTCCAATCTTGATACACTTGGAAAAACCAAAGTAACTTTCTTAGATTTACAATCCACAATAGCATAATGTGAAGAGAGCCAATCCATACCCAAAAATGATATCAAAATCTATCATATCAAGAATGATCAAGTCTACCCAGGTATCATACCCCAAAATAATCACAACACAGGATCGGTACACCTGATCCACCACTAAAGAATAACTTACTGGGGTAGAAACACAAGTAGGCACAACAAGGGACTCACACACCATATCAATACCCAAAGAAAAATACACAGATAGATGAATGAGTAGATCCAATATCAAATAATACTTAAGCAGGCCGATACCATACTAGGAAAATACATATATTAACTATATTATAGGCCTCCACCTTAGGTCTACTTGGGAACATATAATAATAACCACTCCCGCATCTAGGCTGAGTAACTTCACAAAATCCACCATGACCCCCCTAGACTCTACCCCTAGTATTTTAAGAACCACCTCTACCACTCAGTGTACCTCCTCTAGTCAGTGGTGCTGATGCCCGAGAAGTCTGCATTTGAAAACCCTTCAAGGGATAACCCTACCCATGTTTAGGTAAATCTCGAGCATAGTGACCCAAATCACCATAATCAAAACATCCTCTTCTATGGAAAGAACATTATGGATGCCTAAACAAACTAGAGTGACTACCATGACATGAAAATCCTATATGAGCACCTCTAGATGTTTGCCCCAAACTCTGATCATTGTACCCAGAATAACCACCATCTGTAGCCTATAATGTTTCCTAAACCAATTTGCCTTGCTGATAATGCTAACCTCTACTTGAGAAGTGTCTATCCTGAGATGATGAACCGCTGAAACCACTGTGGCTACGAGCTCTCTTACCACTACCTCTATAAGCGTTGTGATGAGTACCCTCAATACTTCTTGCATGATCAACTATCTGCTTAAAAGTACCTTTAGTAGTCACTAACTGATCTATAGCCAACTGAAATGGACTAATCAATCCCTTTACAAACTTCCTAACCCGCTCCTCCTCTTTATAGAATACTTATCAAGGCATGCCTAAATAGGGCATAAAACCTCATCTCATACTAGATAACTATCATTGTACCCTTATCTAATCCATCAAACTCATACCTCAGACACTCTCTTAATCAATGAGTTACATATTTCTCAAGGAAAGCCTCAAAAAACTATGCCGAAGTCAAAGGAGGCAAACCCGTTGTTCTATAACTAAGATAAGATCTTCACCACTTCTTTGTTTCCCCAATCATCTGAAAAGTAGTATAATCCACACCATGAGACTCAACTAACTAAGGTTATGCAACTTCTCAGGAAAACTGACCAAGAACTCATATGCATCCTCCCCAAGTGCCCCACTGAAGTAGGGAGGCCACATTCTCATGAATCTATCAAACATCTTTTACTTCTCAACTGTCATCACTGGCCTAGCCACAACCGGTGGTGCAAAAGTTTTTACTCTCAAAGCATCAATGCATGAAGCTACAATAGCAATAGGTTGTGGTTTAAGAGTTTGGAAACCCTAAATGGGTACCCTCTTAGGAGGCTGAACCCCATCTCTAGTTTGTGATCTATCAGGAGTGATAGGAAAAACTGCTTTTTGAGCCATACCCTCCAAGAAATTCAAAATTCAAACCATATAGTATCATGTAACACTAGGGTGGCTACAAAATCTAGTGGAACCTGAGTTGGCTGCCGTCCTCTGGCTAATAAGCCTCATCTTTAAACTCGATCTCTGTCGTATGAGATGCTGCCCTAGCACATCCTCTAGCTGGTGCTACGCCATGTGCTCTACCTCTACCATAGACTTGACCCCTGCCCCAACCCTTAATTAGATCCCTAGCAGCGGGTGCCAATGCACCATTCTCAGTAGCGTCTAACGATGTTCTCACTATTTATGACAAAATAAAACACAAGTTTAGAATTTAGCAAGTGAAAAAATCGCATGATATGGAATCAAAGAATAGAATCTTTCTAGAATGTGCCATAGCCTCTAAAAAATAGGTACGAACATCATCGTATTTAATCACAGACTCTACTAGACACTTGATCTTTGTACTTATGAGAATGGTGAACCTAGCACTCTGATACCAACTCATCACAATCGAAAATCTCAAAGGTTGTGATGGAACTTATCTTGACCTAACCATGGTAGGTAAGCCTGACTCATCAAATGCAAGTAACATAAAATAAGGAAAATAGCATAATAACACAATGAATGTCCAATAATAACTCAAATTAATGATGATAAAAAGGAAACCAAATAGTAGACTCCCACAATCATCCCCAGACTCAATATTAATGAATACAAGAGCAACTCTAGTACAGAACGTGTCCTAAATCCAAAACCAAACTATATAAGAAATAAGAAACAAATAGAAGTAATTGATAGAAGAAGACAAGAAAATCTCCAAAGATAGGAGCTCAGAGACACTTCAAATCCATAATAGTCTGCACTAATCAAGGCCTATATTGTTAACTCAAACTTGGATCTGTATCAGAAGGATGCAGAAAAGTAGGGGGTGAGTATGATCCACTTGTACGTAGTAGGAATTATAGGTTGACTGAGATTAAGCAGTTAGTATATCGGATAAAAAATACTAAAATAACCATGCATGTATAAATATCCCAGCGGTTTAATATTAGTAAACATAGTATATCTGAATCAAAATAATAACTCAAATGATTATATAATGTAATGTTATGGGATGAAAGACAATGGCCATGCCTACTAATATATACCTCCTTTAGTGGTTTACTATAAAGGTGGGACCCATGAGGGACTCGCATGGTCTATATACCCTGCCCAAAATCTTACCTTGGACATAATCAATGATTTTTGGAATCTTACCTTGCACTAAATTAACATTATCCGATATCTAACCTCAGATAAAACCAATAGAAGATGGATCATTTTCCTTCAAAAATAAGTATTTCTATGATAAAAACCATAAGTCCATGAGATGAATGTATATGCATATGCACAATAAAGTAATAAATCAACACGGTAGTAGGTATAACACCACAAGATATCAATCAACTCAGGAATATAGACTATAAGTCGCAGTCTCAAATTAGGAATACCAGTTCCATGTCTCCAACATAGTATAAGCCCTAATTTGGGCATCACAATGAAATTCCAACTCATTTAGCACTCAAAATCCATAGTTTCACCCAATATATAACATGTTTTATACTATAAGTTTCCACCTAAGCAAGTCTAAAGGAAGTTAAGCCATAACCTCCCTCAAAGACTGTAAATACCTATTTCATCATTATGCTGAATTAAGGTATAAGTATCCAATTAGAAAAGTATCAATTATTATGCTAGGGTGAGACTATATTAAATTATAGTGGCTTGTGCCTTAAGTATATTTCATGCTTTGTATGTCACTGTGTGATAGTGTTGTAATGACCCTTCCGGTCATTTACACATTTTCTCCTTTCTTGTACCATTAGAGCTTGCCTGTAATGGCCCCAACTCATTTATGGCTTGTCGGGATCGGTAGTTCGGTGCCCGGGACGTTTGTTTGGTATTTATGGCCGTTTCTCATTTTAGAGTTTCAACTTTGGAAATCGTTGACTTCAGACTACATTCTTGGTAATATCAAAGCATTAAACCAAGGTTCTAGGTCAAAGGAATCCCTTACTCGAAAGTTTGAGTTAAAGAAATGCCTCGTGTAACACCTCGCCCGTTTGGAAGGTTTAAAGTAATCCGTGCCTTTGGGGTAAGACTAATAGTGCCAAATATAGTAAGAAGGATGTGTTATGAGGTATTATAATCGCAAAATGTTCGTATGATAAGTTTTGAAGTCAAGCAAGTTCCGAAACAAAAGTCGGAAAAAGTTGTTGTAAATTCCTTTAAGGAATTCTCTTCAAATTTGGGTTAAATGTCTTGGGGCGTTTCTCCCTATCTATAAAGAATTAGTGGGCACCCAATATACCAAATCTAAGGTCTACAAGTCTAGTTTCCAACGCACTAAACCGTTTGTCCATACGACTTCAGAATAGAGAGATATTCACATTTTCGCAAGACTGTACAAGCAGGCACGTCAAAGTGGGGCCCACATCCTAAGTCGGTTCAGCTTATAAAAGATGATTTCTCCGTCCTTTTAACTAATTTTTTTCACCCAAAATTCTTAGAAAATTAGAGGGAGAGTCCATAAATAATCCATGGACTTTGATCCTTTCAATTCGGAAGTTGCTCTACGTCGCGAGCTCGTCATTTTGGTATAGTTTTCCCCGTCGATTTCATGGCGTATCTTCGTGGGTGTTGATGCAGCGACCCAACAGGTGTTTTCAGTGTATTTGGCAGTAGCTATGGAGTTATATTGGCGAGGTATGGGCCCCGTACACTTATCTATTTGTTGAATCAAGATTCTAAGCTTCTAGTCACGAAAAGCTGTATTTTTCTATAACTTGTAGTAGTTTCTTGTTGGATTTGGATATGTTTGTTGTTCCTGCAAGGAGGCAGGTTGTTAATCTTGGGATATTGAATATTTTTTTCAAGGAAATCTCTCCAATACGATCCTCCTTCGTAATTACATGTTCTAGTATCATTTTTACAGCTTTCTGAGCCACAAAGTGGTGTTTTGGATATTGTGGCTTTGGAAAGACCCTTTATCTTATTATGTTTGGTTATTGTTGTGGTGTTCTGGTTGTAGTAAGGTGCTGGATGGATTGGGAAATTGTGCGATTCTTTTTGGGTTCGCATACGATAGTGATTGGATTGGACAACGTGAAGTACGCCTTGAAATAGTACTCCAGGAGCTCGTCGCTCCTTTGAGATGCGGTTAACATATTGTTGTTGGATTTAGCTGCCATTTATTGTTGTTATTGGCGTCATTTTATGTTTTGGAGTTGACTGGTCGTGAGTGTGACATTAACACCTTATCAAATGGCTATGGCTCGTTCTTTCAGCCTCGTCGATTCTAGCAATTGTTCCATTACCTTGGTTGGTCAGGCTTCATAGAGACGCCTTTGGGACTTCAGTTGAAAGTGTTTTTGTGATTTGGAGCTTCCCGGAGCAGTTTGAGCCTGGACGCTGCCATTCTCGCAGCTAGTCATAGGATGACAGGTAGGTTATGGTTTTCCTACCTAGACTCTTCGTATATAGGCTATAACTGCATTAATTAACATCCTTGGGTGGGTTATTATAGGTTGGTACCCCAGACCTTGTCCACCTTGTTCGTTCGTTATTTCATGCGTTGTTTGTAGTATTCACATAGTATTATATATTACCCTTGTGGTCCTGTGTGGCCTTGTATTGAATCTGGAACATATATGGTGGGTTATTGGGGAATGTCCATGAGTCCCAAACATAGAGATTATCCGTTTAGGCAGGTTATGTCTGATGAGTAGTTGTTGGGCCGGTACAGGGCTGATAGGAGTTGTTGTGAGCCATTTGGCTACTTTTATATTTGTGTGCGAGCATATCATCCATGAAAAATGTTTTCCCCTGCATGTTTTACTACAGTTTTGGCTGCGATCCACAACCGACTGTTTTCCTAAATTTTCATAGCCCTAGGGGGCCCATTTTTGGTACTGTTGATGATGGAAAAGGGGATTTTTGGATGTTTCGCACTGATTTTATTACTGGTATTAGTCTCAGCGGGGTAGAGCACCAGACTTGATTTTATTACTGATACTAGTCTCTGCGGGGCAGAGCACAAGACTTGATTTTATTACTGATACTAGTCTTTGCGGGGCAGAGCACCAGACTTGATTTTATTACTGAGCTTTAGTATGGGGTTGGGGACCTCCATGGAACTTGCCGCTCCGGGCCTAGGGCTTCGGGCTGCGTGTGCCAGAGGGAAGGGTATACGGTGGAGTAGAGGTATACAGGCTAAGTCCTTCCATGGAACCTGCCTGCTGGGCCTGATTGGCACCGGAGGAGGTACATACAGAGGTTCTATTTCACATCATATCATATCATGCATTGGATTCCACCCTTGTTTGCTGTGTGTTCAGTGTACGCTCGGGTAGTATGGGATGTCAGAGGGTTTGTTTTCACTTGATTGTGTTCCTCGGTTGTATGGGCTGCCGTTAGGACTGTAGGTAGACTATATTTACTCCTGTTTTTACTTAGAGCTTGTCTTGGCACCCGGTTCTTGAAAGATTAGTGATGGCTAGCCTGTTGAGGGTTTGGTTGTGGGATGTTTGATTATTGAGAGGGATTTGGAGTCCTATCTTATCGAGGCACTTTTGTGTGGCCTTCTGAGTAGAGTGTGAGATTCTGGCTCTATCCTTGTGGGAAGTTGAGTGGTATCTCTCTGTTATTGTGGCCTAGTTATTTCATCCTAGGGTTGTACTTGTGAGGTGATTCCCTGGTTATGCTATCATGTGATTGGATTGGTGTTGTGACTTCCTTATACTTGTTGATTCCATTTTGAGTATGTTAGACTGCTCTCCGTCTTTTCCTTTTACTTGAGGTTACCGGTATACTGCCATTTTCTCAACTCTCTCTCTACTTACTTATATTGTTATACAAGGACTCCAGGTGCGTTCTTCTTTCCTTCACTTGTGATTCTATGTAATTGTATCTCTGTGCTAGCATGTGTTACTTGAAGCTCTTGGGGGATGATTTGTGCTAGCTCCTTGTGCCTTGCTTATTGCTTCAGTGACTACTTTCTTGCTATCTGTTACTTACTGCTTTTATATCTTATATTCTCTCAGTCGGCCGATGATACCTACTGAGTACCCGTGGTTTTGGTGCTCATACCATACTTCTGCACTTTTTGGTGCAGATATTAGCTGAGCTTTCGTTGTTGAACGCATTGGAGACTCGTGCAGCTTTTGGATCTTCGAGACTTGGGTGAGCGCCTGATGGTCGGGGCTTGTCTACATCTCATCTTTTGTAATGTTACTCTTTGTATATTCGGAGACAGTTGTACTTATCATTTTATTACTTCTAGCACTTGTATTCTATTAGAAGCTTCTGTACTGTCGATACCAAGTCTTGGGGTTGGTGTAGTTTCATGATGTATATATTCGGGTAAATTGCTTCCGTGTTGCCTTATCTTTTCATTATGCTTCTTCTTATCTCAGCTTGTTGAGCGTATTGGTTAGATAGTATCCCATTACTAGCTGTTCTGGGCTACGAGAATTGGTTCGCCTACTGGGGGGTTGTTGGTGCCATCATGACCTGAGAAATCGGGTCGTGACAAGTGTGGTGTCTATTTTTTTATAGCCAACTGTCGTAGGATCCCATAGAAAGTTTCAGGATGAGAATCGAAGTCGTAGAACTCTGGATATGATAGTTATCACGTTGGGAATCATAGTTACCAAAGGAGACCTTCAATCTCAAAGCACTATTAGAATCCAAAATCAGCCCGCTAATCTCAACCCGCATAATCTGATCACATATAGCATACATCCGCTGATCCTCGAACTGATGCCGCTGAATTTGTCCAAGTGGACCTCACATTGACAAGAACATTGCTTGGATCTTGCAAGTCCAGCTAATCAAATGGTTGGCCAAGGACGATATGTCCAAGGCCAACGTCCACTCCAAATCTGAAGTAGAGAAGCTAAGTTATCTATAATCACTGCTTCGTGATCCAAAGATGATGTAACCCAAGAGAACCTTCCATGAATCATCCGATGTAACCTGCTAGTCCATGATTCAGCAATACAAGACTAATTTACCAAACACTGCCTCTATCAAACCCATGAGTAGACCCATACACTGCCAATGAACACTATAGAAGCGGGAGCCAACTAATCTTTGAATATGCAATTTGCCCAATCCGCATATGATGTTGGGACTTGGTTCACCCAAATAACATCATCAAGTAATTAACAATCAAGTATTGGGATGACCACTACCTTTAACTCTTACTAGAGGAGGATATGACCTTGAATCTATCAAAGGAAAATGTCACTGCACTCTGTAGTTGGTTGGGTCACATCACCCCACACTAACACAAGCAAACTCTCAATCGTCACCTAATTCATCTACTAGAACACATACATACGTACAAGAAGTCATCTCCCTCTTTTTTTAAACCAAATGAATCCCTTTCCAAAGATGCAGCAAAACTGATAGACTCTCTCACAGAAGATCCTAGAGTTGTCCCCTTAACTATCACAATTCTACTAACAACCCTTGATAAGGTAGGAAAATAATAGGCTGAATGCCCAACTCAACCCCAATGCACCGATCAAAACCTAATCGCAATACCACCGCCAAAATCAACCACAATGCTATAGTTAAAGCTCTACTAGGATACTATGGTCTAAACCCATCCCAACTGGAACTTGGAAGAAAAATGAAAAAAACTCAACCAGATTTGAAACAGAAGAAAACCATGGGAGCAACCCATACCTACTAACTTGTTAAGCCAAATAATTAGGGAAGGTCAATTCAAATTTCTCGAGAAAAGCTAAACAATAAAATGCCCACTGGTATATCCAACACCACTCTCCTTATGACGAAACCACTTTCTCCAATACTCAAAAACCAGTATCACACCAAACTAGAAGGACTCCTAGAATACGCTAGAGAACGGCCTATGCAACAACTACCCAAGGCCGCTAGAAATTGAATAACTTAAAAACTAACTTTAGAACCACAAAGAAGAAATGAAAATAAGGCTATAAAGACCTACCCACGAGTCACAACCCTGGGTAATCACCTCTCAAGCACAGCACACTCCATCCACTACTAAAAGAATCAGACTATCGAGAAATTACATGCATAGGCATAAACACTACAACTTAAATAGTAATACTATAAAACAAGAAACAGATAGGCATATATACAAATACAAGAAAAGGGTAGATTCACAAGGAAAACAACGCCAATAGTAGCTAATGGTAACAAAAGTCATACCTGTATCAACAATATTGGGAAACTTAAACTCTGGCCTACAAAAGGGGGCATCGCACTGACGGTGTCTATCACTGGACTGAGTAGTCGATGTTGAAGGCTCAACCATCCCTCGCCAGGGAAAATCTCTAAAATAATGACCAATTACCCCATAATAATAGCAACCCAAAGAAGACCTGCTCTGACGCATGATGCATATTGACTCTAGATGGATAACTGAACCACCTGGATAATAGCCACCTTTAATGATATAGGGTCCACCCCTACAACTATGTAAACTACCTCTCACTTCTTGGGGACCACCCCAAATACCTTATACATCATCTCTAGTCGGTGGCACTGGAACTCTGGAAAATAAGACATATTGACTAAAAAGCGGGATCGTGGGTAAATCCCTAGCAATGTGTCAAGGCCCACTGCACTAAAAACAAAGTTTAGCTGATGAAGTCTGACGGGAAGATTTTGCTGAACCTGATCAACCACCGAGGCCTACATGCCCTGACAGTAAACCTCGGGAACCCTGACCCCGACCACATCTGCTCTACTCAACATGCTCTGTACAACCATCCTCAGGAATTAGTGGAGCCACTAAAACTGGCCTGCTAGATAAGAAGAAATGGAAGCAATCCCTAGCATAGGAGCCCCTACCTCGAGTCTCAAAACCTCAAAAACTATCCTGAAAATAGCGCCTCTTAGCACTACCTCCATATGCCTCATGACACAAACCCTCAATATCCCAAGCATGATGAACAACCTGAAGGAAGGTAGTCCCAACTGTAACCAAGTACTCAGTTGCCAAATGGAGCAGTGAAATCAATCCCCAAAAAAACTGTGTATTCTCTCAATGTATGTAGGCATAGTCCTAGCAGTGCGCCTAATCACCTCATAAAATATTGCCTCATACTCCAATATCAACATATAACCCTGTTGAAGAGCTGGGACCTCAAATACAACTGAAACACCACTCGATGAACCGGGTACTTCCCCAACCTGAGGTACTAAAACACCCACTGGAGGAGTCTGAGTCCTAGTCTTGGTGTCCTGAAGATTTGGGGTAGCCATAAATCCAATCGGACGTTGGGATGGCCCCAAACACCCTAATTTATATGGTATGATCCCACTCTTAAATACTGGCATTGACGGAAGAACTAAAGCAATAGGCACAGAAGCCTCGACACCACCCGCTGTCGTACTCGACCTAGGCATCTGAGAAGGAATGGTACAATGAAGTTTTTAGAAATCAATTAATCTAAGGATGCACGATTAGGAGCCAAGAAGATGGAAATTTTTCTAACAATGCCTTGTAGCCTCCAATAGATAGGATATGGACATCATCGTACCAATCCGCGAGACTCTACCTAGACACTTGCTTTTGTACCACAACGCTAGTGAACCTAGAGCTCTGATACCAAGCTATCATGACCCAATTTCTCAGGTCATGATGGCACCTACAACCCCCAGTAGGTGAACCATTTCCTGTTGCTCGAAATAGTAACTAATGGGCTACTACCTAAGTTAATACACATAATAAGAAGAAATAAGGGAAAGCAGATACAATAGAGAAAGATAACGCAGAAGTAACAACATGAATATATATATATATATATATATATATATATATATATATAAACAAAGAAACTACACCAACCCCAAGACTTGGTATCGATAGTACAAGAGCTTCAAAATAGAATACAAATGCTAGAAGTAAAAAATAGAATATAGAACTGTCTCTGAATAAATAAAGAGTAACACTGCAAAAAGATGAGATGTGGTCAAGCCCCGGTCGTTAGGTGCTCAACCTAGTCTCAAATATCCAAAGTTGCACGAGTCTCCACGTAATCAACGACAAAAGAACACACTAATATTAGTACCCAAAAGATGCAGAATTGTAGTATGAGCACAAATTTCAAAGCAACAGGTACCCAGTAGGCATTATCGGCCAACTAAGCATATATAAGATATAAAAATAGTAATTAGAAGATAGGAAAGAAGAAGTCACAAAAGCAATAGAGAAAGCACATGGAAACTAGCACGGATAAAAGTCAACAAGGATTACAAACAAGTTATGCTAGCCATAAAAGATATATATATATATATATATATATATATATATATATATATATATAACACAACACACAGGTGAAGGAAAGAAGAACACACTTGGATTGCAATATTAATATATATAAAGAGAGAGTTGAGGTATACCGATAATCTCAAGTAGAAAGGGAATGAAGGAAATCAAGTAAACATAATAAAGATAGAACAATATAACTAACAGAATCATGCTTAAACACCATTTCAAGATCAGAGAAATAAGTCAACAATTTCACAATTACAACCCTAGGATGGAATAAACTAAGCCACAAGGAAACCAAAACCACTAATCAGCACCATGAAAGTGGGTAGGATCCGCTAACCCAAACATACTAAGAAGGCCACATACACATTGCCTCAATAATATAGAAACCACTAGTCCATCAATGATCAAAAGTCTAGTAATCGGAGCCTCAATAGGCTAGAATCAACTAAATAATCAAGAACCAAAGGCCATAAGAAGATCTATAATATGACAGGAGTAATATAATCTAACTACAATCCAACGGCCGCCCATACAATTGAGGAACACAATCAAGTCAAAACAAACCCTCTGCCATCCCATACTAGTAGAGCGTACACTGAGCAAACAATAAACAAGCATTGAATCTGAATACAATATGCATGCTGATGTGATATGATAGAACTAGTGTGATAGTAGTGTCATATGTTACCCCCTCTGGTACCTAAAAGGCCCAATAGAGGCAGGACCCATGGAACGGATTTCCTCGAGTACCTCAACTCCACCGTACACCCCTCTTTCGGCACTCGTGGCACATTGCCCCTGGCTCGGAATGGCAATGTCCATGGAGGTCTACTCATATACCACATACTAAAACTGCAAATCTCAAAGTATAACCGGCAAAGTGTATCTTGGTCTAGATCAATTATCGGAATCTCATCGTATGCGCCTAGAATTGAACTGGGTCTAAAACAGTAGTAGTGATCTTAAAACTCCATCAAAGTGTGCCCAAAGTGTATTATGGTCTAAATCAGTAATAACGTCTCAATAACCCTTATAAAGGATGCCCGAAGCGTATCCAGGTCTAAGTACATAGTAAAATATGTCTAGCACTCTAGCACAGCCGAGTCTAGTATCAGTGTTAAAACTGGTGGTAAAATTATCATAATATCCTCTTTATTCCAAGAGGTTTCACAAAAATCAGTTCCAAAATCCTTTCATAATCATTTTACCAAAAATAGGCCCTTGGGGTGTTCTCTCCCAAGTGCACATGCAAATGTACGTGGTCGTACAAGTAATAAAGTGGCTTTTATGAGCTGAATATCGATCCCACAGGGACTTGGTGTTTAGCAAACAGTCCAAATTAATTATTTATATTAAAGTTAAACAAGTTTGATTAACAACGATAGGAAATTTGGATTGCAAATAGTATATGGAGAGATTCCGGGTTGTGGCATTTACTACACATTCATGCGTAACTATGGTTTCTAGCCGGTGTTGGTGTTTATCATGATTGTTGATCTACGGGGTTGATATTACAACTTGGTAGTAGTCATACTCTAAGTCATCTACCACAAATTAATCTCACAACTACATCATTGAGAGGGGATGTGAGTCTTTAATTTGGATGCATTAAACTATCTTCCCATTTCATTAACCAAGTGGGGATCTTAGGTATATCGCTATCCTAACCGCAAATAATCCTCTATAATTAGTATTTACCAATTAAATACATGATATACACTCCCTACATTATTCATTTTGTCCCTCAACTCCTATGGTCAATTCGTAGGAACAATCACATGACATGATAAACAATTAAATTAACTATGAATCCATATTTAAGCAATCATGTTGTAGCCTAAACCCTATAAAGAGGGTTCTTAGCAACTCATAGTTATACAAAGAGTCACCATTGATAAATTCATAAAGTAAAACTACAAGAAAGAAAAGTTAAAGAACAGAGAACCCTAGTTTGAGCTCCTTGATGTCTCCTTTTCTCTCAAATTCGTGTACTCTTCCAAAGATGTATGTAAATATGGATAAGTACCCCTTTTATAGTGTTTTTGGTCGTCCATAGACTGTCCCATGAGAATCATATGAATTTACAACTTTGCCCCCAACTTAAACCAAGTTAAAATCCAATTTTGGACGTTTTAGGAAGGGGGTGGGGTCGCATCTCCTGGCCAAACAAGTGGAACTCCACGATGGGGAGTGTGAGGCTGAGCCTCCATATCCGCCTTAGGGTGTGCGAGACACGGCCTCCACTCAGCCTTGAGGGTTGCGGCGCATGGCCCCCTCCAATCGTGAAGGTTTCTCCGCTTTTTTCTCTTTTCTCCTTGTACACTTGTTTCTTGATTCCCCACTTCTTATGGCTTGTTTGTAGGCTTAATTTAGCTTCCATGTATCCTCAAATGGTATCATACATCAATTAATAACACACATTAGTCCATACAACACAATAGAGCTCATCAAAGTACACTAGAATATGCACAACTCGAGCTAGCAAGGCTAGTTTTCTCGTCTAAACTCTATTTGATCATTTAGACTCTTGACTTGTTCCAAATGCACCTTAAATACTTTAAACATGTAGTTTAGCAACCAATTACACACATACCCATTATATACCTCAATATCACACCATGTTATCCCCAAAACTAAGCTAAACACGCATAGATAATGACACTTAGGTGTATAAATATGCCTAATATCACCACCCCACACTTAAAGCCTTCTTCGTCCTCAAACAACTCCTTACACTAATCATACTCAAGGAATACTCAAACATTCCTATTAACACTAAGTCACTCAAACTATAACTACAACGACTACATGAATAGCAAGTTCTACATTCGGCATGCCATATTACAACTAGAATCAGATGAATACTACTACAAGACTCCCTATCCTCAAGAATTGACTCTACTCAGTTGGCAAACTCATGCACTTTACTCAACAAAGAGATCATATAAGTCACCTATTTATTATCAAACAAGTGCCCTCACCACAAGAGAGTTACCAATATTCCCTCACACCTATGCGGATTATCAAAACAATGGGTGTAAGAATTAAATTTTGCTCACTCTCACAAAGAATTCACATGTCACATAATATGACCCATAGGCTTGCCTATAGTGTAGTACTCCACTAATATCATAATGTCAAAGCTCTAGATCAAGTAGGACTTTAAGGATGTAATCTAGGCTAAGGGATGGGGAGGAAATATTTGGTCAAGAATAGTGACAATCTTCCTTAAGCGCTTTAATACACCACATTTTACATCAAACATCATCTCCAACAAACCTATTTTACACCATTGTTATCTTCCCAACTTTCTTTTGTTTTCCCCATCATTTTAAGCTACCTTACACAAATTTAGTAGAGAGTATTTGCTATCAACACATGATTCGCTTCTTTGGATCAATTTGTATTTTCATTACATTACTCCCTACAAAAACAAATAAACCGTTTCAACACACCAAAAGCTATTTCCTTGGGGCTTCACTTCACTTTTTCCTTCTTCAATTTTACACTCCTTAACATCTTAATTCTCAACTAAAGTGCTTAGGAGTTTTGGATCAAATTCCGGGAAATTGAAAGAAAAAGAATAAGCTATATATGAGGCTACCAAATAATAGGCCAATGGCTCAATGGGGATAGCTATGGTTATGCACAAAGTCTAGATAAACAGGGTATAAAACATGGCTATCACAGAAATGCCTATATCATCTCCTAAACTCAACATTCTTTATTTCGCTATGCAAACACAATGGGGAATGTTTTAGACACCAAAATACAACATGGAATATAACAAAAACCTCACTCACACTTGGCACATGTTCAAATCAAGAAGGATGCCTCTAGACTCTCAACCAAGCGAATGCAAGAATTAAAATGTATGCTAACAAGAGTCAGATAAAAGAGCCCAGGTGTTTCACAGTAGTAATTCAATTTTCCCAATCATGCCATAAAATTCAACACCAACTTGCAACAAGTAATCATGTGTAACATCTAGCAAGAGCATCTCTATTTATTCCTAATGACAAATTTTTTAAATTTACTCCTAAAAATAAAAAAGGATATTGGATTCAAAGGCCTCTCCTTCAGAAAAGAACCGAAAAGAAAAACTGAGGGGTGGATTAAGTGTTCTTCTATTAAACAGACAAAAAAATTGAAAACAAATAAAGATAAAAAAATTATGATTTTTTTTCAATTTAATGAAAATAAATAAAAATAGAAATCCTATAGTGCACTTCACCCTAACCAAATAGGAATATTCCCACCCCATACTTAAAACCATACTTTGCCCACAAAGTATAAATTAAAAGCAAAGATAGAAATACTCCCTGAGCCCTGTAGGCCTAGCTAATAGCATCAAGTCCATAAACGGGGTTCGAAGGACCCAACACTTAGTGTTTGCCATGCTCCTTAGCTCAGATCTCAGGTACTCAAAATTCCTTTCAACCTGTTGACATCACACGAAAACAAAACCAAAAGTGACACTAAAGAAAAACTAACAAGAGTAAAAATACTACCTTAACTTGGGTTGCCTCCCAAGCAGCGCCTGATTTACCATCGCGGCACAACTCAGATAACAACTTTTATTCCCATTCTCTCATCCTCTTCCTCCTACTTGGGACCCATATTCTTCTTCTTTTCTGACCTCTCACGTGCTCACACTCGAGGTCTGTGGCCTTTCTTACACCTACCTTCTCAGAATTTCATTCAGGTCCTTCAGGTTCAAGCTTGTGTGTTAATTTGGGAAGCTCTATGAGAGAGTCTGAAGAGGTAATTAGAGGTACACTCTTGTCCACCCCACACTCATCAACTTCCATAGCTATGATCATGCATAGATCTTTGTAGTGTGAGGGTATGTTGAGTGTTGTGTACACTCTAAAGACCACCTCTTTATCATTCAGTCTCATCTTAAGCGTGCCCTCTCTTATGTCAATAAGTACTCGAATGGTAGCCAAGAATGGACGTCCCAATATGATTGGTACCCTTTTATATGCATCATTATCAAGAACAATAAAGTCAGTAGAAATAATGAACTTACCAACCTTGATTAGAACATCCTCAATGATTCCTTCGGAGACAACTCTGGTTCTGTCCACCATCTATAGAACAACTGAGGAAGGCCTTGTCTTCCCTAACCAAAGAGTATTAATCAATGAAAGGGGAATCAAATTGATTCTTGCCCCCAAGTAACTAAAGAGTTGAACAACATCACTTTCACCAATTTGTATGGGGAGGGTGAAACTCCCAGGATCCTTGAGCTTTGTGGGCATCTTTCTCATCACCATTGAACTGCACTCTTCAGTGAGTGCCACATTCTCAATATCTGTAAGCCTTCTTTTGTTCACCACCACATCCTTCAAGTACTTAGCATACTTAGGCATTCCATGCAAAACATCTAACAAAGGAAGGTTAATATGAAGTTCTCTGAACGTATCAACAAACTTCTTGAAATAAGAATCCTATTTGGCTTTGATATACTTCTAAGAGAATGGTGGTGGTGGTTTGTCTCGAGTCCACTCAATTTGCATTTTGTTAGGGTACTCAGACTTTCCCTTTTTATCAGGTTCTTTGGGCTCAATCTCCTTTTCTGTCTGCTTAGCAGTGATCAACTCTTCTTGCACCTAATGATTTTTCTTTAGAGGTGCGTTAATCAAATCTCTACCACTTGTCAAGGTGATACCATCACTTTCTTTTGACTTTCTGTATCACTAGGCAAACCCCCTTGAGGTCTTGTGTTTTGTGCTTCAGCAAGCTGTCCTATTTGAACTTCTAATGTCTTTGTGGCTAACTGCTAATTTTTTATATCAGCAGCCATCTGTGCTTGATCAGCAGCAATCTGTGCTTTATTAGGCATGATCTTCTTCCACATTTCCTCAATATTGCTAGCCCGAGTATTGATCTGAATACCTCACTTTTGTTGAAACTATTATGGTTAAGCTTGATTAGTGTCCCATGAGTAAGTGGGCTAACTCTACCAGTTGCAATTGTAGGCATTAGCATTATTTTGATTGCCTTTCTGTGCATTTCCTATAAAAATCACTAACTCTAGATTCGCTCCACATAGGTCTGCCAAATGACCACTCAGACCACAAGTTTCACACCAAGTCTAAACTTGCTAAACTCCATTCACTTGCGCCTGAGGTTGAGACACACTCAACTTGTTAAACTGAGCCATCATATGAGTTTGAAAACTATCCTATTGTGTTGCTAATGCAGTGACACTATCTACCTCAATCATACCTTCCAGCCTCTTCACCATATTTTTGGACATGTCACCCTACTATTCTGGATTACCTTGTGCAATGCGGTTGAGGAGAGTATATATCATCATAGGTCTTCTCCAAAGTTTGACTACCTACTACTGAATCTAACAAAAATTTTGTGTTGTGGTCAAGACATTAAACAGAGGTGTGAGCTAATACCTCATTAGTCTACTGGTGATATGAGCAACCCCTAAGAATATACTTGAATCTCTCCCATGCATGATAGATATTCTCATTTGGTTTCTGCTTGAAGCTTAAAATTTCACTCCTCAATTTTGCAGTTTTCCCTGATGGAAAGAATCAGATGAGGAACTCATTGCTAAATCATCCCATGTTGTGATTGAATTTGAAGTTTCTGCCATCAACCATTTCTTTGCTTCCCCAAAAATGAGAATCGGAAAAGTGTGAGCCTTACGTAGTCTATAGATACTCCTGCAGGAATAAGTGTGTCACTGATCTCCAGAATGTTCTGTAGATGAACCTATGGATCCTTATGTGACAAGCCTATAAGTTGTATGCTTGTGTGCAACAATTGCACCATATTCTGTTTTAGTTCAAATCTGCCTCCTGTGGATGGCTTCTGAATGCAGGAGGTTACATTAGTTGTGAGTCGGATTGCCACTTTATGCATAGTCCTACGAGTTGGTGGTGGTTCCTCCACCATGATTGCAGGAGTCATCTCAGCCTGTTAGACTTCCGAGATTGGGTTGAGAAATACTGTTTCTCTCCTTGCCTAGGGCAAGTATTGGTCAGGTTTGGGAAGTGGTTCAAAGAGTTTCTTATCCCTTTCCAACTTGCTCGAGATTAAGACATGTCCCTAAAAATTCAGTAGCTAAGACTAAGTTATTAGAACTTATCAAATAAAATAGTAAAAACAAAAAGTAGATGGTTTATAATTTTTAAGTCCCCGACAACGGCGCTGAAATCTTGTTCGCTCCCAAGCACACACGCAAGTATACGTGGTCGTGCAAGTAATAAAGTGGCTCTTGCGAGCCGAATATCGATCCTACATGGACTTGGTGTTTAGAAAACAATCCAACTTAATTCTTACAATTAAAGATAAACAAGTGTGATTCATAACCAAGAGAAGTTTACGCTTTTCTTTTGTAAACTAAATACTAAAAATAACACGATAGGAAATTTGGATTGCAAACAATATATGGAGATATTCGGGGTTGAGGCCTTTACTACACATTCATGCATAACTATGTTTTCAGGCCGGTGTTGGTGTTTATCATGATTGTTGATCTACGGGGTTAGTATTACAATTTGGGAATGGTCATCCTCTAAGTCATCTACCACAAATTAATCTCACAACTACATCATTGAGCGGGGATGTTAGTCTTTAATTTGGATGCATTAAACTATCTTCTTGTTTCATTAACCAAGTGGGGCGCTTAGGTATATCGCTATCCTAACCGCAAATCATCCCCTACATTTAGTATATACCAATTAAAGACATGATCCACACTCCCTACATTTTTCTTTCTGTCCATCCACTCTTATGGTCAATTCGTTTTGAGACTTAGATTTATCCTAAAGTTCATGACGCTTTATAATAGTTAAAACAAGAACGTAGGAACAATCACATGACATGATAAACAATTAAACCAACTCTAAATCCATATTATAGCAATCATGTTGTAGCCTCAACCCTAGAAAGAGGATTTTTAGCCACTCATAGTCATACAAAGAGTCAACATTGATTAATTCATAACGTAGAACTACAAGAAAGAAAAGTTAAAGAACAAAGAACCCTAGTTTGAGCTCCTTGATGTCTCCTTTGCTCTTCAATTCGTGTCCTCTTCAAAAAATGTCTATAAATATGGCTAATTACTCCTTTTATAGTGTTTTAGGTCGTCCATAGTCTTTCCCATGAGAAGCATATGCATTTACAACTTTTCCCCCAACTTAAACAAAGTTAAAACCCGATTTTTGACATTTTTTTTTGGGGGGGGGGGGGGTTTGCTTCGCGTGGCCAAACCAGTGGACATACGTGATGGGGTTGCGAGGCTGAGACTTCAAATCAGCCTTATCATGTGCGAGGCATGGCATCCACCTCAGCCTTGAGGAGTGCGGCGCATGGCCCCCTCCAAACGTGAAGGTTCGTCCGCTTTTTGCTCTCTTCTCCTTGTACACTTGTTCCTTGATTACCGACTTCTTGTGGATTGTTTGTTGGCTTCATTTAGCTTCCATATATCCTCCAATTGTCTCCTACATTAATTCATAACACACATTACTCCATACAACATATAGAGCTCATCAAAGTACACTAGAATATGCATAGCTCAAGCTAGCAAGGCTAGTTTTCTCGTCTAAACTCTATTTGATCATTTTGACTCTTGACTTGTTACAAATGCACCTTAAATACTTTAAAAATGTACTTTAGTAACCAAATACACACATACACACTATATACCTCAATATCACACCAAGTTATCGTCCTAACTAAGCTAAACGCACATATATAATGACACTTAGGTGTATAAATACGCGTAAGATCACGAGGCCATGCAAAGTTTAGAAAACCATTTATAGTAGGCCCGAAGCCAAAACAATAGTAAAACATGTAGAAAAATTCTTTGCATGAATGATATGCTCGCAAACAATAGATTAGCCCAATGAATCACAAATATTCCTATCGGCCTTGCACAGGCACAATCAGCTCTACAACACAAATATCCAGCCTAAAGCAATATCATAATGTCGGGGACTCGCGAAAATTTCCAAATATCCCACCGTCTATGGTCCAAGGCATATACAAAGGCCATACGGGGCCACAAGAGAAATATTAAAATACTAAAATGAGTACTACAAATAACGTAAGAAATAAATGGACCAAAGAGACTGACAAGGTATGGGGGTACCAACCTAGAAAACTAACTCAAGGATACTAATTAATGCAATTATAGCCTATATAGGCAAAGTCTAAGGTAGGGAAGACCGTAACCTACCTATCGTCCAACGACTAGCTACTGGAATGGTGTTGTCCAAGATCGAACTGACCTGAGAAGTTCTTAATAGCTAACCCACTATCAAGAATATAATCTATGCGTTAAACCGAGACTAACAATACCCATATTGCAAAATGTTTACCCGGGTTAAAATATGGGTCACAAATGGATCGTGGGCCTCGCAACCCAAAGCCAGAAATGAAAAATATCATGGTGTTACCCACATTCTCGGGAGCGCTTGCTCTGAAATTTAGCAGAAATTGGCCATCGAAATGGCTCAAAACAGCCACCCTAATTTAAGAATAACAAGGAAATCAAACGTAGGAAATCACAAAATTAAACACAAAAACTTACCAATTGGCCACCAAGAAAAGAGCACGGAGCAGGAATACACCCACCTCAAAGCTTTGAAATGAACATAATGGAGAAATGGATCTTGGAAGCTCAATATTAATGGAGAAAAACGAGTTTGGGAGGTGATGGAAATGAAAAAAAAAGAGAAAGCTTGAATTTATACACTGCCAGCGATTTCTGCAAAAGCGGGGCATTTTATTGCAAATGTGAAGCTTACTATTCATACATGCCTCCACAAAAGCAGAAAAATAACCACAAATGTTGACATCACGAATGCAATGGATCTCCACAGAAGCAAAAAACCCTCAACCCAAAGGAACTTCGCAAATGCGACAAAAATCACCGCATAAGCAGAAACTCCACAAATACGGCAAAAGCACCACAAATGTGGGAACTCCACAAATGTAGCAAATATCACCGCAAATGCGATGGCCAAAAATTTAGACCTACGTGAACCAACAAAACTCAGCCAAAACTCAGCTAAGTTCAAATGCTCGGATGGACCCTCGGGATTCATCTGGGGTCATATGGACACAAACAAACTATGCTAATCAACTAGAAATGAAACTCCAGACTCAATAGAATTGTTGAAAATCCCATCGAAGGTTGATTTAATGAAAAGTGAGCCCTGTGCCCAAAATCAACCTTTAGGCCTACTATTCCAAAATGGAACATAAGGGCTGAAAACAAGTCGGGAAGCCTCAGAACCCAAACCAATTGTCCTTCTAACCTAAACTAAACATTTCGGAGCTAATAACACTGGAAAAATTTCCATCTCAGGTTGTCTTCTCCAAATGTTTACCAATATCAACAAAACAAGACCAACTGGCATGAAAACATAAAATGAGAGAAAATTCCAAGTTGAAAAGCTCTCCGATCATGACTAAAGGTCCAACAAGACTAAAGTTCATGCTTCAGAGCTAACTGAACTACCAATAATGTTGAATGAAGTAAATGACATGGTCCGAGCATCAAACTACCGGTCCCAGCAAGACATAAATGACATCGGGCCGCTACAGGTAAGCTCTAACAGTACAAAAGAGGCAAAAATGTGAGAATCACCAGAAGGGTCATTACACCTGTGATACCTATAAAGTACATATTGTGTTGTACTAATAATACCCTGTGGTCTTCTTTTGTTAAGTGCAAATCATGTTCGAGACTCTGAGATATGACCTCAGCTAGAGTAGGGCGACTGACCAAAAATTCAAGGGTGAGATATATCTTTCTGTTTGCCCTAGATCTTCCACGAGTTTTTGTCCCTTTTTGGGTAATGGAACACTCTATCCTTATTATTTTAATTGATTTAAGATTCTTAGATTATATTGGTTTAGTAGTTTTAGATGATGACTTTAGTTTCTAGGGATACGTTAGTTGAATGGTTTTCGCACATTCTTTCATTACTTTATTAATATTGATTCATTTATGGTTAAGTGGATTCTTTATCTATTTTCTTGAATTGGTTAAGTCTAGAGTTGGTTCTTGGTTTGTTTAGCTCTCCCACCTGAGTGCTAGTATGGGTGCCAATCACGGCCCCATATGGTTTGTGATAAAGTTGGTATCAGAGCCTCATGTTCATTGATCTCATCGTAGTTAAATGAGTCTAGTAGAGTCTTGTGAAATGATACAGAGACGTTTGTACTTCTTTGTAATAGTCTATAAGACTTTAGGAAACCTCAACTTCTTTTATTCATTGTGCTATCACTTTATTCCAATTGGAATCAGGCAATACAAATTGGAATCTAACTCTTTCACTCTTGTTCTAGCAGATGGTAAGGACACATTCATCAAAATCCCGAGCAACAGCACTTGATCCAATTATTGAGGCTATTGTTAGTTTTACGATAAGTGTTAGAGGTAGATCCAGATGAAGTAGAAGGGGTGTGCCTGTCAGGGGTGGAGCTCGAGTCGCGGCTCCAACTCATGAAAGGCAAACATCTCCTTCTGCACAAAAGAATTCTCCTAAAGTTATAGTAAATGAAGAGGTGCGAGTTGAGCAGAATGAGGTGGCAGAGCCAGTCCAGAGGACAGGAGCACACACAGTTCATAGAGGTGTAGCACAGGTCCTATTGTCATCTGAGGTAAGCCAGCAGGTTTTGAACTTCATAGTAGCTTGGCAGGGGATGGGGCTACTCCTATGGTCCCCATTGTTCATCATACAATGCCCCAATAATGCTACAGTTGTGGCACCATAGTTAGATGCTATTTCTAAGATAGGCATGTTTCCTAGACTAGTAATAGGACTTGTGATAACTGGTGGGGAATATAAACTATTCTACAAGTTTGTGAAGATGAGGCCTATGGTGTTTCATGGATTGGAATCCGAGGATGCCTATGAGTTCATCATAGACTATCATGAGAGGCTGTATAGGATGGGCATCATCAAGAGTCTTGGTTTAGACTTTGTGATATTTCAGTTTCAAGGGGATGCCATGATGTGGTGGATGGCAATTTTGGATTATAGGCCTACTGGGGAGCTCTCTATGACTTGGAATCACTTTTATCAAGTCTTTCTAGAGAGGTATGTTTCCCGAACCTTGAGAGACAGGAAGAAAGATGAGTTCACAAATATTGCATAGGGGAATTCTTTTGTGGCTTTTTATGAGACTCATTTCCATGCCTTAAGTCGTTATTATTCTTAGTTGATTAATATAGAAAAAGAGCAGATCTTCCACTTTGTGAAAGGTCTAAATACAACATTGCAGATCACTGCCTTGCAGGTAACATCTTTAGGTAGGTTGTTTCAGGAAGTGGTTGAGTTCATAAAGAATGTTGAGGGGGCAAAGCAGAAGAGTTAGGAAAGGATAGCTTCAAAGAATCTTCGATCTTGTGGTGGTTATAGTGGTCTATTTTCAAAGGGTTAGGGTACACAAGGATACCCTACGTGCCTCATTTGTTCATCAGCTCTGGTTTCTACTGAGGTCCATCAGGGACCAGTCAGCCTACACTAAAATTTGGTGTGTATTTAGCTCAGTCATCTTCAGCATAAAGACCTAATTTTGGTCATGCTTGCTTTGAGTGTGGTGAGCATGGTCACTTCCAGAGAAATTATCGGCTTTGACATGCATTATAGAAGTAGGATCCTAGAGCTTTAGTTCTAGCCAATAGAGATATTGGTTATGAAAGAGATCATCTGCAGGGCGAGTGGGGTGGTAACATGCAAGTTAGGAGTGGTGCTCAGCCCAATCGAGGTGGTGATAGAGGAGGTAATCAGCCTAATAAGGGCAGTGCACAGATGGGAGATAAGAATCACCTTTATATTTTCTTGGGTAGACTAGAGGCAAAGGCTTCAGAATCGGTGATCATAAGTACAATTCTTATTTGTGATTGTATGGCTTTAGTTTTGCTTAACCCCGGGTCTAACTTTTCTTATGTGTCTGCTATTTTTGCTGAGAGTTTTGATATGCTATATGAATCACTTAACTTTCTTGTTATGGTATTTTCTCTAGTAGGGGATTCTGTGGTGGTTTATGGAGTCATTTGGGCTTGTCCTCTCATATACGTAAGGCAAAAGACCTTAACTGACTTTCTTATTCTTGACATGGTAGACTTCAATGTCATCTTAGGTATCAGTTGGTTGTCTTTGAAACATGTTAATTTGGACTGTCATGCTAAGACAGTGGCTATGTTTATGCTTGGGTTGGATAGGTAAGAGCTAGAGGGTAAATATAGTCCGGCACCAATGAAATTCATGTCTTTCCTTTGTGCTCAGAGTCTTATGGGAAGGGGATGTTTGGACTTTCTAGCTCATCTTTGGGACACTAGTTCAGAGGTCCCATCTATTGAGTTGGTTTTGGTAGTGTGTGAGTTCCAGGAGGTGATTCATGCAGATATGCCTTGCATGCCACCTGACCAAGATATTGATTCTGAATTGACCTAGAGCCAAACACCCATTCTCTCTCTATTCCTCCATATAGGATGGTATCATCCAAATTGAGAGAGCTTAAGACTCAGGTGCAAGTGTTGTTAAGTAAGGGTTTCATCAATCATAGTGACTCCCCATGGGGTGCTCCAATGATTTTAAAAGAAATAAGGATGGTAGTCTTTGCATATGTATAGATTATAGAAAGATGAATGAGGTTACTATCTATAACCAGTACCCTCTCCATTATATTGATGACCTATTCGATCAGTTACAAGGGGCTTCAGTGTTCTCTAGGATTTATTTCAGGTCTGGTTACCATTACCTTAAAATTTAGCCTTCAAATATTCCTAAGAATGCATTTTAGACCTGTTATGGCCACTATGATTCTCTTGTAATGTCATCCGGGCTAACTAATGCTCCAGCGGCTTTCATGGGCTTGATGAATAAATTATTTAAGCCATATCTTGACTCCTTTATCATAGTATTCATTGATGATATCCTGGTATACTCAAAGGATGATAAGGAGCATGATGATGACCTTAGAATTATGTTGGGACCGCTAAAAAAGAAGGAATTGTATGTGAAGTTTTTGAAGTGCAAGTTCTAGTTATCTTCCGTATCCTTTAAGGCGATGTGTTTTCAAAAGATTGGGTGATGGTAGACCTACATAAAATAGAGGCAGTTAAGAATTGGGCTAGACCCATTTTGATGATTGAAGTCCAAAGTTTCATGGGGTTGACTAGCTACTACCGCCAATTCATCAATGAATTTACATCCATAGCTACTCACTTGATTCGCTTGACTCAGAATGATATGCAATTTGTTTGGTTAGAAGAATGTGAAGAGAGCTTCCAAGAGATCAACACATTAGTTACCACACCTCATATCCTAGCCTTGCTGGTTGAAGGTAAAGACTTTATTATTTATTATGATGCCTCACGATCTGGTTTGGGTGTTGTCTTGATGCAGGAATGTAATGTTATTACTTATGCTTTGAGATAACTCAAGGTTAATGAGAAGAACTACCCTACTCATGACTTAGAGTTGGTTGCAATAGTATTCTCCCTCAAGATTTGGAGGCATTATTTGTTAAGAGTCCATTGTAAAGTGTTCACAGACCACCGTTGCTTGCAACATATCTTCACCCAGAAAGACTTAAACCTAAGATAGTGGAGGTGGATGGAACTGGTTAACGATTATGACATCACCATCTTATATAATCCACGTAAGGCTAACATGGTGGCTGATGCACTGAGCTGGAAGACTAAAAGTATGGGAAGCTTGGCTTACCTAAATATTGATAAACGACCGCGGGCTAGGGATATTTAGGCTTTGGCTAATACCTTTACGAGGTTGGATGTTTTTGAGAGGGGTATCTTACTAGCGTGTGTATAGGCGAGGTCTACTTTCCTCAATCAAATCTAAGGTATAAAGTTTGATGATGTTAAATTGAGCAGAATTTGTGACAAGGTATTGCGAGGTGAGGCCAAGGAGGCCATCATAGATAAGGAAGGTGTCCTAAGGATCAAAGGGCAAGTTTTTGTGCCACGTGTTGAGGATTTGATTCTCACTATTTTGGCAGAGGGTCATAGTTCTAAGTATTCCATATATCCTGGTGAGACAAAGATGTACCAAGACTTGAAGCAATATAACTGGTGGGATGGGATAAAAAAAAGATATAGTGGATTTTATGTCTAAGTGCCAAAACTGCTAGCATGTAAAATACGAGCATCAGGAACCTGGTGGTACACTTCAGAAAATTCTCATCCCTGAATGGAAGTGGAAATGAATAGCCATGGGTTTCTTGGTTGGTCCACCCAAGACTTTGGGGAATTATGATTCAACATGGGTCATTATTGATAGGATGATATAATCTGCACACTTTATCCCTGTGCAGGTGACTTATAATGCGTCCAAGTTGTCTAAGGTATATCTTAAAGAGTTCATCCAATTGCATGTAGTTCCTATCTCTATTATTTCTGATAGAGGTACCCAATTAACTTTTAATTTCTGGCAGAAGTTGCAGGAAGAGTTAGGGGAAAGATTTGGCTTGAGTACTACCTTTCACCCTCAGGCTGATGGGCAATCCGAGCGTATTATTCAGGTGTTTGAGGATATGCTTCGCACATGTGTAATGGACGTCAGGGGTAATTTGGATAAGTATTTGGCTCTAGAGGAGTTTGCTTATACTAATATTTACCACTCGAGCATAAACATGGCCTCATTTGAAGCTTTGTGTAGGAGAAGGTGTAGATCTCTCATCGGTTTCTTTGTTTTGTCTGAAGTGAAACCTTTGTGTAAGGACATAGTAAGTGACTCCATGGAAAGAGTGAGGTTCATCTAAGGGAAACTTTTAATGGCTCAAAGCTGGCAAAAGGAATATGCAGACAGGAAGTTTAGAGAAATGCACTTTGCATAATGTGAGCAGGTTTTGCTCAAAGTCTCACCCATGAAAGGTGTTACGCGATTCGGAAAGTGAGGCAAGTTGAGTACGAGGTATATTGGACCCTTTGATATTCTTCATAAAGTGGGGCCAGTGGCTTATAGGTTGTCTTTACCACTTAGTCTGTCAAGGGTTCATCCTGTATTTTATATGTCGATGCTTAAGAGATACCTTGGTGATGGTTAATACATCATTCGCTGGGATTCAGTCATGTTAGATGAGAACCTCTCTTATGAAGAAGATACTGCTTCTATTCTTGATTGAGATGTTTGGAGCTTGAGAACCAAATATATTGCATTTGTGAAGGTCCAGTGGAATAATTGTCCCGTTGAAGAGGCCACTTGGGAGACTGAGACAGACATGTGGAACAAGTATTCTCACTTGTTCATTGATTCAGGTAATTTTCATTTTCCTTATATTTTCTTCTCGATTGTCGGTCAGAAGATTGATTAATTGGTGTCTAATATAATGACCTATTTCGTCACTACGCCGAATTAAGGCATAAGTATCCAGCTAGAAAAATCCCTAGGTGAGAATTGAAAATCTCAGGCTAGGGTGAGTTCAGACTAAATTATAGTGTTCTATGCCTTAGGTGTATTTTGCATTTTGTGTGTCACTGTGTGTTAGTGTGGTATCTATTTTTGGATAGAAAACTCCCATAGGATCACGTAGGACATTTTGGGATGAAAATCAACGTCATAGAATTCCAAAAATGATAGTTTCTATGTTGGGAATAATTTGTGGTTTCTATGAAAAAAGGTGTGTTTCGAAATAGAGGTCTGGGAGTGAGAACACCGTGCTCTGGATATTGTTGCTCATAGCGATGGAGGATGCCTCATCGCAATGAGCTATTTCTCATCCCTATGATCTTCCATGACGGAGAGCCATTTATTGCAATAAGATTACGTGCAATATTCTTGGGCTTTCTGCAGCTTTTCTGAGATATTTCTTGCATAACTCAACATAGTTCTAGATCTCTCAAAAGCAATTTTCCCAAGAAAATTAGGGAAAACTCAATCATTTGAGGTAAATAATCCGTAGAACCCTTAATTTATTGATTAATTCTCTTATTTAGACCATGGGAGAAGGACTAATGGTAGGTTTCTTGCAATTAAGCCCTAGAAGCATGAACTTGGGAATGAACCCTATGGGTAGGTGTAAAATCACCTAGAATTGATCTTAAATTATGTATATATGAGTTCTAGCATGAAATTATTAGTTCTTAACATGTTTAAGGCTTGTGGGGAACCTTGGGTTCTTTCACGACCCGATTTCTCGGTCATGATGGCACCTACAACCCCCCAGTAGGCGAACCAATCCCCGTAGCCCAGAATGGTTAGTAATGGGCTTCTATCTAACAATCTAAGCGGAAGAAAAGTTTAATAAGCGGAAGAAAGGGAACAAGATGAAGAAAATAGGTAACAACAATAATATATATACAATGCGGAAGCTAAACCAAACCCCGAAACCTGGTAGCATAGCGTATAAGAGCCTGATCTACATAAGGAGTACAAGGGTCCAAAATAATATATACAAGGCTATCTCCGAGTAGGAATAGAGTACATAATCAGAAGATAAACTAAAAGCTAAGCTTCGGTCACTAAGAGCTCACCCTCAGTCCAGAATATCACAAAAGCAGCTCGTCGCACAAGTCTCCACAAGCTAACGGTGATGGCCCACACTAGGATCTGCACCAGAAGATGCAGAGTGTAGTATGAGCACCAAATATGAAGCATGAGGTACCCAGTATGTATCATAGGCCGACTGGGCACATATAAGATAATAGCGTAGTAACAGAAATAGTAGAAGCAAGTAGTCACAGAAATCAACCAAAAGTACACAGGATCTAGTCCATAGGGAAGACAAGAGAACAACATACGAGTCTAGAAAGCAGAATATATACACAACAGGCACAGGTGAAAGTAAGAAATAACGCACCTGGGGTCCTTGTAATAACAGTATATACACAACAAATTTTTGAAATGGACGGTATACCGGTAACCTCAAGCACAAGGAAAGGAAGAGGAGAGTAAAGATAGGCATGCTCGAAAACAAGAACCAATTACCCAACTAATCATATCAATATCAAATCCAACAAGTAACAATTTAGCCATATATAATCTTATAAGCATAACCGTAACAGGGGATAACACCACGATAAAGTAATAAGAGGCTACCTATAGTACCTCGGCTGCCCATACAACCTAGGAACACAAAAAAGTGAAAACAAAACCCTCCGGCCGCCCATACAACCGGTGTGTACACTCAACGAACAGCAAACAAGGGTGGAACCTCAAACACTAAATGATATAATACATGATAACCTCAGGATGGAATAAAAACTCTGTATGTACCTCCTTCGGTGTCGATCGAGCCCAATAGGTAGGTTCCATGGAAGGACATTGCCCATATACCTCTACTCCACCATATACAATATGTCTGGCACAAGCAGCCCAAAGCCCCAGGCCTGAACAACAAGGTCCATGGAGGTCCCAGACCCCATACTAAAACTCAGTATCAAAACATGTCATCCAGAAGCAAGTCTGGGTTCAAGAAAGAGACCCAGTCTCAAATATGCATGCCCAGAACCTGTCCAGGACAAAAGTAGTGGAAAAATGTCTCAAAAACCCCTCCAAGGGTGCCCGGGCATAACTGAGTCTAAATAGTAGAAAGTCATCTCATGTGCTCGGTCCGACCGAGGCTAAAAATCATCCTAATTTAGTAATAAACTCAACTAGCACCCGGCCCTACCGAGTCTAGCGTTAATAGTAAAAATAATGATAGAAATCATCATTTAACCTTCTTTTACCACAAGAAGATCCACAAGTTAAGTCAAACCATTTCCAATTCATTCCCATCGAAAATGGGCCCCCAGGGCTATGCAAAGTTTAGAAAATAATTCCAGTAGGATCGAAGCCAAAACCATAGTAAAACATGGATAAATACTCTTTATATGCATTAAATGAATAATCAACACAAATAGTCGCCCAACAGCTCACAATCAACCTATCGACCCTGCACCGGCCCACAGCTACTCAGCAAGCATAACCAGCCTAGAAGGATATTCCTATATGCGAGACTTACGGACATTCCCAATAACCCACCTTCTATGTTCCAGAGTCAACAAGACATCACACAACCACAAGGGTGAATAAGACGTATCAAACAAGTACTACAAGCATCGGAGGAAGAAAAGTAGGCGCACATGAATAAAGCGGTCGAGGTCTGTGGTACCAACAATAATAATCCAACCCAAGGGTGCCAGCTATTACAATTTAACCGATATATGCTAAGTCTAGGGAGTTTAGAATGTAAACTACCTGTCGTCTGACGAAAATCTACTAGGACAACGAAATCCAAGCCTGAATCACTCTGAGAGATCCTAAACGATGGTCAAACTATCAAAAACATCAACAATACATTAAGATGAGTCTAACGATACCCATATCACTACAATTATAGCCGGGTCGAAATATGGATTAAAAGCAGGCCCGCAGGACCCACAACCCAAAACCAAAAACAAAAAGGAGCACGATGATCACCACCCTCCAAGGTGTGTATGCTCAGATTTCTGAGGGAAAATGGCCAAGGAATTGGCTCAAACCAGCAAGCCCTCACAAGGAACAATTTGGGAATCAAAGGAGATAATTTGACGGATCAAACCGGATAAAAATTACCAATTACGATGGAGGAACGATCAAGGCCAAGGAATTAGCAACCCAACACTCAGAATTGGTCAATTACCAAGTTTGTACGAGTTTGGAGCAATCAACAATAGAGAAAATTTGTTTTGAATGAAAGAGACAAAGTGGGGAAGCTTATATACTGTTCAGGGGTCCTTCATCGATATCGCGAAGGGAACCTCGCGGTCACGAGGACCACAGTGGCTAGACCATCGCCAGCATGAAGGTTAGCCACGTGGTCGCAAAGAACAAAGGGGAATGGACTTCATTGCGGTCGCGATAGGGGAAATCGCGATCGCGAATCACAGTGTACCAGGCACTTCATTGCGGTCGCGACAAGGAGTCTCGCGATCACGATTAAGGCATGAGGCCTGCACCTGCAATAGCCAGAAATCTGCAACATTCCCAAAACTTGATGGGGAATTCCGGGCATAATCGAAAACTGATTCAAAAATCAATAATGCTAACTGAGTGGAAACCACATTCCCAACTCAGCGGAATCGACAAAACTTCCATACGATGTCGTTTCAAAGAAATGTTGACCCAAGTCAACACTAACGAATAGGAACCCAAAGGCTCGAAATGAGTCTGGCTCACCCTGAACCCAAACTAACCACCTTCCCAACCCAAACTCATCATTCCGGAGCTGATGGAATCGTCGTATTTTGAATTTGATACTCTGATCATCGAAAGCCGCCCAAAGTTACACTTTCAACTCCAAATGGCCTAAAAATAGAGGAATCAACATAAAACCCCCACCAGAAGTTCTCAGGCCTCAAATGAAGGTCCAACTAGCCCAAACTCAACGTTTTGAAGCTAACGGAACTGTCAGAATTCAATTCCGAGCATGTTAGCTAAGAAAGTTGACTGAAGTCAACGATATTCTAAGTTAAAGCTCTAAAACAAGCAAACAACCAAAACGACCAAACGAACGATCAGGGCACCGAACTACCGGTCCCAGCAAGCTATAAATGACTTGGGGCCGCTACTGATTAGCTCTAACAGTACAATGAATGCGCAAATGTGAAGATGACCGGAAGGGTCATCACAATATTCACTACTAAAAAGACTTTCATCCTCGAAAGTCAAGAAGAAGGGAGTACCTGAAGGCTCGAACAACTATGGATACTGAGAACCCAACTCACTCTCGGTTTCCCAAGTAGCCTCCTCAACCGGACAATGCCTTCACTGAACTTTCACAACCAGAATCTCCCTACATCTCAATCTACTAATATCTTTATCCAGAATAGCTATCGGCTCCTCCACAAATGATAAACTCTGGTCTAACTGAACCAAATCCTAATGCAACACATGGAACTCATTTGGCACATACCAGTGCAATATCGATATATAAAAAATGGGGTGAACAGCTAAAAACATCAGAGACAAAGCTAACATCTAGGCAACACTACCAACTCTCTATAGAATCTCAAAGGGCCCAATAACCTGGGCTAAGCTTGCCCTGCCAACCAAATCTCATTACGCCCTTCACAGGTGACACTCGAAGGAAGACCAAGTCACCTACACTAAACTCCAAGGCACGAAGTCTATGATCAGCGTAGCTCTTCTGGCTGCTCTATGTCTGTCCTAAATCAAATGGACTTGATCTAACAAATCTCTAAGCAAATTTGTACTCTACGGTCTTGAATGTAACCCATCAAACCAACCAATTGGTGATCTGCAACACCTACGATACAAATGCCTCAAAAGATGCTATGTCGATGCTCTAATGAAAGCTATTATTATAAGCAAACTTGACCAGGGGCACAAACTGATCCCATGATCCTCCAAAGTCAAGAATGCAAGCCTGAAGCATGTCCTCCAGGACCTGAATAGTCCTCTCGGACTAGCCATCTGTCTGAGTGTGGAAAGCAGTACTAAGATGAACCTCTGTACCCAAATCCTGCTGAATAGCCCTCCAAACCTAGATGTGAAGTTAGTGCCACGGTCTGAAATGATAGAATTTGGGACCTCGTGTAACCAACCAATCTCATGAATGTAGATCTTGGCTAACATCTCCACACTATAAGAAGTTTGAACCTACAAGAAGTGGGATGACTTAGTCGGTCAATCCACAATCACCCAAATGGAATCAAACCTACGAGAAGTACGAGGCAAACCAACAATGAAGTCTATAGTAATACCCTCCCACATCCACTCAAGAATGGAAAGTCATTGCATAAAGCCACCTAGTCTCATCTTCTCAAACATCACCTGCTGACAGTTCAAGCACCGAGATACAAACTCCGCTACGTCCCTCTTCATACCACACCACTAGTAAAGCTGTCTCAAATCTCTATACATCTTCACTACGCCAAGATGAATAGAGTATCTAGAATAATGTTCCTCATGGAGTATCAACTAAATCAAATCACCAACCCTCGGAACACAAAGTCGACAATCAAACCTCAGAACACCATCAGAACCTAAAGTAGCCCGGTTGGCCTCACCTTGAACTACCTAATCACGAAGGTCACACAGACTCTGATCCTCAAAGTGTCGTCTCTAAATCTGATCAACTAGAGTAGAACGGACCTCAATACTGGCAAGAACTCTGCTAGGATCCGACAAGTCAAGCCTAACCAATCGCCTATCCAAGGACTGGATGTCAAAGGCTAATGGTCACTCAGTAATTGAAAGTGAAGCTAGGCTGCCCATACTCACCGCTTTCAAATTTAAGGCATCTGCTACCACGTGTGCCTTTCCTGGATGGTATAGAAAAGTGAAATCATAGTCCTTCAGTAGCTCAATCCATCTCCTCTGCCTCGAGTTCAGCTCCCGCTGACTCGTAATGTACTGAAGACTATGGTGATCGGTGAATATCTCATAATGAACTCCATACAAGTAGTGCCTCCAGATCTTGAGTGCGAAGACTACTGCTGCCAACTCTAAGTCGTGAGTGGGGTAGTTGCGTTTGTGAACCTTTAGCTGTCTCGACGCATATGCTATCACTCAACCCTGCTGAATCAACACAACCAAACCAACCCATGAAGCATCACAATACACGAAGAAACTCTGACCTTCAATCTTTAAAGTCAAAACTAGAGTTGAAGTCTACAAGGCCTTAAGCCTCTGGAAGCTATCCTCGCACTAATACGACCACTGAAATAAAATATCCTTCCTAGTCAGAATAGTCAAGGGTGCTGTTATGGAAGAAAATCCCTGTACAAACCATCTGTAGTACCCGGCTAAGCCAACAAAGCTGTGAACCTCGGTAGGTGTAGTAGGTCTAGGCTAATCCCGAACTGTATAAATCTTACCAAGATCAACCCTAATCCCATCCTTAGACACCATATGCCCTAGAAATGCAACTGACTCAAGCCAAAACTCACACTTTGAGGCATAAAGTTGATGATCTCTCAAAGTCTGAAGTATAGCCCTCAAGTGCTGCTCATGCTCGTCCCTACTCCTCGAGTATATCAGAATGTCATCAATGAAGACTATCATGAACATATCCAAGTATTGGCTAAGCACCCTATGCATCAAATCCATAAAGGCTGCGGGGGCATTACTCAACCCAAAAAACATCACTAGAAACTCATAATGGCCATAACATATCCTTAATGTTGTCTTAGGGATGTCCTCCACCCTAATCTTCAACTGATGGTAGCCGGACCTTAAATCAATCTTCGAAAACATGACTGAACCCTGGAGCTGATTAAACAAGTCATCAATCCTTGGCATCGGATACCTATTCTTCACTGTCACCATATTCAACTGTCGATAGTCAATACACATCCACATCGACCCATCCTTCTTCTTCACGAAGAGAACAGGAGCACCCCAAGGAGACACATTTGGTCTAATGAACCCCTTAGCTAACAAATCCTGAAGCTGCTCGTTGAGCTCTCTCAACTCAGTATGAGCCATACCGTAGGGAGGAATAGAAATGGGTCTGGTTCCCAGCTCTAACTCAATGCAAAAATCAATATCTCTCTAAGGTGGAAGGCCTGGCAGGTCGGTAGGAAACACATCTAGGAAGTCTCCAACCACAGAAATAGACCCAGGAGATGAAGGGTCAGCACTAGTATCTCAGACATATGCTAGATAAGCTAAACACCCATGAGAGATCAACTTCCCAGCTCGTAGACAAGAGATGATCCCAGAGGGTGCATGACCAACAAAACCCTGCCACACAACCAGGGATACACCGGGCATGGCTATGGTAACAGTATTGGCATAACAATCCAAAACTGCACGGTGAGAGGATAACCAGTCTATGACTAGTATCACATCAAAATCTAACATATAAAGGATCATCAAATCACCCCAAGTCTCCAAATGACCAACAGATATCACACAGGATCTCACAATCCAATCCACTACTAAAGAATCTCCTACTAGGGTCAAAACAGAAATAGAAACAGATAATGGTTGACTAGACAACCCCAAACAAGGCAGAAAGTAGCCAGATACATATGAACAAGTGGATCTAAGATCAAATAAAGCCTTAGCAGACTGATGGCATACAAAAATTATACCTATAATCATAGCATTGGAGGCCTCTGCCTCTGGTCTCCCAGGGACCGCATAGAACTGACAACAACCTCCACCTGCCCGACCGCAATCCCCACCACCTGCTCTGCCATACGGAACACCACCTCTACCCTGACCACCACCCCTTCTAGTCAGAGGAAGAACTACTCATAAAGGCTCGGCCGACTGAACTGTACCCTACTGGGGGAAAGTTCTAGCAAAATGACCAATCACACCAAAAGTAAAACAATCCCCTGACGAACTACTCAGTCGGGATGAACCATCTGAACCAGTATGCCCCAGAAGTTGTACCCCAATAAGACTGACTGCTAGAGACCTGATGGCTTCTCTAACCCTTCTCAAATTAATTACTACCGAATGTCTGAAGTGAAGCCTGAATCGGTCGGCTAGACAGACCCTAATGCTGTTGTGGCTGATAACCTCGGCCCCACTAGCCTGAACCTCTACCACCATGTCGGGAACAATTATAGTTATCCTGATGTCGAGGCCTCTTATCTCTGGCCCCTAATAATGTCATTGTAAGTCCTACATAGTACGACCATAGTCTGTGATAGCCTAAAAGGACCGACCATCGGAAACTAATATATCAGTTAGCTGCCTAATCTCGAGAACCTACTCAACGCCTTCTGCTCCCCATCTGTCATAGCTAGGCAAGGAGCAAGAGGCTTTGCAACTGAAGGAATCAGAACAACCTCAACACGGGGAGCCGCAGTAGCAGGCTGTGCTCCTAAACTATGAACACCCAGTGCTTCCTTCTAAGCAGATGTCTGTGCTACCTCAGAAGGTCACTCCCCAATTATACCCAAAAGTTGAACAAGTAAACCCCTAATATCTGAAGACTGAGCTGGGGCTGAAGCTGACACATAAATTGGTGCTGGAACTGGTACTGGAGCTGGTGGTACCTGGGCTTCCCCCGGGTCCACACAGTGCTGCTCTGGAGCGAACTCTGGCTCGTAGTTAAACTTGGGCTCTATCTCAATTCTAGCATCTCTAGTAGGTGTCACTGCTCTGAGGAATCCACGACCCCTACCTCTACCCTTGTGACCACCCCATCCCCTAGCTAGAGTAGGAGGTGCAGGGGCAAGAAGCTATCCTCCCCCAGAATCTTAAGATCTCGTATGAACCATCTGTGGAAGAATGAACCAGAGTAAGTGAAATTTCCAAAAACTTTCAAGGATACTACGCATGAGATAGAAACAATAAAAGTCCAATTATTCCTAAGATATCACTATAGCCTCCCAAAGATTGAGTACGGACGTCTCCGTTCTGATCTGCAGGACTCTACTATACATTAGCTCTTATACCGATGACACCAAAAAACCTAAGGCTCTGATACTAAGCTGTCACAACTCGATTTCTCGATCATGATGGCACCTATAACCCCTCAGTAAGTGAACCAATCCCCATAGCCCAGAACGGTTAGTAATGGGCTACTATCTAACAATCTAAGTGGAAGAACAGTTTAATAAGCAGAAGTAAGGGAACAAGATGAAGAAAATAGATAACATGAATAATATATATACAATGTGAAAGCTAAACCAAACCCTAAAACCTGGTATTATAGCGTATAAGAGCCAGATCTACATAAGGAGTACAAGAGTCTAAAATAATATATACCAAGCTATCTCGGAGTAGGAATAGAGTACATAATCAGAAGATAAACTAAAAGCTAAGATCCGGTCGCCAAGAGCTCACCCTCAGTCCAGAATATCACAAAAGCAGCTCCTCGCACGAGTCTCCATGAGCTAATGGTGATGGCCCATACTAGGATCTGCACCAGAAGATGCAGAGTGTAGTATGAGCACCAAATGCGAAGCATAAGGTACCCAGTAGGTATCATAGGCTGACTAGGCACATATAAGATAAAAGCGTAGTAATAGACACAGTAGAAGCAAGTGGTCACAAAAATCAATGAAAAGTAAATAGGATCTAGCCTAGAGGGAAGACAATAGAACAACATACGAGGCTAGCAAGAAGAATATATACACAACAAGAACAAGTGAAAGTAAGAAATAATGCACCTGGGGTCCTTGCAATAACAGTATATACATAAAAAGTTTTAGAAATGGAAGGTATACCGGTAACCATAAGTACAAGGAAAGGAAGATGAGAGTAAAGATAGGCATTCTCAAAAACTGGAATCAATAACCGAACTAATCATACCAATCTCAAATCTAACAAGTAATAATTTAGCTGTATATAATATTATAAGCATAACCATAACAAGGGATAACACCGCGATAAAGTAACAAGAGGCTAACTACAGTCCCCCGGCCGCCCACACAATCGAGGAACACAAATAAGTGAAAACAAAACCCTCCGGCCACCTATACAACCGGAGCGTACACTCAACAAATAACAAACAAGGGTGGAACCTCAAACACTGAATGATATAATGCATGATAACCTCAGGGTGGAATAGAAACTCTGTATGTACCTCCTCTGGTGCCAATCAGGCCCAGCATGTAGTTTCCATGGAAGGACACTGCCCATATACCTCTACTTCACCGTTTACCCTCCCTCCGGCACACACATCCCAAAGTCCCAGGCCTAGAAGACATGGTCCATGGAGGTCCCGGACCCCATACTAAAACCCATTATCAAAATATGTCATCCGAAAGCAAGTCCGGGTTCAAGATAGAGATCCAGTCTCAAATATGCATGCTCAGACCCTGTCCAGGACTAAATTAGTGGGAAAAATTTCTCAAAAACCTCTCCAAAGGTGCCCGGGTGTAACTGGGTCTAAACAGTAAAAAGTAATCTCAGGTGCTCGGTCCGACCAAGGCTAAAAATTATCCCAATTTAGTAATAAACTAATATAGCACCCCGGCCCTGCCGAGTCTAGCCTTAATATAAAACTAATGATAGAAATCATAATTTAACCTTCTTTTACCCCAAGAAGATCCACAAGTTAAGTCAAATCATTTCCAATTCATTCCCATTGAAAAAGGGCCCTTGGGGCCATGCAAAGTTTAGAAAATAATTCTAGTAGGCCCGAAGCCAAAACCGTAGTAAAATATGGATAAATCCTCTTTAGATGCATGGAAATGAATGATCAACACAAATAACTGCCCAGCAGCTCACAATCAACCTATCGGTCCAGCACAAGCCCACAGCTACTCAGCAAGCATAACTAGCCTAAAAGGATATTACTATGTCTGAGACTCGCAGACATTCCCAATAACCCACCTTCTATGTTCCAGAGTCACCAAGGCCTCGTAGGACCACAAGGGTAAATAAAACATATCAAGTAAGTACTAGAAGCATCGGAGGAAGAAAAATAGGCGGACATGAATAAAGCGGTTGAGGTTTGTGGTACCAACCTAATCCAAGGATGCCAGCTAGTACAATTTTATCTAATATATGCTAAGTCTAGGGAGTTTAGACCCTAACCTACCTGTCATCCGATGACAAGCTGTTGGGACAATGAAATCCAAGCCCGAATCACTCAGAGAGATCCCAAACGATGGTCAAACTATCAAAAACATCAACAATATATTAAGACGAGTCTAGAGATACTCATATCACTACAATTGTAGTTGGGTCAAAATCCAGGTCAAAATTGAGCCCGCAGGGCCCACAACCTGTAACAAAAAATGAAAAGGAGCACGATGATCACCACCCTCCAAGGTGTGCATGCTCAGATTTTTTAGGGAAAATGGCCAAGGGATTGGCTCAAATTAGCCAGCCCTCACAAGGAACAATTTGGGAATCAAAGGAGATAATTTGATGATTTTAAGCAGATAAAACTTACCAATTATGATGGAGGAACGATCAAGGCCAAGGAATAAGCAACCCAACACCTAGAATTGGTCAATTACTGAGTTTGTATGAGTTTAGAGCTGTCAACAATGGAGAAAATGAGTTTTGAATCAAAGAGACAAAGTGGGGAACCTTATATACTGTTCAGGGGTCCATCATCATGATCACAAAGGGACCCCTCGCGGTTGCAAGGACCACGCTGGCTAGACTATCGCAATCACGAAGGCTTGTCATGTGGTCGCAAAGAACAAAGTAAAAGGGATTTCATTGTGGTAGCGATAGGGGATGTTGCGATCGCGAAGCACAGTGAATGTGGCACTTCATCACGGTCGTAACAAGGAGTATCGCGATCACGATTAAGACCTGAGGCCTGCACCTGCAACAGCCAGAAATCTGCACCTTTCCCAAAATATGATGATGCATTTCGGGCACAATCAAAAACCTATATTCAAAATCCAATAATGTTAACATAGTGAAACCAATATTCCAGACTCAACAGAATTAACAAAACTTCCATACGAGGTCGTTTCAGAGAAATGTTGATCCAAGTCAACACTAACGAATAGGAACACAAAGGTTCGAAATGAGTTCGGCTCACTCGAAACCTGAACCATCCACCTTCCCAACCCAAACTCATCATTTGGGAGCTGATGGAATCATTGTATTTCAAATCCGACACTCCGATCATCAAAAGCCACCCAAAGCTACACTTTCAACTCCAAATATCCTGAAAATAGAGAGAATAACACAAAAACCCCACTGGAAGTTCTCAGGCCTCAACTGAAGATCCAACTAGACCAAACTTAACGTTCCAGAGCTAACCGAACTGTCATAATTCTATTCCAAGCATGTTAGCTAAGAATGTTGACTGAAGTCAACGATATTCTAATTTAAAGCTCTAAAATAGGCAAACGGCCAAAACGACCAGGGCACCAAACTACCGGTCCCAGCAAGCCATAAATAACTTGGGGCCGCTACATGTAAGCTCTACCAGTACAATGAATGCGCAACGCGGAGATGACCAGAAGGGTCATCACAGGTTCAATAAAGGTGAAACCTTTATGCTTAAAAATAGTGAAAAAGCTAAAAGCTATGAACTTTGTTAGAAACCTTGAATATTGATCCTATGAATGCAATAGGACAGATTTATGACTTATTAAACCCTTGGGGACTACTAGAAACCTCGTGTAATTGGTAGAATGGTTGGGTTTGATTCCCAATGCTAGAAATGAAGGGTAATTGGCTAATTACTCTTATATATTTTTTATTTCTAAACCTTGTGAATTTTGAAGAGTTAAGAAAGGACAAGGTAGTGGTGCACTTGCGGGTGTTATATCTTCACTTGAGGTAGGTTATGGTTTGAATTGGAGTTAAGACTCACCTTTTTGCAGGTTTGTAGTGAAATTATATAATCTGTGATTTGTCTTCGGATGTATTTATATTATTTATGTTTTTCCTGTTATGCTTGTATGAATAAGCTAAATAAACAAGAAGCGATAAGTAAGCTGAAATGGCTATGTATGAATAGTGCCTTGGGCACTGAATGTTTTGATGAGAATATGGGTCTGAGAACCTAGTTATTTAGATATTATTATGGATACATTTATATGGAGAAGATACCTCGCTGGTATGGTCATGGACAACCTAGGGTCCCCTGCAGGTCATCGCTAGTGGGCAGCCATAAGACGCATAGCATGTGTGTACACCATTTTGCCTTATTTTGTATTATGATATTGCTTCTATGAATTATGAAATTGACTTAGTTGCTATTGAATTGACATGAAAGACTATCTGTTGATTCTTATATACTAAGTGTTGGATACCTATTACTGGTTATATGTTTTACTTCTTTCATGTTATATTTTTGGGTCGTCTTATGATACCTACCAGTACATATTATGTTGTACTAATACTTCCTTGTGCTCTTCTTTTGTTGAGTGCAGACTGTGTTCTAGAGGCTGAGATGCAACCTTGGCTAAAGTAGAGAAACTGACTGCTCATTTAAGGGTGAGCACTATCTTCCAGGCTTCCCTGGATCTTTCACGAGTTGTTGTCCTTCTTTTGGGCAATAGAAGTCCTTATCCTTATTGTTTTAGTTGATGTTAGATTTTTAGACTATATGTCACGACCCAATTTCTCACGTTGTGATGACACCTACTATAACCCACCAGTAGGTAAGCCAAACCCTTAGCCCATAACTGCAGGTAATGGGATAATAAGAGAACAAGAAGAAAGCGGAAGAAGAATGTTTAAACATCAAGAATAAGCGGAAGGAAAACGTAAATTAAAGGGAGGGAAGGGAACACAAGAATACACGACATCTCCAAGACCTGGTATCAGTCAGTACAAGAGCTACTACAATATACGAAGTACTAAATAAATACAATATTCACCGAACTATCTCTGAAAAGCAAAGTAAGACTAGTCCAAAATCATAAGGAGATGGGTCAACTCTGATCGCCAAGAGCTCACCATGTAGCTCCAATCAGTAACACAGCTCGAGGACAATGTTAACGATGATAACCCACACTAAGATCTGCATAAGAAAAGGATGCAAAAGTGTAGCATGAGTACCAAAATATGTGGTACCCAGTAGGCATCATAGGCCGACTGAGCTCAAATAAAATACAAGTATAATAACATGTGAATATAAGCTAAAGGTAAGAAAGGAAGGGTCGGAAAAGAGGTACAGGTCACATCTAGGTAACAATAAAAAGCATAGGTAAGTAATATGACAAGCATAGGCAAAATAAGTTATCAAGTCGCATCGTAAAATAAACTAACTGATGGGTGTAACCTAGAGTTCTAGTCATATCAAGGGTAACTACAATTATAGACAATCATAATCGGAACTAACCTAGCGATCTCGTGAACTGTTAAGATATAGGTAAGGATAATAATTATAATAGTAATAATAATAAACGTTGGTACCAGGATTACAAGGTAAAAGAGAGTATCTAGACAAATTAAGCAATTGAGATGAGCGTAAGTAAAAACTCAGAAAGCACAAAGTAAATATTTTACTACAACCTAATTGAACCCCCATAAGTCCAAAAAGTACAATCAACAACAAACAAACCTAACCAGACCCCTATAAGCCCAGAAGGTACAAACATTAATCAATAGATCAAACGAGACCCCCCATAAGTCGGGAGGATGCAAACAACAAACAATAGTGACTAACAAACAACTTCATGGGGTAATGCAAGTTGAATCGTGCTATGATATGCCATATAATTTGTGCCAATAGTACTGTATACTCCTCCTTTAGACGTAGGTTGCAAAGGCAAGACCCATGAGGGACCACTCATGAAATCCATATACCAAATCAGATCATATCTCTATGAGCATGCCATGATGAATATGAATAAAACCCACCCGAAACACTTTTCCTCGGCCATGTAAGTTTAAAAATCAACAAAAACCACATGGAATACTTTCCCTCGGGCATGCAAGTTTAAAAATTGAAAAAAAACACCCGAAACACTTTCCCTTAGGAATGCAAGTTTAAAAATCGAAAAAAACCACCTGAAACACTTTCCCTTGAGCATGCAAAGTTTAAAAAAAAACTCGAAACACATTCCCTTGGGTTGCAAGTTTTTCTCAAATTAATATTTTATAAAATATACCAAATTTTCCGTCAGAAAGCCAAAGTACAAAAAATGTTCACAAAAATTCATTTCTAAAATCGAAACCAGTGTTTTAAACCAAACCTTTCATATGTCATGAAGACAACAACCACAATACAAGAACATAGGTGAACAAATCACGTCAAATATCACTACCAAGTACCAAGTTCAATCAACCCACACCAAGAATTCCAAGGTCCACTAACTAACGAAAGGTTACAATCCTAGCGAAAAGTCCTAGAAAGCCCCAAGTAATTATAAACTCCCGCGGGAAACCCACCTAAAGCATACATCTAACTAAAACTAGTCTAAGGCACACAACCAACTGAATCAAACTAACACACGCAATTTACTATAGTAAAGCTAAGGTAAGTAGTACTCACCTGGAGTCCTGTCCCATCTAAATATCGTGTCCTCGGGTCCACAATCTCATACCCTAAGCAGGCAAATATAAGGTGATAACCACAAGCTCTAGGGGAGGAAAAACTACTCAACTGCGTACTACTTCCCAGCCTATCACAAGGACATCAAATATATCCTTAAGTCTAAGACCCAATCATAATAGATTAACTGACAACCAGAGATTAAGGTAAGGTTCAAACAAAGAAAGTTAAGATAAAAATGAAATGTACTAACCTGAATCCAGCCAAACTAGCATCCACGACCTTGGGCCTATAATCACACAATATATAGATGAAGTACGAAAAGGAAACGATAAATATACATCGAACAAAAAGTGCCTAATCTACCACAGAGTCTTTCGCTAACTCTATACTAAGGATTCCTAACCTAAATATCTCAATGTCGCAAGCAACCTAGCTAAGTTAAGGCAAACAATCCTAATCCTAAAGATACTACACCGCCTACGCCAGACCTTAGAGCAATAAAGATAACCTAATCTAAGAACCCCAACCCCAATTATAAGCAAAAGCACCTATGTCTATAAGAGTCATAATTGCCTAATTATCATAACCAAACCATAATATCCCCCAAACAATTAGCAAACTACCAAACAAGTACCTTAAATGGGATAAGTCTAAAAAGAAGGTAAGTTGTAACCTACCTCAAAGTCGATCAGACTAGAGCTTTTCCTTTTCGGGAAGCCTCTGATAGCTACCACGCTATCATAATGATAATCTACTTGTTCAAATATGAAAAAAGATACCCATATTGTAAATTAATAATTTGGATCAAAAATCGAGTGAAAATTCACCCATATGGCCAGCATGCGAATTTCAAAAACAAAACAGGGAAAATGTCCCTCTTGGGACAAGGACCGCATGCTCAAAATTTGAGTGTGATCTGCCATAAAATCCAAGCTCAAAACAGCCAAAAATTCCATGAACAATTCAAGAATTATGAATGGAGTAAAACGGAATTGGAGCTAACAACTTATAAATATAAGACGGAGAAATTGTCACAGACCCCTCAGTAATTTTGGAGCTCCAAGTTCTCAACAATGGTCGATTTTCGGAGAAAAAAATAAAAACAAAGAGGGAGATTTATATACTGCCAGGGGTCCTTCATCACAATCGCGAGGACCTCTATCACCAATGCAAAGAACAAACAGGCTGACCCATCATGATCGTGTTGGTCAGCCTCGTGATTGCTAAGAACAAACTCAGTCGGGTCCACTGGACCCTTCATTTTAAGCATGACCTGGACCTCGCAATTGTGATGCTCAAAGAATCAGACCATCGCGAACGCAATGGAAATATTGCGATCATCAAGAGAAATTTGGAGCTGCACCAGCAGCTGAATACCAGCAAATATTCTAAGTTAAAAACACTCAGATGGACCCTCGGGACACACTTCGGGTCCTGCGGACGCAAATAAACTATGCCACCCCATCAAAAATGGCATTCTAAACTCAACAGAATCGATAAAATTCCCAATGGAGATCATTTTAACAAAAAGTGGGTCCCATACCCATAAACTCCATTTTAGCCAAAAACTAACCAATAGCCCAAAATGAGTCTGAAAACCCTAGGACCTAAACCAAAGGTCCAACTAGCCCAAAGTCAAGGTTCGGGAGCTAACAACGCTGATAAATTTTTTATTTGAGGTCATTTTCTCCAAATGTTGACCAAAGTCAACCCTTTTAACCATAAGAGTTCAAAAATAGGGAAACTCTTCTTAAAAAAATGAATAGCTCGAGAACCTAAACGGTTAGTCCCTCTAAGTCATAAATGAATTGTAGCCACTGTGAAAATTTTTGAAATGCTGAAAATGCACAAAATTTGAGAATTGACAGGTCATTTCATTATAATAGTTTAGTAGTTCTAGACAATGACTTTCAGTTTCTGGGGATACGTTAGTTGAATTTTTTTTGCACATTCTTTCATTATTTTTTAATATTGATTAATTTATAGTTTTAGTGGATTCCTTATTGATATTCTTGAATTGGTTAAGTCTAGAGTTGGTTCTTGGATTGTTTAATTCTCCCACCACAGGGTTAGTGTGGGTGTCAATCACGGGCCCGTCTGTGTCATTACAAAGACAAACTGGCATATTCTAATTGGTAACATGAGCATTTTCTTTATGAAGAACCTCCAAATGTAACTGCTCTATAAAAAATAAGTTTAATGTGTAAATACGAGTTCAACGATACCTATATTGAAAATATTTTAAATTGAGTTCCAAATGTCAAATCTGAACCCACAATGAAAAAACTGATTAACTAAAAAATAAATTTACCCAAACCATAAGGAGTTCAAATATGAAATTTCATCAAAAATGGGGTCAAAATCAAGCTTGAAATTATCAAAATATCAATCTTTAACTTTACCAAAAAACCTTAAAACTTTCAGTTGAAAAACCACGATTCAAATTAGGGAATGTGTAAATTGGCATAAAAAAGTTCGCAAGCTCTAAAAATTGAGTTATGGGATCTATGGCTGAAAATGAAATTTTAAATTTGTTCATTGTGTTCACAACCACCACCTCGTGAACATGACATTGCCCGACCCGGGTCCATTGCGTTTGCAATGACCCTATTGCATTTGCAAAGAACGATCGATGACCCAACCCCCAACCAATAATTTACCCTTCACAAATATGGGCCCTTTATTGCAAATGCGAAGGTCAGAGAAAATCCTTCTCCACATACGCGATGAGAGGCTCGTGAACGTGAAAAAGGAACCTTGGCTCCACCAGTAGCTGGGCACCAGCAATGGAAATCAATAAGAAAATCATTGATTGAATCCTCAGAGTACGTTCAGAATCTTATGAATACAAAACAACTATGCTACTAAACCAAATTCAATATTCTGGACTCAAAAGAAATATCGAATTCATCAACAGAGATTGTTATCAACTCTATACAATACATTTGAATGCCACATAACCTAAACCAAGAAGCCTACTACCCCAATAATGACATTCCGAAGCGAACGGAAATCATAGAATTCTCATACGATGCTTTGAACTCCAAATTTTGACCTAAGTCAACCATATCAACTCCAAAACCTTTCAAAATGAAAAATTCACATAAAATCTAAATGAACACTTTGGGAATCGTGTCACCCACTGACAAACCACAAATGGCAGAATACAACTACAAGAAGGGAAAAAATAGTCAAAATGTATGAAAATTAAAAAATTACTATAAGGGTTGTTACATGACCGAAGTCAATTCTTAACCTCAAAACTTCCAAATTTCTAATCAATGACTCAAAATCCATTCAAATACCTTGAGACCCAAATGAATGTTCAACAAACCAAAAATTCAAATTTTGGATCTAACAAAACTGTCAAAATTCCATTTCGAGCGCATCTTCATCAAATGTTAAATTTGGTTAACCATATCAACTTTTGAACCTTTCAAAATAAAAAAAATCACATAATTACAATCCATACACCTCGAAAACTATGTAATCTACACTCACAGACCAGAAATATCATAAAGCAACTACAGAAAAGGGTAAGATAGTCAAATTCCATAGAAAATAAAAAACAACCACGAGGGTTGTTAGAGTAACACAGTTTATTAGAAAATAGTTTAAGCTAAGTATAAGTCAATAAAACTAAAGTATAAGTCGATAAAAGCAATGATGTTAGAACCAGGGGACTCGGGAGTGCCTCATACCTTCCTCAGGGTTAATAAAATTCTTTACCCGATCTTTATTTTTGCATACCAATAAAAAGAGTTATTTTTTTATTAGGAATTTAATAAAGTTATTTGGAACACCATAACTCAATTACAAGTGATGACTTTGTAAATAAAATAATTCCTTCTCAAAACCATCTTTTTAATTAGAAAAATCATATTAAAGAGGGATGTGACAATAACACATTTTGGTGTATATAAACCATCATTTAACAAATATTACTTCTTTAGTTAACTATAATTTTATTGATTAAGAATATATATATATATATATATTTATTTAAAGTGGTCATAAAGACCATTTTATTGATCAAACAAAAATATTCAATAGTGCAAACAAAAACAACTATGTGCTACTCATTGATTTCTTGTTGCTGTGTTCCAATTTCTGTGTGCTTGAACCCTATTTGACAGTATTGTTCCATGTGTATGTCTTGTGTGTATTCTTGGTCTTCTTTGGTGTAATGGCTAATTATTTCTTGCTATTCTTGCCTCCCCTGGTTGTTGAAAGCTCCATTATGAAGCTTTTTAATTCTTAGGTTTGGCATGTGGTCTCTGTCCATATTAAGAATGACTTTTGCTTCTCTAGGTAAATCATGTACGGTAGTGTAGCTTATAGTATCATTACCTGCAAAATAGAAAACATGGTTAGTAAAAAAGTCTGCCAATTTGTTGCCTTCTCTATATGTGTGTTACACCTTAACATCAACATTCCTCATGAGGGTCTTTATCCTTGTGATCTCTATTGTAATACTCCATGGTATTTCCCAAATCCCATCTAGGATGTTCTTTATAGATAGTGAATCAGTCTCCAAAGTCAGTGGAAGGTAACGATAATTAACACAGTATTCTACTGCCATTTTAAAAGGCAGAACCTCAGCAATTGGTGTAGTGCTTTTCCCAAATCTTCTCCCTTCAACATATATCAGATTACCAGAATAATCCCTAATGCAGAAGGCTCCAAAACTTGAGCCAGGATTACCTTTCGCAGCCCCATTAGAATGGCACTTACAAAATCCCATTATAGGTGTCTTCTAATAAACCACTTTGCATTCTATCCTTTGTGTGTATTCCTCCAAGAACTACACCAAATCTTCCCAAGAAGAAGGTATGTTAGTCATCCAGGGGTAGGTGCATTTGTCCATGAGAGTTAGGTTCGTGCATATTTCCATTCTCATGCTAAAGACAGACATATTCCCTCCATGTTTAATGGTATTTCTTCTCTTCTATATTTTCCAAAGAATAAAAATTGGGACAACATTAAAGATTAGTTTTTGTTTTGGTGCTACATTAGCATTCCACCACTTGAGTATGCTTTGTTTGACCTGTAGGAAAGGTCCATCTATCATTGTGTCAGCTGCAAAAAAATCCATATAGAGTTAGAGATTGGACAGGTCATAAATAGATGTTCAATGGTCTACTAAATTCCATCCCCACAACAGAAACATATTTCATCATTACTCATTTTGTTCCTGATTAGGATCTCCCAATGGGTAATCTCTTTTTCCAGAGTATCCACAAGAAAAAGCATACCTTAAAAGTTACACCCTTCATCCATATCTGCTTGAAGGTTTGTTGTTTATTACCTCTTTGTTTAAGGCATTCCCAAGTAGACCCAATAGTGAACTTTCCAGAGTTGCTTAACATCCACCACGGTGTATCTCATTCTTATGATCTCTCCACTGAATTAAGACATCTATTAATATGATTGCACACCTCTGTTGGGAAAGTTTGACACATTAATTCAGAGTTCCATCTTCCATTACTCTATAATTCACCAACTTCTTCTATTTTATGATTCATCCTTCCAGTTAAGGGCAAGAAGTAATGAAGTGCTCCTAGTTATGTCAAATTGTCATACCATACACTAGAATGTCACTTCTTAGGCTCCCACCATATCTCCTGATCAAACATGTCTTTGGCCTCCATCATGTGTTTCCAAGTCAGTGTTTCCCCTTTCCATTCCACCATTTGATGTATCACTTTTTTACATTATTTGTTCTACATATAGTTGGTCCACATTGATTTTTGGGTTCTAAAAATCCACCATAATTTAGCAAAAAGGTGCTTTAGATACCTCAAATAAGGACCTAAAACCCAAACCACCTTCCTCTTTGGGTTTGCAAATATCTGTCCATGCCACCTAATGTTTGTTTCTGCCAGTCTCTTTAAAATTCCATAAGAATCTTGCAAAGACTCTATGCAAGTCATAGATGACACACATAGGTGGGTTAATGGCAGACAACATGTATATGGAAATACTGTTCAGTACACTGTTGATAAACACTGCCTTCCCTCTAAATGAAAGTAGTTTACCTTTCCAAGCCTGTAACTTATTATGAACCTTTTTCATCAACTCTGAAAAATGTACCTTCCTCTTTTTGGCATGTCCAACAGGGCATCCCAAGTGGATTAAAGGGAATTTACCTCTTGTGAAGATAGTGCATTCTTCAACTTCTCTAATAATGTCATGACTTGTCTTATGATAGACTAGGAAAGCACTCTTTTCCTTATTTATCATTATTCTAGATTGTGCTTCAGACTTTCCCACAACCTCCATCACAAGCTATAAAGACTTCATATCTGTTGAGACAAAAATAATAGTGTCATCAGCATATGCAAGGTGATTTATAATGTCACTCCATTTAGGCATCCAAAAACCTTTAAATTATGTATGATGGAACAAAGAATTTAGGGCTCTAGATAGAATTTCTGCTAATAGTATGAACAGAGTAGGAGATAAAGGATCTCCCTGCTTTACTCCTCTAGTTGAATGAAAAAACCCATGTGCTTGTCCATTAATTAGGATAGAGTAACAGTTGTTAGCAACCAATCTCCGGATCACGTCTCTAACTATAGCATTAAAACCCATTTGTTCCAGCATGTTCATCAGGAAAGCCCAACTAACCTTGTCATATGCCTTTGCCATATCTAGTTTTATTACCATATTTGCTGGTTTTCCCCTTTGTCGGATGTTTGCAATGATCTCCTCTACTAAGAGAACATTCTCAGTGATACTCCTACCCTTAACAAAACCAGATTGGTTTTGTGATATGAGTTTGGGTAGCAATTTCTCTAGTCTATCATGCAAAACTTTGGATATAACCTTATTCAAAAAGTTGCTCAGGCTAATTGGTCTCATGTCAGAAATGGTTTGCACCACATCCTTTTTTTGGCAGAATGACCAAGTTAGTAGGAGTAATAGACTTTGGCAAAGTGCTACCCTCAAACAAAGGCTTCACCACTTCAATAACATCACCTCCAACAATGCTCCAACAATTCTGAAAGAATAGCCCAGTGAAACAATCAGTACTACTAGCACTGTCACCCTTTAACTCAAACATTATTCTCTTCAGCTCCTCCATAGAAGGGGTCTCATTCAGATCTGAATTTTCCTTAGCATTGATCATTATTGGGATATGTTGCAGCAAAGAGAGCTCTATCTCATTCCTCTTATCAGTGAATTATATTTAGAAGTGTGAAATTGCTTCAGCAACCACTTTTTCTTAACCTTCTTCCTATTGACCACTAGATTTAAGAATCCCTGATATAGCCTTTCTCTTTCTTCTACTATTAACTAAGTTGTGAAAGAATTTAGTATTTCTTTCACCTTCTGAGAACCACTGTATGCCTATTTTTTATCTCTAGAATTCTTTGTCATACTGAATGTATTGCTTTAGCTCAACTTGTGCCCTATGTAGTACCATTCTATTCTCAGAAGAAGGGTCTTCTTCAAACAAACCTTCTTTTTGCCTCACTACTTCTTCTATGATTATAAGTTGCTTGAACAAATCTCCATATTTTCCTTTACTCCGGTAAGATAGAGCACTCTTTGTCTTTTTCATCTTTTGCTTGATACTAATGAAAATGTTTGAATCTTTATTATCCACCCAGTTAGGTTTAACTACCTCCAAAAAGTCAGCATGTTTCACCCAAAGGTAGAGGAATCTAAAAGGTCTTCTAATGCTATATGACTGATCCTCACAAGACAGAAGTAGTGGGTTGACATAGAAAGCAAAGTCCGCATATTCTTGGGGATATACAGGTAGTTCACCAATCTTTTCCTCATCACTCAAAATGACATTAAAATCTCCCCCCAACAGCCAAGGAAAATTCATATTCTGATTCAGATTATAAATGTCATCCCATAGATCAATCCTCTCCACTGCATCGCACTTGGCATAAACTGAAATAATGATTAAGGATTTACCACACTTTTCAAACTATAGTTTTAAAGACAAATATTGTTCAAAGTATGCTAGTACCCCAACATGAACATGTTCTTGAATAAAGATCCAAATCTTTCCATTCTGATTATAATTTGCATATTGCATGCCTAACTTTCTCTTGTATTTGTGGATTTTACTAGCATTTTGAAATGGCTCCATTAAAGAAATAATAGAGAATTTATGGTATCTATGAAGCATCTGTAATCTATGGAATGACTTTTTAGTTCTTATAGACCTCACATTCCAAAATAAGGCTTTCATCTTCATTTATGGGCTATTTTCACACTCCTCATTGGATTTACCCTAGAGGGCTGTCTCCACCTTATTTCTGACTTTATTTGTCTTGATTCCTGTATGTGGTGATAAACCAGCCTCTATCAACAGTTTTATTTCCTTGTTATTATTATCTATTTCCTCTGTATCTTCTACTGCCCCTATTTGAAGAGGTGTGCCTGCTTTGTATGTCTCCAAGATTATCTGATGGGATACAATTTCATGTAGGGTTTTAACATATGGGTTTTTTGTGCAGGTTTGTGCTATTGTTGAGTTCTTCTTTGCTACTATATCTGCTGAGTTTTCTAATCTAAGGATTGTAGGGAAACTTCCTTCTGTACCAGTTGCAAAGGCTATTTGTATGGGTTCATGAAAAGTTTCTTGTGACAGTTGTTGAGCTATTTCTTCCTCTCCTCTTTGACAGTGTAGCATCATTTCTTGTCCATTGCTTGTGGCATATGCATGTGGTAGTTCCAAATGGTCTACACTGCCTTGGGAGTCATCCTTCCTGCTCTTCCTTATTTCTATGGTCATACTATCCTGATCTATGTCATCAGTGATCATCTTTTTACCCAGACTTGTATCTTTATTGTTGTTTGCTATTGTGTTTATGTCTATATCATCTTCTGCCTTGTATGTGTTGTCCTGACCATCACTGACCTCCAGCTCCATCTCTCCTGATATCTTTTCTTGTGGACTATCTTGTGATACCAGCTTATTGGTAACATCCCCCCCTTGTGCCAATATTGGTTCCTTCTCTTATGGATTTTTTACTGTATCTTCCACTTTGTCATCCACTTTCTTGATTTCCAACCCCATAATTTGCCTCTTTTCTTATCTCTCCATCTTCTAATTCATCCTCATGTAGTACATCAAATGAGTTGGCTATGCTAACTCCGTTGGTTTCATGTTCATCTTGTTTGCCCTTTTTATTTATGAACTTAGTTGTTCCATTATCAATCCTGAATCTTCTGCTTGTCGGGTTCCATTTTGCTACGACCACTTTGCCAATTATATACCTTGTTTGTATTAGTACACCTGTTTGTTCCTCTCTTTTTTCCTCTTCTTGCTTCTATTCTTCCATCTCCATTCTTAGTTCAGGGTGTAAGTTTATGCACTCCATTTCTGCATGTCCTTGGAGTTTGCATGTGTGATAGTATTTAGGCAACATGTCATATTGTATTTTAATCTTTTGTACCCTCCTTTTATTTATTTTTCTATTAAGCACTTCCAATTCAACATAGTTAGGAAGTTTAACAGCCAAATCCACTTGGACTTTATCTTCTGCACAACTTGGATGAGACTTCCAATCCATGGGTCTCCCCGTTGGAATGGTACTGAGGGACATCTAGGTCTGCCCCATCCTGACGCCCTGTCCGATGGGACATCACAGGTCTGACACCCGTCGTGCAGCCCGTCCGGCAGTGAGTTTTTCTAAATTTTTTAGTTTAAGTTGGGGGCATTCAGTTCTTTTCTATTTTCTTTTAAATCCGATCCTAAGTCATTTTGGGAGTAATTAAAGGGTTTTTAACTCTATTTTCCCTCATTACTCCTAAATTATTCGACACTTAGCAACATCAGACAAAAATAAAGCACTTTCTCTTCCAAACAAAGAAGAGGGTTTCTTCCAAGTTTCTCCCCAAATCCAAAGGTTCAACCGTAGAATCTTCCTTCAGGTATGTGGGATTTCACTAGTTAGTTCCTTTCACTCACTAGGTCCCTAGAACTCAGTCAATTTCAGCAGTTTCTCTATGATTAGTTAGACCTAGGGTATAAACCCTAGAGATTTATTTGTTGTTCATATGCTATAACTTATATGATGCATAGTTCATGTTCTTGGAGAATTAGCATAGTTTCATTAATAGAACTCAGAAACCCTAGCTTGTGTTAATTTCAGTATTTCACAAATTATGCTTGCTAGGCAGATTAGTCAGACAGTAATGCTTCAGAATTCGAATGCCATATCGTTAAGTATATGTATGTTGCATTCTCAGATTTTATCAGTCTTTTGAGCTATCTAGTATTACAGTGCATCTTTAGCTTTGTATTCAGTTGGGAGTAAACTTAGCACCAAGCGAACGAAGGTATAAAGACTCACCCGCCAGTTTAGGCTGAGATTTTTAGCAGCAATCCCTGAGTCCCAAAACTACGACGCCACTGTAGTTTCTAAGGGGATCACCCATCGGATTAGGCTTGACACCCTTGTCCCTTGTGGACAATAGTTTAGTGGATCCACATCAAAATTGTTCATACCCTTGGCAAGGTATGAACACCCTTCTATCTAGGGTTAGAGGTTCGCCTCATAGTTAGCTCAACTTGGGGTATGTCAGTTAATAGTGTCTCCCACAGTGAGATTCATGTTGTATTGACCTTATATTCAGTTACTCAGTTCAGCATGTGATATACTCATGATATTTATTTGGTCATTGCAACTCAGCTTACTTCTATGTTTATGCTTCAATATATATATTTCCATGTTCGAATGTTATGTTGTTCAGCTTAGTTCATATCTCGCATGCTCAGTACATTCAAAATACTGAGGCATACTTTTTTGCTACATCATTTTATGATATAAGTTCAGGCACTCAGTATCCATATCATGCTTAGATCAACTTCCAGTCCTCACTCAGCAGCTGCAGTGGTGAGTCCTCTTAGTTCGAGGATGATAGACATGATTTACTTTTCTGTCTTTTTAATTCCGTTTTAAGATTATTAGAGTTAGCTGGGGGCATATCCCAACAACTCGCATTAATTAGAGGCTTTCATACATAGATTAGATTTATCTTGAGTTGATATTGTTGTTCTTCAGTTATGACTACACTCTTATATATTTTATATTCAAACATGTTTGTTTTAGGCTTTTCCCTATTTTAGTTATTAAACTATTTTCAGCTTCCGCATAGTATAAGCTTTTAACTTGAAATTGTTTAGATATGCCAGACCATGGGTTAGCTTGGGGTCAATTGTGACTCTAAGCACCATGTTACGTCTAGGGGGTAGCCTCAGGGCGTGACAAACTTGGTATCAGAGCATCAGGTTTAAGTATCCTAGGGTGTCTGAAAGTCGCGTCGAGTAGAGTCTTCTTAATGGGTATGAAACGCGCCACACGTATGGGGGAGGAGCTATGAGACGTCATTAGGAACAATTTTCCTTCTTTCTTTTCCAGCTCGTTCTATAGAGTATCAACTCTATTTAATCTTCTTCTATATAACTCATGCTCTTTGCATTTCAGAAAAAATAAATCCCAGAAGAGCTAACGCTAGGAATCAACTAGCAACTCCAGCAGACCCATTGAATGAGAATGTCACACATGCCAAATTCAGGTCCGCTTTCACATTGCTTGCTCAGGACATGACCGCCCAGGTCAATCAGCAGGTTGTGGCACCCGTTCCGCCTCAGACTAACACTACAGCAGATAGAACTCGGGACTTCACTCTGATGAAACCTCTAGAATTTCGTGGGTCTAAGTTAGAAGAGGATCCACAAGAGTTTTTTGATGAAATTTAGAAGGTGACAGAAATTATAGGTGTCACTCCAGTCGAGGGTGCAAATTTGTCCGCCTATTAGTTGAAGGGAGTGGCCTACACTTAGTACCAGTAGTGGAAAAAATCTTGTGGTACTAATGTGGGTCCAGTAAGTTGGAACCTTTTCAAGACTACTTTTCTGGACTGACTTTTTCCACTAGAGCTCTGGGAAGCCAAGGTTTAGGGATTCATTAACCTGAAGCAGAATGGCATTAGTGTGAAGGACTATGCCCTCAAGTTCACACAGCTATCCAAGTATGCTTCAGCGATAGTAGCAAACTCCAGGGCCCGTATAAGCAAATTCATATCTAGTGTTGTATGATTTGGTAAAAGAGTGAAAGACTGCTATGTTTACTAAGGAGATGGATTTCTCCAGATTGTTTACTTATGCCCACTAGATTGAGGAGGAGAAAATCAAGGAAAGGGGAGGAGATAGTAAGCGGGCTAGAATAGGTGACTTTAGCTACTCTCAGCAGAAATCAGAGGGTGGTATTCTGTCTCATTTTTGTCAGAAGAATTCAGCTCTAGCTCCATCTTCTGCCAGTGCCCCAGTGCCTAAATTCAAGAAGGATCAATGGGATAGAGTGTTTAGCTCTAAGTACCAAGGTACAGTTACTAGCGGGCGCACCCATCCAGTTTGTAAGAAGTGTGGCAGGAACCATCAGGGTGAGTGCATGGCAGGTAGTGGAAATTGCTTTGGGTGTGGTAAGCCAGGCCACAGGATGAAAGAGTGCCCTGAAAATTCTCAGAAGGGCAGGGATGCTCGTTCACAGAATCAGGACAGCTCTGCAGCAGCCCCAGCAAGTCGCCCCACTCAGCAGGTTCCCTCGTCTGGTACAGGTGGTAGTAAGCGCAAGAACAGGTTGTATGCTCTTTAGACTTGATAGAATCAAGAAGACTCACTTGATGTGGTCATGGGTACGTTGTAAGTCTATAATACTGATGGCTATGCATTGTTAGATCCAGGGGCTACACTTTCTTTTGTAACTCCATATATAGTAGTAAATTTTGATGCCAGTCCCAAAGTTCTCCCATAACCCTTCTCAGTCTCTACTCCAGTAGGTGACCCAGTTATATCTAGGTAGGTACACAGAAATTTCCCCATCACAGTTTCGCAGAAAGTTACCTCAGCTGATCTTATAGAGTTAGAAATGGTAGATTTTGATATCATTCTAGACATGGATTGGTTAAATTCTTGTTATGCCTCAGTCTATTATAGAACTAGGATTGTTCGGTTTTAGTTTCCAAATGAGCTAGTCTTTGAATGGAAGGGTAATAACTCAGTGCCTGTAGGTCATTTCATCTCCTACCTTAAGGCCATAAAAATGATTTCCAAAGGGTATATCTATCATCTTGTTTAGGTCAAGGATTCAAACTCCGAAACCCCAACTCTTGATTCAGTTCCAGTAGTAAGTGAGTTTCCAGAAATGTTCGCAGAAGATCTTCCCCGAGTTCCTCCAGAAAGGGAAATCGACTTCGAAATAGATCTCTTTCCAGATACCCAGCCTATTTTGATTCCCCCTTACAGAATGGCTCCAGCTGAGCTTAGGGAATTGAAAGAATAGTTGAAAGACCTTCTAGATAAGGGCTTCATCAGACCCAGCATATCTCCATGGGGTGCTCCAGTATTGTTAATGCGTAGGAAAGACGGTTCTCTCAGGATGTGCATTAACTACCGTCAGTTGAAAAAAGTCACAATCAAGAACAAATATCCCATCCCCAAGATTGATGACTTGTTCAACTAGTTTCAGGGTTCTAGATGCTTTTGTATGATAGACCTCAGATCTGGCTATCATTAACTCAGAGTCAGAGATAGTGACATCTCGAAGACAGCCTTAAAGACTCGGTATGGTCACTACGAGTTTGTCATTATGTCGTTTGGACTAACCAATGCTCCTACAACTTTCATGGACTTAATAAACATAGTGTTCAAACAGTATTTGGACTTGTTCTTCATCGTCTTTATTAATGATATCCACATTTATTCCCAGAATGAGGAAGAGCATGTGACTCATCTGAGGGTTGTTCTGCAAACTCTCAAAGATCACCAGCTATTCGCTAAGTTCAGCAAATGTGAATTCTGGTTGCAGTCTATCGCTTTCCTTGGTCATGTGGTATCCAGTTGTCATGACCCGATTTCTCAGGTCATGATGGCACCTACAACCCCTCAGTAGGCAAACTAATTTCTGTAGCCCAGAATGATTAGTAATGGGCAAATACCTAACTAATATGCATAATGAATAGAAATAAGCGGAAGAAGAATATAAAGATAAGACAACGCGGAAGCAATAACCAAATATATATATATACAAAGAAACTACACCAACCCCAAGATATGGTATCAATAGTACAAAAGCTTCCAATGGAATGTAGGTGCTAGAAGTAACAAAAGATATGTACAACTGTCTCCAAATATACAATAGTAACATCACAATAGATGAGATGTAGGCAAGCCCCGACTGTCAGACGCTCACCCTAGTCTCGAACCTCCCAAAAGCTACATGAGTCTCCAATGCGATAAACGGTGAAATCTCAACTAATATCTGCACCAGAAAGATGCAGAAGTGTAGTATGAGCACCAAGACAACGAGTACTCAGTAGGCATCATCGGCCTACTGAGTGCATATAAGATATAAAAACAGTAAGTAGCAGACAGTAAGACATCAAACAATAGAGAAAACACAAGGACCTAGCAGAGAGAACAGACAACCAAGAGTGATAAACAAACAACACTAGCACAGAAAACAAATATACACAAAACACATGTGTAAGAAAGAGAGACGCACCTAGGATCCTTGCAAAAATAGTACAAATAAAGAGAGAGAGAATCAGGAACATGGCGGTCTACCGGTAATATCAAGTAAGAAGGGGAAGAAGGAAAGCAACCCAACATAATCAACTAGAAGCCGTAAAAGTAACGAAAACATACTAAAAACACCAACTCTCAAGATAAGCATGAACCGAGATCCATCTCACAATTTGCAACCTAGAATGAATAACTAAACCATAAAAACCAAGAGTTCTACTCAGAATCAAGATAAGGAACAACGTCTGATAAATCACAATCGCTTAGGAGGACACACGACGGAGCCTCAAAGATATAGGACTCACTAGCCCCTCAATACTCAAGCCCAAAACTCAGAGCCTCAACAGGCTAAAACTTACCAATCTCACGAGAACCAAGGACCATAACTAGCTCTATAAAATGAGAGGAGTAATATAATCTACTTACAGTCTCAACGGCCGCCCATACAACTACAGAATGCAATCAAGTTAAAACAAACCCTCCTGCTATAATGACCTTTCCGGTCATTTACGCATTTTTGCCTTTCTCGTATCGTTAGAGATTTTCGGTAGCGGCCCCAAGTCATTTATGGCTTGCTGGAACCGGTGGTTCGGTTCCCTGGCCGTTCGATTAGTCTTTATGACCAATTCCCTGTCTTAGGAGCTGAGTATCAAAATCGTGCGATCGTATGACCTTACCCCTCATTCCGTATTAAGGCTTGCGAGCCTAAAATCGAGAATATTATTAACATCGCGCATATTTTAAAAATATTTTATATAAAAGTTGAATGTGGTAAAAAGTTATATTTTTATTGCCTTTCCAAAATATTTTAAAGGTTTATGAAAAATACTTTTGTTACGATATAATTGCGTATGTAGTTATTTTATAAGGTTTTATACATTGTAATATTTTAACGGAGATAGTAAATTTAGTTATGTTGAAAATTATTAGTATAATATAGTAAGTTTTATTTGAAATAATTTTCTATTAATTATGATATATTCAAAAAATTATATTTATTTTACCACGAATCTATGCAATACCCGAGTATATACGTAGCGGGTTAAAAAGAAATGTGGTGGCACCACACTTCCACGTGGAAGTGGGTGAATGTAGCAGCAAGGTAATGTTTGAATAGGTGGCCTACTTTCCATTTTCAAGTTTACTTTTCTCTAGGTATATATGTATATTATTTTCAATTGCAATGGGGAGATGCAATCTTACAATAAATATAATCCATTATTTTCTCATAAATAAGATAAGAGAGGATATTGTTCCTTGACATCTTTTTTCACCCAAGTGAAGTATAACATGGTTTCATTATGTTGCATGCAGCACTCAAAATTCTCGTTAAAGAAAAATTTTGTGGGAAAGACGTGAAAAATGTTTTTCTGATAATTTATTTGATTACCAAAAGGAAATCGATTATCTACATCAAGTTATTCAAGCTCGAGTTCAAGTTTGATTTCGTTTGGAAGCTTATTTTCAGAGAGGTTCGAGCTTGTCATCGGACGACAGGTAGGTTATGGTTTAAACTCCCTAGACTTAGCATATATCAAATAAAATTGTACGAGCTGGCATCCTTGGGTTGGATTATTAGGTTGGTACCACAGACCTTAACCGCTTTATTCATGTCCGCCAACTTTTGTTCCTCCGATGCTTGTAGTACTTGCCGATATATTTTATTTACCCTTGTGGTCCTGTGAGGCCTTGTTGACTCTGGAACATAGAAGGTGGGATATTGGGAATGTTCGCGAGTCCCGGGCATAAAATTATCCTTCTAGGCTGGTGATGCTTGTTGAGTAGCTATGGGCCTGTGCAGGGTCGATAGGTTGATTCTGAGCTGCAGGGCAGCTATTGAGCTTGATCATACCATTTCCATGCATATAAAGAGATTTTATCCATGTTTTACTATGGTTTTGGCTTCGGGCCGACTGCATAATTTTCTAAACCTTGCATGGCCCCGAGGGCCTATTTTTGATAGAAATGAATTGGAAATGATTTGATTTACCTTGTGAATAATCTTGGGGTAATGCTAGACTCGGCAGGGCCAGGGTGCACGTTGAGTTTCTTATTAAATTGGGATGGTTTTTAGCCTAGGTCGGACCGAGCACCTGAGATGACTTTCTACTGTTTAGACCCGGTTATGCCCGGGCACCCTTGGAGGGGTTTTTGAGATATTTTTTCACTACTTTAGTCCTGGACAGGGTCTGGGCATGCATATTCGAGACTGGGTCTCTATATTGAACACGGACTTACTTCCGGATGACATGTTTTGATACTGAGTTTTAGTATGGGGTCGGGGACCTCCATAGACCTTGCCATCCGAGACTGTGGCTTTGGGCTGCGTGTGCTGGAGGAAGGGTATACGGTGGAGTAGAGGTATACGATCAGTGTCCTTCTATGGAACCTACCTGCTGGGCCGGATTCGGCACAGGAGGAGGTACATACAGAGATACCATTTCACTTGAGATCTTCATGCATCATATCAGTCATTGTTTGAGGCTCCACCCTTGTTTGTTGTTTGTTGTTTGTTGATTGTACGGGTAGTATGGGATGCCGAAGGGTTTGTTTTCACTTGTTTGTGTTCCTCGGTTGTATGGGCATGCGGGGGACTGTAGGCAGACTCTTGTTATTTATTTATGGAATTGTTCCCTGTTACGGCTAAGTTGTTGGTTTCTGGATTTGAGATTGACATGATTAGTTCGATCTTTGATTTCTATTTTCCCGAGCATGTCTATTTCCTTATGCTTGAGGTTATCGGTATACCATCCATTTCTAGAACTTATTATGTATATACTGTTATCATAAGGATCCCAGGTGCGTCTTTTCTTACTTTCACCTGTGCCTGTTATGTATATATTCTACCTGCTAGCCTTACATGCTGTTTTTGTTGCCTTCCTGCTGGGCTAGTTTCTGTGTACCTTTTTCATTGATTTCCGTGACTACTTGCATATATTCTGTCTGTTACTACACTTTTATCTTATATTTGCCTAGTCGGCATATGATACCTACTGGGTACCTTATGCTTCTCATTTGGTGCTGACCCTACCCCCTGCATCTTTTGGTGCAGATCCTAGTGTAGGCCATTGCCTCTTGATCGCTGTGATTCGTGCTTCGAGATCTGTTGGGACTACTTAAGACTGAGGTTGAGCTCTTGGCGACCGAAGCTTGGCTTTAGGTTATCTTATGCTTTATCTACTCTATTACCATTTAGAGACATCTGTATATATTATTTTGGATCGTTTGCATTCCATGTATGTAGTTCTGGCTCTATACCATGATACCAGGTTTTTGGGGTTTGGTTTAGTTTCCGTATATGTTTATATATATTCCTGTTATCTGTTCTCTTTATCTTGTTCTCTTACTTTTGCTTATTAAACGAGTCTTCTGCTTATTTGTTAGATAGTAGTCCATTACTAATTGTCCTTGGCTACGGGGATTGGTTCGCCTACTAGGGGGTTGTAGGTGCCATCATGACCGAGAAATTGGGTCGTGACAGCTTTGTATCAGAGCTCTAGGGTCACCGGTGTCATTGGTATAGGAGCTAATGTCTAGTAGAGTCCTGCGGATCGGGGCAAAGATGTCCGTACTCAATCTTTCGGAGGCTAGAGTGACATTTTAGGAAATTTGACTCTTTCATTGCTTCTGTGTAGTACGTAGGACCCTTAAAGTTTCTAGAAATCTCATTTATTCTACGCCATTCTTCCGCAGATGGTTCATACGAGAGCGTTGGAATTAAGCAGAGATGAGTCTCCGACTCCAGCTAGGGGTCGAGGGCGCCCCCGAGCAGCGGCGCTTGCTAGAGCTGCTAGAGTTGAGGTACAGCTCGAGCAACATATGGATCAGGGGGCAGCCCAGGTACCACCAGCTCCAGTACCAACTCCAGCACCCACTTTTGTGCCAGCTCCAGCCGCAGCTCAGTCTCCAGATATTCGGGGATTACTATTATAGCTTTTGGGTATGATTGGAGAGCGGCCTTCTGAGGGAGCACAGACATCCGCTCAGGGGGCAGCCCTGGGTGCGCAGAATTTAGGAGCGCAACGTGCTACTGCAGCTCCTTGTGCAGAGGTCATTCCAGTTCCATTAGTTGCACAGCCTTTTGCTCCTCGCCAAGCTATGACAGAGTCGGAGCAGAAGGCTTTGGGTAGGTTTTTGAGGTTACCACCTCCGAGGTTTGCTGGTACTTGTGGACAGGATCCACATTACCTTATTACTACCTGTGAGGAGATGTTGCATCATTTGGGTTTGCTGGAGACTCACAGGGTTGGTATACTACCTATCAGTTGGAAGGCCCAGCGAAGTTATGGTGGAGGGCCCATGTTGCTTGTAGACCACTATCGTCACCTCCTTTGACCTGCTCTGAGTTTTACGAGGCCTTTATGGCCAAGTTCCTACCTCAGAGTGATCGTGAGCATCGCAGGGAGCAGTTTACTCACCTTATGCAGGAGTCTACGACTGTCTCAGAGTATGACACCCGTTTTCATCAGCTAGCACCATTTAGAGCTATGATCATTCCTACCGAGGCAGATATGATTCACAGATTTGTATGGGGTTTGAGGCCAGAGATCAGGAAACCAGCTGAGATATTGATTGCCAGTTGTCGGTCATTTCAGGCTATCGCAGACTATGCCCGTACTGTGGAGGACCTACAGCGACATGATCAGGGGTCCAGAGATAAGAGGCCTCAACATCAGGGTTGCTACAGTGGTTCCAGATATGGTGGTAGAGGTTCTGTCTAATGGGGCTAGTGTTATCAGCCATAGCAGCACGAAGATCAGTCCAGCCGACTGGTTCAGGCTTCCCTTCAGACTTCTGGTAGTACCAAGTTCGAGCAGGGTCAGAGCAGCCATCAGGGCTATAGCGGTCAGTCTTCAAGGGGTGCAACTTCTGGGGCATCAGGCCGTGGTGTCCATATGGGACCTGCTGGTTCATCTCGACCGAGTAGGCCGCCAGAGGCTTGTTTTACTTGTGGTGTGATTGGTCATTTTTCTAGAGATTTCCCTCAGCATGGTATAGTTCAGTTGGCCGAGCCTTTACGAGCAGTTCAGCCTCCGGCTAGAGGGGGTAGTCATCAGGGTAGAGGTGGTGCTCCGCACGGTAGAGCAGGTGGTAGGGATGACAGTTGGGAAGGTGGAGGTCGTCGTCAGTTTTACGCGGTCCCTAGGAGACCAGAGGCAGAAGCCTCAGATGCTGTGATAACATGTATGATTTTTGTGTGCCATCAGTCTGCTATGCCTTTATTTGATCCTGGATCCACTTGTTCATATGTATCTGCCTACTTTGTGCCTTGTTTGGGGTTGGTTAGTGAGACATTATTTGTTCCTGTTTCTGTTTTGACCCCAGTAGGACATTCTTTAGTAGTGGATCGGATTGTGAGATCTTGTATGATATCTATTGGTGATTCAGAGACTTGGGGTGATTTGATGATCCTTGATATGCTAGATTTTGATGTGATGCTGGGCATGAACTGGTTATCCCCTCACCGTGCAATTTTGGATTGTTATGCCAAGACCATCACCATAGCTGTGCCCGGTGTATCCCCGGTTGTATGGCAGGGTTTTATAAGCCATGGACCATCTGGGATCATTTCTTGTCTTCAAGCTAGGAAGTTGATTTCCCGTGGGTGTTTAGCTTATCTAGCATATGTCCGATATGCTAGTGCTGACCCTACATATCCTGAGTTTGTTCCTGTGGTTAGAGACTTCCTTGATGTATTTCCTACCAACCTGCCAGGCCTTCCACCTGAGAGAGATATTGATTTTGCTATTGAGTTAGAGCCGGGCACCAGGCCCATTTCTATTTCTCCTTACCGTAGGGCTCCGACTGAGTTGAGGGAGCTTAAGGAGCAGCTCCAGGATCTGTTAGCTAAGGGGTTTATTAGACAAAGTGTGTCCCCTTGGGGTGCTCCTATTCTCTTTGTGAAGAATAAGGATGGGTCGATGCGCATGTGTATTGATTATCGGCAGCTGAATAGGGTGACAGTGAAGAATAGGTATCCGATTCCAAGGATTGATGACTTGTTTGACCAGCTTCAGGGTTCAGTCATGTTTTCGAAGATTGATTTGAGGTCCGGCTACCATTAGTTGAGGATTAGGGCGGAGGACATCCCTAAGATAGCATTCAGGACACGTTATGGCCATTATGAGTTCCTGGTGATGTCTTTTGGGTTGACTAATGCCCCCGAAGACTTTATGAACTTGATGCACAGGGTTCTTGGCCCCTATTTGGACTCATTTGTGATAGTTTTTATAGATGACATCTTGGTATACTCACGTAGTAGAGATGAGCATGAGCAAAACTTGGGGGGTTATACCCCAGACTTTGAGAGATCATCGGCTTTATGCCAAGTTCTCAAAGTGCGATTTTTTTCTTGAGTCAGTTGCATTCCTAGGGCACGTGGTGTCTAAGGATTGGATTAGGGTTGACCCGGTAAAGATTTCTGCGGTTTGTGATTGGCCTAGTCCTACTACTGTTACTGAGGTCCGCAGCTTTATTGGGTTAGCAGGTTACTACAGACGGTTCGTTCAGGGATTTTCTTCCATAGCAGCACCGGCCTAAGGTAAGAAACTAACCAGAGCTAAGCTAAGGCGCAAAACTAATCAAAACATAAGCAAAGGAAAAATCATATTGACTTGGAGTCCAGCCAATCCAGTGTCCACGGCCTCGAGCCCACAAATATACGATAAATGAAAATACGATGTGCGCATGAACAATAAATATAAAAATAATGGTAACATTTACTTTATCATGAACACTCATCTAATTCTATTCTAAGGCTCCCTAATCTAATAAACTCAACCACAAGCAGCCAAAACTAATCTAAGGCATCTGACCCTAATCCCAAACTCTACTCTAAGGATTTGCTAGCCAAACTCTACTCTAAGGATCCTAAATCACCTATAAGGATTAAAATGCCTACTTAGAATTGTATCCAAACCACAAGATCCCACAAAACATTAGCAATTTATTGTACTCATACCTTACAAGCAAAGTATAGAAAAAGTAAACCATAACCTACCTGAAAAGCCGATCACGCGCGCAGAATCCATAAGACTAAAGCCTATCTCTGCCCAGAAGCCTCATAATACTACCACGCTATCATAAACATGATCTAGGTGTCAATATGAGAATAATGACATCGATATTGATATACAAACTTTCGGGCCAAAAATTAGGCCCAAAAATGATCCTCGAGGCCTACTTTACAAAATAGGAAATGAATTTTGCAATTATGTTCATCATGGATTTCTAAACCCATGCCAAAATTTTGGGCACTAATGGGACTCTATTCAGGGCACAAAATAGTCCCGAAAGGCCATAAGATCAAAGGATTTAACAAGGAATTTAACGGAATATATGAAGGATAAACGCAAAATATTAGCGGAAAAAAAGCGGGGGAATATTATGGACTTATCAGGAATTTTGAGTGTGAACAACCACCTTAGAAGAATCTCTAAAGCTCTAGCAAACGAGATGGAATGCTCTATATAAACAGATACATCCGCAAAAGTGGAGATTTTTTCACAAATATGGACTCCGCAAAAGTGAAGAAGGTTCACAAATGCGGCCTCCACAAATGTGGAGAAACCCCATAAAATCCATCTCTACAAAAGCAAAGAAAGTTTGCAAAAGCGACAATCGCAAATGTGGAAAAAAGTGGACCCCCCAGTAATAATAAAACCAATAGAAATAACAAGTCCAAAATTCACCGAATTGACCCTCGGGATTCATCCGGGGTCCCAAAGATGCAAAAAAATTATGCTACCCTGCCAAATAAATTCCCAATGGAGATCGTTTAAACAAACAATTGTCCCAACCCCCAAAAAACAACTTTAACCAAAATAGAACCCAATAGCCCAAAATGAGTCCAGAAATCTCGAGACCGAACCAAGGGTCCTTCTAGCCTAATGTTAATGTTTAGGAGCTAACAGAGCTGATGGAATTTACATTCGAGGATGTCTTTTCCAAATGTTGACCAAGGTCAACCCTTTCAACCTTAAGAGTTCCAAAAGGGGAACTCTTCTAAAACACAAATTAACAACCCAAGAACCAAACCCTCAGTCCTGCCAAGTCATAAATGACTTGTAGCGACTGCAGGAAAGCTCAAAACGCAAAAAATTTCCGAAAATAGAGAAATGACCTGGAGGATCATTACAACATCCACTACTAAAAGAACTTTTATCCTCAGAAGTTAATTAATAGAAAGCACCTAAGGAATCAAAAATGGATAGATTTTAGGTTTGCATGTTGAGCCATGCTTCCCAAGGAACCTCCTCGACCAAAGGATGCACCACGGAGCAATACCAAAGGAAAGGTACTAAAACCTTAACTTCTTTCCAGAAAAACCAGTATAGCAACAAAACTCTATCTCAAAAGATAAGTAGCCAATTAATTGAACTGAACCCACCAAACCATAAGACACTCAACTGGAGAGAACCAACACAACACAAGAACCAAGAAAACAAAGGCAATCATCAGACATATTCGGTAACTAGGCTAACTCAAAACACAAAACCCACTTTCTCAAAATTCTAACCCATGAGTCCTTTGATTTGAAAAACCCTTTCGCCTATCTGTAATGACCCTTCCGGTCATTTACACGTTTTCGCCTTTCTTGTACCATTAGAGCTTACTTGTAGTGGCCCAAGTCATTGATGGCTTGTCAGGACCGGTAGTTCGGTGCCCGGGCCATTTGTTTGGTCTTTGTGGCCGTTCCTCATTTTAGAGCTTCAACTTTGGAAATCCTTGACTTTAGACAATATTCTTGGTAATATCAAAGAATTAAGCCAAGGTTCTAGGTCAAAGGAATTCCTTACTCGAAAGTTCGAGTTAAAGAAATGTCTCGTGTAACACCTCGCCTGTTTGGAAGGTTTAAAGTAACCCGTGCCTTTGGGGTAAGACTAATAGTGTTTAATATATTAAGAAGGATGTGTTATGAGGTATTGTAATGGCAAAATGGCCGTATGATAAGTTTTGAAGTCAAGCAAGTTGCGAAACAAAAGTCGGAAAAAGTTATTGTAAATTCCTTGAAGGAATTCTCTTCAAATTTGGGTTAAATGTCTTGGGGTGTTTCTCCCTATCTATAAAGAGTTAGTGGGCCCCCAATATACCAAATCAAAGGTCTACGAGTATAGTTTCCAAAGCACTAAACCGTTCATCCATACAACTTCAGAATAGAGAGATATTCATATTTTCGTAAGACTGCACAAGCAGACACGTCAAAGTGGGGTCCACATCCTAAGTCGGTTCAGCTTATAAAAGCTGATTTCTCCTTCGTTTTAACTCATTATTTTCACCACAAACTTCAGAAAATCTGAGTTAAATCCCCTAGATACTCCGTGGACTTTGATGCTTTCAATTCGGAAGTTTAACGGAAGTTGCTCTACGTCGCGAGCTCGTCATTTTGGTATAGTTTTCCCCTTCGATTTCATGGCGTATCATCGTGGGTGTTGATGCAGCGAGCTAGCAGGTGCTTTCTAAGTATTTGGCAGTAGCTATGGAGTTATTTTTGTGAGGTATGGATCCCGTACACTTATCTATTTGTTGGATCAAGATTCTAAGCTTCTAGTCACGAAAAGTTGTATTTTTCGATAACTTGTAGTAGTTACTTGTTGGATTTGGATATGTTTTTTGTTCCTGAAAGGAGGCAGGTTTTTAATCTTGAGATATTGAATATTTATGTCAAGGAATCTCTCCCTACGACCCTCCTTCGTTATTATATGTTCTAGTATTGTTTTATTGATTTCTGAGCCCCGAAGTGGTATTTTGGATTTGTGGCTTTGGACAGCCCCTTTATCTTGTTATGTTTGGTTATTGTTGTGGTGTTCTGGTTATGGTAAGGTGCAGGAGGGATTGGGAAATTGTGCGATTCTTTTTGGGATAACATACGATAGTGATTGGATTGGACAAACGTGAAGTATGCCTTGAAATAGTGCCTCGGGAGCTCGTCGCTCCTTGGAGATGTGGTTAACGTATTGTTGTTGGATTTAGCTTCCATTTGTTATTGTTATTGGCCTCATTTTTATGCATTGGAGTTGGCTGGTCGCGAGTGTGACATTAACACCTTATCAATTGGCTATGGCTCGTTCTTGCAACCTTGTCGATTCTAGCAATTGTTCCATTACCTTGGTTGGTCAGGCTTCATAGAGACGCCTTTGGTGCTTCAGTTGAAAGTATTTGTTTTGTGTGATTCAGAGCTTCCTGGAGTTGTTCGAGTCTGGACGATGCCGTTCCCGCAGCTAGTCATATGATGACAGGTAGTTTATGGTTTTCCCCTATCTAAACTCTGCGTATATAGGCTATAACTGCATTAATTAGCATCCTTGGATGGGTTGTTATAGGTTGGTACCCCAGGCCTTGTCCGCCTTTCGTCCGTCTATTTCTTACGTTGTTTGTAATATTCACATAGTAATGTATATTACCTTTGTGGTCCTGTGTGGCCTTGTATTAACTCTGGAACATAGATGGTGGGCTATTTGGGAATGTCCGCGAGTCCCGGACATAGAGATTATCCCTTTATGTTGGTTATGTCTGCTGAGTAGCTATTGGGCCTGTGCAGGGCTGATAGGAAATGTTGTGAGCCGTTGGGCTACTTTTATATTTGTGTGCGAGCATATCATCCATGAAAAAGGTTTTCCCCTGCATGTTTTACTACAGTTTTGGCTGTGAGCCACTACTGAGAGTTTTCCTAAATTTGCATGGCCCTGGGGGCCCGTTTTTGGTACTGTTGTTGATAGAAAAGGGGATTTTTGGATGTTTTCGCACTGATTTTATTACTGGTACTAGTCTCTGCAGGGAAGAGCACCAGACTTGATTTTATTACTGATACTAGTCTCTGCGGGGCAGAGCACCAGATTTGATTTTATTACTGATACTAGTCTCTGCGGGGCAGAGCACTAGACTTGATTTACTACAGTTTTAGACTCGGTTACGCCCGGGCACCCTTGGAGGGGTTTTTGAGGCATGTTCTACTACTTTAGTCCTAGACGGGGTCTGGGCATGCATACTTGATACTGGGTCTCTATCTTGATCCCGAACTTGCTTGCGGATGACATCTCTTGATACTGAGTTTTAGTATGGGGTCGAGGACCTCTATGGACCTTGCCACTCTTGGCCTAGGGCTTCGGGCTGCGTGCACCGGAGGGAAGGGTATACAGTGGAGTAGAGGTATACAGGTTGAGTCCTTCCATGGAACCTGCCTGCTGGGCCTGATTGGCACCGGAGGAGGTACATACAGAGGTTCAATTTCACATCATATCATATCATGCATTGGATTCCACCCTTGTTTGTTGTGTGTTCAGTGTACGCTCCGGTAGTATGGGATGCCGGAGGGTTTGTTTTCACTTGATTGTGTTCCTCGGTTATATGGGCGGCCGTTGGGACTATAGGTAGACTATATTTACTCCTGTTTTTACTTAGAGCTTGCCTTGGCACCCGGTTCTTGAAAGATTAGTGATGGCTAGCCTGTTGAGGCTTTGGTTATGGGATCTTTTATTATTGAGAGGGCTTTAGAGTCCTACCTTATTGAGGCACTTTTGTGTGGCCTTCTGAGCAGAGTGTGAGACTCTGGTTCTATTCTTGTGGGAAGATGAGTGGTATCTCTCAGTTATTGTGGCCTAGTTATTTCATCCTAGGGTTGTACTTGTGAGGTGATTCCCTGGTTATGCTATCATATGATTGGATTGGTATTATGATTTCCTTCTACTGGTTGATTCCATTTTGAGTATGTTAGACTGCTCTCCGTCTTTTCCTTCCACTTGAGGTTACCGGTATACCGCCATTTTCTCAACTCTCTCTCTACTTACTTATATTATTATGCAAGGACTCCAGGTGTGTTCTCCTTTCCTTCACCTGTGATTCTATGTAATTGTATCTCTGTGCTAGCATGTGTTACTTGAAGCTCTTTGTTATGGATGATCTGTGCTAGCTCCTTGTGCCTTGCTTATTGCTTCAGTGACTGCTTTGTTGCTATCTGTTACTTACTGCTTTTATATCTTATATGCGCTCAGTCGGCCGATGATACCTACTGAGTACCCGTGGTTTTGGTGCTCATACTACACTTCTGCACTTTTTTGTGCAAATATTAGCTGAGCTTTCGCCGTTGATCACGTTGGAGACTCGTGCAGCTTTTGGATATTCGCGACTAGGGTGAGCGCCTGACGGTCGGGGCTTGTCTACATCTCATCTGTTGTACTGTTGCTTCTTGTACTTTCGGAGGCAATTTATGTTGTATTTTGTTACTACTAGCACTTGTAACCTATTAAAATCTTTTGTACTATTGATACCAAGTCTTGGGGTTGGTGTAGTTTCCTTTATGTATTTATATTTGAGTTTCGCTTCCTCTTATTTCTGCTTGCTAGTGCGTTTTGGTTAGGTAGTAGCCATTACTAACCGTTCTGGTCTACGAGAATTGGTTCGCCTACTGGGGGATTGTAGGTGCCATCATGACTTGAGGAATCGGGTCGTGACACTATCCTGAAACATCTTCACTCTAACCATGAATCCAAGCACCGGTCAAATACCTATGCTACACTCAAAAACATCAACTAACCCACCAGAAGGCTATGATTCCTACAATAAACTACCTCTAACAAAGAAATCTAAAAACTCTCTCTCTACCAAAACCAAACATTTGTCCCACTAAACTCTAAAATACATAACACCATCGGTCTATAAATGGACAACTGTGCTAAGATCACCTGAATACCCCAAACTTATATGAAACAACCATCAGAAACCCAATTGTAAATGAAACACTAAAACATTTTAGGCCTAAGGCCACACTAAATCCGGACAACGCTTGTGAAGTGTTGCCTAAAATATTTTTGGGTATGCTTTTAAAGAGTAGCCTTAGTTTTTAGCTTTTGGCCATAATATTATTGGCAACGCTTAGAAAGCGTGCTCTTTAGTGATATAGTCTACACATTATAAGCGTTGCCACATCATGATATAATTGGTAATGACTATTTACACATATGACTACACTTTTAAAGTGTGCTATTTTTATAATTCTAAATACAATACTTTACAAGTGTGGCCTTATAATTTTTCTAAAATTTTCACTAAAATATTTTATTCCCTCCAACATATTTAGCTCTCCCTCCAATTTCTTATTGGTCAAAAAAAGAACTCATAAAAAATAAATTGAAATTTCAGTACAAACAAATCAGAAAACTCTTGCCCAAATCTCTACTTCTCGTCTCTCAGAAATTAGTGCCCAAATCTCTTTGCCAAAAGATATACAAATGCAAAATGTCCATTCTTGCTGAAATCAGAAGGGTTTTGTTAGCCGCCACACAAAAAATTGCAAGATTCCTTCTGAGTAGCATCTCCGAGTATAGGTACTCAATTGTAGCATACAGTGAAGCACATTCCGAGTTTCCTCATTTAGTTCATGTAAATTCCTCTTTCGCTTCATGTAAATTCTTTCCTCCTCTTCTCCAACCTTGTTCACTTAAGGTAAATTCCTTTGTTTGCGTGTTGTGTTGTAATGAATGAAAGGTCAAACTCCTGCTTTAGGGATTTTCCCTCTTCGCTAACTCTAAAAGGTACAAATTTTCTGATATTTGGTTCTTTTTGTTCTTCTTTGTTATTCATAGATTATAGAAATTTAAATGCAAAAGCCAAAACGTATAACTACCCAATACCAAATAAAATATTAAAAATAAGACAAATACAAGGATATAATTATTTTAGTAAATTTGACTGTAAATCAGGATTTTACCACCTAAAATTAGAAGATGAATCTAAAAAATTGACAGCTTTTACAGTACCACAAGGATTCTATGAATGGAACGTATTACCGTTTGGATATAAAAATGCACCAGGTAGATACCAACACTTTATGGATAACTACTTTAACCAGCTAGAAAATTGTATAGTCTATATAGACGATATATTACTATACTCTAGAACACAAGAAGAACATATAAGGTTATTAGAAAATTTTATACATATTATAGAAATTTCAGGAATTAGTCTAAGCAAAGAAAAAGCAGAAATAATGAAAAGCCAAATAGAATTTCTAGGAATACAAATAGATAAAAACGAGATAAAAATGCAAACACATATAGTACAAAAAATAATTGGATTAGACGAAATGCTCGACACAAAAAAGAAACTACAATCCTTTTTAGGATTAGTTAACCAAGTACGAGAATATATAACTAAGCTAGCAGAAAATCTAAAACCATTACAGAAAAAATTAAAAGAGGATGTAGAATACCATTTTGATGACACAGATAAAACCCATATAAGGAAAATTAAAAATATGTGTAAACAATTACCAAAATTATATTTACCAGATGACAATAAACAATTTACATACATAGTAGAAACAGACTCTAGCGACCATAGCTACGGCGGAGTATTAAAATATAAATATAAAAATGAAAAAATAGAACATCATTGTAGATATTACTCAGGATCATATATCGAACCATAAATTAAATGGGAAATAAATAGGAAAGAACTATTTGCATTATATAAATGTCTGTTAAACTTTGAACCATACATAGTTTATAATAAATTTCTTGTGAGAACAGATAATACACAAGTTAAATGGTGGCTTACAAGGAAAATACAAGATTCAGTTACTACAAAAGAAATAAGAAGGCTTGTATTAAGTATACAAAACTTCACATTTACAATTGAAGTAATTTCAACTAACAAGAATGCAATTGCAGATTACTTATCAAGACAAAAGTACACAGACAGAGGATAATACTCCAGATATACTCTCAATCCTTACTACACTTTCCCTGAAAGTGGACAATATAGGGACAAGATTACAAAAGATAGAAACAAATGAGCTAACTCAGCAGCATGACTCTAAACATGCGGAGCTAAGTCGATCGGAAGACTCAAAAATTCCAGAGCTAAAAGGAGACATTGGGAAACTCCCTAAAACCCATAACGATTTGTTAAATACAGCTGCATGTACAAGCAAGGCTGCAGAAAACAAAATAGCTAGCACAAAACCATTTACAAATACCAACCTGAACAAGGTATTTGAAAAGCCATTTATCCAAAAAAGACAACCCATTAAGATATCAAGTGTTAAACCTCGGATATCTACATATGCAAATAGCCTCCATAAATAAAAGAAGATATACAACCACATCACCCAAACTTACATTGAAAATATCCACAAAATACAAACTTTCCTAAACCTCAAACCAAAATCTACCACCACTATAGATAAAACACAAGACTATTTAACACAAAAGCTACAGGGATACAACCGGCTGATAGCACAGCCAAAAACAAATCCAAACTTAGTTAAGACTTGTTATAACTATGGACTACTTAGCACCGTATACACATACGATGGCGAAGAGATAAGTGGAATTCCAGAACTCCACAAAGCTTTCATTACATACAAAAGAATTACAAAGGGAAATTTTTTTTTTATAAAATTTTATACTGCACCAGCAGAAATACTATATGATGAAATAAAACCCCTAATTCAGGTAGTAAAAATAGGCCTGACTAGGGAGATGATTATACCAGAAGATATATAGCCATAGGCAGAGATACTAAAAGTTGAGATACCAAATTTTTATGCAAACAAGAGGATAATTGGTATATCAACTATTATCCAAGAATTAGCTACAAATTATTTACAAGATAATGCCATCTGGAGCTATTATTCTAGAGATCATCTAATGATCTATGCTAATTCAAGAGAATTACGACAAGCAGATATGGATGAAGTCCAGAAATGGATTTTATCTTTATTAAAACCAGAGCTACGACCAACAACTAGAGCCTTAAAAGAAGGGTTCATTTCAGAAGAGTTATTAACCAGATATTGCAAGCTAATTGGCCATAAATACCCAGACCATATATGCTCCAAATGCAAAGGAGAAGATAACGTTATTCCAGATGTTCAGTTTGAATAAATGGATTAACAGAAGAAGAGCTTGCAGATACTGAAGATAGCTACAAGAAAGATATGAACAAAACAGCTATGTAATAAGTGTAAAGTTATAAAAGTCGTGTCGGCCAAAATAAACGGCCAATATATTAGACAGATGTAAAGTATAAAGTAAAGTCTTTTGTTTTTATATGTAAAGTAAGAAAAGAGTCATATTCATGAATAGTAAATTAACTGTTCATGAATAGTACTTACTATTTATGAATAGTAAAGGTCATTAAGTCATATACTATTCATAAACAGTAAAAGTCGTCTATGTAAAGGATTCCGACTTCTATATATAGAGGTCTGATAAACATAAATAAAGGCATCCCCTTCTCTCTATATCTCTCTCTTAGCAATAATCTCTCAATTCCGCAAATTTGGTATCAGAGCCGAGGTGTTGATTGCGGTCCTCACCGGAGCTCTAGCTCAGCCACCTGTTGGCCCCCTTAAATGGTAAAGGCCTTAACATGTGCGTTCGTGCGGGAGTAAAACACATTGGAGTATCTCTGATCCCAACTGTGGTATAGCCCGTAATTTTTTTGGTATCAGCCTTATTTGTTTGTTCTGTTCAAATAGAGTGGAATCTTTTTTAATATATTGGACAGAGGGCTTTTACATAAAACTATTATAGGAAGTTATAAAGGTTTACTACTTCGATTTTGATGGTTATAGTATTGGGTGCTGTTACTTTAAACTTGAGGTTGATCTTGCTCCACTTCTTTCTGCGTGCAAGGTTTTATTGTAGTAACATTTTGGGCAAAACTTATTGTGACATAGGTGTTTGATAAATTTATTGAACGAAATTGGTTTTCTATTGAACTTATACATTTTCTTTTTTCAAAGCTTGCAAGTTCGCTTTATCATAGCTATACCACCTACACAATTTATACTAATTACTCAATTTTTGAGAGAACTTCCCATCCTTATGGTCTCTCTATATCAAGGAGTTAGAAGTAAAAAATTATAGTTCATCATACATTTATAACAAGTATTATGGAAAATATTATAACAAATTATACATCTACAGCGATGTCCTCTATGAAAAGTGATAAAGGTGCCAAAACATTTCACACCTTGTGAGATTGCATCTCATTTACATGATCAAAAACTTGCCAAACAAAGTTCTTCTCTGATGTAGTTATTAATCTCTAGTTCACATTTAATTCTCAATTGATGGCTAGTTCCATGAGAAAGAATATTATTGTTGATCAACTAATATTAGCATCAGGCAGTTTCCGTATTTTGAGAAACTTTTAGTTTTCCCGAACACACTTTTGTTTTCACTTTGTTCATTACCTGTATTGAGATACATAGTTCACTTTGTACAATAAGATAATTTTATGAACTTTTTTTGGTTTACAGTTGCACTCACTGTTAATATATGTGTACCCTTTGAAAGAACCATCATTTGCTCAGGTGTTGTGGCAATAGCAGCAAAACACGATTTCACAACTATAGAGAGGGAAAAGGGTTCTAGTTGCTTCACTACGACACAATATTAGGGAGTTTCCAGTCCTCCCAAGGTAGTAAAAAGACCATTAAAGAAAACTACATGCTCATATTATTGTATCAAACTTACATGCTACTGAAAAGGTACTGCACATCCTTATCTTGAAACAAGGCTTACAATTATTGAGAAATCAACACTCATATGTGGCCGTAACAGATAAGCTGAATAGTTATTTCTTTCAAAATAAATTTTTACCATGCATATAACAAGAAGAAATTTAGTTATGTCATTTAGGAAGTTTAATGTTTAACTCCTGCATAGCTTTTAGATTACTGAGTATTTTTGACTTGGCAGATGCTTATAAAAAGACTGAGGGAGTGTATTTCGTCAATGATCTTCTAAAAGAATCTTCCTCTTGAAGCATTCAAGATTATGATACTTCAAGATAACACTTCTTTATTAGGAGGAGTGCTGCAAAATACTTTTGGCGTGCCTCTGACAGGTTATCTTGTGATTCCCCCTCTTTTTATACATATTTGCACAGATAACAATTAAAAGAATGAAGACGTGGTAGTAGTTTAGAATTGTGAGCATGAGCAGACCCATTTTATGATGATGAGATATAAATATTAATAGTTTTTTATACAAAAATGCAGGATTGAGTTCTATTGGAAAAAGTTCGAAGAACTTTGTCTATTATGCCGAGGAGTAGAAGAAGTGTACAGGGGAAGAACATAATATATGGTATATGTAATGTGTTGATGCTTTGAGGCAGTCTCACCTTTGAATATAAGATTTAAGTGCCTGTCGGGGGATCTGTAGCTATTTCCCTTCGTTGTCCTTATGTAAACTCAACGAGAAACCAGTGAGGAGATATTCTTGATGCACTTTGATCATTGTACAACTGCAAGTCTGCAAGCGTCGACTTTGTCATGTTAGATGAATTTTTTTTAGCAATATCCTTCAGCTGATCATCATTTCTTTTTTATTTGTAAAATTTAAATACTATGACAAATGTTGCAATCTTGGATACTTAAACAAGAATTCATCACTTGGGAAAAACTATTTAATATGACAAGTTTGTCTTGATGAAAGAAGTTGGTTTGTCAAATTATAATTATTTAGGAGAAGAGACTCCTTACTAATAGAGGATCAATCCCTTAGAAGATGCTATTGCAATAAATTATGGGCTTCCTTTATCAACAGATAAATACTTTTCACTAGTTTATTCACCCCTCTCTTATTTGTTAACAATAATTGTAGGTGGTTTTTATGGTGAATTCATTCAGGTCTGTCATGTACAACGTTGCAGCTGCTGATGCCTAAAGATATTGAAGCTAACAATGTGGAAAATCAGCTATCTTGGGAACTTGTTAATAATGAAGTGTGCGCTGCATATCATTGAGTTCATTCGAGAAGATGTTTAAAATTTTTAGTACACAACAGGAGCTATGTTTCATGGACAATTCAATATGATTAAGAAGATGGGGCACTTGATTGGTTTGTAAATCTAGAACCTTTTTAGAGTCTCTGACTTTTGCTTTATTTCCGGTTCATATTCTTCTCTCTGATCGGGTTACCATTGTTTATCATTTATGCACTTGTCCTGTTATAGTGAATCATATTCTTTAATAGTTGAAAAAATATTCTTTCCAATAATAGTAATGAATTTTAACTATTTTAGTATCAATAGCAAAAATCTGCCGGAAAGATATGTGGCCATGAAAGAGGGATAAGTGTACTAATTTTTTTCCTATCAGCCAAAGCCTTGATGGGAAATGCCAGTATTTGGTAGGAAAACTGAGGTGCAAGTGCATATCAGAAAGAAACTTAAAGAGATAAAGCAATTCAATCTGAGGGGTTATCATTTCATGGGTCAAGCTATGAATTTTGGGGAAGTGTGTTCTTCAAACAATGGCATGCAGCACGTTCACTCAAGTTCTTGTTAGCCAAAAAAAATTAGTTTTTTCCTTAGCAAAATATCTGTGTATAAATTTTCCTCTGATTTTATGCCTATGTTTCTAGTAAGCTCTTGTGCTATATTGATGAGTAGATTTTTCTCGAGTATTGTAATACATAAGGTAGCCTAAGTCTCAAGTTAATTGTATCGTCATTGGAGTGCAGGTGAAACAAAAGAAGCTGCTACATTAGTCCTACGGAAGACATTGATATTAGCAACTTGAGTCGGTAGCCTTCAGAAGGTATTTTTCTACCTCTTTATTTGAGCTCACAATGTAATATTGTCCTTAACATACCAAGGTTGTTGGGGTTAAATATCTCTAAAAAAATTATCATGTATTTTCCATTTTTCCCAAACACTGGACATCACTTTCTAAAAGTTGATAATTGTCACTTTGAAAATTAGTGTACAGAAACATTCCTGAGTTCAAATATATGTGATGTGCTTGAATGGTTGAATTAGAGGAATGTCTGAAGGAAAATACTTCATTCTATTAGATTATTCAATTATTAAAAACTCATAATTTGTTTGAGCTGATGCAGTATTTTTTTTGTCAAATTAGTGTACACTGGGAAAACTCTGGATCACTGATATATATAGAGGCTAAGATCAATTTAGACTTGTGCCAATTATTTGTTAAATTTTTTTCTGATGGCTGCATTTGTGTGAGTCATTTGTGACTCTGGGATCTCACTTATGGAAGCAATGACTGTTTTCCCCTCTTCCTCACTGCATTTCAAGGCAAGCTCCTACTAGATCCTACTATTCTTCTTAGGTGTAGAAGTAAAAAAAACGTGAAGAAATAAGCACGTCTTTTCTTATCATAAGTTACAAAACAAGAAATATGTGATCTATACTTTGCATTGTCAAATGAACTCACTAACATAGTTCTCAATGAGCATCAAGAAGCATACCTATGGCCAACAGAGGGCTGGTGTGATTTGATTAGCCGATGTTGATGTCTGAGATTTGAAACTTTCTCAAGAGTGTGAATACATGGGGGTTATTCTGATGTGTGATATTCACACTGGGGTTATTTTGATGTGTGATATTTGAAGTCAATTATTTGTTAGCTGGAGCCTTATTACTTGTCAAAAGGTGTAGATGCGACCTTTAGTTGAATTATTGTTGATGTATCCATATCTGAACACACCACATAATATGCAGAGTCTTCTATTGCCACACTTTAAAAGTTTGCTAAACATCTCAATTAAATGTTTGTTGAGCGTGATTTTTTTCTAAGTTTTAATTTTATTTTGAACGTGTAGGAAAATGTGGGTGATCAAACTTGAATAGAGGCTACTGGTCAATTCGATCTATTGAAGTTAATAATGAAGATATTTGACTATTGTGATTTGTGATGTTTGAATACATTTGGTCTTGTTGAATTCAATATTAGTACAGATCTTTAAAATATTACTTTATAAGTGTATGTAGTAAAAGATATGTTATTTTTTGAAGTTTGTTGCAAATATATACATTTAAATTATATATATGCAAACCAAAATTGTTATTTTTCAATTAGAAATTATGGCTATTGAAATTTTAGATAACATTGCCACACTTCAAAAGTGTGGCTATAGGGATGTCAATTGTATGGCTTGTAAATTATAATTTGTGGCATGTATAATAGAAAAGGTTACACTTCAAAAATGTTGTCATAGAGAAAGTATAAAAGGCGACACTTTAGAAATGTGACCAATAATTGAGCAAAGGCCACGCTTGAAAAGTGTAGCTTTATTAAATGAAAGTGTTGCTAATGAGGTAGTACAAAAGCGTGGCCTTTGTACCTCCTGGGCCACACTTTTTAAGCGTAGCTGCTATGGCAACACTTATAAAGTGTGGCCTAAAGTCAAAGGTTACGCCTCTTTAGGCCACCCCCAAAAAAGCATTGCCTAAAGTCAAAAAGTGTTGCCTTTGATCAAAGGCCACACTTTTTGCTAGTTTAGGCCACACTTTACAGGGGTGGTTGAAAACCTAAAATGTTATAGTGAAACAACGGGATTAGAAATGAGGTAGCCAGGAACCTATCCTGAAGAACAATCCTTTGAATGAAGATTCTAAAACAAACTCTCTGAACCACACAAGGTATGATATGTCATAAAGTGAATAGGATAGGTCAACCAATCTGAGAAGACCCCAATGACACCAAAACAGTAGAAGAAATATAGCGAGTATGCTACAAAGACCATATCCAACCACCAACTCCAAATTCTAGGAATTCCATCATGGTCCCTAATTCTCGATAAAAAAATGGATCTAAGCGTCTGCCATACTGAACCATCATGCACTTTACTAGCTCAGAAGCATCTCACCAACTTACAACTTTTGGCCCTTTATATAAAGAGTATGAACTTACGCTGGTATCGACAAGTCTTAAAACCTTAAAGAACCCAACTCACTCTCTCCGAACCACTAGAAGGGGACGTCCTCCATAACCTTTCTGAAATAGCCTACTGACCCGCAAGTCTTTAACCAAACTCCAAATTCAAATAAATTTCCTCCCTACTCCTCAAGTAGACTCATACGCCATCTATGAATACTATAGTAACTAGAATCAAATAGGTTGTAAACATATTGCTCATCAAATCTGCAACTTCTATTGGGGAATGAGTCAAACCAAAGGGCATAGCTAGTAACTTATAGAGGGTGCAACGAGTCCTAATGTAGTCATTGGAATGCCCACCACCCCGATTCTTAATAGGAGATAACCCGACCTCAAACTCTATCTTTAGAAAACACCCTCACAACCTGAATACTTATTTATCACCAAAAATAATCCAAGGGAAGAACATCGAGACTAACACCATGAACAAAAGCATGAAAATCTAACCACTTAAGAATGCTAGGCTCTAAGATAGCAAAAACCAAGCCTAGAATTACAGTGAAAGCCCACCAATTATTATTACAAGTCCTACAGAACTCTACACACCAAGATACCTACTACCCAAACTTACATACTCGATATACTACTAAAAGGATCCTCCTACGGGGTAGCTACACATATAAGCACTATTACCTCACATAGTAAGTCTGGATGAGAAGCAATGTAAGCAGATATGTATAAGGACATCCAGACACCATATCGAATAATACCAAAATTTCACTGATGTTAATAGAATCATAACTGTGGTAAATGCATTCGAATGATTGTGCCTACCATGAACACCTGACCGGTCTGGCTGGGAACTATCTATGACAACCTGGGAACCACCACTACTAACCTGCGCACTGCCTCTAGCAAGTGATACTAGAAATTGAAGGGGGTGAAACTCTCCGAATCTCAGACAAGTCCTAGCAAAGTATCCCCAATTACCATATATATAGAATCTCTTACCAGAAGTGCCCCAATGAGAAAATCCGACTGAACCTGACTAGCCCCCATGGCCCGGGTACCAAAAATGCAAACCTAGAGAAGTCTGACCTAAACCTAGCTACTTTGCCCATTGTGCCATAAACAACTACTCTCTGAAATCTATAATGCCGTATGAACTGGCCGGCTGAACTGAAAATGCCGAGGGCAACCCCTACGAGAGAAACCTCATCTTTAAAATAAGAAATCACTGAAATTGCCCTATTAGCAGGGCTTTTTTCCACCGCATCTATAGACCTTATGATATATACCTTCAATAGTCCGTGAATGATCGACCACCGTAGGGAATGTAGCCCCCAATGCAACTAGCTGCTCTATAGCCAAATAAAGTGGTAGGTCCAAACCTCTGACAAACTAGAAAGCCCGCTCATTCTCTATAGGAAAAATCATAGTAGCATGCCTAGCTAACTCATGGAACTGTGCCTCATACTAATAAATTGACATAGAGCCCTGCTCTAACCTTGTCAACTCATCCCTCAATCTCTCTCAAGCTATGAGGTACATACTTCTCTAGGAAAGCCTCCAATAACTAAGCTCAAGTCATTGGAGGTGACCCAACTGGTCTGCAAGTAGTGTAAGATCGCCAAAACTATTTTGCCAAATCATCCATCTGAAATATAGTGTAATCAGCTCCGTCTGACTTCACTAACCCAAGGTTATGCAACCTCTCCTGGAAACTAATCAAGAACTCATAAGGATCCTCCCAAGGGGAACAAGAAAACCTCAGAGGACCCAAACTGATGAACCTACCTAGCATTTTCTGCTTCTCAGTCGGTATAACCAGCCTAGCTATAATAGGTTGAGTAACTAATGGAATTGGAAATATCTTCAAATAGGGAGCCACAATAGCTGGCTACACTCCTAGTCCCTAACCAGTATATGCCACTTCCCATCTCTAATCTGCGGACCACTAGGTGTACTCAGCTGAGTCCGACCCATGACATACTCTCTAATAAGCTAAGAATCCTGACTAGAATACCCTGAAGGGCCGGTGAAGCTACAAATTCTGCTCAAGGCTGGGTTGGCCCCACGTCCTCTGACTAAAATTGAACACCCTTAACCATTGACTCTTATAACTGTGCTCCAGCAACAGGCGTATAAGCATCGCCTATGCCTGTTGTCAACCTCGTCATAACCATTTGAGAAGGGATAGGACAATTGAATTTTAGTCTTTGATAAAGCAAAGAATGCATATTAAAGAAATAATAAGATGGAACTTTTCTAAGAATGCCTAGTATCCTCACGTAGGTAGGATACATATGTCATCATACAAATCTTCAAGACTCTACTAGACACTTTCCCTTATAACAATGACACCGATAAACCTAGAGCTCTGATACTACTCTGTCACAACCTGAAATCTTAACTCGTGATGGCACATACTATGACCTACCAGTAGGTAAGCCAAACCTTTAGCTCAAAACTATAGGTAATAAGCTAGCAAAATAATAAAACTAAAAATGAAAGAACATCAATAAATAGCGGAAGATAAGTTAAACAAGCATAAGTAAGAAGGGAGAAAAGAGATTAAAATATACAAGACTCCCCCAAGACCTGGTGTCAATCGGTACAAGTGCTACTACAACTAAGATGTGCTAGATAAATACAATAAAATGAAGAACAGTATGCAAAAGTACAATAGAAGACTAGTCCAAAAGTAGAGGGAGGTGGATCAACTTTAATCGCCAAGAGTTCACCCTATATCTCTGGTCAGCAACTCTGCCCGAGGAAAATGTCAATAGAGATAACTCATACTAGGATCTGCATCATGAAAAAGATGTAGAAAGTGTAGTATGAGTACTAAAACATGTCGTACCCAATAGGCATCATAGGCCGACTGAGCTCAAATATGATATAAGAACAACAAAATGCGAATATAAACCCAAAGGTAAGAAAGAGGGGTCAGAAGGAAATAACATGTCAAAACTAGACAATAAGGAGAAGTGCAAGTAAATAACACGGAAGGCAGAAGGAAAATAGTAGCTATTACCTAGCTAGACCCCTATAAGCCCTAAAGGTGCACACAAATAAGGAATGCTAACTACACACTAGATTATGATAGTAAAGAGATGCGAAAGAACACCATGATATACAATGTGAAATGAATGCAAAGAGATGTGGCGAATGTAGTAATGAGTAAAAACCTGAGTCATCTCACAGGATGTAGGAGCTCATTAATATATACCATACAATAATACTTGGAATATCCTCGCAGGCTGCCGAAGCTTATCAATGCATACTATGAACTCAATCGATGCTTAATCAAAGAAAACCTAGAGTATACTCATGGGCTACAAGAGCTTATCTATATATATGAACACCACAAAGTAAAACCCCAGAAGATCTCAAGGCACCCCCAGAGTTTACCAATATGTGCCAACAGATAAATAGAAAAGTAAGGTCCAAAGCCAGGTGTCGGACCAAGTGCATAAATAGTAGTATTTTTTTATGCAGAAATCCATAAAATAATGAGGTACAATTCCTCCATAGTAACTGATAACGCTCAAAATACCACTCCAATTAAGAAGCGTAAGCGATCGTTGTCAAATATAAAACCCAACAAAGGTTGGGGTCGATCCCACAGAGAATATGGTGAAAGTTAAGTTGTTAGTGAATTAATTGACTAATGGTCAATAGTTTTCGGTAAATAAAGGGGGGGTTTTGTGTGAACAATGTGTAAACAAGACGAACAATAATGTATGAGAATAATCAGTAGGAGAATGAACTAGGGGAGTGTTTACCATGGCCTTGGTAACGATGTCGATCCTAAGCTTAACCGGGTTCTTTCTATATGCGTGTCACGATGTGATTGAATTAATGGTATCGTCTAAACGTTTCTCAACCAAATAGAAGAATTTACTTTTCAATTCTCTCGAACTTGAAAAGGTGTGCTTTTAGATTTCAATCCTAAACATCAAGTAGATTAATCTAGTTACAACATTAATCATAAGACGAGAGTTAGTAGTCTCGAATCCTCGTCGTTAATCAAGTTTCCCGATTTTAATCTCTTTACTCAAGCAAATTTAAACCTAGGCATGTTCTAATGTTTGCAACCACTAGAAAATGTTAAATAATGAATGATTAAGAACGTGACAACATATATATTGAACCCGTCGCTACCCGGAATCTATATCGCTACTTTAGCCATGGCTCCCACAACCCTAGTTGTGGGAGGTTTAGTTACTCATGCTTGAAGAAGAATAAAAGAAAGTCATATTCATAATAAAGTAAAGAGATCCTTACAATGTAGTGAGAACAATCTTTAATTATTCCAAGAACAAGAAAACAAAGATCCCAAGAACAAATCAAGAATAAGATTCAAGAAAATAGAAAAACGTGTTTCTTGCTCTCCAATTCGACTAAATCTCTCCTAAAACTATTGGGAGAACTATTGTAAAAAGCTTGGTAAATAAAATAAACCTAACATAGGGTATTTATAGGAGTCTAGGAAACAAATCCCAAAAACGCTCGGATTCCGCGTCGCGGACTGCCCAGGTGTGACGGCCAGGCTGACGGACCGTCACTGGCTTGACGGACCGTCACCTGAACCGTCACCACTAGGCAGTGGTGCTGCCTTGGTGTGACGGTTTGGGTGATGGACCGTCACACCCTTGACGGACCGTCGCCTGAACCGTCACTCTTATCCAGAATGCTCTTTTTCTCGTATTTCCTTCCGTTTCCATGTTTGTCTCCATTTCCTAAAAATACAACATAAAAACATCAAAGACGACAACGGTTGCTTGAAAACGTCCGATTGTTCTTAGTTTAAAGGAGTCGAAAGTGCCGTAAAATGGCGGCACATCAACACCCTCAACTTAAGACGTTCGCTTGTCCTCAAGCAACATGACACAAAACAATAATACGATGACTCAACTAAGGAAACAAACTCGTGTCTTTAGCAACTCATGGTCATTCATTAGTTCATTAAATCAAGCTCCCTCGTAGAACACAAATATATGAAGCACTAACTTGCAAGGATCCAAACATGTCATTCCGATATGATAGAATATTATGCATACACACGCGCAGCTATCCTAATAATCAATAGGCAATACAGAAATCTTGATGCCCTCACCACAAAGAAATCCCACAGACATGATTTGGCACTAGGTAAGCGCTCAAACTCACAAACGATTTCAAACAATGCACATGCGATACCATAGGCTTGCCCTTACTATTCTATTTCAGTTCTTCAGAAAGCCGCTCAAGATCACTACAGGACTTGTTTAGGCTTGTAATGAGGTTTCAGGTGTAGGTAGGATACATTTAGGGGTTAGTGACTAAGCCCTCCTTGGAACCACCGACGTCTTATTACCACATATTTTTTGTCCATCCTTGTTCACCTTTTTATTTCCTTCTCTCTACCTACAGGTGCGGCCCCTTTATTTTGACCATTCTTTTTATTACTTTTTTTCGATCTTTTTCATCTCCTTTTATTTTTCTTTTCTTTTCTTAGGCACACACCCGAATTTTCATTTTATTCACAACCAATCTTCTCCATCCTCTTTTTCTTATCATTCACCTCTATAGTAGCCACCCTCAACTTAAGCTGATTGCCTGAGTTGAGGTGCACAATGTCCATGGAAGGACCAGGGCCAAAACAGGGTTTACCTCTATAGTAGCCACTCTCAACTTAGACTGATTGCCTGGGTTGAGGTGCACGATGTCCAAGGAAGGACCAGGGCCAAAATAGGGATTCAAGGTTAAACAGGAACGGTGACAGGTTATTGAAAGAACAAGGTTAATTATGGGTCAAACAGGGATCAAAAAGGGATTATTTGCATTTGGACGGTCTTATAGGTTAAGTGGACTGCATACAAAAAGGGCTTGTGATCCTTTCCTAAGCAACCAAACTTAGAACTTAACAAAATAGACTGGGCAAGTTCTAGATGCATGCACAGAGTAAGAATTTATAACAATAATCTCACACACTCTTGGCACCAAGAAACTATATTGCTACCAACTATCAAACAACCGCTCGGCTTAAGCATACTCATTCTAGTCATAATCACACAATGACATTCAAGGATCCAGATCGTCAATCGTTTCAACATAAGTACAAAACCAAAATTTTTTTAAAGGGGGCTCCTTTTAGTCAAGAAAAACCGCCACATGCTTGCTATAGACACTTAGAAAACAACTAAAAATTTAAACGACAACCTAAACATGCCGGTTCTACTAGATAGCACACCGGAGGGAAAAGAACTCGGCAACAAAAACCCTCGGTGGTGACTCACAGGTTTCCCCACACCCTCAACTTGGACTCATGCATTGTCCCCAATGCATCCATATGAAAGCTAAAAACTGTGAGAGAAAGGAATACCTGTGAAGTCGATAGGACTCAGATTCTGGAATGATGTTGGAGACCGCCAGCGTCTCCAAAACAGGAGAACTCGATGGAGTGTGTGTACGCGACAACCTCATGTTGCATTTCAGCTTCTTCTTTCATTGGCTCTGCAGCTAGTCGCGACAACTTCTTCGCTCTTTCTTTGCAGATTCTCTTACGGTGTTTTCGTTTCTTTGATCTATTTTCACCGCCTTCCTCTACATGTTTCCCTTCTCGCACCATCCTTCTCTCAACAGCTAGAGTCTCGACCAAACCCTTCTCTTCGAGATGCATATCTGCAGGAACTTCCTCAATAACATTAACGACCGCGACCACCCTCATGTCAGTTGGTTGCTTCATCAATTTAGACACATCGAACTTGACAGCTTCGTTGTTTAGCCTGAAGGTCAGTTCATTTCTTTCCATGTCAACCAGTACTCTTGCCGTGGCTAGCAATGGTCGTCCCAAGATTATGGGAACTTCAAAATCCACTTCGCAATCCAAGATCACAAAGTCAGCGGGGAAGATAAGCTTACCGATCTTTACTAGCACATCAGACAATATTCCCATGGGCCACTTTACCGAACGGTCAGCCATCAACACTCTCATGGACGTTGGTTTAGGAGCTCCCAAACCCAATTATTTATAGACTGCTAGCGGCATCAGGTTGATGCTAGCACCAAGATCACATAAGGCTCTTCCGAAGCCGAGTTTCCCAATAGTAAAGGGAACAGTAAACGCACCTGGATCTTCCTTTTTGTCTACTAACGACCTTGAGGAAATAGCACTGCAGTGGTGGAGGTTTTCTTCCGGTTCAAAACTTACCGATCTCTTCTTTGTAATCAAGTCCTTCATGAACTTGGCATAACCGGGCATTTGTTCAAGCGCCTCCACCAATGGGATGTTTACTGATATTTGCTTGAGCATGGTCAGGAAATTCAGGAACTTACCATCTTCCGCTTTCTTCTTCAGGCGTTGTGGGAAAGGAGGTGGTGGTCGAGGCATCATCGTTGGAAGCTTTTCAGCTTCCTTGCTTTTCTCCGCGGGCTTTAGAGTAGCCCCCTTGAATTCCTTGTCTTTCGCGATCTCACCCTCAACTTGAGTCTGAATTATCGGATGTGATTCCGGTAATACTTTTCTGCTTCTTGTGGTGATCGCCATACAACTCACGTCATTCCTCGGGTTTTTAACTGTGTCACTCGGCAAGGTACATGTCTTCCTTGGGTTTAGAGATGCCGAGATTAAGCCCACTTGCTTCTCCAATTGCTTAATCGAAGTGGAATGTGCCTCCACTATTTGACTCATGGCCGATAACTCAGTCCTTATCTCCTTCACCCCAGAGTCAGTCAATTCTACCTTCAGTAGCATCTTCGCCATCATATTCTCTAGATTGGAAGTCCTTGCCTCGTTGCTAGCTTTATCCCAATTACAAGGTGGTACATACAACCCACCTCTATCGGTGTTATTCCTCCAGTTTCCTTGATCGCGATTGTAGCCAGCTTTCTCATAGTAGTTGTCCTTCTGATAGGTCCGACCTTGATTTCCTTGGCCATTAGCCTGGAAACCCCCCAAGTAATTCGCCTCCTCATCAGTTTCCAACTCTGCTGCTCTACCTTGGGAACCAACAGCTTTTACCTTCTCCATACCTCCTGAGAACAAGTGCTTTGTCAGTAGGTCCAACTGCGTTATCAGATGCACCATGTCTTGGTCGCGCTCCTCATCTTTTCTGTGCTGCTCAGCTAACATACCAACTGCATAAGTGCTAGCTGCTACCTCTGTATCCCGTGTATGCCAGGCCCTGTTGGTTTTGGTGAGCCTGTCCAAAGTAGTTGTGGTCTCAACAAAAGTGAGACCCATGAATGCACCACCTGCTGCGTTGTCTAACGTTGGCTTGGTAGCCGAATTCAGTGCCCTGTAGAACGTCTGCATCAAGAAGTTATCGGTCAACTGATGGTTCGGGCATTGTGTCAGCTTCTTCTTGAACCGCAACCAAGTCTCATGTAAAGCTTCATGGGGTTGTTGTCTGAAATTACTGATTTCATCCCTCAACTGTATCATCCTAGAGGGAGGAAAGAACCTTTCTAGGAAAGCTCCTTTCAACTCTCCCCAAGTTGTGATAGAGTCGGGGGTCAGCTCTGTCAACCACAATGCTGCCTCATCAGAAAGAGACAACGGAAACAACCTGAGCCTGATTGCCGTCTGACTTACTCCCGGCAACTCGAACGACTTGCAGATGCCCACGAAATTCATCAGGTGCTGGTTTGGATCATCACCAGCAGCACCTCGGAACACTCCTCTCAAGTTCAACAGCTGGATCATCGTGCTAGTGATGTTGAACTTGGCTCCGGGCGCTAGCGGTGGAAGAGCAATGGCGCCAGTAGCGCCAACTCCATCCAAGTCGATATCCTCATCATTCAGCATAACATCGTCCTGCAGACCACCAGCATTTAGATTTTGTTGGGCCTGCAGTTCTGCAGCGAGCCTTGCTGCCTCTTGTTGTGCGGCCATATTCCGCCTCAATGTTCTAGCAAGCTCGGGGTCGTAAGGTAATGTTGATTCACCCGAGCACCGGGTACTTGGCATGCACAACTCTGTACCCTGTCAAAAACAAAAACAAGAAATAAACGTAAAAGTAGGAAAGTATGACTAAGAGTCAAATAAACACACCGGACTTAATAATCAACCGTATTCCCCGGCAACGGTGCCAAAATTTGATAACGCTCAAAGTACCACTCCAATTAAGAAGCGTAAGCGATCATTGTCAAATATAGAACCCAACAAAGGTTGGGGTCGATCCCACAGAGAATATGGTGAAAGTTAAGTCTTTAGTGAATCAGTTGACTAATGGTCAATAGTTTCCGATAAATAAATGGGGGGTTTTGTGTGAACAATGTGTAAACAAAACGAACAATAATGTATGAGAATAATCAGTAGGAGAATGAACTAGGGGAGTGTTTACCATGGCCTTGGTAACGATGTCGATCCTAAGCTTAACCGGGTTCTTTCTATATGCGCATCACGATGTGATTGAATTAATGGTATCGTCTAAACGTTTCTCAACCAAATAAACGAATTTACTTTTCAATTCTCTCGAACTTGAAAAGGTGTGCTTTTAGATTTCAATCCTAAACATCAAGTAGATTAATCTAGTTACAGCATTAATCATAAGACGAGAGTTGGTAGTCTCGAATCCTCGTCGTTAATCAAGTTTCCCGGTTTTAATCTCTTTACTCAAGCAAATTAAACCTAGGCATGTTCTAATGTTTGCAACCACTAGAAAATGTTAAATAATGTATGATTAACAACGTGACAACATATATATTGAACCCGTCGCTACCCAGAATCTATATCGCTACTTTAGCCATGGCTCCCACAACCCTAGTTGTGGGAGGTTTAGTTACTCATGCTTGTAGAAGAATAAAAGAAAGTCATATTCATAATAAGAAAAGAGATCCTTACAATGTAGTGAGAACAATCTTTAATTATTCCAAGAACGAGAAAACAAGATCCCAAGAACAAATCAAGAACACGAATTCAAGAAGTAGAAAAATGTGTTTCTTGCTCTCCACTTCGACTAAATCTCTCCTAAAACTATTGGGAGAACTGTTGTAAAAATCTTGGTAAATAAAATAAACCTAACATAGGGTATTTATAGGAGTCTAGGAAACAAATCCCAAAAACGTCCGGATTCCGCGTCGCGGACTGCCCAGGTGTGACGGCCAGGCTGACGGACCGTCACTGTCTTGACGGACCGTCGCCTGGACCGTCACCACTAGGCAGTGGTGCTGCCTTGGTGTGACGGTTTGGGTGACGGACCGTCACACCCTTGACGGACCATCGCCTGAACCGTCACTCTTATCCAGAATGCTCTTTTTCTCGTATTTCCTTTCGTTTCCATGTTTGTCTCCATTTCCTTAAAATACAACATAAAAACATCAAAAATGACAACGGTTGCTTGAAAACGTACGATCGTTCTTAGTTTAAAGGAGTCGAAAGTGCCATAAAATGGCGGCACATCATGTATGCTTTGTTGGACCTTGGTGCTTCCTTATCTTTCGTGAACCCCTATATAGCATTGAAATTCAGAGTATGTCCTGATTGCTTTTAGAACCCTTTTGTGTTTCTACTCCTGTTGGTGAGTCAGTCTTAGCCAAAAGAATCTATAGAAATTTCCCTCTCTCAGTCCTTCATAGAGCCACTTCAGCGGATTTAGTAGAGTTGGACATGATAGATTTTGATGTTATTCTTGGCATGGATTGGCTACATGCTTGTTATGCTTCTGTTGATTATCGTACTCAGGTTGTCAGTTTCAAGTTTCCAAGTGAACCCATCTTAAACTGGAAAGGTATTCCCCATCCTTGAAAGGTTGTTTTATATCTTATCGTAAGGCTAGGAAGATGATTTCAAAGGGGTATGTTTATCATATAGTTCGGGTTATGGACAAGAAGTCTGAAACCCCACCCCTTCAGTCTGTTCCCATTGTGAATGAATTATAAGTGTTTCCCGAGGATTTACCTAGAGTCCCTCCCGAGTGGGAAATCGACTTTGGGATAGATCTTCTTCCGGATACAAATCCTATCTCTATTCCTCCCTATAGGATGGCTCTCGCTTAACTTAAGGAGTTGAAGGATCAGTTGAAGGATCTTCTTGATAAGGTTTCATCAGGCCTAGTATCTCTCCATGAGGTGCTCCAGTCTTATTCGTGTAAAAGAAAGATGGTTCCCTCAGAATGTGTATTGACTACCATAAGTTGAACAAGGTCACAATCAAGAATAAGCATCCCATTCCTAGGATTGATGACTTGTTCGATCAGCTTTAGGGTGATAGTTTCTTCTCCAAGATTGGACTTTGATCCGGTTATCATCAGCTTTGTGTTAAAGAGTGTGATATTTCAAAGACAGCCTTCAGGACTCGGTATGGTCATTATGAATTTATTGTGATATCTTTTGGTATAACGAATGCTCCTACAGCTTTTATGGATTTGATGAACTGTGTGTTCAAGCAGTATTTGGATATGTTTGTGATTGTTTTCATCGACGATATCCTCATCTACTCTCTGAGTGAGGAGGAGCATGCAGACAATTTGAGAGTTATGTTGCAAACTCTCAAGGACCGGCAGTTATTTGCTAAGTTTAGCAAGTGTGAGTTTTCGATGCAGTTTGTTGCTTTTCTGGGTCATATTGTGACTAAAGATGGTATTCGGGTTGATTCTCAAAAGATTGAGGAAGTAAAGAACTGGCATAGACCAACTTCCCCATCTGATATTAGAAGCTTTTTGGGTTTGGCTGGTTACTATAGGAGATTTGTGGAGGGATTTTCTTCCATTGCTTTCCCTTTGACCCGATTGACTCAGAAGAAGGTAAAATTTCAGTGGTCCAGTTTGTGTGAGAAGAACTTTCAAGAATTGAAGACTAGATTGACCACAGCTCCAGTGTTGGCTCTACCTGAGGGCCTAGATGACTTTGTTATGTATTGTGATTCTTCTAGGATTGGTTTGGGTTGTGTTTTGATGCAACGTGGTAAGGTGATTGCTTATGCCTCTAGACAGCTTAAGACTCATGAGAAGAACTATACTACTCTTGATCTTGAGTTAGCAGTCGTGGTCTTTTCTTTGAAGATTTGGAAACATTACTTGTATGGGATGCATGTGGATGTATTCACCTATCATAAAAGTCTTCAGTATGTGTTCACTCAGAAGGAATTGAATTTGCAACAAAGAAGGTGGCTTGAACTTCGTAAGAATTACAACATGAGTGTGCTTTACCATCTGGGTAAGGCCAATGTTGTGGCGGATGCCCTTAGTAGATTGTCTATGGGTAGTGTTTCTTCAGTTGAAGACGGGAAGAAAGAATTGGTTAAGGAGGTTCATAGGCTAGCTCGGTTGGAAGTTCACCTTATAGACTCGACAGAAGGTGGTGTTATTGTCCAGAATGGTTCTGAATCATATTTGGTAGTTAAAATGAAGGCAAAGCAAGATAGTGATCCTATTTTAATTCAGCTAAAGAGGGCAGTCCATCAACAAAGAGTTGAGGTTTTCTCCCAAGGGGGAGATGGTGTGCTTCGATATCATGGTTGATTATGTGTGCCAGATGTAGATGGGTTGTGACAATAGATTTTGACTGAGACTCACAGTTCCAGATATTCCATTCACCCCGGTGCCACCAAGATATATCGTGATCTACGGCAAGTCTATTGTTGGAATGGTATGAAGAGGGACATAGCCAGTTTTGTGGCTAAGTGTCCCAACTGTCAGCAAGTGAAGGTAGAGCATCAGCGACCAGGTGGAATGATTCAGGATATTGACCTTCCTACTTGGAAATGAGAAGCGATAAATATGGACATTATTATAGGTTTGCCTCGTACTAGAAGGCAACATGATTTGGTTTGGGTGATTGTCGATCGGATGACTAAATCATCCCATTTCTTGGCCGTTAAGACGATGGATTCAGCAGACGATTATGACAGACTCTACATCTGGGAGATAGTTCATTTTTATGGTGTTCCTTTGTCCATCATTTCATATAGGGGTACTCAGTTTACTTCTTAGTTTTGTAGATCGTTTTAGAGAGGTCTTGGTACTTAGGTGAAGCTTAGCACAACTTTTCACCCTCAGACAGACTGTCAAGCAGAGCATACTATTCAGACTTTGGAGGATATATTGAGAGATTGCATGATTGATTTCAAAGGTGATTGGGAATATCACTTACATCTTATGGATTTTGCCTACAACAACAACTTTCACTCTAGCATCCAAATGGCTCCTTATGAAGCACTTTATGGTCGGAGATGTAGATCTCATATTGGTTGGTTTAAGGTAGGTGAGGCAGCTTTGATTGGCCCAGATTCAGTGCATGAGACCATGGAGAAGGTTCATCTTATTAGGGAGAGTTTGAAAAGCGCTCAGAGTCAACAGAAATCCTACGCGGATGTGAGGAGAAGGGAATTAGAATTTGTGATTGATAACTGGGTTTTTCTAAAGGTTTCACCCATGAAGGGTGTGATGAGATTTGGCATGAAATGGAAGCTTACTCCTCATTTTGTAGGTCCTTATCGGATTATGAGGAGGGTTGGTAAGGTTTCTTATGAGTTGGATTTTCCATCAGAGTTAGAAATGGTCCATCCAGTTTTCCATGTTTCCTTGTTGAAGAAGTGTGTTGGTGATCTGACCTTGATTGTTCCTTTAGAGGATGTAGGTATGAGGGATAGCCTCACCTATGAGGAGGATCCCGTAGAGATTCTTGACCGTCAGATCCAAAGGTTGAGAAACAAAGAAGTTGCCTCGATGAAAGTCCTTTCGAGGAATCATCTTGTGGAGGGTGCTACTTGGGAAGCGGAAGAGATCATGAAGGACAAATATCCCTATCTCTTTTCTTCCAACTCAGTTCCAGCTTGAGGTAATAGTTTCCTCCTTAGTATGTTCCTCCGATCCTACTACATCAGTTTCTCTCATGATCTTATCATGCATCCATATTTTACGAAGTTAGTTATATCATGTTTTCAAGTTGAAAGGTTCAGTTTTCCTGTTTACTCCTTGGTTTCCATGTTTTGATGTTTGGTTGGGTTGTTTACTCTTCAGTTTTCCTTTTTTAGTCTTCATTCGAGGAGGAATGATCCCAAGGGGGAGATATTGTAATACCCCGGAAATTGATTCAGCTATCTAAATTGAAATCCCTGAAAAATCCTAAGTTTCCAGGAATCTCGAGTTCAAATCACGGTTCGTGATTCAAACCACGAGTCGTTCTGAGTCGTGGTTTGATTTCTGCAGGCTTAGCCTCTGGTGTGAGAACCACGAGTGGTTCCTATGGATCATAGTTCATTATATGGGTCGTAATACCCACTCATGGAACCTAACATGTGGGCTACCTGGTTTCCCAGGAACCATGAGTCCAGTCTACGGATCGTCGTTTGAACAACGAATCTGTCTTCTTGGCTCGTTAAACTTGGTTAAGAGAATTGCATGTTTCCAAGAAACTATGGTACGAGTTGACAGGTCATCGTTCAGTCGATGAGTCATCCTGTTGACTCGTGGTTTACCTTCTGTAGGATGTCTAGTTGGCTAGGAACCACGGATGGAAACCACAAGTCGTGGTTTGTTCTACAGCTCGTAGAATCCACCCATGATTCCTGAAGGTCGACTTTTAACAGCTTTTTCCTAATTACGTCCCAGGGGTATTTTAGTTATTACCCATACTTTTAACTCCTAAATGATGTCGTTTTGACTATTTCTAGAAGGGTTTTTACCCCCATTAGCCTAAGTCTCTTCTCCTTACCTCATTCATCTCCCAAAAAGGAAAAAGAACTCCCTCAAGCTCAAGATCTGAAGCTCCAAGATCAAGTCTCCAATTCTTTTCTATTTTAACTGGGTTAGTTTAAATCAAGGTATGTGGGTATCCAACAATGGGTTCCTTTCATCCTTGTTACCCAAACCCCCAATTCTCAAATTGATTTATGAACTTGTGAAATGAGGATTTTTTATCTAAATTGGAGAAAACTTATGAAATCAGATTCTATGCTTAAATTCATGGTTTTGTTTATTTATGATTTGATCACGATTCCTTTATTGTATTTAAAAGCCCAAGCATTAAAGTTGATTTCTAGTATGATTTTATTGAATTGTATGTTTTCAAGTGAAATTGAGAATGATTAGATATAATGACTTTATGAATTTATAAAATTGCATGCCTAATTCTTCAATTATGAATTTAGAAAGAAAAGTATGATTTAGTTATGGCTATGCTTTACATCAAGGACTTATAATATGAGAAATGCATGGTACCCGATGTGTCTTCATGCTTTTAAAAGAGATTTGGTATTCGATTATACGTTCATTAACTTATGAGCGATATATATATTTTGGGAGTAGTACTTAGCACTGAGTGATGAGGGTTTAATTAACCAAGTCCAAAAACTACATTGCCAGCGTAGGTTATGATTTGCCCTATGGGCTTATGAGACTGGATCCACATCTTGATTAATGGTGTCCTTGCCTTAACGGGGCATAGGACAGCTTTGCCAACTAGGGTTATATAGTTGGGTATGGTGGCCCCCGTGCTTTGGAAAGGTTCGGGCCAGCTTTGCTAACTAAGGTTACATAGTTAGATTCCATGTAGCTCACATGGTCTATTATCGGTTATAAGAAACTCCCATATGAAAGTTTTGAATTGTTTAAACCCATGATACATACTTTGAGCTTTGACTCTTATTTCATGGTTTACTATTCAATTATTGACATCTACCTTTGAAACTTCATTTATGCATGAATTAAGTTCTTATCCATGTTTTAAGTATGTTTTTATCATGATCATGCATCTCTCACGTATTTGGTACATTTCATAGTACTGACGCTTATTTTGTCTTTCATCCTTTGATGATGCAGATTGAGGTGTCCCTTCTCATACCCATGGCTAGAGCTTCCAGGCCACTCTCTGTCAGCTGTTGGTGAGTCCTCTTAGATCGAGGACTAGATATGTTCTTAGTCTATGTTAGTTACTTATTCTCGTACTTTGAGTTAGCTAAGTTCTTGTCCTAGCAACTCCTTATGTTATGTATAGAGGCTTTTCAGACATAGATAGCTTTCGAGTCTCTTTCTAGATTTTGTATTCCTATTCGACTGATTATCCATTTATGTGATTCCAGATTTATCTATTATGCTTCCACTTGTCAATTTTTTTGCTTGAGTATGCTATGACCAAGGGTTAGCTTGGGGCACTTGTGGTCCCAAGTCCCATGTTACGTCCAGGGGGTAGCTTCGGGGTGTGACATAAATTTATAAGGGTCTATTGAATTCTCCATGTTTTAACTCTAAAGTTGATGGTTGCAAACATTGATTGAACTTACTTGGTTGTGTTCTTGCTTGAAAGAGAAGTTCATGATTTTGGATTAGAATTCAATAGTGGGTACTTGGGATTTCCACCTAGATTTAAGCTATAAATAGCTTAATCAGTGGAAAATACCCATTTAAGAGTCTAAGCTAGAAATAGTATGACTTTCCTAAGCTTGTATTGATTGTGTTGTGATGAACCTATGGTGCTTGAATAAATACTATAGGAAATATGTTTGGAAGATCAAGAGATTGACAAATATATCTAAAATCAATGCTACTCATATCATTTATTAAGAATTTGCATAATTGAACAAGCACCCTAACCCATGTTTAAATCCTATCGGAAACATACCCTCTAGTCATCCTCTTATTTGATACAAACCCGTTGTTTACTTTATTGCCTTGTTCGAATTACGATTGTGACAGACACCTAATTTCCTGATTTCCCAACATTTTACTTTTTTATGTTATTTGAACAATTACTCTTTTCTTGATTAATATACGATAATATTTTGTCGACTCTTCATAACCATTCTCTATGGGATCGACCCTGACTCCCTTCGAGAATATAAATTTTGTTTTGCTCTGATGATCCCTATCACCTCATATGGGAGAGTGTGTTTGAGCATTATAAATGATGACCCAAATGGAGGTTCTTACTAAAAACATGATGGGAAATAGAGTAAAGAGTGTCAATGCCATTGGTGCTCAAGGAGCTAAAACCCATGAGAAAGAGGATGCTTGTACGTTGTTTGATGAGGAAGTCCATTACATATCTAACCAAGTGGTGGGTTCTCATTCAGGGTACCAAGGTTCCAATAAAGGCCCTTGGAAACCAAGGGACGGGAATCAAGGTTGGCACAAGGATAGAAAATCATCATGGAGATACCGTGTCATGATTCAAAATCGGGCCATAATGGTTCCTACTAAAACCACTCATTAGGCAACCCAACCCAAGAAAAACAACATTACAGTTAAATACCATAATAGATAAAGCGGAAGAAAGATAAGAATAAGATGAGGGACAAAACATAGATATATACATAATGATATCAAATATACAAAAAGTCCCTAAAGAGATGAGGAAAGACAAAATATATATATATACATACGAGAACCAAACCCAAGACCTAGTGTCACAAGTACAAGAGCGTCTAGGTACAGAAATGTAATGACCCCTCTGGTTATTATCGCGTTTTCATTTTCTTTGTACTATTAGAGCTTACATGTAGTGGCCCCAAGTCATTTATGACTTGTTGGGACCAGTGGTTTGGTGCTCGGGCCATTCGTTAGGTCTTTATGACCATTTCTCAGTTTTAGAGATTTAACTTAGGAAATCATTGACTTTAGTCAACATTCTTAGCAAATAATCTCAGGATTGAATTTCGACAATTTTGTTTGCTCTGGAGCGTGGAGTTTGGTCTAGTTGGAACCTTGGTCAGGGCTTGGGAGCTTTTGGTAGGGTTTTATCTCACTTTTTGAGATTTCACGCCTATTGGAGTTGGAAGTTTGACATTGGTCAATATTTGGAGAAGACAACCTTAGATAGGAATTTCATTAGCGTCGTTAGCTCTAGAATGTCAACTTTGGTCTAGAGGAACCTTTGTTTTGGGTCCCAAGGCTTTCGAACTTATTTTGGGCTATCGGGTCTTGTTTTGATAAAGTTGGTCATTTTGGGCATGGGTCACACTTTTGTTAAATCAACCTTCGTTAGAAGTTTTGTTGATTCTGTTAAGTCCATAATTTCATTTTTTGTAGGATAGCATGTTTGGTTTGTGTCCAGAGGGTTTTGAATGAATCCCAAGTGTCCATCCGAGCATTTAAACTTAGCTAAGTTTTTCAGGTATAGCTGGTTCTAGTGTATCCACTTTTGCAGCCTTTGTGTCATATTTGCGGATATCACTTTTGCAGTAGAGCGCCACATTTATGTACTCTGCATTTGCGAACATTCCTCTGCTTTTGTGGAGGTACATTTGTTTGAGGACCTCCACTTTTGTGGAGTTCTATCGCTTTTGCGACGTCCGCAATTGCGGAGATTTCCCTGCTTTTGTGGAGGTACGGGTGAACAATGACCTTTGCATTTGCAAATAAAATCTCTTCTTTGTGGAGATCGGTGTTATTAAACCTCATCCTTCATCTTCAAGCTCTTAAAATAGGTTTTTCTCCATTTCTTTTGAGCTTCAATCTCAATCTCAGTGTGGGTTATTCTTGGAGTGCTGGGATAGTTTATTCTTTGTCTGTGGTAGATTCTCATCTTTGAATTGTAAGTTTCAAACTTTTAATTTCATTAATTTCTTTGTTTGATTCTTAAATTGTTCTTGGGATTTAGGGGCTGTTTTAGGCCCTTCCCTTACCAGAATTATGCTCAATTTTGAGCATGTATTCCTGGCAGCATTGGGAACCTCGTGGTAATTTCCATTTCCAATTTCAGGTTGCAGGGCCCACGGGTTTCTTTAAACCTAGATTTTTGACTTGGCTAATTATTATCATTATGGGTATCATTAGGTTTGTTTGATCTCTATTCAGGCTTTTCAGAGCAGTTTGGGCTCGGACGACATCTTTCTAGCAGCTTTTCATCGGACATCAGATAGGCTATGGCTTACCAATCTTAGACTTGGACTTTATAGAATGTAATTGTACTATTTAGCTCATCTTTGGGTTAGGTTTAATAGGTTGGCACCCCCAGACCTTGTCTACTTCCTTGTTGTCCGTTCTTATTTATCTTGCTTCAGTATTTTAGCTAGTATGGTAGTATTACTTCTTACGCCCCTGAGTGGACTTTGCATATGCCTATAGACCATAGTTAGTCAGATATTTGGGAAGTGTTTGCGAGTCCCAAACATTGATTCACGATTGCTAGTTGGTTATCTGTATTGTAAAGCGGATTAAGCTTGTGCAGGACCTGTAGGTTGATATTGAGTTATTAGTTTTATCTGAGCACATCATCATCATGAAAGAGCTTTTTATGCATTGGTTTACTACTACTATAGGGCTGCAGGCCTGACCATCACCGATTTTCTAACCTTGATGGCCCCGAGGGACCATTTTCAGTTATTAATGGCTATAAATGGACTTAAAACTAGTTTAATGGATCTTCTTGAAGTAAAAGGGATTAAATGTTGGTTTTTCACACTGATACTTGAGATGATACTAGACTCGGTCGATCCAAGTGCTAGGCATGGTTCTATTACATATTTTAGACCCGGATAGACTCTGGGCATGCATGATGAGATCTTGAGAGTTAGTATGTGGTCACAAAGATTACCATGGACCTTGTCGATCTCGACTAAGAGCTACAAGATGAGAGTGTTGGAAAAGGGGTGTATGGGAGAGTAGAGGTATACAGGGGAAGCCCTTCCATGGGTCCTACCTGTTGGGCCTACGGGTGCCAGAAGAGGTGCATACAGTACCACTGGCATACCATATCATATCATTCATTTATGCATGGTTCCATCCCTCATCTGCTATTTTCTGAGTGTAATCTCTGTAGTATGGGATGCTGGTAGGGTTTGTCTTCACTTGTATGTATTCCTCGGGTGTATGGGCGCTTGTTGGGATTGTAGGTAGATTAGTGTTACTTGCTCCTATTGTAGCTATGTGCTAGTTTAATTTTTGATCATCCTTACCTTCTGGGATGTATTGTTAGCATGTTTATGTTTAGTTTCCTTTCTTTCTCTCCCTTTATTTGAGGTTACCGATACACCGCCTTGTTCGTTAAGCTTTCTTTATTTACTATTATTTCAAGGACCTGGTGCGTTCTCTACTCTTACATCTATATTCTGTGATACATCTTATGTGGCTAGCTTAGTATACTTGTATTCTTTTATGGCTTCCATCTATTGCTAGCTCCCTTGTGCTTCACTCTATTTGCTTTTGTGACCATTTTCTTTCCTTATCTGCTATCTACTGCTTTTACATTTTATATGTGCCCAATCGGCCTATGAAGTCTACTGGGTACTGGTTTCTTATGCAATTAGTGTTCATACTACACTTCTGAATCTTCCTGGTGCAGATCCTAGTGTGGTCCATCGTCATTGACATGGGAACCTCGTGTAACTTTTGGGACATTTGAGACATATGGTGAGCTCCTGGCGATCGGAGCTTGGTTGTATCTCTTCTTTTTGCACAGTTGACTCTTTTGTATATTCAGAGATAGTTGTATATTTTACTTTTGCTCTCTCTTGTACTCTATATCTCTTTAGCAGTGGATCATGTACTTATGATACCGTGTCTTGGGATGGTGTAGTTTCCTATATATATTCAGGTTGCTTCCTTTTTTTCTATCCCTTCTTTACCTTCTTTCGCTTATTTTCCTGATTATGTATGTGATAACACCCAAACTACACCTCGAATTAACGAAGCGTAAGCGGTCGTAGTCAAGTAAAGAACCCAACAAGGTTGGGGTCGAATCCCACAAAGAAATATGGTGAAGATTAAGTCTTTAGTGAAGTATGTGACTGGTCGTCAATAGTTTCCGGTAAATTGGGGGGGGTTTGTGTGAACAAATCATAAACAAAATAAACAATTAACGTATGGGAATGATCAGTAGGAGAGAATGAACTAGGGACGTGTTCACCATGGCGTTGTAACAATGTTGATTCTAGACATAACCGGGTTCTTTCTATATGCGTGTCACGATGTGATTGCGTCATTTGTATCGTCTAAACGTCTCTCGACCAAATAAACAAATTTCCTTTTCTATTCTCTCGACCTCGAAAAGATGTGCTTTTTAGATTTCAATCCTAACATCAAGTAGAGTAATCCAGTTACGGCATTAATCTTTAAGACGAGAGTTGGTAGTCTCGAATCCTTGTTGTTAATCAAGTTTTCCCAGTTTTAATCTCTTTACTCAAGCAAATTAAACCTAGGCATGTTCTAATGTTTGCAACCACTAGAAAACGTGACATAAAGTAAGATTAACAACGTGACTACATGTAAATTGAACCCGTCGCTACCCGGAATCTATATTGCTACTTTAGCCATGGCTCCCACAACCCTAGTTGCGGGAGTTTTAGTTACTCATGCTCGAAGACAAAGAGAAAATAGTTGTATTCATAATAAAGAGAAGAAGAATCTTACAATATAATGAAAACAGTCAATCTTCAAATATCTAAGAACAAGAAGAACCAAGAACTCAAGAACGAATCAAGAACACGAATTCAAGAAGAGCAAACGTGTTTCTTGATCTCAAAAACAATTAAAAACGTGTTTTAGACTATAGAAAGAGTTATATCTAAAATAAACCTAACATGGGGTATTTATAGGAGTCTAGGAAACCAATCCCAAAAACGTCCGGATTCCGCGTCGCGCGTCTGCCTCAACTTGACGGCCAGGCTGACGGACCGTCAAGGCAGTGACGGACCGTCGCCTGGACCGTCACTGTTAACCAGTGGTGCTGCCTGAAGGTTCTGCCTTAGTGTGACGGTCACTGTGACGGACCGTCACATGTGTGACGGGCCGTCACTCAGGCCGTCACTCTTAGGCAGAATGTTGTTTTTCGCGTATTTCCTTCCGTTTCCGTGTTTGCTTCCATTTCCTACAAATACAACATAAAAACATCAAAAACAACAACGGTTACTTGAAAACATACGATTGTTCTTAGTAAAAAGGAGTCGAAAGTGACGTAAATTAGCGGCACATCAGTATGCTTCCATTAGGTAGTGGCTTATTACTAACAATTTTGGGCAATGGGGATTAGTTCGCCTATAGGGGGTTCTAGGTGCCATTATGACCTGAGAAATTAGGTTGTGACAGCTTGGTATCAGAGCCTAGGTTCATTTGTTCCTCAGTATAGGAGCCAATGTGTAATAGCATCCTGCAGATTAGGGCGGAGAGGTCCGTATCCTATCTTTGGGAGGCTGCAGTGACATCTGAGGAAACATGAGTCTTCTCTTGCTTTTATATCGTGCGTTTTATCCTAGATAGTTTCCTGGAATCTCATTTGTTCTAGTTCACTCTTCTGCAGATGCTTCATATGATATCTTCAGCAGTGGACGAGAGCGAGCCTTCAGTATTAGTACCTCCTGCTCTAGTCAAGGGACGGGGTAGAAATAGAGGTGGAGGTCAAGGACGTGCCTGAGCTGCGACACCAGTTAAAGTTCCTGAGGTCAAGTATGAGCCTGAGGTAGTTCTAGTTCAGCAGCCTGTGGACCAGGGAGCATCCCAGGTGCCACCAGGGCCACTAGTAATATTAGTATCAGCACCATCCCTAGATCCTACACCAGATATTCAGAGTGTACTTCTTCAGTTATTGAGCATGGTTGGAGGCCACCCTTATGATATGTCCCAGACATCCGCTCAAGGGGCAACCTTGGCAATTTAGAGTTCAGGAGCACAACTTACTACTATGGATTCCCGTGCACAGGTCTTTTCCGTGTCTATAGTCGCTCAGCCTCTCTTATCTCACCTAGTTATATTAGAGTTGGAGCAGAAGGCTTTGGACTAGTTTCTGAGACTATACCCATCGAGGTTCTTCGATGCTCTCGAACATGATGCTTATGAGTTTATCTCTGCCTGTGAGGAGATTTTTCATCACCTTGGTTAATTGGATGACCAAAAAGTGGATTATACCACCTATCAGCTGGAGGGTCCAGCTAAGCTTTGATTGAGGGCCCAGGTAGCTTACAGGCACCCTGAGTCCCCTCAGTTTACATGGAGGGAGTTCTACGAGGCCTTTATAGCCAAGTTCTTATTGCAGAGTGACCTTGAGCACCATAGGGAGAAGTTTACCTGGCTAATGTAGGGGTTTATGACACTGTTTGAGTATGAGACCCATTTTTGCTAGTTGGCTCCATTTGGGGCTATGATCATTCCTATAGAGCCAGACCAGATTTGTCAATTGGTTTGGGGGATGAGGACTAAGCTTCGTGAGACTGTAGAGATACTAGTTGCTAGTGGGAGGCCATTTTAGACGATAGCAGATCATGCCTGCACTATAAAGGATTTGCATCGCTAGTACCCTCGTTCCAGAGATAAGAGACCACGCTATCAAGGCAGTTACAGTGGTTCCCGCTCCAGTGGTAGATGTTCAGGTCAGTAGGGTAGAGGATATCAGCCACAACAACATTTGGTCCAGTCTAGCCGACCAGTTCATGATTCACTTTAGGCTTTGGGTAGGCCTCAGTTTGATCATAGTGATGGTAGTCAACATGGTTACAGTGGTTCGAGTTCAGGTTAGTCATGAAGAGGTACATTATCTGGGCATCAAGCCGTGGTGCCCAAACAGGTTCAGCCAGTTCATTACGCCAGGGTGGGTCATCAAGAACTTGCTATGAGTGTGGTATTATTAGTCATTTTGCCAGAGATTGCACCCAGTGGGGTATAGTTCAGCCAGCCGCTCAGCTGGCTCAGCATCTTAGTGCAGTGCAGCCACTAGTCAAAGGTTGTGGTATCCAGGGTAGGGGTGGTGCCAACATGGCAGGTCAGGTGGTTGGGATGGTAGTTATTCCGGTGGAGGTCAGCGTTAGTTCTATGTGGTCCCTAGTAGACCAAAGGCGGAGGCCTCAAATGCGGTGATCACAAGTATTATCTCTGTCTGCCATCAGTCAGCTTCAGCGTTATTTGATCATGGTTCTTCATGGTCATATATTCCTGCCTACTTTGTTTCTTACTTAGGGTTGGCTAGTGAGACATTATTTGTTCCCTTATATGTTGCTACCTCGGTAGGCGATTCTTTAGTAGTGGATTGGATTATTAGATCATGATTGGTAGCCGTTGGTGGTCTTGAGACTTAAGATGATTTGATGATATTAGATATGCTAGACTTTAATGTGATTTTAGGCATGGACTAGTTATTCACTTACTGAGCAGTTTTGGATTGTTATTCTAAGACCGTTACCTTAGTTGTGCTCGGTGTATCCCCAGTTGTGTGGTAAGGTTCTGTTAGTTATGCATCGTCTAGGATCATTTCTTGTCTCTCGAATAGGAAGTTAATTTTATGCAAGTGTTTGGATTATCTAGCATATTTCTAGGATGTTAGCACCGACACTTCTTCTCCCGAATCGGTCCTTGTGGTTAGAGAGTTTTTAGATGTGTTCCCGATTTACCTACAAGTCCTTCTACCTGAGCGTGATATAGACTTTTCCATTGAGTTAGAGCTGGGTGACAGGCCCATTTCTAGTACTCCATATCATATGGCTCCAGCTGACTTGAAAGAGCTTAAGGTTCAGCTTCAAGACTTGTTAGCTAAGGGGTTTCATCAGGCTGAGTGTGTCACCTTGGGGTGCTCCAGTTTTGTTTGTGAAGATAAAAGATGGCTCGATGTAGATGTGTATTTATTTTTGGTAGTTGAATAAGGTAACTATAAAGAATTTTACGTATCCAATGCAGCATTTAGATGACTTGTTTGATCAGCTACAAGGAGCAACAGTGTTCTCTAAGATAGATTTGAGGTCAGGCTACCACTAGTTGAGGATTAGGGTGGAGGACATCCCTAAGACAGCATTCAGGACACGTTATGGCCATTATGAGTTCCTGGTGATGTCTTTGGGTTGACTAATGCCCGAACAGCTTATATAGACTTGATGTACAGGGTGCTCAAGCTATACCTGGATTTATTTGTGATAGTCTTCATTGATGATATATTTGTATACTCGCGGGGTAGGGAGGAACATGAGCAACATTTGATAATCGTGCTCCAGACTTTGAGAGATCATCATCTTTATGCCAAGTTCTCAAAGTGCGAGTTTTGTCTTGAGTCAGTAGCATACCTAGGATACATGGTATCTAAAGATGGGATTAGGGTGGACCCAACAAAGATTGAAGCTGTTTGTGATTGGCCAAGGCCTACTACTCCTATCGAGGTTTGCAGTTTTGTTGGGTTAGCAGGCACCTTTTACTAGTCTGACTAAGAAGGATGTCCCATTTCAGTGGTTTGATTAGTGTAAGGATAACTTCCAGAGGTTTAAGGACTTATTGACTTCAACTTCGGTGTTGACATTAATAGTTAAGGGTCAAGGCTTCATAGTGTATTGTGATGCTTTGTCAGTTGGTCTTAGTTGTGTGTTAATGTAGCAAGGTCGGGTGATAGCTTATGCGCTAAGGCAGCTGAAGGATCACGAGCGCAACTACCCCACTCATGACTTAGAGTAGGTGGTGGTAGTTTTTGCGCTCAAGATTTGGAGGCACTATTTATATGGAGTTCACTATGAGATTTACACCTACCACCACAGTCTTTAGTATATCACGAGTTAGTGAGAGCTGAACTCTAGGCAGTGGAGGTGGATTAAGTTACTGAAGGACTACGACATCACTATTCTATTCCATCCGGGCAAGGTAAACGTGGTAGTGGATTCCTTGAGCCAGAAGGCAGTAAGTATGGGAAGCTTGGCTTCTCTTTTAGTTTTGGAGCAGCTGTTGGCTTTGGACATCCAGTCCTTGTCTAACCATTTGGTTAGGCTTGATTTGTCAGATCCTATCAGAGTTCTTGCCAGTGTTGAGATCCGTTCTACTCTAGTTTATCAGATTCAGTAGTGTTATCTTGAGGATCAGCATTTGTGTGATATTCTTGATCAGGTTTTACGGGGTGAGGCCATCAGGGCTACTTTAGATTCTGATGGTATTTTGAGATTTGATGACCATGTTTGTGTCTCGAGAGTTAGGGACTTGATACAGTTGATTCTCTGTGAGGCTCATTGTTCCATATATTCTATACATCCGGGTGCAGCTAAGATGTATAGAGATTTGAAGCAACTTTACTGGTGGAGTGGTATGAAGAGGGACATAGTGGAGTTTGTATCTCGGTGCTTGAACTGCCAGCAGGTTAAGTTTGAGCATATGAGACCCGGTGGATTGATGCAGAAACATTCCATTCCTGAGTGGAACTGGGAAGAGATCACTATAGACTTCATAGCATGGTTGCAATGCACTCCTCGAGGGTTTGACTCTATTTTGTTTATTGTTGATAGGCTGAGTAAGTCAGCACACTTCTTGCCAGTTCATTCTTCCTATAGTGCAGAGAGGTTGGCTCAGATCTATCTCCGTGAGGTTCTCTATTTGCATGGGGTTCCAGATCCTATTATCTCAGACCGCGGTACTCAGTTTACATCTCATTTCTGGTGGACTATTCAGTGATAGATAGGTACAGAGGTTTAGCTCAGCACTACATTCCATCCTCAGACAGATGTCCAGTCCAAGAGGACTATCTAGGTCCTAAAGGACATGCTACGGGCCTGTGTTCTTGATTTTGGGGGTTTATGGGATCAGTACATGCCTTTGGCGGAGTTCACTTATAATAATAGTTATCACTTGAGTATTTTTATGGTTCCTTTTGAGGAATTATATGGTAGGCAGTGCAGATCGCTAGTGGGTTGGTTTGATGGTTTTGAGTCCCGGCCGCAGAGTACAAATCGACTTCGTGATTCCTTAGATAGAGTTTGGGTGATTCTGTCACGACCCAGACCGTCGTGAGTGGCACCCACCCAACCCCCGGATGAGCGAACCAGTAAATTTCAACCCTTTGCCTAGACTAACAACCTAAAACCAGCAAACAGAAAATAAACTAGCAATTAAACAATGCAAAAACTAAGCTTTAATATATCCTGCGGAAAATCCCTCCTAGGAACTGAAAGTTGTTATACCAAACATCACTACCAATATCTAGAATACGGGGATGCAAGCCCAAAAAAATACGGAAATAGTTTTAAGTCCAAGACAAGCGGACTGCAACTCTAAAGATAAGCCCAAGGTAGCTTGATTAAACAGCTCACCCTTGAAGTCAGAAATCATCGGTGCTAAAGATGAGGTCGCGTCTCAGCCGCTGGAAGATTTCCTGTACTCACCAAAAGAAAAGCAAGTGCAGTATCAATACACCACCACTATGTATTGGTAGGATCATTAGCCAGTTTTCAGATAAACAGTATATAAACAGCATGACAATATCAAGTAATAGGTATGGAAAACATGCAACAATATAAACTGACACACCTAGACTACCAGTCTCAACTTAGCTTGTTCCCTCATGAATCCACCACCTATACTCTGAGCCACAACCATATACAAATAACTATACCTTTATGTCTAGCCTGGACCCACCCTGGGATCCCCTTTAGACAATACAATAATAAATGAACAACCCGGCCTAAACCAAGACCAACACAACAGTTCTACAGAATCTCCTCGGCCTCTCAAGGGCCACCAAACCAATAACACATTTCAATAAATAGCCCGGTCCACTCACGGAACCAATATCAGTCAATGCAATACAATAATAAAAATATAATGATGCAACAAAAGTAAACCCGTACCAGGCGTGGTACCCATGCCAACCATTTGTTACACCCGTACCAGGCGTGGTACCCGTGCCAACCTTTTGTTATACCCGTACCAGGCATGGTACCCGAGCCAACAGAATGTCAACAACTCACAGTCAAATAGATGATCAAACAACTTGTAAACCAACAAGCAAACACGCTTCAATCACAGACTGTAAAGCAAGAACCTTAGACATTCTACACAACTCCCATAAGCAATGTAATTCGTACAAACACTTTGATATGAGTACAAGAATATACAACATTCACCAAAATCTTAAGCCATCACCTACCCCCTATTCCGGGTATATAGTTGAACCTTGACATTCATCCAATGACTAAACACACTCACCCTTGTTTACACATCCCCTTTTTAACGTAATTTAACCACCCCATTAATCCAAGACATACATAGATAACAACTATACGAGTTTTCACCCTTAGCCCTTAGAAGCAATGATTTTCTTAACATGCCTTTCGCATTCCCGAAACCTCACCTAGGAGTTTCCCATTTCATACCCACCTAGTTGTCCTTGCAATTCCCGGTTCCCCGAAACTTTCCGACATACTAGTCCCTTAATTTATTAAGTTATCACACCAATATGAATAATGTAACCACATAACACAATCACAAGACCATCCATTTACTCCGTACGTCTTAGAATCAACACAACCAATCCCAAATCCGCCTGACTCTGTGCTCGGAGGGCTAAAACATGGATTCTCCGTTTCCACAATACAACAAGTATGGAAAGTAAACAGGTTTAACTACTCATGAAAACCTAGCCTACCTGGATGCCAAGCAGCTGTAACCATGCATTTCGGGCTCTATGGAGGTGTTCTCGGTGGTTTTGCAGTCCTGAATCCATGGTTTCACATCCTTTTTACTAGAAATTCCTCCTCCCCCTGCCTCCCAAGCCTTGGAGCAGCCTAGAAAGGTTTTTTGGAAAAGCTCTCGTCTATTTTTGGGGCTGAAGGGAAGAGAATGAAATTAAAAACCTATTTATATGTTTTCTGGTCCCGTCGCTCTGCTATAGCGGTCCCCGCTCCGCTATAGTGGTCTTGCTATAGTGGATGACTCCCGCTATAGCGGTCTTAAATGGCATTGACAGCCTTGACCACCGCTATATCAGTATTTTCCACCGCTATAGCGGAGGTCGCTATGGCGGACCGTTGCACTCGTCATGGACAAAATGTCTGAAAATCTCCCAGTTTTGGCCATTTTACAACACTCTTGCTTCTCCCGATGATCCAAAACAACTCCTTCACGTCAAACACGATTCTGGGAGTTCTACTTACCCAAACTCGATTCTGAAAAGTCCCCCGGACTCCTTTATGTCTTGGCTACGTGGAAAACTAGCTCAAAACAAGACACATAGACCAATCCTTACCCAGATTTCCCTAGACTCTACCTCACTTCAAAACCGGCCGAAGCTAGCCTAGCCCAGAATTTCAAACTCCCAAACCAAGAGTTTTCTAACTCTAAAACTTAGCACGATTGGACTACATTTAATGATGGACCCGATCGTTACAACAGACACCAATTTACCTATTGTTCATCCCCGAATGATCAAACTTGAAATTATCGAAATAAAAGGAGGGAAGTGTAGTACCTGAATCCTCAAACAGTTGAGGGTACTTGTCCCGCATGTCCTTCTCGGTTTCGTAAGTGGCTTCCTCAACTGGACAATGCTTCCACTGAACCTTCACCATATCAATCACCTTTGTCCTCAACCTCCAGACATCTCGAGCAAGAATCAAAACTGGTTCCTCCTCATAATGAAGATCCTTATCAAAAAGTACCTAATCCCACTTGATGATGTAATTCCCATCCCCATGGTATCTCTTAAGAATGGATACATGGATTACCGGATGGACGCCTGACAAATTAGGTGGCAGTGCTAACATGTAAGCCACTAGCCTTACAATTTCAAGAACTTCAAATGGACTGATGAACCGAGGGCTAAGCTTGCCCTTCTTACCAAACGGCATAACCCGTTTCATTGGTGACACCTTCAACAATACCTGTTCACTAGCCTGAAAGTCCATGTCCCAGACCTTGAGGTCTTCATACTCCTTCTGCCTGTTTTAAACAGCCAGCAACTTGGTCTGAATGCCCCTTACCTTTTCTTGCGCTTCCTTTACTAGGTCTACGCCCAAAGGCCTTACATCGCCTTCCTCAAACCACCCAATCAGTGATCTGCAGTTCCTCCCATATAATGCCTCGAACGGTGCCATGTCAACACTGGAGTGGTAGCTATTATTAATTGAGAATTCGCACAATGGTAGAAGCTGGTCCCAATGACCCTTGAAGTCCATTACACATGCTCTCAGCATGTCCTCCAATACCTGGATCGTCCTTTCTGACATACCATCAGTCTGAGGATGGAAGGTTGTGCTAAAAGTGAGTTGTGTACCCAACTCTTCATGTAACTTGCCCCAAAACTTAGAAGTAAATTGCGTACCCCTGTCTAAAATGATGGACAGTGGTACCCCATGCAGTCTCACAATATCCTTCATGTAGATCTTAGCCAATTGTTGCGCATTGTAATCTACCCTTACCAGAATGAAATGAGCGGACTTGGTCAGCCTGTCAACAATGACCTAAATTGAGTCATACTTCCCCAATGTCTTGGCAAGACCCACCACGAAATCCATGGCTATCCTTTCCCACTTCCACTCTGGAATTGGCATTCTCTGAAGTAGTCCTGCAGGTCTCTGATGTTCATACTTTACCTGCTGGCAGTTCTGACATTTGGACACAAAATAAACTATGTCCCTTTTCATCCCAAGCCATCAGTAATGCTGCCTCAAGTTCCTGTACATTTTAGTCACACCCGGATGAATTGAGTACGGCGAACCATGGGCTTCTGCCAAGATTTTCTAAATCATATCATCCACCCAAGGAATACAAATCCTCTCCCTGAAATACAACACTCCACCAGAGTCTAACATGACATCTCTGGACTCCCCGGATATTACCTTACCTTGCAACTTACTCAGTTTTGGGTCCTGAAACTGTTTGGTCTTTACTTCCTCTATAAAGGTAGCTTTGACCTCAATGCTGGCCAATAACCCACCTTGATCTGAAACACCCAAGTGCATGAACTTGGCCTCCAATGTCCGAATTTCCTTTGTTAGTGGTCATTTGGACACCCCCAAACAAGCCAAGCTACCCATGCTAACTGTTTTTCGGCTCAATGCGTCTGCCACCACATTAGCCTTACCTGGATGGTACTGAATGGTCACATCATTGTCCTTCAATAACTCCATCCACCTTCTCTACCTCAGATTCAAATCCTTCTAAGTGAATACATGTTGCAGACTGCGATGATCAGTGAACACTTAACACTTGACAACATAGAGATAGTGTCTCCAAATCCTTAGTGCAAAACTCAACCGCTGCCAACTCTAAGTCGTGAGTCGGGTAATTCCTCTCATGCACCTTCAACTGCCTGGATACATAGGCTATCACATTCTTATCCTGCATCAACACAGCACCCAAACCAAAATGTTAAGCATCGCAGTAAATAATAAAGTCTTTACCTTCAAACGGCAAGGACAATATATGAGACGTGGTCAAAAGTGTCTTGAGCTTTTGGAAGCTCTCCTCGCACTTGTCGGACCACACGAATGGTACATTTTTCTATGTCAGCTTAGTCAGGTGAGTAGGAATAGAAGCAAAATCCTTAACAAACCTCCGGTAGTACCCCACGAGCCTAATGAAACTCCTCACCTCTGTTACAGAGCTAGGCCGAACCCAACTCTTGACTGCCTCAATTTTTTGGGGATCCACCATCACCCCTCTTTCTTATTTCTCCTCCTTCAGTATTTGAGCTAGTCTAGTACGGTAGTATTACCATATCATATCATACATTTTTGCATGGTTCCACCCCTTGTTTGCTGCTTGCTGAGTGTACTCTCTAATAGTATGGGATGACGGTAGAGTTTGTCTTCACTTGTATGTATTTCTTGGGTGTATGGGCGCTCATTGGGATTGTAGGTAGATTAGTATTACTTGCTCCTATTGTCGCTACCCGCTAGTTTACCTTTTGATCATCCTTGTTGACACCCATTTTTTACCCTCCACAATACGAATTAATGTTGAGCTTTTTCAATTTCAAAACAATTTTTAAAATAATTGTTCTTGTAAACGTAAAATATTTTCAAAATTATTCTGGTACTAATTTTATCATTTTAAGTAAGAATATATATATTTTGTATTTAATTATATGAAATTATATTGTTTTTACTTAAAAAATTTATTTTGAAAATCATTTTCAAGCAAAAATCATGTTTAAATTGAGAATAGTTTGTTTTCCTCGAATTTAATTTAAAATTAGAGAATAAATTGAACAATTAGTCTTTAATTCTAAAACAAGAGAATTTTTCTATAATCAGATGATTATTTTACTTTGTTTTAATTAAAGAAGCTCAAGTAATTAATTTTCATAAGTTCATATATTTCAATTGTGGCTGAATTTTACTAAACCTACTCAATTTGGCAATCTCTTAAGTTGAATCTGGCCACATTTTGCAAAATGTGGCCATTCCCTAAACACCTCTAATCCCCTTTGTTTCAGCCAACTTAATGGCCCAAAAATCAATCCACTCCAGCCCAATCTTCACCCAATTGACCTACTCCATCCCAACCTTAACACACCCTATTACTCCTCTTTCCCCTTCATTCTTAACAGACCACCAAACGACCCCTTACTTTTCTTTCTTCTATTCTAAACAACGAAAAACGAACCTAGTTTCTTCACTGTTGCCAACAGCTACCAGACGACAACCAAAACTCTACCAAATGACCTCAAAATTGTCAAGAAATCATTATCCCTCTGTCTGTTTCCCTCACCATCATTTGTTTTACAAAAATGATGAGTTGTCCAGGTTCTAGAAGAACCCAGAAGAGGATAGATGGCACCTAAATGTTTCTTTCCTCAAAATCATCAGCTCTTGATTGAATTTGTACCTCAAAGGTACATGTGTGTCTCAATCTGGAAGGGGTTTTGATTTTGATTTTTGAAATCCCTAATTCTTATCCAGAAAATCCAAATTGTTCCCTCCCCCCCATTTTCCACCCATTGCAAACCAAAATTCCCCCTATATAAACCTCCCTTTCCTCATTGATTAGATGAGTTTTTGGGTAGCAAAAATCTTGGAGAGTCCTTTTCTCCTATTTTTGGAGAAACCTAAGAATTTAAGCTGAAATAGAGCAAAAAACATACTGGTTTTTATTAATTTTCTTGGAGATTTCTTGGTTCTCTTTGTTGCCGTTCAAGAGCTACCAAAGTTAGTTTGTCGAAAAGTCATTAGAAAATCTCAACTCGTTGTTCCAGCTTTGCTTCCCAGAAATAGGCAACTCGTCCACCCTACCCTTTTGTTTTCTTTTATTTTTAGTATCATGGTGATTTTGGGATGGTTTCGACTGGTTTTATTTGTAATTTCTTGGTTGTTTTGGTGAGAATCCAAGGTGTAAGGTTTAGAGTCTTTGCCGATATGCTTGTATGTTCATGTATAGTTGAGAAAATGTGTTGTCCTCATATGTGTCTGTTAAGAGTTCTTCTTCAAGATATCTTCTTGGTTCACAATTCCAAGAAAGATTGATTAAAGAGAGGCAAGAACCAAGAGATGATGAGGAGTTTCCTCAATAGCTCATCTTCACCTCTAAAGGTCCTTTGCTCAAAGAATGATCATAGTCTTATAATTTCTCAAATTGGATTATTTTTTATCGTATAATAAATATTAGGATGCTCTCTCTTTCTTTCTCTTCCAAAATCACGTGCTTAGTCCCTGTTATCTTGGATTAGTGTTGTTTCAGGATGTTCCTTCTTATTAGCTATTAGTTAGAGAGCTTAAACATGTGTCTTAAAGTTTTGTGTTTAATAACTTACCAAGTATTTGTTTTTTCATCTCTACTGACTTGGACACAAACACATTTGAATTTAAACTTCTTCTTTTTCTTCTCTGTCTTCCCCTGAATTGGTCTTCTAGGATTGAGTTAACTTGAATAAGATAATCCATAATAAGAAGGTTTAAGTTTGGCTTTGTTTTCGTTATATGGTAATTGTCACTTGCTTTAGCCATCACGGTGAACCGCTATAGGATTGATCAAAGTTGATTTTTCAATAGAATGTACCCAAAACTATCTTAATGATTCAACATGGTCTCTTTTAGCTATCTAATATGCGTGTTTCAAAGCTTCACCTTGCTTCCATTTTGCTAAATAATCAATTCTGACTTTGCTAGAGTGATATAGTTGTTCAACTATGATCATGACCTGGAGGTGCTTTTTTTGCTAAATCCATCCTATATGTGTTTGAAATGTGTTTTTAGTCTATTCGTGCATAGGAAAAGGATATGACATGCTATGTATTTTCCTTTGATTAATCTATCTCAAACTTGCAAAACCCTTAGCACATTTAAAATGTCTTAGTAATTATGTGTTTAAGTCCTCATTTTTATGGACATTGGAGATAAGATGGTGAATTTGGCATTACAATTCTTGTATGCATTAGGATTTTCAAGCTTCTATCTTTAATTCAAGAAATAAATGAATATGATTTCCCTCAACTGATTAGTCATGAGTAAATTTGTAATACGCCTTCTTCTCATTTGATTCTTGACTTTCATGTGACTAATTCCAACTGAATCCATCAACGTAGCAGTCTATGTTTTAAATTAAATTCTGTAATTTACTATTTGCTTTAGTTTGGTTCGTGATTCCAAATGTTAATTCTTCTCCCCTTTTCTTTGCATGAACACGACATTTTGAGTCCATTTGGACTCCCCCATTTCCTCATCTATTTTGTTGGGTAAAAACCCAACAAACCCCTCGAGTCTAGCCCCCGTCGGGCCTAGAACAAACTGATATACAGTGATATACATAGCCAAGGGAGCTGGTATACAAGTCCAAGAAGGAGAAGAGTGGAAAGGGAAGCTAATATACAGGTTTAAAGAGCAGATATAAGCCAAATATACAAAGAAGGAGCTGATATACAGGGAAAATGAGATAATATACTAGTTGGTATACACGACAAGAAATGGACTAAAAGTCCATAAAAGTGCAAGTCCAAAGTTGGACAGCATCTGCAATGGGCCAAAAGGGGCCCAATTTCTTTCTCATCTCTTTATTCACTTGTAGTATTTGTATTAACACTAACTCTTTTAATTAACCTAAATACATCCCCTAAAGTGTTGTTATTTCGATTTTATCTTTGTTTAATCTTTGCAATTTGTTTTTATTCAAATCTCGTAAGTCACTTGGGTTTAGGTTAAAATGAAGTAACTGGATTCTATGTTAACTTGCCTAAAATGGGTTCTTCAAATAAAATGTTTTCTTTTTATCATTCATATGCTATTAAGTCTCACTTAGGCTCAATAGTTTTTTGAACATCATAAAAAAAATATTTTTCCATCGTTGATCAATTTTTCGAATAAGTTTAAAAGTTTCTTTGATTATTATTTGCTTATGTGTTTGTTTACCGCAAATATACTGTCATTGTATTTCATAGCATCTTCTGCCACATGGAACATGATTTTATATATGTTTAAGGGACGCTCACGATCCCATGGCCTCTCGCTATAAATAACACTTTCTCAGAGACACGATAGTTTATGGGTACGTCATGCATCCAATGACTATCGTATTTCCAACCCAAGTTGTCCGCTTGGGACCCGGTCTATTTCGAAGGAAACCCACTCCTCGACACCTATCATAGAGCTAAACCAAAATCCAATTTTAGGCATTGGCCTAGGACGACTCAATACCTTAGGGGTATTGGGCCCATTAGAAAGACCACCTTGCGTCTATTGACCATGAGTCAATAAAAGACGATCATTCCTTATTTATTTAGTTAAAGGATATAATATTGGATTGTACAAACCATTGTCCCTAGGGTTTGGGAATTGTTTAGGTGTCTTCCATCGTCGTAATCAAAAGAAGATCTTCATCCAAAAGGCATTCAGAAATTTCAAGAAGTCCAAGAAGTTTGAGAATGAAGGACCTTTCATGGTGGACTAGTTTAGGAATGTACACCTGAGTGGGACTAACATTTATTGTACATCCCTTTCCCTTGATTTGTATCCCCTTCAATTTATTCATAAAATTTTTATATGATATAATTTTTGGGACAGTGGAATGTCTTACAAACGACATGCATATGCTTCAATTTGTTAGGCCAAACTTTGGCATAAAAAGGTCATGTATTTGTATCAGACGCACTATAAACGGTTATGTGATATAACTATCTTATATTCTTATGTGTGTTTCTTAAATCAGAGGTGAATCGATCCATTCCTATTTGATATTTTAGAACCCCTAAGCAAAATATAAACCTATCAGCAAAAGTTCGACCAAAAAAAATCCAAGTCTTTCATGTTCCTCAAGAAATTCTAAGCCCTTTTTTTTTACAAAGCCTCTAAAGCTTATTGTAACAACCGTGTTAATCGTTGCGGGTAAATCTTTCGTGCCATGTTTTGAGTTAGAAAGCTTCCAGGTTGGGAGTTGAAAATTTTAGGCGAGGCTAGTCTCAGTCAATTTTGGAGCGAGGTATGGTCTAGGGCAATCTGGATGAGGATTGGGTAACGTGGATTTTAGAGAGATAGATTTTCTGTTAGCTGAGATATAGAGGGGTCTGGGGGACTTTTCGGAAGTGAATTTGAGTAAGTATAACTCCCAGAATTGAGGTTGACGTGAAGGGGTTATTCAAAAACGTTGGGGATTCAAAGTGTGTTGTAAAATGGGCACTTTTGGGAAACTTTATGACATTTTGTCTCATGTGAACCACCATAGCGGCTCACACATCGCTACAGCGACCTCCGCTATAGAAAAGAAATTACCACTATAGTGGAAGTCAACATCGGTCAGCAACGCTATAGTGGACAGTTTCGCTACGATGGTACCGCTATTGCGGAGCATGGACCGCCATAGTGGATGAGTCAGGATTTAATGCAGAAAACTTCCCCAAAATGTTCAGTTTTCATCAAGAACTTTATGGGAGAAGGGCAAGGCAATTTTGGGTGAACCTACTCCATTTTCCATAATTTTTCGTCCTAAAGGTAAGGATTCTACTCCCCTAACTTAGTACTATCATTCCTATGGAGTAGAATTACTAGTTGGGAACTTGGAGAGAGGTTTGGATTGACCTAGGAATGGTAGAATCCGGGAAAATGGGAGATTCTAGGGCGTAGAAGTTCTTGGGTCTTGTTAATTATTGTTGGGTTATGATCATTTAGCCATAATTCTCTAAACTTATCCATAAAAATGGTAGCATTAGGTGAATTGATGGTGGGAAAGCTCGGGAAAGGGGTGGAATGATCATAGTTGGGCCTGGGGATTGGGATTTTTGTATAATCTGGGTATTTTAGGCAAGTAATTGATTATAGTTATTGTATGTTTGTTTTTAGACCAAGAACAAGCAAGAAAATTAGAAAGCGGAAAAGCTCTTGGTAGAACTTTTGAATAATTTGAGGTAGATGATGGCTACTGATTTCTCAATATGCATTATGTGTTCATGTACCATTATTTAGTAATGTATGAGTTGCATGCTTAGGGAATGACTTGTGAATGTCTAATTGTCCATTTATTAGTCTTGTGAAATGAACTTGTTTGTTGCTTGTTGGTTTACAAGTATGTTGTTCATTGTTTAGTGATTGGTTGGACTTGGTGTGACATTTGATTGGCTCGAGTACCATGCCTGGTACGAGAATACTAACGGTTTGCTCGGGTTCCATGCCTGGTATGGGAATACTAATTGTTGGCTTGGGTACCACGCCTGGTACGAGAATTCATAATGGTTGGCTCAGGTACCACACCTAGTACGGGTTGTTTTAATTGCATTATTGTGTTCTTTCGAGGGTTCCATGAGTGGACCGGGTTGTACTTCTTGACTGTGATTATTGCATATGGTCCATGAGAGGCCGGGTGATTATATCTAATCGTGAGGTTGATCTTAGTGTAGGCTGGGAATGCATGTTTAACATTTAGGTCATGTTAAAGAGATCCTTGGTGGGTCCGAACTATATAAAAGGGGTATATGTTGTTGTCTTGAGCGTGGTCCATGGTCGCTATTTGGTTCATGTGTTAATAAGCTAAGAAGAGACTTGTATTCTAGTTATGTTATTGGCTTGTTTACATGTTTCTGTACCTTACTATGTTTTGGTTTGTTGTTCATATTCTATTTATTGGAGTTGGCCGATGATCCTACTAGTACACGATATTTTGTAATGATTCTGCACTTGCTTTTCTTTTGTGAGTACAGGAAATATTATGGTGGATGACACGCGACCTTACTTGTAGTCCCAGCATTTCCATATCTCAAGGGTGAGCTACTTCAGTTGAGCTACCTTGTTGTCTTCTTTTAAGTTGTATCCCAATTGTTTCAGGCTTAAACTCTCTCTTGTTTTGTTTGGGGTTGCATCCCCGTATTTTAGACTTGGTAGATGTTTTGGTACGATGACCTTCAGGTCCTAGGGAGGTTGTTTCCGCAGATTCTTTATTCTTGATAGTACTTGAGATATTGAATGTTAGTTTAATTTATGCAACTGGTTTTAAGCTGCTAGAATGGTTAAGTTCTGGGTCAATATTGGTTTGCTTATTCGAGGGTTGGGTGGGTGCCACTCACGGTGGGGTTTGGTCGTGAAAAAGATGGTATCCTAGGTTCATTTATCTTATCGTACCAAAAAGATTCCAGTAGAGTCTTGCAAAATGGTACGGAGACGTCTGTACTTTTCTTCGAGAGGCTATAGGACTAGGAAACTATCTCTTCTTCTTTATATTGTGCTATAACTTGATTACAATTGTTATATGGTGATAAAAATTGGTATCTAACTATCTCACTCTCCTTTCCATAGATGGTTAATACGAGGAACAACAGAGTGAGACTAGTGGTCCCAGTAGTGAGCCCAGCTGTCAGAGGTAGAGGCAGAGGCAGGGGCAGGGTCCGAGGTAGAGCAACACCCGTCAAGGGTGGAGCTCAGGCATCTACAGGAGCACGTGAGGCGACCCCTCCCCCACCCCATGATCAGGTTGAATAGGAATTGAGGTTGCTGTTGAGGAGAGTGTGGAGCAGGCGGAGGCAGCACCGGCTAGAGGTGCGGGCCTTTCTCCTATCATGTCTGAAGCATTTCAGCAGGTGTGGAGCTCTCTGAGTGGACTGGTTGGTGTGGGAGCCACCCCCGCAGGTATTGCAGATCATGCTCTGGGCACTCAACCATCGGTGACCTTCAGATCCTAGGGAGGATGTTTCCGCAGATTCTTTATTCTTGATAGTATTTGAGATATTGAATGTTAGTTTAATTTATGCAACTGGTTTTAAGCTGCTAAAATGGTTAAGTTCTGGTTCAAAATTGGTTCTCTCATTCGGAGGTTGGGTGGGTGCCACTCACGGTGGGGTTGGGTCGTGATACTTACTCCTATCTCTCAGGAAAGACTTACTTGCCCACTCGAACTACGTAAGGTCTAATTTCTCCTTCATGGGATACATAGGCAACCGTTCAGGACTCGGCCCCTAACTGTAAAAACCTTTATTTTTCCCATCTTTTGGCAAGAAGATTAAATAATTTCACCAGAAGATCAAGATTCAACATGAGTCAACTTTTCTATCAAATCACCCATTCCAAAATCAACAGACAAATTCTTGTATGTTTGAGTCTTTCTCCAAACATTAATTGATTCACCTTTAATAAAGTAACATTTGTTTGTTTACATTCTGTCAAATATCTTGTATTATTTATCCTGAATGAAATCTAACATGATTACCTTTTGAGTTATTTTTCCTATATCAGGTAAAAGCTAAGAAACTGATCTGTGTTTACAACTAGCAAAACATCCTCACTTCAAGATAAAGTAGAAAAAGATCCTCCCCTGACCGTAGCTTGATAAAAAAGAAGGAAAATGACTGATAATACTAAGAAAATTAGGTTGACCAATGTGGCTATACAAGAACCAATCCTAGCGGACCAGAATGAGCTCATTACGCACCTAATGCAAAATATTGATGAGATGCAAGAAGAAATGCGAAAGAACAGAGAATTAACTAGGATGACCAATGCTGCAAATGTTCCTAGCGGAATAAGGCCTCCACTTCATCTTCCTTCTCTAAGTTCTACGGAATTTGAATGTTTTTCTACCCGCTCCAGTGCACATGCCTCCTCAATTTCTAGACCACCCATTATCAATTTAACCACTACAAGTCCATTTCATGTTAGCACCTCACATCAAATCCCTTCTTGTCTTATCCAGCATGCTAATTGAAGCGACAATTCTAACGCCACTAATCCTCAAAACTTTCCTTCTCACTGTCAAAACACTCCTCCAAATGCCTTTATTCCTCCTACATGCTAGAATAACAATCCAAATTTCAACAACCCACAAAACATTACCTCCATATACAAAAACTCCACTCAAAATATCCCACACCTACCACCTATCCAAGATGTGCCACCCACCACCTTCTATGCTGCTACACTTAAACCTTACCTCACTTTTTCAGAAAATCATGAGCTAGATCGTTATGAGGAAAAAGAGAAAGAATGGAAGGTCGTGGAAGATAAGAATGATAAGGACATGATGTTAATAAATGAAGAGATTGCCAAGATCAAGGAATTACATTATTCTCCCGACAAAGAGAGATTAAACTATGATAACCTTTGCATCTATCCAGATTTGCAACTGCCCGAAGGATTTAAAGTCCCAAAGTTCGAGACTTTTGATGGCACTGGAAATCCCACAATCCATTTGAGAATTTATTGCGACCAGATGGTAGGAGAAGGCAAAAATGAAGCATTACTAATGAAGCTCTTTAGCCGGAGTCTAAGTGGTGAAGCACTAGAATGGTTTGCTTCACAAGATTTAAAGAAATGGTTTGGATGGAGTTTTTTTGTGACTATGCTCATCGATGGAGAAAGGAAGCAGCAAGGGCCCGACCTCCTATGACTGAGTAAGAAATTATCGCTGCATTTATGCGAGCCCAAGAATCAGAAGTCTACAATAAGATGATATCAGCAGTCAATTCGAAATTTGTTGATTTAGTCAAAATTGGTGAGACAGTCGAAGAGGGCCTTAGGACTGGGAAAATCACCAGGATCGCTATAGAGCCAGAATCTCCAAGATTTTTAAGGAAGAAAAATGAAGACGTACCCTCAATATCTTTTGATTCGAGCACAAGGTCTAGAAATCCATCCAAGTTTAGCTCCCAGAAGTTTTCATCGTCTGAGACATACCTCTCAGCACCACAAAGTCTGTGTCCTACCTTTTATGCTCAAACAAGTTACCAAAATTATCAAACTCCACCTCCAAACAACATCTCATCATAAAATTACCAAACACCTCCATGAAATTATCAAAACCACCAACCAAATTTCCAAACACCATCCATGAATCTCGAAAAGAAACCTCCTAGAACTTTCACACCGTTAGTTGAAAGTCAAACCCAGCTTTTTGAAAGACGCAAGAAAGCCAAATTGATCCATCCTATCATACCAAGAGTTATCAATACCAACTCTCGGTTCTTTAAAGCCGATCAACAGTATGCATATCATGCTAGAAGCGCTGGGTATGCTACATAAGATTGCATCAATCTGAGATACAAGACCCAAGATTTGATTGATCAAAAAGTTATTTCACTTGAAAAAGCATCAACAAATGAAGGAGACGCTATAAATGTGATAGAAACTGGCGAAGAATGGGCTGCAAGCAAGTCAGTAAAACAAGATAGTTTGGAAAAAGTGAAAAAATCAGAGAAAGATGTAACCTCTCAATGAATAAACAAGGAGCTCAAGTCTATGACAATGATCGCACCTTATCAGTCATTTTCGAAAAAGCTTTTCAAGTTTGGTTCAATCTATGTTCGAATCAAAGGGAGCCGATCTGAAGACAAGGCCAAAAAAGAGATTGATCGAGGATTATAAAAGCCACCAACTCATTCCTACCTATCATTTCCTATATGTGTAAAGCCTGCAAGCAACGGTTATGGGGATGGAATCGGGCATCCTTTCAATGAATGTGACATGATCTTAGAAGAGTTTCCTGAGGCATCAGGAATCGAAAAGCTAAATATGGAAGAGCAATTGCATAATTGGACCTCCACTTCACTCATGATTCCCCGGTCATTGTGGTAGATAAAGGAACAAATTTAAATTTTCTACAAATTGGTGATGGTCCAAATGAGGCCCAAAACCAACCATTTATTTCTTTATTTCCCTCAGTATTAATTTTACTTCTTTTCAAAAGGCACAGACTCATATTCGTGCGAGTCATAGCCAAAGTTTGTGAAAGTTTTCAATTTCAATGAAAGTCTCATCTATATAAAAAAAATCAACTTCTTTTTGCCTTTCATGTTTAAAATGTTAAATCTAACCTTGTTTAAGCATGATTTCAGTAAATGATTTAAAACCTATCAATGTCATGTTATGTCATTGTCACGACCCAATTTTGCAGGTCATGATGGCACCTACAACCCCCCAGTAGGCAAACCAATTCCCGTAGCCCAGAACGGTTAGTAATGGACTACTACCTAACCAATAAGCATAATGAACAGAAATAAGCAGACAGAGAATATAAAGATAAGACAACGCGGAAGTAACAACCCAAAATATATACACAAATGATACTACACCAACCCCAAGACTTGGTATCGATAGTACAGAAGCTTCTAATAGAATACAAGTGCTAGGAGTAACAAAATGATAAGTACAACTGTCTCTGAATATACAAAGAGTAACAGCATAAAAGATGAGATATGGTTAAGCCCCGACCGCCAGGCGCTCACCCTAGTCTCGAATGTACAAAAGTTGCATGAGTCTTCCACGCAATCAACGGCGAAAGCTTAACTAATATCTACACCAGAAAGATGCAGAAGTATAGTATGAACACCAAGATAACAGGTACTCAGTAGGCATCATCAGTCGACTGAGCGCATATAAGATATAAAAATAGTAAATAGCAGATAGCAAGAAAGCAGTCATAGAAGACAATGGATAAAGCACATGGATACCAGCACAGAGAATAGACAACCAAGAGTTATAAGCAAACAATGCTAGCACATAAGATATAAATACACAGAATCACAGGTGAAGGAAAGAAGAACGCACCTGGAGTCCTTGCACAATAATATAAGTAAATAAAGAGAGTTGAGAAAATAGCGGTATACCGGTAACCTCAAGTAAAAAGGAAAGAAAGGAAGTAGGTAACATAATCAACTAGAAGCCACACAATAACAGAATCATACTAAAAACCACAAACTCTCAAGATAAGCATGAACCGGGATCCATCCTACAATTTAAAACCTAGAATGGAATAACTAAACCACCAGAACCAAGAGTTCTACTCAGAATCAAGACAAGGAACAACGTCCGATAAATCACAACCACTCAGGAGGACACACGATGGAGCCTCAAAGATATAGGACTCACTAGCCCCTCAATACTCAAGCCCAAAACTCAGAGCCTCAACAGGCTAAAGCTTACCAATCCACCAAGAACCAAGGACTATAACAATCTATATAAAATGATGGAAAGTAATATAATGTACCTACAGTCCTAACGGCAGCCCATACAACCGAAGAATGCAATCAAGTGAAAACAAACCCTCCGGCCGCCCATACAACTGGAACATACACTGAACACACAACAAACAAGGGTGGAATCTATGTGAAATATGCATAATGATGATAATGATGGAACCGATAATAGAAACCCTGTATGCACCACCCCCCAGCACTTCGGCGGGAGGACCCATGGTGGGACGTGCCCGCTATACCTCATCCTACACTGTATACCCCTCCTCTGGTATGCTCGGCTCGTAGCCAGGTCCTGCAATGGAGGGCCCTTGGAGGTCCCTGACCATATACAATAACGAATGCAAAATCTCAAAGAATCAGAACCTCGAAGTACGTGCCTAAAATTGAACCATGTTTAAAACAATAGTAGTAATCTCAAAAGACCCCTCTCAAGGGTGACCAAAGTATACTCGGGTCTAAATCAGTGATAAAAGTCTTAATAACCCCCTCAAAAGGAGCCCGGAGCATATCAGGGTCCAAATCAATGATAGAAGTTTCAATAACCACCCTCAAAGGGTGCCTGGAGCATATCCGGGTCTAAATCAGTAATAAAATCAAGTCTGCTATGCCCAGCAGAGCCTAGTATCAGTAGGAAAAAAACCAGTGTGAAATCATCCAAAATCCTATTTTTATAATCAAGTATACCAAAAATGGGCCCCCAGGGCCATGCAAGTTTAGGAAAAACTATCTACAGTGGCTCTCAGCCAAAACCAAAGTAAAACATGCAGGTAAAAACCTTCTTCATGGATGATATGCTCGCACACAAATATAAATTAACTCAATGGCTCACGAATATTTCCTATCGGTCCTGCATAGACTCAATAGCTCTACAACAGTCATAACCAACCTAAAAGGATATCTCTATGTCTGAGACTCGCGGACATTCCCAAATAACCCACCATCTATGTTCTGGAGTAAATACAAGGCCACACAGGACCACAAGGGTAATATAAAATACTGATACAAATACTACAATCAACGTATGAAATAAACAGACAGAAAAGGAGAACAAGGTCTGGGGTACTAACCTATAACAACCCACCCAAGGATGCTAATTAATGCAGTTATAGCCTATATACGCAGAGTCTAGGTAGGGAAAGCCATAACCTACTTGTCATCCTACGAATAGCTGCGGGGACGGTGTCGTCCAGGCTCAAACTGCTCCGGGAAGCTCCAATTCACGAAACCACTATCAACACAATAATCTATACATCAATACAAGACTAACGATACCCATAATGCTATATTAATAGCCGAGTCGAAATCCAGATCAAAAGCAGGCTCGCGGGGTCTACAACCCGAAACCAAAAACGGAAAGAGGCACGATGACCACAATGATGCCAAGAAGACATGCTCCAAAATTGAGCAAAATTGGCCAAGAGAAGGGCGCCAAAACATTCCACTCAAGAGAAGGCTTAAAGTTGAAATTTTAAGAACAAAAATCGGAAATTAGGCAAGGATTACTTACCACAAAGAGAGAATTTAAGCCAAGATGGTGAATTCCTCGAACCCACGAATGTGCAAGAGCAAGGAGGGTAAAATCTACAAGGATTCTCAAAGCTTAGGAAGCTTACCAACAATGGTGATTTCTAGAACAACAAAAGAATAGCAAGGTGGGGAAGAAGACTTACCAAGTATCGAAGAAGCAAGGATTATCAATGAACAATTAATTCCCCAAGGCTAGGAACTGATATGGAGCAATTTGGTCGAGAGAAATTTGTGTTTAGAGTTGGAAAAGTTTGAGAGAAAAGGGTGGAAATACAAAAATCGAAATTAATAGTGCAGCTAAAATGGCCAGCGCCAATGGCGCCATTACAACGCTATCACGCTGGCCAACCGAAACACGCATGAGCGCAATCGCGCTAGGCCAGCGCCGATGGTGCTGAAGGCCTGGTCTGCAATATTTTTTTGCAACTTTTTGAAACTCCACGGGGTATTTCGGGCACAATCGAAACCCGATACTTAAAAATTGTTAGTGCTATTAGAGTGGAAACGACGTTTCGGACTCAATAGAATTGACAAAACTTCCACACGAGGTCGTCTCAAAGGAATGTTTGACCCAAGTCAACACTAACCAACACCAACCAAACACCCCAAATAAGCCCGGGTCACCCAGGACCCGAACCAACCAACTACCTAACCCAAACTCAGCATTTCAGAGCTAACGGCACTAACAGAATTTCCATCCAAGGCCGTCTTCTCCGAATGTTGACCAAAGTCAACCAAACAAGCCTAACTGGCTTGAAAACACAAAATGAGAGAGAATTCCAAGCTAAAAATCTCCTGAATCCCGACCAAAGGTCCCACTAGACCAAAGTCCACGCTCCGGAGCTAACGAAACTATCAAAATTTGATTACGAGCACGTTCACCAAGAATGTTGACTGAAGTGAATGATTTCAAAAGCTTAGGCTCTAAAATAAGGAACGGGCAAAAATATCAAGCAAACAGCCCGGGCACCAAACTACCGGTCCCAGCAGGCCATAAATGACTTAGGGCCGCTACAGACAAGCTCGAATGGTACAAGAAAGGCGAATACACGTAAATGACCGGAAGGGTCATTACATCATCCACTATTAAAAAGACTTTCGTCCCCGAAAGTCAGGAAAGAAGGAAAGACTAGAGGCTTAAGAACAGCGGATACAAAGCCCGCACTGCTCTTTTGGACAACCGGGGTATCCTCCTCGACTGGATGGCACCCAGCAGAAAAGAACCAAAGAAAGCAACCAAGCCTAAACTTCTTACGAGCCAAGCAAGATTTCAAACTCAAACTTCAAAACTCCAAAGACCTGCCAACCCAAATTGAACCTCGAGAATCTCAAACGGAAAGCACCAACAAAACACCAAAACCATAGAAGCAAGGTGACCAATACACAGAACTCGAATCTTTGAAACCACAACAAAATTTACCAGAAGAGCCATCAACCCAAAACTCCAACTCATGAACCTGCTGATCCGTAAATCTCTTTTATTCTGAATAGAATCCTTTCCCACCATAACAGGAAGTTGCATACAAGTTGAACACTCAACCACCCTCGAAGCATCAACTGACACACCGGAGATCCACAGTCTTTGCTTATACTCTACCACTAACAAAGTCACCTCTTTTTTCTCAATCTCCTTACAAGTCAAGCTATAGTCTACTAGCATTTTCCATCCAAGATAATAACCCATTGCATATTATCGAAGACTGGAGTTACCTGGCCCGACTGGCCATCAACTAATGAATGAACACTTTTGCTAACATCAAACTTGATAATAGAACCCAACAGAACAACCCATCTGAACCCGACTAAAGTTTGCACACCAAGGTAAGGAAAACCATGTATGAACACCCTGTGTTGACGGAGAAACTTCCAAACTGTAGAATGAACCCAACTTCGCTGCACCGCATCAAGTCTGAATCAACTGGAAGCGAATGAACCAGGGCAACTTGCCCAAACATACCCAAACCAGAACCAAAATCCTGTAAGGAGTGTGGTAAGCCTACCACGAAGTCCGTAACCATCACTAAGCTCTAAACCCCAAAAAGTACCTGCTACTACTCTGAATACTTGAACACCATTCGGACTTGAGATTGTCTTACTAATCTCACCTTAGGAAGAAGTCCACCATGCCATGAATATCAAGTCAAAACACCCCTAAGGCAAAAGAAAAGGGTGTTTGAGGTCTGAAGTCACCATCTAGTTGTAGAAATTTTGCATAAACCATCAACTCGCCTCTTTGGCTCGAATCAACTGCTCTACTGTATCAACACACAAAACCACCACCCCTAAAGAATATAACACACCGAACCTCTGGTCCACTATGGCCGAGTCTAACCAATACTGGAACTCCACATAAAAGAGAACCCTTGAAGAATCAACTAAGCAAGCTCTCAAACTCTCAGCAAATGAATGGTGACCACTAGTCTCTAAGTATCAAGAGAACTCAAATTAGCCTCGCTAGCCTTAACCCGCCCAAACTGATCACATAAAGCATACACTACTGCTGAATCTCGAACTTACACCGCTGAGTCTGTCCAACCATGGTAGAAGGAACTTCGTACCAGAAATCATGAATATCCAGCCTAAAACAGAGGTTATCCAAGGACTAGATGTCCAAGGCCAACAACCGCATCCAAAACTGAAGTAAAGAAGCTAGGTTTCCCGCACCCACTGCCTCCCGGCACTAGGATGCTACAACTAAATAGAAACTGCCATGAACCATCCAATGTAACCTTCCAAGCCGTGATTCTAAAACTAAATCCCAATTTACCAAGTAACGCTTCGGTCAAACCCATGAGTAGACACATATGCTAACAAACAAGACTTAGGAACTGGATCCCGCTAGGCCATGAAAGCACAAGTTTACCATATCCGCAGATACTTACCTTCAAGTCACCGCCTCAGTCAACTACTAGAACACATACCCACGGGCCACGGGCAAAGAGCCAGCTTCCTTCTTTTCTAAACACAATGAAAACCCTTTCTGAAGACACACCAAACCCAACAAGATCTTTCTCAGCTGAAACCGTAAGCTATCCCTGTAGCTCCCACACCTGAACAGGTTATACCCAACAGGGCATGAAAGGATAGACCAAATGCCTAACTCAATCAAAATACAATGATCATAGCTCAACCACGATCACTATAGCCAATACTTAGCCAATATGCTACCGTAAGAAATCAACCACTATGCCTCACTCAAAAGCTCAACTAGAGAACTATGATCGAGATCATCCTAACTGGAATCAAGGAAATAATAAGACAACCCAGCCGAACAAGAAACTGGAGGAGACTATGGGAACAACCCACATACCTGCCAACCTTCTAAACCAACTAAATAAAGAGGGTCGATTCTAGTCACCCAAAAACAAGACCAATCTATGCATGCTAGCATAACCAACATCTCCCAACTTAAGACAAAATCTCAACTCTGGCACAACTACCGGTATCACATCAAACCAACACCAGAACCTCTATCAAAATCTAGGTAAAAGCCTAGGCAATAACCATCTAGGACCACTCAAAAGGAAGACTTAACATAAGCTTAGAGCCACAATAAAACCGGAGGTAAAACATCCAAAAAAGAGACTAACAAGAACTACCCATGAGTTATAACTCTGAGTAAAATACCTAACAAGGATAACTCACCCCATCCACTACTAAGGAATAAACTACCACGAAAAAATGCATAAAAGTTACAATCCAGAAGTCAAACAACTAAACAAGTAGCAGGTAGGCATATAAGCAATTAAATAACAGAAAGGATAGAATCGCAATGCGAGCAGGACTATCATAAATTGAAGGTAATAGGAACATTACCTGGAGCAATGATATCAGGAACCTCTACCTCGGGCCAACCAAGAGGGTCATTAACCTGATGGTGTCTAACACTAGCCGGAGTAGTCAAAGCTGAAGGCTCTGTCATCCCTCGACGGGGATAGTCTCTAGCATAATGTCCCATCACCTCACAACTATAGCAACTCAAAGAAGCTCTACTCTGACGCACGGTGCATATTGACTCTGGATTGATACCTGAACCACCTGGCTGAAAGCCACCTCTAACCATCTGAGGACCACCCCCGCAACCCTTCACACTATATCTCGTTGCCTGGAGACCACCCCTACTACCTTGTACTCCACCTCTGGTCGATGGTACTGAAGTCCTGGGAGATAACACCTGCTGACTGGAAGGCGGAATCGCGGGAGAATCCCTAACCAAGTGCCCACGCTCCCTGCACTAATAACAAACCTTACCAAGTGGAGTCTGACAGGATGATCCTACTGGACCTGACCGGCCTGCACACTAGAGACAAACTAGTGGTCGGATAAAATTGGGATCGTCAATTCTCTTTGTCCAGGGTTCATTGCACTCACCCTACCCAAAGGGAGGGGAAGTTATTGACACCCAATTTTTACCCTCCACATTATGAATTAATGTTGAGCTTTTTCAATTTCAAAATAATTTTTTAAATAGTTGTTCTTGTAAAGGTAAAATATTTTCAAAATTATTCTGGTACTAACTTTGTCATTTTAAGTAAAAATATATATATTATGTATTTAATTATATGAAACTATATATTTTTACTTGAAAAAATTATTTTGAAAATTATTTTCAAGCAAAAACCGTGTTTAAATTGAGAACAATTTTTTTTCCTCGAATTTAATTTAAAATTAGAGATTAATTGAAAAACTAGTCTATAATTCTAAAACAAGATAATTTTGCTATAAACAAATGATTATCTTACTTTATTTTTAATTAAAGAAGCTCAAGTAATTAATTTTCATAATTTCGTCTATTTCAATTGTAGACGAATTTTATTAAACCTACTCAATTTGGCCATCTCTTAAGTTGAATCTAGCGACATTTTGCGAAATGTAGCCATTTTCTAAACACCCCTAATGCCCTTTGTTTCAGCCAACTTAATGCCCCAAAAATCAATCCACTCCAGCCCAATCTTCACCGAATTGACCCGCTCCGGCCCCAACCTTAACACACCTTATTACTCCTCTTTCCCCTTCATTCTCAACAGACCACCAAATGACCCCTTACTTCTCTTTCTTCTCTTCTAAACAAAGAACAACGAACCCAGTTTTTTCTCCATTACCAACATCTACCAGATGACAACCAAAACTCCACCAAACGATTTCAAAATCATCCAGAAATCGTTATCCCTCATCTGTTTCTCTCACCATCATTCGTTTTACAAAAATGATGAGGTGTCCAAGTTCTAGAAGAACCCAAAAGAGGACAGATGGCACCTCAACATTCCTTTCCTCGAAATCATCAGTTCTTGATCGAATTTGTACCTCAAAGGTACACACATGTCTCAATTTGAGAGGGGTTTTGATTTTGATTTTTGAAATCCCCAATTCTTAGCCAGAAAATCCTAATTGTTCCCCCCCCCCCCAATTTCCACTCATTGAAAACCTCAAATTCCCCTATATAAACTCCCCTTTCCTCATTGATTAGGTGAGTTTTTGGGTTGAAAAAATCTTGGAGAGTCCTTTTCTCCAATTTTTGGAGAAACCTAAGAATTTAAGCTGAAACGGAGCAAAAAACATACTGGTTTTTATTAAATTTCTTAGAGATTTCTTGGTTCTCTTTGTTTCCGTTCAAGAGCTACCAATGTTAGTTTATCGGAAAGTCATTAGAAAATCTCAACTCATTGTTCCATCTTTGCTTCCCAGATACAGGTAACCCATCCACCCTACCCTTTTGTTTTTTTTTATTTTTAGTATCATGGTGATTTTAGGATGGTTTTGACTGGTCTTGTTTGTAATTTCTTGGTTGTTTTGGTGCGAATCCAATGTGTAAGGTTTAGAGTCTTTGTTGATATGCTTGTATGTTCATGTATAGTTGAGAAAATGTGTTGTCCTCATATGTGTCTGTTAAGAGTTCTTCTTCAAGATATCTTCTTAGTTCATGACTCCAAGAAATATTGATTGAAGAGAGGAAAGGACCAAGAGATGATGATGAGTTTCCTCAATAGCTCATCTTCACCTCTAAAGGTCCTTTGCTCAAAGAATGAACATAGTCTTATTGTTGCTCAAATTGGATTATTTTTTATCGTATAATAAATATTAGGATGCTCTCTCTATTTCTCTTCCAAAATCATGTGCTTAGTCCCTGTTATCTTAGATTAGTGTTGTTTCATTATGTTGATTCTTATCAGCTATTAGTTAGAGAGCTTAAACATGTGTCTTAAAGTTTTGTGTTTAAAAACTTGCCAAGTATTTATTTTTTCATCTCTACTGACTTGGACTGAAACAGATTTGAATTTAAACTTCTTTCTTTTCTTCTCTATTGTCCCTTGAATTGGTCTTCTAGGATTGAGTTAACTTGAATAAGATAATCCATAATAAGAAGGTTTAAGTTTGGCTTTGTTTTCGTTATATGGTAACTGTCACTTGCTTTAGCCATCATGGTGAACCGCTATAGGATTGTACAAAGTTGATTTTTCAATAGAATGTACCTAAAACTATCTTAATGATTCAACATGACCTCTTTCAGCTATCTACTATGTGTGTTTCAAAGCTTGAACTTTCTTCCATTTTGCTAAATAATCAATTCTGACTTTGCTGGAGTGATATAGTTGTTCAACTATGATCATGACCTGGAGGTGCTTTTGTTGCTAAGTCCATCCTATAGGTGTTTGAAATGTGTTTTTAGTCTATTCGTGCATAGGAAAAGGATATGACATGCTATGTATTTTCCTTTGATTAATCTATTTCGAACTTGCAAAACCCTTAGCATGTTTAAAATGTCTTAGTAATTATGTGCTTAAGTCCTCATTTTTATGGACATTGAGATAAGATTGTGAATTTGGCATTGTAATTCTTGTATGCTTTAGTATTTTCAAGCTTCTCTCTTTAATTCAAGAAATAAATGAATATGATTTCCCTCAACTGATTAGTCATGAGTAAATTTGTAAAACGCCTACTTCTCATTGGATTCTTGACATTCATATGACTAATTTTCATAATTTCGTCTATTTCAATTGTGGACGAATTTTATTAAACCTACTCAATTTGGCCATCTCTTAAGTTGAATCTAGCGACATTTTGCGAAATGTAGCCATTTTCTAAACACCCCTAATCCCCTTTGTTTCAGCCAACTTAATGTCCCAAAAATCAATCCACTCCAGCCCAATCTTCACCGAATTGACCCGCTCCGGCCCCAACCTTAACACACCTTATTACTCCTCTTTACCCTTAATTCTCAACAGACCACCAAATGACCCCTTACTTCTCTTTCTTCTCTTCTAAACAACGAACAACGAACCCAGTTTTTTCTCCATTACCAACATCTACCAGATGACAACCAAAACTCCACCAAACGATTTCAAAATCATCAAGAAATCGTTATCCCTCATCTGTTTCTCTCACCATCATTCGTTTTACAAAAATGATGAGGTGTCCAAGTTCTAGAAGAACCCAAAAGAGGACAGATGGCACCTCAACATTCCTTTCCTCGAAATCATCAGTTCTTGATCGAATTGGTACCTCAAAGGTACACACATGTCTCAATTTGAGAGGGGTTTTGATTTTGATTTTTGAAATCCCCAATTCTTAGCCAGAAAATCCTAATTGTTCCCCCCCCCCAATTTCCACTCATTGAAAACCTCAAATTCCCCTATATAAACTCCCCTTTCCTCATTGATTAGGTGAGTTTTTGGGTTGAAAAAATCTTGGAGAGTCCTTTTCTCCTATTTTTGGAGAAACCTAAGAATTTAAGCTGAAACGGAGCAAAAAACATACTGGTTTTTATTAAATTTCTTAGAGATTTCTTGGTTCTCTTTGTTTCCATTCAAGAGCTACCAATGTTAGTTTATCGGAAAGTCATTAGAAAATCTCAACTCATTGTTCCATCTTTGTTTCCCAGATACAGGTAACCCATCCACCCTACCCTTTTGTTTTCTTTTATTTTTAGTATCATGGTGATTTTAGGATGGTTTTGACTGGTCTTGTTTGTAATTTCTTGGTTGTTTTGGTGCGAATCCAATGTTTAAGGTTTAGAGTCTTTGTTGATATGCTTGTATGTTCATGTATAGTTGAGAAAATGTGTTGTCCTCATATGTGTCTGTTAAGAGTTCTTCTTCAAGATATCTTCTTAGTTCATGATTACAAGAAAGATTGATTGAAGAGAGGAAAGGACCAAGAGATGATGATGAGTTTCCTCAATAGCTCATCTTCACCTCTAAAGGTCCTTTGCTCAAAGAATAAACATAGTCTTATTGTTGCTCGAATTGGATTATTTTTTATCGTATATTAAATATTAGGATGCTCTCTCTCTTTCTCTTCCAAAATCATGTGCTTAGTCCCTGTTATCTTAGATTAGTGTTGTTTCATTATGTTGCTTCTTATCAGCTATTAGTTAGAGAGCTTAAACATGTGTCATAAAGTTTTGTGTTTAAAAACTTGCCAAGTATTAATTTTTTCATTTCTACTGACTTGGACTGAAACAGATTTGAATTTAAACTTCTTCCTTTTCTTCTCTATTGTCCCTTGAATTGGTCTTCTAGGATTGAGTTAACTTGAATAAGATAATCCATAATAAGAAGGTTTAAGTTTGGCTTTGTTTTCGTTATATGGTAACTGTCACTTGCTTTAGCCATCATGGTGAACCGCTATAGGATTGTACAAAGTTTATTTTTCAATAGAATGTACCTAAAACTATCTTAATGATTCAACATGACCTCTTTCAGCTATCTACTATATGTGTTTCAAAGCTTGAACTTTCTTCCATTTTGCTAAATAATCAATTCTGACTTTGCTGGAGTGATATAGTTGTTCAACTATGATCATGACCTGGAGGTGCTTTTGTTGCTAAGTCCATCCTATAGGTGTTTGAAATGTGTTTTTAGTCTATTCGTGCATAGGAAAAGGATATGACATGCTATGTATTTTCCTTTGATTAATCTATTTCGAACTTGCAAAACCCTTAGCGTTTAAAATGTCTTAGTAATTATGTGCTTAAGTCCTCATTTTTATGGACATTGAGATAAGATTGTGAATTTGGCATTGTAATTCTTGTATGCTTTAGTATTTTCAAGCTTCTCTCTTTGATTCAAGAAATAAATGAATATGATTTCCCTCAACTGATTAGTCATGAGTAAATTTGTAAAACGCCTACTTCTCATTGGATTCTTGACATTCATATGACTAATTTTCATAATTTCGTCTATTTCAATTGTGGACAAATTTTATTAAACCTACTCAATTTGGCCATCTCTTAAGTTGAATCTAGCGAAATTTTGCGAAATGTAGCCATTTTCTAAACACCCCTAATCCCCTTTGTTTCAGCCAACTTAATGTCCCAAAAATCAATACACTCCAGCCCAATCTTCACCGAATTGACCCGCTCCGGCCCCAACCTTAACACACCTTATTACTCCTCTTTCCCCTTCATTCTCAACAGACCACCAAATGACCCCTTACTTCTCTTTCTTCTCTTCTAAACAACGAACAACGAACCCAGTTTCTTCTCCATCACCAACATGTACCAGACGACAACAAAAAATCCACCAAATGACTTCAAAATCATCAAGAAATCGTTATTCCTCATCTGTTTCTCTCACCATCATTCATTTTACAAAAATGATCAGGTGTCCAAGTTCTAGAAGAACCCAAAAGAGGACAGATGGAACCTCAACATTCCTTTCCTCGAAATCATCAATTCTTGATCGAATTGGTACCTCAAAGGTACACACATGTCTCAATTTGAGAGGGGTTTTGATTTTGATTTTTGAAATCCCCAGAAAATCCTAATTGTTCCCCCCCCCCCAATTTCCACTCATTGAAAACCTCAAATTCTCCTATATAAACTCCCCTTTCCTCATTGATTAGGTGAGTTTTTGGGTTGAAAAAATCTTGGAGAGTCCTTTTCTCCTATTTTTGGAGAAACCTAAGAATTTAAGCTTAAACGGAGCAAAAAACATACTGGTTTTTATTAAATTTCTTAGAGATTTCTTGGTTCTCTTTGTTTCCATTCAAGAGCTACCAATGTTAGTTTATCGGAAAGTCATTAGAAAATCTCAACTCATTGTTCCATCTTTGTTTCCCAGATACAGGTAACCCATCCACCCTACCCTTTTGTTTTCTTTTATTTTTAGTATCATGGTGATTTTAGGATGGTTTTGACTGGTCTTGTTTGTAATTTCTTGGTTGTTTTGGTGCGAATCCAATGTTTAAGGTTTAGAGTCTTTGTTGATATGCTTGTATGTTCATGTATAGTTGAGAAAATGTGTTGTCCTCATATGTGTCTGTTAAGAGTTCTTCTTCAAGATATCTTCTTAGTTCATGATTGCAAGAAAGATTGATTGAAGAGAGGAAAGGACCAAGAGATGATGATGAGTTTCCTCAATAGCTCATCTTCACCTCTAAAGGTCCTTTGCTCAAAGAATAAACATAGTCTTATTGTTGCTCGAATTGGATTATTTTTTATCGTATATTAAATATTAGGATGCTCTCTCTCTTTCTCTTCCAAAATCATGTGCTTAGTCCCTGTTATCTTAGATTAGTGTTGTTTCATTATGTTGCTTCTTATCAGCTATTAGTTAGAGAGCTTAAACATGTGTCATAAAGTTTTGTGTTTAAAAACTTGCCAAGTATTAATTTTTTCATTTCTACTGACTTGGACTGAAACAGATTTGAATTTAAACTTCTTCCTTTTCTTCTCTATTGTCCCCTGAATTGGTCTTCTAGGATTGAGTTAACTTGAATAAGATAATCCATAATAAGAAGGTTTAAGTTTGGCTTTGTTTTCGTTATATGGTAACTGTCACTTGCTTTAGCCATCATGGTGAACCGCTATAGGATTGTACAAAGTTTATTTTTCAATAGAATGTACCTAAAACTATCTTAATGATTCAACATGACCTCTTTCAGCTATCTACTATATGTGTTTCAAAGCTTGAACTTTCTTCCATTTTGCTAAATAATCAATTCTGACTTTGCTGGAGTGATATAGTTGTTCAACTATGATCATGACCTGGAGGTGCTTTTGTTGCTAAGTCCATCCTATAGGTGTTTGAAATGTGTTTTTAGTCTATTCGTGCATAGGAAAAGGATATGACATGCTATGTATTTTCCTTTGATTAATCTATTTCGAACTTGCAAAACCCTTAGCATGTTTAAAATGTCTTAGTAATTATGTGCTTAAGTCCTCATTTTTATGGACATTGAGATAAGATTGTGAATTTGGCATTGTAATTCTTGTATGCTTTAGTATTTTCAAGCTTCTCTCTTTGATTCAAGAAATAAATGAATATGATTTCCCTCAACTGATTAGTCATGAGTAAATTTGTAAAACGCCTACTTCTCATTGGATTCTTGACATTCATATGACTAATTTTCATAATTTCGTCTATTTCAATTGTGGACAAATTTTATTAAACCTACTCAATTTGGCCATCTCTTAAGTTGAATCTAGCGAAATTTTGTGAAATGTAGCCATTTTCTAAACACCCCTAATCCCCTTTGTTTCAGCCAACTTAATGTCCCAAAAATCAATACACTCCAGCCCAATCTTCACCGAATTGACCCGCTCCGGCCCCAACCTTAACACACCTTATTACTCCTCTTTCCCCTTCATTCTCAACAGACCACCAAATGACCCCTTACTTCTCTTTCTTCTCTTCTAAACAACGAACAACGAACCCAGTTTCTTCTCCATCACCAACATGTACCAGACGACAACAAAAAATCCACCAAATGACTTCAAAATCATCAAGAAATCGTTATCCCTCATCTGTTTCTCTCACCATCATTCATTTTACAAAAATGATCAGGTGTCCAAGTTCTAGAAGAACCCAAAAGAGGATAGATGGAACCTCAACATTCCTTTCCTCGAAATCATCAGTTCTTGATCGAATTTGTACCTCAAAGGTACACACATGTCTCAATTAGAGAGGGGTTTTGATTTTGATTTTTGAAATCCCCAATTCTTAGCCAGAAAATCCTAATTGTTCCCCCTCCCCCCAATTTCCACTCATTGAAAACCTCAAATTCCCCTATATAAACTCCCCTTTCCTCATTGATTAGGTGAAATTTTGGGTTGAAAAAATCTTGGAGAGTCCTTTTCTCCAATTTTTGGAGAAACCTATGAATTTAAGCTGAAACGGAGCAAAAAACATACTTGTTTTTATTAAATTTCTTAGAGATTTCTTGGTTCTCTTTGTTTCCATTCAAGAGCTACCAATGTTAGTTTATCGAAAAGTCATTAGAAAATCTCAACTCATTGTTCCATCTTTGCTTCCCAGATACAGGTAACCCATCCACCCTACCCTTTTGTTTTCTTTTATTTTTAGTATCATGGTGATTTTAGGATGGTTTTGACTGGTCTTGTTTGTAATTTATTGGTTGTTTTGGTGCGAATCCAATGTGTAAGGTTTAGAGTCTTTGTTGATATGCTTGTATGTTCATGTATAGTTGAGAAAATGTGTTGTCCTCATATGTGTCTGTTAAGAGTTCTTCTTCAAGATATCTTCTTAGTTACTGATTCCAAGAAAGATTGATTGAAGAGAGGAAAGGACCAAGAGATGATGATGAGTTTCCTCAATAGCTCATCTTCACCTCTAAAGGTCCTTTGCTCAAAGAATGAACATAGTCTTATTGTTGCTCAAATTGGATTATTTTTTATCGTATAATAAATATTAGGATGCTCTCTCTCTTTCTCTTCCAAAATCATGTGCTTAGTCCCTGTTATCTTAGATTAGTGTTGTTTCATTATGTTGCTTCTTATCAGCTATTAGTTAGAGAGCTTAAACATGTGTCTTAAAGTTTTGTGTTTAAAAACTTGCCAAGTATTTATTTTTTCATCTCTACTGACTTGGACTGAAACAGATTTGAATTTAAACTTCTTCCTTTTCTTCTCTATTGTCCCCTAAATTTGTCTTCTAGGATTGAGTTAACTTGAATAAGATAATCCATAATAAGAAGGTTTAAGTTTGGCTTTGTTTTTGTTATATGGTAACTGTCACTTGCTTTAGCCATCATGGTGAACCGCTATAGGATTGTACAAAGTTGATTTTTCAATAGAATGTACCTAAAACTATCTTAATGATTCAACATGACCTCTTTCAGCTATCTACTATGTGTGTTTCAAAGCTTGAACTTTCTTCCATTTTGCTAAATAATCAATTCTGACTTTGCTGGAGTGATATAGTTGTTCAACTATGATCATGACCTGGAGGTGCTTTTGTTGCTAAGTCCATCCTATAGGTGTTTGAAATGTGTTTTTAGTCTATTCGTGCATAGGAAAAGGATATGACATGCTATGTATTTTCCTTTGATTAATCTATTTCGAACTTGCAAAACCCTTAGCGTTTAAAATGTCTTAGTAATTATGTGCTTAAGTCCTCATTTTTATGGACATTGAGATAAGATTGTGAATTTGGCATTGTAATTCTTGTATGCTTTAGTATTTTCAAGCTTCTCTCTTTAATTCAAGAAATAAATGAATATGATTTCCCTCAACTGATTAGTCATGAATAAATTTGTAAAACGCCTACTTCTCATTGGATTCTTGACATTCATATGACTAATTTTCATAATTTCGTCTATTTCAATTGTGGACGAATTTTATTAAACCTACTCAATTTGGCCATCTCTTAAGTTGAATCTAGCGACATTTTGCGAAATGTAGCCATTTTCTAAACACCCCTAATCCCCTTTGTTTCAGCCAACTTAATGTCCCAAAAATCAATCCACTCCAGCCCAATCTTCACCGAATTGACCCGCTCCGGCCCCAACCTTAACACACCTTATTACTCCTCTTTCCCCTTCATTCTCAACAGACCACCAAATGACCCCTTACTTCTCTTTCTTCTCTTCTAAACAACGAACAACGAACCCAGTTTCTTCTCCATTACCAACATCTACCAGACGACAACCAAAACTCCACCAAACGACTTCAAAATCATCAAGAAATCGTTATCCCTCATCTGTTTCTCTCACCATCATTCGTTTTACAAAAATGATGAGGTGTCCAAGTTCTAGAAGAACCCAAAAGAGGACAGATGGCACCTCAACATTCCATTCCTTGAAATCATCAGTTCTTGATCGAATTGGTACCTCAAAGGTACACACATGTCTCAATTTGAGAGGGGTTTTGATTTTGATTTTTGAAATCCACAATTCTTAGCCAGAAAATCCTAATTGTTCCCCCCCCCCCCAATCTCCACTCATTGAAAACCTCAAATTCCCCTATATAAACTCCCCTTTCCTCATTGATTAGGTGAGTTTTTGGGTTGAAAAAATCTTGGAGAGTCCTTTTCTCCAATTTTTGGAGAAACCTAAGAATTTAAGCTGAAACGGAGCAAAAAACATACTGGTTTTTATTAAATTTCTTAGAGATTTCTTGGTTCTCTTTGTTTCCATTCAAGAGCTACCAATGTTAGTTTATCGGAAAGTCATTAGAAAATCTCAACTCATTGTTCCATCTTTGTTTCCCAGATACAGGTAACCCATCCACCCTACCCTTTTGTTTTCTTTTATTTTTAGTATCATGGTGATTTTAGGATGGTTTTGACTGGTCTTGTTTGTAATTTCTTGGTTGTTTTGGTGCGAATCCAATGTTTAAGGTTTAGAGTCTTTGTTGATATGCTTGTATGTTCATGTATAGTTGAGAAAATGTGTTGTCCTCATATGTGTCTGTTAAGAGTTCTTCTTCAAGATATCTTCTTAGTTCATGATTACAAGAAAGATTGATTGAAGAGAGGAAAGGACCAAGAGATGATGATGAGTTTCCTCAATAGCTCATCTTCACCTCTAAAGGTCCTTTGCTCAAAGAATGAACATAGTCTTATTGTTGCTCGAATTGGATTATTTTTTATCGTATAATAAATATTAGGATGCTCTCTCTCTTTCTCTTCCAAAATCATGTGCTTAGTCCCTGTTATCTTAGATTAGTGTTGTTTCATTATGTTGCTTCTTATCAGCTATTAGTTAGAGAGCTTAAACATGTGTCTTAAAGTTTTGTGTTTAAAAACTTGCCAAGTATTTATTTTTTCATCTCTACTGACTTGGACTGAAACAGATTTGAATTTAAACTTCTTCCTTTTCTTCTCTATTGTCCCCTGAATTGGTCTTCTACGATTGAGTTAACTTGAATAAGATAATCCATAATAAGAAGGTTTAAGTTTGGCTTTGTTTTCGTTATATGGTAATTGTCACTTGCTTTAGCCATCATGGTGAACCGCTATAGGATTGTACAAAGTTGATTTTTCAATAGAATGTACCTAAAACTATCTTAATGATTCAACATGACCTCTTTCAGCTATCTACTATGTGTGTTTCAAAGCTTGAACTTTCTTCCATTTTGCTAAATAATCAATTCTGACTTTGCTGGAGTGATAAAGTTGTTCAACTATGATCATGACCTGGAGGTGCTTTTGTTGCTAAGTCCATCCTATAGGTGTTTGAAATGTGTTTTTAGTCTATTCGTGCATAGGAAAAGGATATGACATGCTATGTATTTTCCTTTGATTAATCTATTTCGAACTTGCAAAACCCTTAGCATGATTAAAATGTCTTAGTAATTATGTGCTTAAGTCCTCATTTTTATGGACATTGAGATAAGATTGTGAATTTGGCATTGTAATTCTTGTATGCTTTAGTATTTTCAAGCTTCTCTCTTTAATTCAAGAAATAAATGAATATGATTTCCCTCAACTGATTAGTCATGAATAAATTTGTAAAACGCCTACTTCTCATTGGATTCTTGACATTCATATGACTAATTTTCATAATTTCGTCTATTTCAATTGTGGACGAATTTTATTAAACCTACTCAATTTGGCCATCTCTTAAGTTGAATCTAGCGACATTTTGCGAAATGTAGCCATTTTCTAAACACCCCTAATCCCCTTTGTTTCAGCCAACTTAATGTCCCAAAAATCAATCCACTCCAGGCCAATCTTCACCGAATTGACCCGCTCCGGCCCCAACCTTAACACACCTTATTACTCCTCTTTCCCCTTCATTCTCAACAGACCACCAAATGACCCCTTACTTCTCTTTCTTCTCTTCTAAACAACGAACAACGAACCCAGTTTCTTCTCCATTACCAACATCTACCAGACGACAACAAAAACTCCACCAAACGACTTCAAAATCATCAAGAAATCGTTGTCCCTCATCTGTTTTTCTCACCATCATTCGTTTTACAAAAATGATGAGGTGTCCAAGTTCTAGAAGAACCCAAAAGAGGATAGATGGCACCTCAACATTCCTTTCCTCGAAATCATCAGTTCTTGATCGAATTTGTACCTCAAAGGTACACACATGTCTCAATTAGAGAGGGGTTTTGATTTTGATTTTTTAAATCCCCAATTCTTAGCCAGAAAATCCTAATTGTTCCCCCCCCCCCCCAAATTTCAACTCATTGAAAACCTCAAATTCCCCTATATAAACTCCCATTTCCTCATTGATTAGGTGAGTTTTTGGGTTGAAAAAATCTTGGAGAGCCCTTTTCTCCAATTTTTGGAGAAACCTAAGAATTTAAGCTGAAACGGAGCAAAAAACATACTGGTTTTTATTAAATTTCTTAGAGATTTCTTGGTTCTCTTAGTTTTCGTTCAAGAGCTACCAATGTTAGTTTATCGGAAAGTCATTAGAAAATCTCAACTCATTGTTCCATCTTTGCTTCCCAGATACAGGTAACCCATCCACCCTACCCTTTTGTTTTCTTTTATTTTTAGTATCATGGTGATTTTAGGATGGTTTTGACTGGTCTTATTTGTAATTTCTTTGTTGTTTTGGTGCGAATCCAATGTGTAAGGTTTAGAGTCTTTGTTGATATACTTGTATGTTCATGTATAGTTGAGAAAATGTGTTGTCCTCATATGTGTCTGTTAAGAGTTCTTCTTCAAGATATCTTCTTAGTTCATGATTCCAAGAAAGATTGATTGAAGAGAGAAAAGGACCAAGAGATGATGATGAGTTTCCTCAGTAGCTCATCTTCACCTCTAAAGGTCCTTTGCTCAAAGAATGAACATAGTCTTATTGTTGCTCAAATTGGATTATTTTTTATCGTATAATAAATTTTAGGATGCTCTCTCTCTTTCTCTTCAGAAACCATGTGCTTAGTCCGTGTTATCTTAGATTAGTGTTGTTTCATTATGTTGCTTCTTATCAGCTATTAGTTAGAGAGCTTAAACATGTGTCTTAAAGTTTTGTGTTTAAAAACTTGCCAAGTATTTATTTTTTCATCTCTACTGACTTGGACTGAAACAGATTTGAATTTAAACTTCTTCCTTTTCTTCTCTATTGTCCCCTGAATTGGTCTTCTAGGACTGAGTTAACTTGAATAAGATAATCCATAATAAGAAGGTTTAAGTTTGGCTTTTTTTTCGTTATATGGTAACTGTCACTTGCTTTAGCCATCATGGTGAACCGCTATAGGATTGTACAAAGTTGATTTTTCAATAGAATGTACCTAAAACTATCTTAATGATTCAACATGACCTCTTTCAGCTATCTACTATGTGTGTTTCAAAGCTTGAACTTTCTTCCATTTTGCTAAATAATCAATTCTGACTTTGCTGGAGTGATATAGTTGTTCAACTATGATCATGACCTGGAGGTGCTTTTGTTGCTAAGTCCATCCTATAGGTGTTTGAAATGTGTTTTTAGTCTATTCGTGCATAGGAAAAGGATATGACATGCTATGTATTTTCCTTTGATTAATCTATTTCAAACTTGCAAAACCCTTAGCATGTTTAAAATGTCTTAGTAATTATGTGCTTAAGTCCTCATTTTTATGGACATTGAGATAAGATTGTGAATTTGGCATTGTAATTCTTGTATGCTTTAGTATTTTCAAGCTTCTCTCTTTAATTCAAGAAATAAATGAATATGATTTCCCTCAACTGATTAGTCATGAGTAAATTTGTAAAACGCCTACTTCTCATTGGATTCTTGACATTCATATGACTAATTCTATTTGCAGCCTATGTTCTAATTTAAATTCTATAATTTACTATTTGCTTGAGTTTGGTTTGTGATTCCAAATGTTAATCATTCTCCCCTTTTCTTTGCATAAACACGGCATGTCGAGTCCATTTGGTCTCCCCTATTTCCTCATCTGTTTCGTTGGGTAAAAACCCAACAAACCCCTCGAGTTTAGCCCCCGTCGGGCCTAGAACAGACTGATATATAGTGATATACAGCAGCCAAGGGAGCTGGTATACAAGTCCAAGAAGGAGAAGAGTGGAAAGGGAAGCTAATATACAGGTTTCAAGAGCAGATATACACCAAATATACAAATAAGGAGCTGATATACAGGAAAAATGAGCTGATATACCAGCTGGTATACATGGAAAGAAATGGACTAAAAGTCCATAAAAGTGCAAGTCCAAAGTTGGACAGCATCTGCAATGGGCCAAACGGGGCCCAATTTCTTTCTCATCTCTTTATTCACTTGTAGTATTTGTATTAACACTAACTCTTTTAATTAACCTAAATAGATCCCCTAAAGTGTTGTTATTTCGATTTTATCTTTGTTTAATCTTTGCAATTTATTTTTTTTCAAATCTCGTAATTCACTTGGGTTTAGGTTAAAATGAAGTAAATGGATTCTATGTTAACTTGCCTAAAATGGGTTCTTCAAATAAAATGCTTTCTTTTTCTCATTCATATGCTATTAAGTCTCACTTAGGCTCAATAGTTTCTTGAACATCATAAAAAAAAAATCCCATCGTTGATCAATTTTTTGAATAAGTTTAAAAGGTTCTTTGATTATCCGTTCTTTCAAAATTAGTTAAAGAATGAATCTTTCTTCTAAAAATAGGCTTCATTTTCCATAGTTGCATGAATAAATAAATGAGTATTTTAAAACCTTTTGTTTAAAAAGGGATCTTCCACTTGAATTATAACAACTCCTTTCTTTGAATAATAGTTGTTTTTAAATAATTTGGAACCCGTTATTTTTGCTCTTAAGTAAAGAGAGAACAAAAAGTCGTTCAAATCTTTTCTTTAAAAATGATTTTTCTTTTAGTCAAAATATATTATTTTTGCCTTGAATTAAGTGATAGCATTTTTCCTTAAATTTTCTTCATAAATATCAAATATTTTTATTATTTTAACTCTTTCAAAATTAGTCATTTTCAAGTTAGTCAAAATTATTTTGGTCAACCCTTTTTCAAATGGACGTTCTTAAGTGCCTTAAAAACCTTCTTAAGACGTTACTTGAACCCTTACCCATTTTCTCTAATTTTAAAGATTTATTTTTGTTTTTAAGTCTTTGAAATTCTTTTAAGTTTTATTAATTTCATTATAAAAATTAAGTGGCGATTCTATTTGTTTTAAAATTATTTTGAAATTTTCTTTTAAGTTTTGAAATGATTTTAAAGTGTCAAAAACTATTTTTTATTTTCCTTTTAAACAAATATATATATTCCGAAAAGGGATAAAACAATCCTTACCTTGTGGGATGTATTGTTAGCATATTTATGTTTAGTTGTCTTTCTATCTCTCCCTTTATTTGAGGTTACCGGTACAAAGCCTTGTTCGTTAAGCTTTCTTTATTTACTGTTATTGCAAGGACCAAGGTACGTTCTCTACTCGTACATCTGTGTTCTGTGATACATCTTCTGTGGCTAGCTTAGTACACTTATATTCTTTTATGTGTTCCATTTGTTGCTAGTTTCCTTGTGCTTCACTCTATTTGCTTCTGTGACTCTTTTCTTTCCTTATCTGCTATCTACTGCTTTTACATTTTATATGTGCCCAATCGGCCTATGATGTCTACTGGGTACCAGTTGCTTATGTAATTGGTGCTCATACTACACTTCTGCATCTTTCTGGTGTAGATCTTAATGTAGGCCATCGCCATTGACGTGGGTACCTTGTGCAACTTTTGGGACATCCGAGACATAGAGTGAGCTCCTGGCGACTGAGGCTTGGATGTATCTCTTCTTTTTGCACAATTGACTCTTTTGTATATTCAGAGACAATTGTATATTTTACTTTTGCTCTCTCTTGTACTCTGTATCACTTTAGAAGTGGCTCATGTACTTGTGATAACAGGTCTTGGGATGGTGTAGTTTCCTATCTATATTCAGGTTGATTCCCTTTTTGCTATGCCTTCTTTACCTTTTTCCGCTTATTTTCCTGATTGTGCATGCTTCCCTTAGGTAGTGGCCCATTACTAACTGTTCTGGGCTACGGGGACTGATTCACCTACAGGGGGGTTGTAAGTGCCATCATGACCTGAGAAAGTGGGTTCTGACAAAAAATAGCGCTATACAAGGTGCTACTGTCTACCAAAATACAAAATACAGATGATATGAAAATATGGAAAGCAGTAAAGTCTCTGGATGCCGGGAGCTCACCAAGATCCAAACAGCAGCTGGTCTTGAATGAGTGGATGGTCAAGGAGGGTGGCTCGTACTAGGTGTTGCATCAGAAAAAGTTGTAAAAATATAGTATGGGTACCAAAATGCAGGGTACTCAGTAGGCATCATAGGCCGATCGAGCTCAGAATATGATATATAATATCAGAAATAGGAAAGTAAACTAGCTAACATGATCCACCTAAGTCAAGTTATTGTAGGAAAACTGAAAGCAAGACTAGTCTGAGATAATGGTGAAGATAATAATAATAAAAGTGATAAACCACTCAAAAGTACATACTAGAGAATGCAATGCAGAATGGGATGATATGGTACAGAATGTGGCCAATATAGTAAAGTAAAAACTCCAAAACATGATTCATGTCCCGCCCTGTAGGCTCCCCAAATCATCTCGCAGGTCGCCCTAGAGCTCTCCTCAACATATGCAATAAAAAGTAAAACACAGATATGTGCTCCTCGGGCCACCCAGAATCGTACCTCAGACTCATCAACAAAAACTAAATGGAGAAAAGGTCTGGAAACGTCCCTCGGACCGAGTATAAAAAGTGCTACTTTCCTTTCCTTTCAAAAAATAGTGATAAAACATGAAGTATTTCTTTGAAATCCAAAAATATTAGTAAAAGTAGAAAATCCCTTGCGTAAACAAAAAATCTCATATTTCCTTCAAATACTGTACTACTAGCCATTTAGATGCATGTATGAGTATATGTGTGCCATCACAGAGAATACAGGTATACATATATATAAAACAGGGCAAAAGAACCCTCCAAACAAGACAACTGACCTGGAACTCCATCCAATCCAAGCTATACCTTCAGACCCACAGTCATATAATAATGGTAATAAATACGAAAAGCTGAACTATAAAGAAAAAATAGCCATAAAGTTCTACTCTACTACAAATATATCCTCAATCCTATACTAAGGATTTTAGTCTAACATAACGAGACTATAGCACCCTAAATTAAGGATAAACATAGTGATTCTATTCTATGGTCAAGAAAATGGCCAAGTATACAGAAAATAGGATTAAAGCCTAACTCTAACCTAAAACCTACCCTAAAGTTTAGGTAAGTTATAAGACATAAAATTTAACAAAGCCAATTCTAAAAGAGGTAAACAGTAACCTACCTCAATGCCAAACTGCAATCGTGAACCATCACTCGGGAGCCTTTCCCTATCAAAGTGCCTCATAATGTTGTCATTCTATTATAAACATAATCTAGGTGTAAATACGAGAATAATGGCACCCATATTAAGATACAAAAATTTGGGCCAAAAATCAGGTTGGAAATTGACCCTCAGGGCCTGCTTAACGATATAGAAAACAAATTTCAGAATTATGTCCCCTACGGGTTTCTAAACCCATTACCAAGATTTCGGTGCAAACGGGACTCGTTTTGGGGCCCAAAGCAACCCAAAAAAGTTACTTGATCAAAGGAGCTAAGTTCATGATTAATAAGGAATTTAAACGGAAACAGAGGGGGATATTCACGAAGGAAACAACAAAAAATGAGCGGGGGAACAAGGTGAACTTACCAGGAACAATTTGGATAAACAATGGCTTCAAAACTAGCCCGTAAGCTCAATAACAGTGAAGGATTTCAAAATAATAATGAAGAAACCGAGGTTAACAAATTGTATAACTTCCAGGGGTCCTTCATCGCAAAGGTGAAGTAGTGACGGGTTAACCATCGTGATTGTGATAGTCCTCTTCGCAAATGCAAAGAAAGAACTTGACCTGGGTCGACAGTCCCTTCATCGTCAATGTGATGGTCAGCTTGCTAACGCGATGGTCAAATTCCTTAACCTTCGGGATCGCGAGGCTTCATTGCCAATGCGAGGAAGGATCTGTAGCTTCACCAGCAACAACACACTAGCAATAACAATGAGACTAAAATGTCACCGAATGGACCCTCGAGATTTATTTGAAACACCATGAACATAAACTAAATATGCTACCCAACTGAAAATGGCATTACAGACTCAACAAAATTATCAAAATTACCAGCAGAGGTCATCTTGATGAAAAGTTGATCGAAGTCAATACTTTATTGGTTTTGCCTAAAAGTTACCCAAGTTCCCAAAATGAGTCTGGAAGCCTCGGAACCCAGACCAAAGATCTCACTAGCTCAAAGTCAATATTTCAAAGCTAACACTGCTGATGGAATTTTCATCCAAGCCTGTCTTTCCTGAATGTTAACCAAAGTCAAACTTATCAACTTAAAGAGTTTTAAAATAGGGAAACTCATCTAGAACTCAACCAAATGCCTTAGGAAGTTTGCCACCCATCCCTGCAAGTCAAACTAACTATGAATAGCTATGGGAAGGGTCAAAATGGTAAAAAGGCATGAATATAAGAAAATCACCATGAGGGTCATTACAACCTCCACTACTATAAGAATTTTCATCCTTGAAAGTTAAATAAATGATGGTACTTGAAGGCTCAAAACTGTGAGGATAACGAGTCTGCATATTGGTCTCGGTCTCCTAGGTAGCCTTCTCCACAGGATGATGTCACCACTGAACCTTAACTGACAAAATCTCCTTGGACCTCAACTGTCTAACCTGCCTATCAAAAATAGAAACAGGCTCCTCCTTAAAAGCTAAAGACTCATCCTGCTATACTGAATCCCATTGAAGCACATCTGACTCATCAGGAACATACCGTCTCAGCATAGAAACATGGAAAATAGGGAATACCTAAAAAAGTAGAAGGCAAGGCTAAATCATTTGCTACCTCCCTAATGTGATAAAGGATCTCAAATGGCCCAATGAACCTAGGTCTAAGTTTGCCCTTCCTCCCGAACCTCATCATGCCCTTTATGGGTGATACCCATAGGAACACTTAGTCACCAACCATAAACTCTAAGTCTCAAACCCTCCGGTCGGTATAGCTCTTCTTCGTACTCTGGGCATTATGAAGTCTCGCCTGAATAACCTAAACTTTATCCATAGAATCACGTAGAAAGTCAGTACCTTATGGTCAAACCTCAAAGGCATCAAACCAACACACCAGAGACTAGAACGGCCTATCATTCAATGCCCTAAATAGAGCTATTTGAATACTGCAGTGGTAGCTATTATTATACGCAAATGCTTCTAGGGCTAAGAATTATTCCTACTGACCTCCAAAATCGATAACACAGGCTCACAACATATCCCACAAAACTTGAATAGTATGCTCTAACTAACCGTTAGTCTGCAGTTGAAAATTAGTGGTAAGCTCAACTTAGGTACCCAACTCCCTCTGAATAGACCTCCAAAAACGCGAAGTAAACTGAGTACTATGGTCAAAAATGATAGAAACAGGCACCCAATGCAAACAAACAATCTCACAAGTATTAATCTGAGCTAACCTCTTTGAACTGTAGGAAGTCTGAATTGGTCGAAAGTAAGAAGACATTGTCAACCTATCTATGATAAACCAAATAACATCGAATCTCAACAAATTATGTGGCAAGCCTACCATGAATTACATAGATATCCGCTCCTATTTCCACTTAAGAATGGGTAGCCTCTGGATCAAACCACCTGGTCTCTAGTCCTCGTACTTCACCTACTGAAAGTTCAAGCACCTAGACACAAAATCTGAGATCTCCCACTTTATCCTACACCACAAATTTTTCCTCAAGTCATGATACATCTTAGCTGCCCTGGGATAAATGGAATACCTAGAAGGATGAGCCTCCTCCAAGATCAACCTGACCAAGTCACTAACTCTAGGAACACAAATATGACCCTCAATCCTCAGAACACCCTCTGAATCTAAGGTAATCTTTATAGCCTCGCCACTCAATACCATACCATGAATGATCCTCAACCTCGCATCATCAAACTATTATGCTTGAATATACTCTAACAATGAAGACCTAGTCTTAGCTCAAGCAAGAATGCGGCTCAACTCAAATTTGTAAAGTTTAACCAACTTTTTAGACAGGGACTGGATGTCTGAAGCTAAAGGTCACTCCTCCACTGCCAAGAATGCCAAGATACCCATACTTACTGCCTTCCAGCTCAAGGCATCCACTACCACATTTGCCTTGCCTGGGTGATAGATAATAGAGATATCATAGTCTTTCAGTAACTCCAACCACCAGTGCTGCCTCAAATTTAGATCCTTCTAGATGAAAATATACTGAAGACTATGATGGTTAGTAAATATCTCACAATGCATGCCATACAGATAGTGCCTCCATATATTCAATGCAAAGACTATCGCCACTAATGTGCAAGGATTTCACAGCACTTTCGACACTTAAAATGAAGGATTTTGAGAGTTTTTAAGTATGTTTTGTTAGATATGATGCTTGTTTGCTACTTGTGCAGGGAAAAGAGTTGGAAACATAAAAATGATGTTTTTGGTATGTAAGAAAGGCCCAACGGGCGTAAGATCTATCACGGCCTATAGGAAGAGGGCATGGAAATGCACCAGAGAGGTTTACTAGGCAAAACTCAATTCACGACCAAAGGGGACGGGCCATTGGAAGCACCATGGGCCATCACACTTGGCTGTGGGATCGTTCCAGCAAAGTAAAGCATAGATAAAGTACCCAACACCCAAGTACAATAGGCCATGGGACTTGACACGGGACGTTGAGATTGGCTGTCAAAATAAAGTAGAACCTTTTGGACTCAGAGGACCTTAGCCAATGATGGACTCTGGCGGGCTATGGGAACCATGATGGCCATCAGCTTTGACCATGGGAACTTTACAAAAAGCCTATCTCATGAAGAGAAACTCCAGACGGCCATCAACGATGGGTCGTGGGACCTACTTGTTGAAAATGTCATGATCAGTTGTCCCAATACTTATCAGATTTGGTATGTTTGTTTATAAATAGTTTCCCTAGGGTTTATTTTAGATGGTACTTGTTTTTTATGAGAACAAAACATATTGTTAGAATTGTCCTTACATAATTTTGAGAATTCGATCATTAATTCTTAGTTATTGAAGTGTTCTTGATAATTCAATATTTTGGCTTTATTTTATTCATCTTGTATTTTATAATTATGATTTCTTCATCTGAATATAGTTGTTTTCTTACGATCATGAGTAGCTAAATTTACCACTAGGATTGTAAGAATCATGACGGATTACCAAAGTAGGCAAAGAACTTAGCAATTCTAGAATGATTTTCATGCATGTATTGTTCTTCCCTTCGCTTTAATTGCTTTTTAATGGTTGCAAACATTAGAACTTGCCTTATTCTTACTTGCCAAACCAAGAGGGTAATTAGTGGGAAAAGGTTTATACAACAGATATTTGAGGCTAGCAACCCTCATCTAATAGCTTGGCCTTGTCTAGGAATAGCTAATTTGGGATCAAAGATAATAGCTTAGTAAAGTATACACCCGTAGACAGAAAAAATTATGTGGCGAAATTCATCTATCTAGGGGACCAACCATTTAGGTAAACTTAACTTATCGATCTTGCATGTTGAGCAGTAGACTAGATTGCTAGTACAATGCCTTACTGTGTTATGAACTCATGGGGAACACTACCCTAGCACTTCTTATATTGATTTACAATTATCAAAACTGATACTCTGTTACTTATAAATTGTTATTCACAATCATTAATTGTTACAAATACCCCTCTTTAGGGAAATAAGACAGCTAAGAGCGCAAATACATACAGTTGACCTAGATACTGCCATATTCCTTGTGGGATCAACTCTAACCTTGGTTAGATTCTATATTTCACCATAGAACGCTTTATACTTCATTTTGGAGGTGTAATTTAGGCATATCAGCCGCTAACTCCATCTCATGGATGGGGTAGCTCCTCTCGTGAACCTTCAGTTGTCTAGAGGCATAAGCAATCACTCGGCCCTGCTGCATTAATACACAATCCAAACCAACTGTGAAAGCATCACAATAAATAGTAAACTCATGGCCTTCAACCAGAAGAGTAAGAATCAGAGCTAAAGTCAATAAGGCATTGAGCTTTAGGAATCTCATCTCACACTCGTCAGACCACTGGAATAAGACATTCTTCTGAGTCAATCTAGTCAATGGAGCTTTTATAGAAGAGAATCCCTCTACAAACCATCTGTAGTAACCTGCCAACCTGATGAAACTACAAAACTTGGTAGGAGAAGTTGGTCTAGCCCAATCACGAACTATCGCAATCTTTGCCAGATCCACCATAATCCCATCCTTAGACACTATGTGCCCCAAGAATGCCACAAGCTCAAGCCAAAACACATCCTTACTGAATTTAGCATACAACTACTGATCTTGCAAGGTCTAAAGCATAACTCTCAAATGTTGTTCATATTTCTCCCTGCTCCCCGAGTAAACTAGAATGTCATCGATGAACATAATAATGAAGGAATCTAGGTAGGCTTTGAATAATGGTTCCTTAACTTTATAAATACTGTTGGGGCATTGGTCAACCCAAAATACATGACTAGGAACTCATAGTGGTTGTATCGATTCCTAAATGCAGTCTTTGGGATATCTGCAGCCCTGATACTCAACTGATGGTAACCTGACCTTAAATCAATCTTAGAGAACACCATTGTACCATGTAGATGGTCAAACAGATCATCAATACGTGACATTGGATACCTATTCTTAATGGTTACCTTATTCAGCTGTTTGTGGTCAATACATATATGCAAGCAATCATTCTTCTTCTTCTTCACAAACAGAACAAGAGCACCACATAGAGACACACTAGTCCTAATAAACTCCTTACTCAGAAGATCATAGAGTTATTCTTTAAGCTTACTCGATTTGGCTGGTAACATCTGATACGGTAGAATAGAAATGGGCTGAGTGCCTAACTCAACATCAATACAGAAGTCGATGTCATGCTCAGGAGAAAGACCCGATAGATTAGTAGGAAACACATCCAAATACTCACAAACCACTGGAAATGACTCAATAGAAGGTTTGGTGGCACTAGTATCACAGACGTAATAAGATAAGACAAACACCTTTTCCTAACTAATTGTTGGGAGCTCAGGAAAGATATAACTCCCCTCGACATATGGCTATCGTCACCCTTCAATACAATAAGAGGGATACTAGGCATTCATAAAGTAATAGTCTTGGTGAAGCAATCCAAGATATCATGATAAGGAGACAACTAATCCATGCCTAGAATTATGTCAAAATCAACCATATCTAAGACCACTAGGTCTACCCACATATCATACCCCAGAATAGTCACCACACAAGCCCAATGTACATGATCCACTACTAAGGAAACTCCAACTGGGGTAGCTACATGCATAGACATAGAAAACAACTCACAAGTAAACTCTAGATGAGTAGCAAATAAACAGACGCATAAGAGAATATAGATCCTGAATCAAATAATGCAGAAGCTGATTGATGACAATCGGAGATCATACCTATGATGACATCATTTTAAGACTCGGTCTCTGACCAACCCAGAAATACATACATATGCCTCTGACCTCTATGACCACCTCTAGTATCCTTGGGACCACCCCTACTACCCTGCACACCATCTCTGGTCGGTTGCTCGAGAGCTCTAGGGGGCTAAACTTGCTAACCTGGATGACTCTGCTGACCCTGTCACCCAAAACACTGAATTAAGGGATAATCCTTAGCATAGTAACCCAACACACCACACTCATAATAACCTCGACTAGTTGTACCCTGTTGTGATGACCTAGATAAACAAAAATGGCCACCACAACCTAAATACCCAGAGTGAGCACCCTGTAACATCTGAACCAAGCTCTGGCTACCCAAACTACACTGACCCTTTGTAATCTGTTGTGCCACCTGAACATACTAGCTAGGCTTGAAACACTGCTACTGCTGACCCCTATCAAAGAAGCCTTTACCTATAGATTAGAAACCATTGAATCCACTCTGATGGCGAGGCCTCTTGTCACTACCTCTGTAGGCCTGGTGATGAATATCCTTTATAGTACAAGTATGATCAATAATTGTAAGAAAACTTGCCCCTGAAGCCACCAAATGCTCTATAGCCAGCCAAAACTATAGACTCAACCCTCTAACAAAGCAATAAACCCTCTCGTGCTCGATAGGCAGAATCATAGTGGCATGCCTAGCCAACTTGTGGAAGTGGATCTCATACTCAAAAATAGTCATGGAGCCCTGCTCTAACCTAGTGAAATCTTCTCTCAGTCGCTCTGTAAGCTATGTAGCACAAACTTCTCCAAGAAGGCCTCGAAGAACTGAGCCCAAGTTATAGAAGGTGACCCAGCTAGCCTACATGCAATATACAACCTCCATCATTGCTTAGCTATACCATCCAACTAAAATATAGTGTCATATGCTCCATGTGACTCTACCAAGCTGAGGTTATGTAACCTCCCCTGGAAACTAACTAGAAACTCATATCGAGCTAGTGCCTATGGTGTCTGAGTTTTAGGAGGTGTTTTCGGCAGATTTTCCTAGCATGCCATGAGACCACATCATTTACTTTTGTATTAATCTAGATCCAGGGACTCATCCTATTTCAATTCCCCCTTATAGGATGGCGCCGATTGAGTTAAGGAAGTTAAAAGCTCAGTTACAAGAATTTCTTGGTAAAGGATTTATCCATCCAATTGTATCCCCATAGGGTGCTCTAGTCTTGTTTTTAAAGAAGAAAAAGGATGGTAGCCCATATGTGAATAGACTACTGGCAGTTGCATAAGGTTATGATCTATAACAAGTATTATCTTCCCTTATTGATGATTTGTTTGACCAGTTACAGGGTGCATTAGTCTTTTCTAAGATTGATTTGAGGTTCGAATATCATTAGCTAAAGATTTGGGCTGCTAATATTCTAAGACTGCATTCTGGATAAGGTATGGGCACTATAAATTTCTAGTGATGTCTTTCGGACTAACTAATGCCCTCTCTAATTTCATGGGATTGATGAATAGGATATTTAAGACTTATTTAGACTCATTCATGATTGTTTTCATTGATGAAATCTTAGTTTACTCTAAGAGTGAGGAGGAACATAAAAATCACAGATTATTTTGGGTTTGCTAAAAGGGAATGAGCTTTATGCAAAATTTCCTGAGTGTGAATTTTGGTTGGCTTTTGTGTCCTTTTTGGGGAATATGTTTTCAAAGAACGGGTGATGGTAGACCCATAAAAGATTGAGATGGTTAAGAATTGGGCTAGGCCTACCTCGGTGACCAGGGTTCATAGCTTCATTGGGTTGACCAGTTATTACTACAGGTCTATGAAGGGGTTTGCTTCTATTGCTACTCCTCTAACCCATTTAACTAAAAAGGAGGTACCATTTCATTGGTCAAATGAATATCAAGAGAGCTTCCAAAAGCTCAAGACCTTATTGACTACAACTCCCATTCTTGCTTTGCCAGGGGAGGGTAAGGATTTTATTGTTTATTGTAATGCCTCACATTTTGGGTTAGTGTTGTTTTGATGCAGGAAAAGAACATAATTGCCTATGCTTCGAGGAAATTGAAGGTGTATGAGAAGAATTACCCTACTCATGATTTAGAGTTGGTTATTATGGTTTTTTCTTATAAGATATGGAAGCACTACTTGTATGAGTTTGTTGTGAAGTGTTCACAGACCACCACAGTTTAAAACATGTATTAACATAGAGGGAATTTGAGGCTGTGAAGGTAGATAGAGTTGCTTAAACACTATGATATCACCATTCTATACCATCTGGGTAAGGACAATGTAGTAGCTGATATGTTGAGCAAACAATTTGAAAGTCTGGGTAGCTTGGCCTATTTGAAGGCTACCAGACATTCATTGGCTAATGAGATTCAGGCTCTAGCTAAAAGTTTCATGAGACTTGAGGTGTCTGAGAGGGATGGACTATTAGCATGTGTTGATGCAAGGTTCCATTTCTTTATTGAGTCAAGTCTAGATAGTTCAAAGATGTTAAGTTAAGTAGAATCTGTGACAAGGTTTTGCAGGGTGAGGCCAAGGAGTCCAGGATTGATGATGAGGGTGTTTTGAGGATTAAAGGGTAAGTTTGTGTACTCCCTATTGATGACTTGATTCCTACTATTCTAGTTGATGCTAATTGTTTGAAATACTTTATACATCCTTGTGCAACCAAGATGTACTATGATTTGAGACAACATTATTCGTGGGGTCATATGAAGCCAGACATAGTTGATTTTGTTGCTAAATGTTAGAATTGCTAGTAGGTGAAGTATGAAAATCAGAAGCCTGGTGGTACTCTTTAGAGAATGCCTATTTCTGAATGGAAGTGGGATAGGATAGCCATGGATTTTGTTGTTGGTCTTCCCCAGACTTTGGGGAAGTTCAATTCTATTTGGGTTATTATGGATAGGCTGACAAAGTCTACGTATTTCATTCTAGTCCAGGTGACTTACAATGCATCAAAGTTAGCCAAGGTTTATCTCAAGGAAATTGTTCGATTGCATGGGGTCCCGATTTCTATTATCTTAGATAGGGGCACTTATTTTATCTCTAACTTTTGGGAGAAGATGCATGAAGAGTTGGGTACTAGGTTGGACCTTAGTACAGGCTTTCACCCTCAAACCGATGGGCAGTTTGAGCGTATGATCCAAGTGTTACAACACATACTTTGTGCATGTGTGATGGATTTCAGATGTTATTGGGACTAGTATCTACCTTTGGCAGAGTTTGCCTATAATAATCGCTACAATTCGAGCATAGATATGGCTCCATTCAATGCATTATATGGGAGGAGGTGCATATCTCCTATTGGTTGGTTTGATACATTTAAGGTGAGACTATGAGGTACTGTTCTTCTAAGAGACTCAATGAAGTACGTAAAGTTTATCCAAGAAATCTTCTAGCGGCTCAAAGCAGGCGGAAGGAGTATACGAATAGAAAGGTAAGAGATGTGAATTTCATAAAAGGTGAGAAAATATTGCTCAAAGTCTCAGCTGTGAAGGGTGTTATGCAATTTGGTAAACATGGTAAGCTTAGTCTAAGATAGATTGGACCCTTTGAGATTCTTAAGGTTATGGGAACGGTGACCTATAGATTGTCCATGCCTCCAAGCTTGTCAGGAGTTCATCCTATGTTTCATGTGTTGATGCTTAAAAAGTATAATGGGATGGAGATTATATCATTCTCTAGGATTTGGTCCTATTAGATGAAAACCTCTCTTATAAATATGAACCTAATGCTATTCTTGATAGAGATGCCCGTAAATTAAGGACTAAGGAGATTGCATCCGTGAAGTTCTAGTGGAAGGATTTTCTTATTGAGGAGGCCACTTAGGATACCAAATCTGATAACTTTCCCATTTTCTTTCTTGTTGCCATTCAAGAATGAACGATTGTTTAATTGGTATCTGATGTAATGATCCATCCCATCATTATAGTGTGATTAGGGTGTAAGTACCCGATTAGAATTTTCCCTAGGATGAGAGTTGACAAAATTTTAAGCTAGGGTGTTTTCTAACAAAAATTCAGTGTTGTGTGCTTTATAGATGAATTGAGTTTCCTGGTGTGATATTTGATGGTATGGTGTTCTTTAATAAATATTCAAGTGGTCTAGGTGCCTTTAGGATGTTTTGGGACAATAAATGAATTCATAGAACTCTGGTTATAGAGGTTATCGTGTCAGGATATTTTTGTGATGTCAAACCTTAAGGTTTGTGTTGTGAAATAGAGTGACTTAGCTGAGTTCCCGAGGTTTTGTTTCAGGGGCTGCTGCAGCAGTGACCATCCTATTGTAGCGATACCGTCATAGCGGTCAGAGTCCCACCACAAGGAGCCTGGTAAATATTTCCAAAGCTTGCCATAGCAAGCCAAGTGTCTCCACAGCGACTCGCCGTAGCAAGAAAGCAAGCAATGAAAGATGGGGCGGCAGAATGTACGATTAATGCCAGTTTTCAGAGTTTATTTTCCATAAACTCAAAAGTTTGTTCTTAGACCAAGGAGAGGTGATTTTCTATTGAATTAGGGAAATTCCCTCCATTGAGGTAAGTTAATTCATTCATCTTATCACTTAGTAATCCATTTTGATTGTTGAATCATTAGAATAAGATTAATGATGAAATTCTTGAGTTAGAGCCCTAAATGCATGAAAAGTGAGGAAAATCCTATGGGTAGATTTGAATTAACCTAAGATTGATTCTAGGTTGTTAATTAATACTTCCTAGTGTAGAATAATTGCTCTTGAATGTTAATTATGGGAATTAAGGGAAAATTGATGGTCGAAAAACCCTTGACTAAAGTTTCGGGCTATGAATAAAGGTAAGAACTAGTGGGGTTGAATCACCAAGGTTTAGAATTGAATAGTAAGTGATTTTACTCTTGCATTTGTTTATTTTAGACCGTGAAAAAATCTGACACATTCAAAAAGGGCAAAGCTCTTGCGAACTAGCTCGGATTCGGGTTCTTTGGTTGAGATAGATTATGGTTTAATTGGAGTTGAGATTTGATTTAGTACTTGTATGCTTTTGAACTGAATAACTTGTTGATTGGTCTTCAAACATACTTGAAGTTGATGATTGTGATCTTGTTAATTCTTAAATAAATAAGCTATTGCATATTGAATTTGTGTTAAGGCATGTTCTGATAATGAAGTGTAATTATAATTCGGTGCACTGTAATATATCCTGAGAGATAGAGAATTTAGAACCATAGGTTAATATTGGTTGAGGGATCGGGTACCATGCCGGTATGGTATTAGTTATAAATCAGAAACCACGTCTGTATGATAATGTTATTACTGTTATGGATTGGGTACCATGCTGGTATGATATTGTTATTACTATTATGGATCAGGTATCATGCCAGTATGATATATGGATCCTGATGCGTTCCCTACAGGTCATGACTAGTTGGGCAAAAAAAAGTCATTTTAGCATGTGTGTACAATGTAGTGTTTGAGGCGTGAGTTTGTATGACATTTCACGATGATAATGAATATAAAGGGAAAGAAAAAGGTGAGAGTAAGGTGGACATAAATCCATGTTGTGATGTGTTTTTTGAGATTGTGAGTTTCTTGATTGTTATGATAATATTTGATGGCTTATATAATTTATTTTCAGACATTGTTTGGTTTGATTTGAAGTGATTGTTTTGTTGGGTAAACTACTTGCTATGTGTTGAAGTTCCTGTCAACCTGTTATTTGATTTATGTTTCATACTTGTTCTAAATGATGCAAACCTATGATGCCTACTAGTTCATAGTGGTTTGTACTGATAATATGTCACGACCCAATTTCTCAGGTTATGATGGTACTTACAACCCTTCGGTAGGCAAACCAATATCCATAGCCCAGAACATTTAGTAATTGGCTAATACCTAATCCAACACGCACAAGAAGCAAAAATAAGCGGAATCAGAGATAAAATAGAATAACGCAGAAGCAAACAATTTGAATATATACATAAGAAAACTACACTAACCCAAAGACCTGGTATCGATAGTACAGGAGCTTCTAATAGAATACAAAGTGCTAGAGATAACAAAATAGAATATATAACTTTCTCTGAATAACTAATAGTAACAGTGCCAAAAGATGAGATATAGTCAAGCCCCGATCGTCAGGAGCTTACCCTAGTCTCGAATATCCAAAGCTGCACGATTATCCACGCGATCAACGGCGAAAGCTCACACTAGAATCTGCACCAAAAAGATGAAAAGTGTAGTATGAGCACCAATTGAAAATCAACGGGTACCCAGTAGGAATCATAGGCCATTGAGCACACATAAGATATAAAAGCAGTAAAGTGTAGAAAGCAAAGAAGCAGTCAAAGAAACAACAGAGAAAGTACATGGAAACTAGCACAGATAGAAGTCAATGAGAATACAAGCATGCTATGCTATCCACAGAAGATATATATCACAGAAACAGGTGAGGGAAAGGACAACGCACCTGGATCCTTGTAACAACAATATATAAAGAGAGAGTTTAAGAAGGATGGCGGTATACCGGTAACCTCAATAAAAGAGAAGAAGGAAAGGAAAGAAAAACAACATAATCATGCTAGAAACAATACAATTAAAGAGATCATGCTAATAACACCACTCTAAAGACAAGTATAATCTGAAAGAAATCTCACAAGTACAACCCTAGGATACAATAAGCTACACCACTGATAACCAGAAGGCCACAAATCAGTGACACAAAGAGGTAGAACCCGCTAACCCATCAATGATCATAAGTCCATACAACCAGAACCTCAACATGATAGAATCCACTAATCCACCAATAATCTGAAGCCTCTAACAAGTCCTACAATGAGATAACAGTAATATAATCTACCTATGGTCCCAATGGGCGCCCATACACCCGAGGAATACATTTAAGTGAAAACAAACCCTCCGGCATCCCATACTACTGAAGCGTACACTAAGCAAACAACAAATAAGGGTGAAATCTGAATAGAATATGCATGATATGATATGATATGATAGAATCGGTGTGATAATAACCCTGCATGTACCTACCCTCGGTGCCTAAAGGCCCAGTAAGTAGGACCCATGGAGGGATACACCCACTATACCTCAACTATATCGTATACCCCTCCTCCAGCACACTCAGCACGAAGCCCCTGGTCTGTATCGACAGAGCCCATAAAGGTCCTCGACCACATATAGTAAAGAATGAAAAATCTCAAAGTATAACTGCCCAAAGTGTATCCGGGTCTAATTCTATGATCAGAATCTCGTAGTATGTTCTGGAGTCTATCCGGGTCTAAATCAGTAATAGTAATCTCAAAACCCCAATAATGGGTGCTCGGAGTCTATCCGGGTCTAAATAAATAATCAAAGTCTCAAAAACCCTCAAAAAAAGGTGCTCAAAGTATATCTGGGTCTAAAATCATAGTAAAAACATGTCTAGCGCTATGGCAAAATTGAGTCTAGTATCAGTATGAAAACCAGTGATAAAATTATCATAATATCCATTTAATTCCAAGAAGATTCATCAAGTCAGTTCGAAATCCTTTTTTATTATTGTTTATACCGAAAATGGGCCCTCGGGCCAAGCAAAGTTTAGAAAAACTATTTATAGTAGGCCTGTAGCCAAAAAAGTAGTAAAACATGCAGAAAAATCCTTTGCATGAATGATATGATCGCAAACAACAATAGCCCAATGGCTCACAATAACCTATCGGCCCTGCACATGCACAATCATCTCTACAATATAGATATCAAGCCTAAAATAATATCTCGATGTCTGAAACTCGCGGACATTTTTAAATATCCCACCATCTATGGTCCAAAGGCTTATACAAAGGCCACACGGGGCCACAAGGGTAATATTACAATCCTACATCAAGTACTATAAATAGCATAAGAAATAAATAAACAAAAGAGACGGACAAGGTCTGTGGTACCAACCTAGAATGACCAACCCAAGGATGCTAATTAATGTTGTTATAGCCTATATACACAAAGTCTAAGGTAGGGAAGACTGTAACCTACCTAACGTCCGACGACTAGCTACTGGAATAGCGTCGTCCAAGCTAGAACTGCTCCAAGAATCCCTGAATCATGAACAAACTATCAAAATAATATACTACTCATCAAGACGAAGCCAACGGTACGCATAATGCTAAAAGTATAGCTGGGTCAAAATTCATATCACAAGCAGGCTCATGGGCCCCACATCCCGAAGCCAGAAACAAAAAAAACCATGGTGTTCCTAATATTCTCGCGTGGGCATGCTCCAAAATTGAGCGGATTTGCACCATTACAAGGGCACAAAACAGCAAAAGAATCAAGAAATTTAAAGAGTGAATTTAAAGAAGAAAATCATAAATTAAAGAGGAACTTACCGGATTGGAAGCCAACAAATGATCAAGAATCGACAATATACAAGCATCCAAGCTTTAGGAATGATCAAGGTAGAAATATGGATGTTTTGGGGTTAATATCAATGGAGGAATGTTTTGGGATTTTCAGAAAATGAATAAAGAAAGAAGAAGAAAGAAGAAGAAAGGCCAGCCTTATAAGTTGCCATGCCCAAGCGCTACAACGGACATGCGGGCGCACGCAAACTGGCACAAAGGCGGCTGGCACGCGCAGGCGCGCTTGCACCAAGGCGGCTGGCACAGCGCAGAGGGGCAAGCATTACAAGGTGGATGGGCATTTAGGCGTGGCGCTCAGGCGCAGGCGCGGCTTAGGCGATGCCCTAGCGCCACACAAGCAACCAGCTTCTAGCAGCAGCCAAGCTTAGGCATCTTTCACACGATAGACCCCCAAGAATACATCTGAGGTCCCGCAAACACAAATGAGCTGAGCTATTCAACTAAAAAGGCATTCCAGATCCAACGGAAACGATGAAAATACCAACGGAGGTCAATTTAACAAAAAGTAGGCTCCTCGCCCAAAACCAACCTTTAGGCCAACTAAACCAAACCGAAAGCTAAGGGCAAAAAATCAAGTCCATAAGCCTAGGGACCTGAACCAATGGTCTCTCTAGCCCAGAAATGATATTCCAGAGCTAACTGCGCTGATGGAATTTCCATTCGAGGCTGTCTTCTTTGAATGTTGATAAAAGTCAACCTTCGAAGCCCAACTGGCCTGAAAACACATAACGAGAGAGAATTCCAAACTAAAAAGCTCCTGAATCTAGACCAAAGGTCCAACTAGACCAAAGTCCATGCTGCAGAGCTAACAGAACTGTCAGAATTTGATTCTGAGCAAGATTTCTATGAATGTTGACTGAAGTCAATGATTTCCTAAGTTAAATCTCTAAAATAGGGAAATAACTATAAAGACCAATCAAATGGCTCGGACACCGAACTACCGGTCCCAATAAGCCATAAATGACATGGGCCACTACAGGCAAGCTCTAACAATACAAGGAAGTCAAAATCACGTGAATGATTGAAAGGTTCATTATATCATCCACTACTAAAGAGAACTTTCATCCGCAAAAGTCAAGAAAAGGAAACACAAGGGACTCAACAATTGTGGATACTAAGCCCACACCACTCTCTCATAAACCTGGGTAGCCTCCTCGATCAGACGACACTCAATGGAGCTAAACCCAAGGAAAGTTACTACAAACCTCCACTCTTCACTAACCAAACTAGACTCCAACCTTTAACTCCAAAAACTCCAAAGGCCTATCAACTGAATTGAACCTTAAAAAAACTTAATCGAAATGAAATGATACAACACCAAAAACAAGAGAACCAAGGTGATCAACAAACAGAACTCGAACCCTCGATAACACAACCATGTTCACCCAAAAATCCACCAACCAAACACCTAACTCATTAACCCATTGATCCGCATAACCCTCTATTCTGACCTGAATCCTTTGCACTATAATTATGAAGCTTCACACAAGTTGAACACTCGAGCCATCCTTGAAGCATCAACTAACCCACCGGAGATCCGTAGTTTCTGCTATACTCAACCTCGAATGAGGTCACCTTCATACTCAAACTCTATCCAAGTCAAGCTCTAGTCGACTAGCCTCTGACATCCAAAATACCAACCCATAGCATAACCTCGAAAATGGAGTAATCTGCCCCGACTAACTATCAACCAATGGACGGATACCTTTGAGAAGTTCAACCTTGATATCAAAACCCAACTGAACCAACCATCAGAGCTAAACTGTAACCAGCATACTAGGGTCAGGAATGACATTTTTGAACACCCTAGGTCGAAGGGGAAATCTCCCAACTGTCGAACAGAACCAACCTCGCTAAACTGTGCTAAGTCTGAATTGTCTGAAAGTGAATAGACTAGGGAAACCAGCCCAAGAAGACCAAAACACAAAACCCAATTTCTACTAGGAGTGTGGTAAACCTACCACGAAGTACGTAGCCATCAACCTAGATCCAAACTCTAAGAATACCGCTGCTGCTCCACATACTCTAACACCATTCAGATTTAATACCACCTTACTAGTCTCACCTCAAAAAAAAGTCCACCATGACGTGAATATCAAGTCAAAATACCCTGTAGGCAAAGGAAGAGATGCCTGAAGTCCAAGGTCGCCACCTAGCTATTGACAATCTCAAAACCTCTCAACTCATCATCCGGTGGCTTAACCGCTCTACTATACCAGTATGCAAAACCATCAACTCTAAAAGCATTCAACATACCATAACTTCTAGCCCACACTAGCAGAGCCAAACCAACACTGGAATCCCATGCAACAGACAACCCTCAGAGAATCAACTAATCAGACCTCAAATCCCCAGAACACAAAGGTGACCATCACTCTCAAAGTACCATCAGAATCCAAAGTAGCCCTCCTGGCCTCAATCCATGCAACCTGATCACATGTAACCTACAACCGCTGATCCTTGTACTAACACTGCCAAATTTGTCCAACCAAGGTAGAATGGACATCGCACTGTCAAGAACACTTGTTGGAATCTGGCAAGTCAAACCTAGCCAAACATTTAGCCAAGGAATGCATGTCCAAGGCCAACGGCTACTCCGAACCTGGAATAGGGAAGCGAAGTTATTTGCACTTACTGTCTTCTGACTCAAAGAAGCTACAACTGAAGAGAACTCTCCACGAACCACCCGAAGTTACCTACTAGACCACGATTCTGAACCCAACTCCAATTTCCAAACAACACCTCTGTCAAACCCATGAGTAGACTCATACGCCACCAATGAACACTATAGAAGTTGGAGCCAACTAGGCTCTGAATATATAATTTGCCCAAAACCATGGATGTTACTGAGACTTGGGTCACCCAAAGAGCATAACAAGGATAGTCATAGCTAATGCAACAAGCCCTCAAAGGTAGTACTGGAAAATCCTACCATGTTGATCTCTACTAGAAGGAATCCTGACCTCAGATTTATCTGAAGAAGACATCACTGCACTCTATAGTCGGTCATATCAAGTCATCAAAACACAAACCCAAGAAAACCCTCAGTCGCCACCTCAGTCAGCTACTAGTAACCCATACATACGTACAAGAAGTCATCTCCATCATTTTTCAATTAAATGGAACCCTTTCCAAAGATATGTCAAACCTGACAGACTCTTTCTCAGAAAAATCCAGGAGTTGTTTCCTTAGCTCCCATATATCTACTAACGGCACTCGATAAGACAGAACAAGAATAGGCTGAATGCCTAACTCAACCACAATGCAGCAGTTAAAACTCAACCAATTGGAACTAGGGAAAACAATGAATATAACTTAACAAGACTTGAAACAGAAGAAAACAATGAAAGCAACCCATATACCTGCCAACTTCCAAAACCAACCAAAATAACGGGGATCGACTCTACCCCCCCTAGGAAAAGCAAAACCAATCGATACCCATTAGCATAACCAACACCATTCTCCTTAAGACAAAACAACTTCCCTCGGTACAAAACCATCGGTACCACACAAAACCAACAGGAGGATCTCTAATAAACACTAGATAACGGCCTAGGCAACAACAACCGAAGACCGCTATAAAAGTGATACCCAAACCAACTCTGTAACCACAAGGAATACAAAAAATAAAGCTAACAAGACCTACCCACGATTCACAACCCCAGGTAGTCACTTCCTAAAGATAACACACCTCATCCACTACTAAAAAGAAACAATCTACCAAGAAATCATACCCATAACACTGCAAACTCAAGTAGTAATACAACCAAAAAAGAAACAGGTAGGCATATATACATGTACACGAAAGAAAAGGGTAGATTCGCAAAGCAAACAATGCCAACACTAGTTGATGGTAACAAAGAGTCATACCTGTAGAAACGATATATGGAACCTCCACCTCTGTCCTACCATGAAGGGCATCAAATTGACGGTGTCTATCACTGGCCTGAGTAGTCAATGTTGAAGGCTCACTCATCCCACACTGGGGACAATCTTTAAAATAGTGACCAATCACTCCATAACTATAACAACCTAAGGAAGCCCTACTCTGCACACAGTTCCTATCAATTTTTGATGGATACCTGAATCACCTGGCTGAAAGCCACCTCTAACCATTTGGGTACGACCCCTACAAACCTATACAATACCTCTCGCTGCCTGGGGACCACCATTACTACTCTGCACACTGCCTTTAGCCAGTTGCACTGGAGTCATGGGAGATAAAACCTGCTGACTCTGCTAACTGGAAGGCGTGATCATGGGACAATCCCTAGTAAGGTGCCCACACTCACTGTACTAAAAACAACCTCTACTAGATGAAGTTCGTCGGGAAGATCTCGCTAAACCTGACTGGCCACCATGGCCTACACGCCTTGAATGCAAATCTTGGGAGACCTAACCCACACTATGCTACTCTGCTCAACATGCTTTGTACAACCACCTTCTAGAACCTGTGGAGCCACTGAAACTGTCCTGCTAGATAGGAACTAATGGAATCGATCTCTGCCAAAAATCCCCTACCTCGAGATTAAGAACCTCGAAAACTGCTCTGACAATGATGCCTCTTAGCACTACCTCCATAAGCCTCATGACATAACCCCTGTGTAGCCCAAGAATGGTCAACCACCAGAAGAAAGGTAGTCCCAACTGTAACCAAGTACTTAGTCACCAAATGGAGTGGTCAAATCAATCCTCCAACAAAACCCTGAACTCTCTCAAACTTTGTAGGCACACTACTAGCAGTGCACCTAATTATTGACACCTAATTTTTACTCGCCACATTACAAATTAATCTTGAGCCTTTATGAATTTTAAACAATTTTTTGAAATAATAATTTTTTTAAAAAGGGAATAAACATTTTTTCAAATCAACTTTATAATAGTTTGAGTGACAATTTATATCTTTCATATTTAATTATGTGAAATTTATATAAGTTTACATAAAGAACTATTTTAGAGTTTAATTTCATAAGAAATCTTTTTAAAAGATTAAATGTTTGATTTTCCTCTAAACTAATTCAAAACGAGAGATTAATTGAATAATTAATTTCATAATCATTAAAGAAGTAATTTTGTGTTAACTACATTAATCATTTTGAAATTGTTTAAATTTATTAAAGCTAGAGATCAATTTTAATCGATTCGTTCTTATTTTAATTCTAGCCTACCTCTTAAATTATTTAAATCCTAACCAGATTACCCTATTTATCCCTAAATGGCTATCCCATAAATCTAAAGTGGCCACATTTTAATCTAAAGTCGCCACATTTTGCAAATCTTCAATAGCACCTTATAATCCTTCACCTCTTTGTTTCAACCGATTTGGGCCAGCATCAACCCACCTGGTCCATTCCACTCTTCCTCTTAACCTGCCTAAACCCATCCCAAATCCCATGACCCAGCGCAGCCCACTATCTCACACCGCTTATACTATCATTTCTTTCACCCGAGCAAACCACAGATACAACCAAACAATCCCTAACTCTCTCACTCTTCATCGTCTCTCACAGATGACGATGAACAACAAACCCAGTAAACACTCTTCGTCAACGACAACTCAAATAACCCCAAATCTCTGAGAAAACGTTAACCCTCCATGAATTTCTCCTCACCTTCGTTTGTTCATACAAATCGATGAGCTGTCCAGGTTCTAAAAGAACCCAGAAACTCACAGGTGGCGTTCCAACGTCTCTCACCCCTATAAACGCGGTGGATGATCCTCAAGATCATTGGTGTATGATCAATTTTGTACCTCAAAGGTACAAACGTGGCTTCATCAGATATTTTTGATTTTTGAAATTCAATTTCTCTCAAACCTTATCAGAAAATTCTCTATTTCCCCCCTATTTTGAAACCCTATCTTCCTCTTATATAAACCCCTCACTATCTATTGTTGAAGGGTGAGTTTTCAGCTAGCAAAAATCTTGGAGAGTCTTTTCTCTGATTTTTGGGGAAATCTGGGAATTCAAGCTGAAAGAAAGCAAGAACCATTGTTATACTTGAGAGTTATTCTGGTGTTTACTGCATTTTCGGAAAGAAAATTCAAGTTTTTTCAAAAAGTTGAAAAGATATCAATCTCAACTCGTTGTCCCAGTTGCTGCTCGGAAAAAAGGTAACATACCCTTTCCTTTCACTTTATTTTCGTGTTCTATTGTGGCTGGTTGGCTGTGATGATCTGAGAATGTTGTTGTTGTTGTTGGTTACTGTGTTAAATACTATCTAATGGTTGATTGAGTGTTTTTTCGGGTTCGTCTGTTGGATCAAGAAAATAATGGGTCAAGTCTTTGGGGAATAGTTGAGCTAGGGAGAAGCTTCGAACTCGTTGGTTTGGCTTCTCCCAAAGCTCTTAAAGACCTTAAAACTCCTCATTGTTCTCCCTTTCTTAGTCATTTGAAAGAATGTGATTGATGCACGAGGAATATGAGAAGGATTTTGTTGATTGTATTTTCCCTATGGTGATTTAGGTGCTGTTTTGTTTAGTCTGTGGCCATCTTCTTGTTTTGGTGACAATACAAAAGTTAGCTGTGTGAAAATAAAGGATCAAATCTGGTCCTCGAGAGAATTTCGTAGGCACTGTTTCTTTTTTTAGCATCGTAAATTAGTCTCTTTAAGATATGGTTTAGCTGTGTTTCATCTATCTTTGTTGATGTCTAACGAGATCAACTGTAATTGAAATAGTATGTTTTCTTGTATGTTTTCATAGTAGTTACAGCCTCTATAAGCAGTGGATCTTAGATTGAATTCGTAGTATTTCGTAGTATCTAGCATGTTGAATCTGTTAAGAAGACGAGGGTGAATTCCCACATAATTTACCTTTTGTTCTCGTGATTGGGATCAGTAATCCTTAATAATTTTCAGTAGTTAAAGTAATAGGACAGTGTTTATTTGATCCTATTTGTGGGTGTTTCCTTTCTTTTATCGTGGCCTTGCCCTTCCCCGCCTGTTTTGAACACTTGTTGTGTATATCTTTGCTCTCAAAAGGATAAAGAATCTGCTCAAAGATACAATCAGATGTGTGTGTTTGTGATTGACGTAGTTGTATTGTTCTGATGAATAATTGGTTCTAGCTGATATATGAAGCATGAGCATTTATGGATAGGTTGTTGTGTTTCTCCCTTTTTCCTTTTCTCTTATGAACAAATCCATGCTAATCTGCCTACTAAAATGTTCTTTTCCCTCATGTTTTCCCAGACATATGGTTATTTAATGTAAGCTTAGTATAACATGTTTAGAATTTATGAAGTGTGCAGCCCTTAAATATATGAAAGTCTGATATTGTCGTCTTCTTTGAACTCACTGGCTTAATAAGATCAGGTTCAAAGGTTATGTTTGTGCTGATTTAATGCTAAGTGTGTGAATGCTAAAAACTAATCCTCTTCCTATAAACTCTTACTCTACATGACTGTTGGGCTTGTTCTTGGCTCATGTTTTCATTATTGTTAAGTATGAATGCCTCATAACTTTTGCAGTTTATATTAAGTTAGAAATGCATTATTTTGGTTATTCATCTTGCTGATCCTTTACCTTTTTGTTATGCATGAATACCTTCTTTGTCGAGTCCAATTGGACTCCAATTCCTCCACCTGCATTTTAGATGGGACAAGCCCAATTGCCCTAGAGTCAGGCTCCAAAGCAAGTCCAACTGGGGCTGATATACATCAGCATACATAAGATATACACATCAAACAACATTTATACAATGATACACCTCAAGGGAACCTGATATACGGGAGAAAATCAAAGTGGAAGATGATATAGAATTTTGGAAGCTGAAAACGTGAAAGTATACAGCGGATATACAAAATGTATATAGCTGATATACAATTTGAAAATGGACCAAGTCCATTAGGTGTTAAGTCCAAATTTGGACAGATCAGATAGTAGGCCTGAAAGCCCAATTTCTCTACCCTCTTCTTATTTATTTGCTTAGTTCGGATTATTTGTAATTGATTGTAACTAACTCTCTTAATTAACTTAAATAGATCCCTTAAAAACGTACCATTTTTAGTTTTATCTTGGTTTCATTTTTTTGTAAATTTGTTTCTTCCAAATCTCGTCATTTCATTTAAGTTCGATTAAAAAATGAGAAAGAGTTAGAATTCGTGTTCACTTGCCTAATAATAGATTTTTCAATAAAAATGACTATTTACTCATCCATGGCTTAATAAAGTTTTCTTCGGTTAAAAAATGGATTCTCCTTGATATGAAAGAACTTTCTTAAACTCGTCTTTTCTAAACATCGACTTTTCATAAAAATTAGTGAAAATAATTCCTTTACCTTTTTCTTGTTTATTCAAGTTAATGTTTTCTTAATAATTTTTATTTGTAGAGTAAAATTACCATCTCTCCAAAATATTTTCCTAAAAAAAATTGTTTTTCTCTAATTATTAATAAAATAAATTCTTATTGGTTCAAAAAGAGACTCTTGATTTGAATAACTTTTGCTTGAAACTATAGTTGCTTTAAAATAAACTTCCTCAAATTTGAATATTTTCATAAAGAATGAATTTTCTTTAATTAAAATAATTTATTTTGCCTTGGATGGATTAATAGCATTTTGTGTAAATCACTATTTTCATTATTTCAAACTCTTTCAAATTAATCATTTTTTTTAGTTAGTCAAAATTCGTTCTTCGCTCAACCGTTTTGAACGGACGTTCTTAAGCGCCTTAAAACCCTTCTTAAGACTTTACTTGGACCCTTACCCATTTTCTCTTATTTTAAAGATTTATTTTTATTTTAAAGTCTTTGAAATTCCTTTAAGTTTTCTTAATTTCTTTATAAAAATTAAGTGGCGACTCTTGCTTTAATTGAAAACGTTTTGGAAACTTAAACTAGATTTTCGAAATAATTTTCAAACAACATAGGTCATTTTTCCATAAAACAGAAATGGCGACTCTGCTGGAGATTTATTTAGGTTCTAACCAAAAATTTAAACTATTTTTTACTAACATTATGTGACTAACTATTCAAAATATTGTAATAGTTAGTAAATTTTAATTAATGTTTGCTTATGTGTTTATTTATCGCAAAATATACTGTCATTGCATCTCATAGCATATTCTGCCACATGGCATGTGATTTTATTTATATTTTAGGGAGGTTCATGATCTCATGGCCTCTCGCTATAAATAACACTTTCTCAAGAATACGATAGTTTACGGGTACGTCATGCGTCCAATGGCTATCGTATTTTCAACCCAAGTTGTCCGCTTGGAACCCAGTCTATTTCAAAACAAACCCACTCTAGACACCTAGTGTAGAGCTAAACCAAAACCCATTTAAGGAATTGGCCTAGGACAACCTAATACCTCAGGGGTATTGGGCCCATTAGAAAGACCACCTTGCGTCTATTGGCCACGAGTCAATTACAGACGATCATCCCTTATGTGTTTAATTGAAGGATGCGATGTTAGTTTGTACGAACCATTGTTCCTCAGGATTGGGATATATTTAGATAGTCTTTAATTTATGAAGATTGCCATCCAAAAGGCGTTCGAAATTTGCAAGAAGTCCAGGAAGTTTGAGAACGAAGGACCAACAACGACAGCCTAGTTTAGGATTGTACCCCTGCGTGGGACTGATTTTGATATACATTCCTTTTCCCGCAAATTTTGTTCCTCCATTTTATTTACTCAATATGTATAAATATATTTTGGGGCAATGGAACGTTTACAAATGACATACAGATCCTTCAATTCGTTAGGCCTACCTTTGGCATAAAAGGCCACTTATCCGTATAGGATGCGCTATGAACTGTTATGTGATATAACTGTCTTATGTGCTTATGTGCGTTGCTCAAATCAAAAGTAAATTGATCCACTCTTACTTGAATATTTTAGAACTCATAGGCAGGATAAAGGCCCACCGCAAAATCCGATCAAAATTACCCTTGGAAGTTCTTCAAATTTCCCTAGAAAAATTCAAAGACTTCTTAAAACCCTTTTAAGTCTTGTTCGATAAACGAACTTGCCTTATCCAAACTACAGAAATTTTTATTTCCCCACTTTGACAAAAATGCCGATGAATTCAGAAGATATATCAAGTGCTGAAGACTCGACAAGTCAAACTCCTGATAGAATCTATCTATCCCAAAATTGATCCTGTCCGTTGAACTCTCGAGCCAATAAATACCTGTGGATCAATTTGCCTTGATGAAAAGCAACTTTATGTATTTATTTCCAGTCAAATGTCTTGCATTGTTTACCACTTATGAAATCTAACATATTCTTCCTTTTGAGTTATTTTCCTGTAACAGGTAAAGAAACTGATTTGTGTTGAGAAAAGATGGTAGAATCCTCTTACCTCACAAAATCAAGAGAAAGCAAGGTTTCCTCCCCTGATCGTAACTTAGGGAAAACAATAATGACTGATGATACTGAGAACATTGCTTTAACTAGGATGACTACTCTCCTATCTAAGCAAAATGAGTCGATTGCGCTGCTGACGCAATAAGTTGATAAGATGAGAAATGAGATGAGAGAGACAAGAAGTCTGATTAATTTAATCATCCATGCAAAATTACCCCCCCAAGTGAAGGAAAGTCTCTACTTCATGTCCTTCCCTCGAATATGACGGCACCTGAACACTCTTCCAACAATACCCTTGCATTTTCTTATAACTGGAGCACGGAAAAGTCTCTCAAATAGAACTCGATAAAGCCTCCGCCACAAAGAGTCTACCCTTCAACCCCGCAAAGCCCCTATCCCATATTTTATGCCCGAGCTAAATATCAAACTCCACCCCCAAAGTACCAAGCTTCATCTCCAAATTATCAACCGCCTCCACAAACATACCAAAACTTTCAGCCAAATTTTCAAGCACCAATTCCTTTCTACTCAAATCCACAAATATACTGCGAAGTAGCTACCCCAACATACCAAAATAAAATATTTCATCCAAGTCATAAGAAGAAGCCTCCCTGGGTCTTTACTCCATTAGCTGAAAGCCGAACTCTACTCTTTGAGAGACTGAAAGCAGCTGGACTAATTCGGCCTATCGAATCAAAGCCTGCTAACCCAGCATCTAAATTCTTCAAACCCAATCGATATTGTGCATATCATTCAGGAAGTGTTGGACATACCACTGAAGATTGCAGCAATCTGAAACACGAAATTCAGAACCTAATTTATCAAAGAGTCATCATTCTCCAAACAACCTCTCCTGGTAGCAATCCTTCACCAAAACATGGAGGGGTGACCATCAGTACAGACGAAACTGATGACTAATGGTATGCAAGAACTATTCTTAATAAAGAGGATGATCGAGAATTGCTAAGACCTTTGACTCATCTATCCCAGTCTTTCCCTACAAGTGATGATCAACGGGATGGAATAGGAGACCTATTCAAAAAATGTGATACCATATTAAAAGAAGTCCCTGAAGCAGCCATGATTAGGGATGCCGAGCCTGGCAAAAGTTGCAAAATTGGGTCACAACTTCCCTCGTGACTCTCCACTCAGCTGGTAATAATAGCTTAAAACCTGCCAGCATCATGTCATGTCAAGAGCTTAAAGAACAAACCAAGCTAGACGATAATGATTTTGCAAGGCATGTTAAAGAGATCATGGTCCTGCAATGAACAATCAAGAAGTCTAAGAACTTTGAAGACCAGGAAAAGCCCCACCTAAAAGAGTTTGAGGTGGTCAATCTGAGAGGCAACGGTCAAGTTGAAGAAATCAACATCGGTGTTCATTTGTCAAAAGCACAAAAGAAAGAGCTTATTAGTCTGCTCAAGCCATACATCCATATCTTTGACTGGTCTGACAATAATAGGACGAGGATAAGCAAAAATATCATCTCCCGAAATTTATTGGGCAATCTAGGGAATGGACATTTAATCTTTTCCTCCCACAAGACAAAAGAAAGTTTGCACTTAATTGGCAAGGACCATATGTCGTCCACAAAGTGTTATCAGGAGGGGACGTGATTTTGTCCGAGATGGATGGCCAAGTGTGCCCCAAGCCTGTCAATTCTGATGCCGTGAAGAAATATTATATCTAATGATAGTCTTTCTTTCTTTCTTTCCTTGTAATCATATTTTCTGATTGTAATCGTTTTGCACTTAGTAAAAATATTAAATATCCCCTATCCTTCATGTACGAACTACATTTGACCTGAATTCTCAAGAATGAGATACGTAGGTGGCCTGTTTCGGCTTCGATCAACCCCTTAGAAAAATCTATCTTTCCCCTTCCTATCCTGAATTATGTTTGACCTGAATTATCAAGAATGAGATACGTAGGCAGCCTGTGTCGACTTCGGTCAACCCCTTAGAAAAATCTATTTTTCCCCTTCCTATCCTGAACTACGTTCGACCTGAATTCTCAAGAATGAGATACGTAGACGGCCTGTGTCGGCCTCGGTCAACCCCTTAGAAAAATCTATCTTTCCCCTTCCTATCTTGAACTACGTTCGACCTGAATTCTCAAGAATAAGATACGTAGGTGGCCTTTGTCATCTTCGGTCAGCCATTTATTTATTTCCAACATTCTCCCAATTCAACTATGGGAACTACGTTTGACCAGATTTCTGCCTCAACGGGATATGTAGGCGCCACAACGGCTCAGTCATATCACCCCAAGAAATGGAAACTGGGGCAGAATTTTTGAGAAAGGAGTCTAAAAATTCAGAAGATAAAGGTCTTTTCCAGCAAAACAAGAAAAGGCTTGTGGATACGTTAATGCCACGACAGCTCGGTCATATCACCCCAGGAAATGGAAACTGGGGCAGAATTTTTGGAAAAGGAGTCTCAAAAATTCAGAAGATGAAGGTCATTTCCAGCAAAACAAGAGAAGGCTTGTGGATACGTAAATGCCATGATAGCTCGATCATATCACCCAAAAATAGAACTAGAGAAGACTTTTTGAGAAAGGAATCTCAAAAATTCAGAAGGCAAAGATCGTCTCCAAGTAAGTCAAAATACAGAATATATATCGAGAAAGAATCTCGTAATCCCACAGAGTCTCAAGTCCCTTGCTAATGGAGTGAGATTCATCGCAAAACCTTTAACTAGGGCATAAATTTTGAGGAAGACCTCAAAATTTCCATCAGGCTTCATTCAAAAGTTCAGAATTAAACTCCCAAGAGTTCCCCAACACCGAGGGATCAGAATCTAGTTCAAAAAATCCCCAGTTATAACAAAGTCTGAGGGGGATCAATCCCTAGCTATGACAGATGTTTTTAAAAAATATTTTGAACTCCCCCAACTAGGACAACAAAGGATCTTTAGAGTCCTCCAGTGGTATGTCAAAAATGTCAAGGCCTTGAGTAAAGGACATTCGTTGAGCTAGCACATGAGATGACGGGCAGAGATCTTTCCAAACTATTATTTTTCAAAATCTTTATTTCCCAAAGAATTTGTTTGACAAGTCTTTACAAAAGATTAGATTACTTCTTTGTAATTTGATATTGTCTTATGTCTACCGTGACCGGGGAGTCAAGGATGACGAGCACCGAAGAGAGGAAAGAACCCAGAAAATACAAAGCAACAAAGAAAGGAGCAGAAGATCGAAAAAGATCAACACAGACCAGTTTCGACAAAAAACTAACAATTTTTATATGGATGTAGGATGTCCCCAAAAGTATGTTAGAAGGCAGTCCCTCGTTATCCAATGCGTTCAAAGAAATGCAACGAGACCAGAAGCCCCAAAATTTGGCGAGAAAAGCCAAAGCAGCAGAAATAAGCCAAAGATGGCAAAAGTCCCTAGAATAGGCGAATCTTCTTGTAGTTCACAGAAACTACCAGATAAAGAGAGACTGACAACGTCCTCAAGTCCCCAAACGGATCAGGACATTTCGGTCAGTTTTGAATTGGGACACCAAACAAGAGATCGACGTCATTCTCCATCAATCCCAGACAAGTCAGAAATTACCACGAACAGATGATGTTCAAAGACGGTATTTATGGTTGTCCCTAGAACTGGACACGACCATTTCATTCACATTTCAAATGAAATTCTGTTTTGATTAGCTTCATAAACGTTGTCTTTACAGTTTTTCAAATTTGACTATGGTCGCTAGTAAGGCGACACCGTGTCTACTAACCATTTGCCTTGAGCACAGGTATCCATAAAGGAGTCGACATGACAAAACAAAGACCAGAGGTGATGTTTTCTACGACTTTCCCATGTGCCATTGCATCATACGGCACTACATTGCATCACATTTTGCATTCGTATTGCACCATGTCACATTGCATCATACTGCATTGCATCACATTGCATCATACTGCATTACATGACATAAGCATTATGTCGCATCATATTATATTATGTTGCATTGTACTGTATGGCATCATATCGTAGGAACCATGTCAAGAGGAACATATCATATTTGCATGTTGTGAGGACCATGCCACGAGGGCTATCGTGTTTGCATATCGCGAGGACCATGCCATGAGGGCCATCATATTTGCATGTCGCGAGGACCATGCCATGAGGGCCATCATATTTGCATGTCGCAAGGACCATGCCACGAGGGCCATCATATTTGCATGCCGCGAGGACCATGCCACGAGGGCCATCATATTTGCATGTCACGAGGACCATGCCATGAGGGCCATTGCATTTGCATGTCGTGAGGACCATGTCACAAGGATCATTGCATGATCATCCATATTATCATTCAATACCGCAGATACACATCCCCTGCGAAGAATATTTCCCTCTACCGGCCGGTTTCAAAGAGGATGACATTCATAGGCGTCCCTAAGTCGCACTTGCTGTGCAGGATCGACCCTCAGCATGCTTATATCCGAGATCGTGTGAGACGGTGGAGTCTAACATTGAGGATATTATTATCATCATTATCATTATCATCGTTCATTATGCCAAGTCTAGCACTCAGCATGCTTATATCTGATATCGCGTAAGATGGTGGAGTCTAACATTGAGGATATTATTATTTATGATGCCAAGTCTGCCATCTGGCATATTTATATCCGAGATCGTGTAAGACGAAGGAGTCTGACATTGAGGATATATTTGCTCCCTTATTATGCCAAGCCTAGCATATTTATATCTAACATCGTATGAGACGGAGGAGTCTGACGTTGAGGATGTATTTGCTTCCTTATTATTATGTTAAGTCTTACATTCAGCATATTTATATCCTATATCGCATGAGACGGAGGAGTATGATGTTGAGGATGTATTTGCTTCCATATTATTATGCCAAGCCTGCATATCTTTATCCGATATCGCGTGAGATGGAGGAGTCTGACGTTGAGGATATTATTATTATTATGCCAAGTCTGGCATCCAGCATATTCATATCCGACATCGCATAAGATGGAGGAGTCTGACGTCGAGGATATTTATGCACCCTTATTAGAGACAACAAAGTCTCACTCTGAAGTACGCTTATATATACAAGAGCATCGATTGCTGGAAGAGGCAATTATATTTGATCGTGTGGCAAAGGCCTTGTCACCCCGATAATCAAATACCGCTTATTGTCGAGGTCAAAAGTATCTAGTCTGAGGGATGTCTGTAAGACTCCATCCTAATCGGACGATGAACTGGATTTTCCTAAAATTAGAAGGCCAAAGATCGTCTGTAAGTCACAGCAATATCTAAAACCGGATAGTGTACAAGATTGCCCAAAACTTGACAGAATAAGAGTTATCTGTAAGACGCAGCGATATCTAAAATTGGATAGTGTCAAGATCGCCTGAAGAATTGACAGTTTAAGGGTAATGCGCAAGTCGCAATAATATCCGCGATTGGATAAAGTGCAAGACTCCAAAATATTAACAGTCCAAGGGTTATCTATAAGCCACGACATATCCACGTTGATATTGTGCAGGACTACCTAAAGGATATCAATTCAAGGGAAATTTGTAAGTTGCGTTACATCCAAGATCGAATAAAAGTGCAGGATTACCCAAAAAATTAGCAATTCGAAGGACGTCTGTAAGCCGCCTCTATCCAAAGTCGGATGATGTGCAAGATTACTCGAAGTTGACAAGTTAAAGGCATCTGTAAGCCGCCTTTGTCCAAAGTCGAATGATATTCTAGAGTACCCAAAGCCCAACAATACAGGGAATATCTGTTAGTCATATCGATACGGATGATGCGCAAGATTCACCCTAAAGACGTTTGCAAAGACCGTTATCAATAGTCAAGAAGGCCATCACATTCAAAAGAATGCCGCAAATGGTCAAGAGGACCATCACCATCACAAAAACAACGAAAGTCATCATATTCAAAGATCACCGCATTCAACCACCTCGTTACAGTAAGATTATCAACACTTATAAGTCACAACAATGGGAATGCGCAAAGTGTTTAAGTCGCAGCAACGGGAATGCACAAATCTCTAGCACTTCTAAGCCGCAACAATGGAAATGTGCAAAGTGTTCAAGTCGCAACAATGGAAATGCACAAATATAGCATTTCTAAGCCGCAACAATAGGAATGCACAAAGTGTTCAAGTCACAACAATGGGAATGCGCAAATCTAGCACTTCTAAGCCGCAACAATGGGAATGCGCAAAGTGTTCAAGTCGCAACAACGGGAATGTGCAAATCTAGCACTTCTAAGCCGTAACAATAGGAATGCGCAAAGTGTTCAAGTCGCAGCAACGAGAATACACAAATATAGCACTTCTAAGCCGCAATAACGGAAATGCGCAAAGTGTTTAAGTCGCAACAACGAGAATGTGCAAATCTAACACTTCTAAGCAGCAGCAACGGGAATGCGCAAAGTGATTAAGTCGCAACAACGGAAATGCACCAGACAATCCTATCCGATAGCCAAGAAGGCTATCATGTTTAATCATCATGGAAATTATTATTTCTTAAGATAGAGACAAACAGGGACAATGTCCGATTCAGAAACAACAGACGCAGAACAAATAAGGTACAAGGCTATCTCTCCTTATTGAGCTATTTTACTACTAACAATCTTTTCAAAATATTGCCGATAACATCCAAGAGTATGAAAATCTTGGACCAGAACAACAGGTACAAACTACGTCAAAAGGACATCACCACATGGGATTCGAATGTAATTCAAGGATGGGGTATGGAAAAGAAACTATATCTCCAAATGAAATTACTTTACCACTAAACATTTTGTTTTGAGATGTTGTCGAGCGCATCCAAGAAGGATGAAATTCTCAAAACAAAACCACAGGTGCGGACTACACCAAAAAAGGATGCATCATAACGTGAAACTTTTTCTTAGCAGCAAACTGGGACATAGTTTGAAGAGGAATATCAAACTCTTTAGGAGCGAGTTGAGAATCGACTTCCGATTCAAACCACACCCCTATCACAAGGGTATTTTATATCATTAGGGTCTTAGTTTTGTATCCAGGGTATTTTCTAAATTCACGCTGAAAGCAATATTCCCTCTTTTCAATTCGAGTGACAATACACCTCGAGCTTTGGGAATTATGTCCATGTAGCTTTTATCTATGGATGTGAGGTCCCCATATATATAATTGAGATGACTACAAGCATCTTTTCCATAACTCAATTACTTGTCACTCATCCCGAGCCAAAGGTTGTCTTAATATAAAGATTACCTTTTTCACTGATTGAGTCAAACTACAAGCAGCCTGATTCCTAAGTCCTGGCATATGTAGGCGGGCTCTATGTTGAAAAATTAGCTGCACTCCAAACTCCCTCCAATATCCTTACTCTCCAGCTTTCCGATCTCTCCGTATGCTGAAATCAGGATAGTTTGGAATTTCGTAAAAATCGTGCGTAAAATCAAGCATTTTTGAACTACAAGTGGCCTGAATTCTCATGTAACCTGAGATATGTAGGAAACTCAATACAGGAGTTCAGCCATGATTCCTTAAAATTCGTGCTAGAATCAACCGCTTTCTGAAGATGAATCTGTGGTCGGATAAAATTGGGAACGTCAATTCCATTTGTCCAGGGTTCATTACACTCACCCTACCCAAAGGGAGGGGTAGTTGTTGACAACCAATTTTTACCCGCCACATTACAAATTAATCTTTAGCCTTTATGAATTTTAAATAATTTTTTGAAATAATTGTTTTGTAAAAAAAGGAATAAACATTTTTTCAAATAAGCTTTATAATAGTTTGAGTGACAATTTATATATTTCATATTTAATTATGTGGAATTTATATAAGTTTACTTAAAGAACTATTTTAGAGTTTAATTTCATAAGAAATCCTTTTAAAAGATTAAATATTTGATTTTCCTCTAAACTAATTCAAAACGAGAGATTAATTGAATAATTAATTTAATAATTATTAAAGAAGTAATTCTGTGTTAACTACAATAACCATTTCAAAATTGTTTAAATTTATTAAAGCTCGAGATCAATTTTAATCGATTCGTTCTTATTTTTATTCTAGCCTACCTCTTAAATTATTTAAATCCTAACCAGATTCCCCTATTTATTCCTAATTGGCTATCCCATAAATCTAAAGTGGCCACATTTTGCAAAATGCGGCCAAATCTTCAATAGCACCTTATAACCCTTCATCTCTTTGTTTCAACCGATTTGGGCTAGCATCAACCCGCCTGGCCCATTCCACTCTTCCCCTTAACCTGCCTAAACCCATCCCAAATTTCATGACCCGGCCCAACCCACCATCTCACACCGCTTATACTCTCATTTCTTTCACCCGAGCAAAACACAGATACAACCAAACGATCCCTAAGTCTCTCACTCTTTATCGTCTATCACATATGATGATGAACAACAAATCTAGTACAAACTCTCCAACAACAACAACTCAAACGACCCCAAATCTCTGAGAAAACGTTAACCCTCCATCAATTTCTCCTAACCTTTATTTGTTCGTACAAATCGATGAGTTGTCCAGGTTCTAGAAGAACCCAGAAACTCACAGGTGGTGTTCCAACATCTCTCACCCCTAGAAATGCGGCGGATGATCCTCAAACTCATTGGTGCATGATCAATTTCATACCTCAAAGGTTCAAACGTGGCTTCATCAGATGCTTTTGATTTTTGAAATTCAATTTCTCTCAAACCATATCAAAAAATTCTCTGCTTTTCCCCTCCATTTCGAAACCCTATCTTTCTCCTATATAAACCCCTCACTATCTATTGTTGAAGGGTGAGTTTTCAGATAGAAAAAATCTTGGAGAGTCTTTTCTCTGATTTTTGGGGAAATCTGGGAATTCAAGCTGAAAGAAAGCAAGAACCATTGTTATACTTAAGAGTTCTTCTGGTGTTTACTGCATTTTCGGAAAGAAAATTTGAGTTTTATCGAAAAGTCAAAAAGATCTCAACCTCAACTCGTTGTCCCAGTTGCTGCCCGGAAAATGGTAACATACCCTTTCCTTTCACTTTATTTTTCTTGTTCTATTGTGGTTGGTTGGCTGTGATGATCTGAGATTGTTGTTGTTGTTATTGGTTACCGTGTTAAATACTGTCTAATGGTTGATTGAGTGTTGTTTCGGGTTTGTCTGTTGGATCAAGAGAATAATGGGTCGAGTCTTTGGGGAATAGTTGAGCTAGGGAGAAGCTTCGAACTCTTTGGTTTGGCTTCTCCCAAAGCTCCTAAAGACCTAAAAACTCCTCGTTGTTCTCCCCTGCTTATTCATTTGAAAGAATATGATTGATGCACGAGGAATATGAGAAGGATTTTGTTGATTGTATTTTCCCTATGGTGATTTTGGTCCTGTTTTGTTTAGTTTGTTGTTTTGGTGACAATACAAAAGTTAGCTCTGTGAAAATAAAGGATCAAATCTGGTCCTTGAGAGCATTTCGTAGGCACTGTTTCTTTTTTTAGCATCCTAAATTAGTCTCTTTAAGATATGGTTTAGCTGTGTTTCATCTATCTTTGTTGATGTCTAACGAGATCAACTGTAATTGAAATAGTCTGTTTTCTTGGATATTTTCGTAGTAGTTACAGCCTCTATAAGCAGTGGATCTTAGATTGAATTCGTAGTATTTCGTAGTATCTAGCATGTTGAATCTGTTAAGAAGACGAGGGTGAATTCCCACATAATTTACCTTTTGTTCTCGTGATTGGGATCAGTAATCCTTAATAATTTTCAGTAGTTAAAGTAATAGGACAGTGTTTATTTGATCCTATTTGTGGGTGTTTCCTTTCTTTTATCGTGGCCTTGCCCTTCCCCGCCTGTTTTGAACACTTGTTATGTATATCTTTGCTCTCAAAAGGATAAAGAATATGCTCAAAGATACAATCAGATGTGTGTGTTTGTGATTGACGTAGTTGTATTGTTCTGATGAATAATTGGTTCTAGCTGATATATGAAGCATGAGCATTTATGAATAAGTTGTTGTATTTCTCCCTTTTTCCTTTTCTCTTATGAACAAATCCATGCTAATCTGCTTACTAAAATGTTCTTTTCCCTCATGTTTTCCCAGACATATGGTTATTGAATGTAAGCTTAGTATAGCATGTTTAGAATTTATGAAGTGTGCAGCCCTTAAATATATGAAAGTCTGATATTGTCTTCTTCTTTGAACTCACTAGCTTAATAAGATCAGGTTCAAAGGTTATGTTTGTGCTGATTTAATGCTAAGTGTGAATGCTAAAAACTAATCCTCTTACTATAAACTCTTACTCTACATGACTGTTGGGCTTGTTCTTGGCTCATGTTTTCATTATTGTTAAGTATGAATGCCTGATAACTTTTGCAGTTTATATTAAGTTAGAAATGCATTATTTTGGTTATTCATCTTGCTGATCCTTTACCTTTTTGTTATGCATGAATACCTTCCTTGTCGAGTCCTATTGGACTCCAATTCCTCCACCTGCATTTTGGATGGGCCAAGCCCAATTGCCCTAGAGTCAGGCTCCAAAGCAAGTCCAACTGGGGCTGATATACATCAGCATACATAAGATATACACATCAAATAGCATTTATACAGTGATACACCTCAAGGGAAGCTGATATACGGGAGAAATTCAAAGTGGAAGCTGATATGCAATTTTGGAAGCTGAAAACGTGAAAGTATGCAGCGGATATACAAAATATATACAACTGATATACAAGTTGAAAATGGACCAAGTCCATTAGGTGTTAAGTCCAAAATTGCACAGATCAGATAGTGGGCCTGAAAGCCCAATTTCTCTACCCTCTTCTTATTTATTTGCTTAGTTCGGATTATTTGTAATTGATTGTAACTAACTCTCTTAATTAACTTAAATAGATCCCTTAAAAACGTACCATTTTTAGTTTTATCTTGGTTCCATTATTTTTGTAAATTTGTTTCTTCCAAATCTCGTCATTTAATTTAAGTTCGGTTAAAAAATGAGAAAGTGTTAGAATTCGTGTTCACTTGCCTAAAATGGATTTTTCAAATAAAAATGACTATTTACTCATCCATGGCTTAATAAAGTTTTCTTCGGATAAAAAATAGATTCTCCTTGATATAAAAGAACTTTCTTAAACTCGTCTTTTCTAAACATCGACTTTTCATAAAAATTAGTGGAAATAATTCCTTAACCTTTTTCTTATTTATTCAAGTTTATATTTTCTTAAAAAAATTTATTTGTAGAGTAAAATTACCATCTCTCCAAAATCTTTCCTCGAAAAAAAATTGCTTTTCTAATTATTAATAAAATAAATTCTTCTTGGTTCATAAAAGAGACTCTTGATTTGAATAACTTTTGCTTGAAACTATAGTTGCTTTAAAATAAACTTTCTCAAATTTGAATATTTTCATAAAGAATGAATTTTCTTTAATTAAAATAATTTATTTTGCCTTGGATGGATTAATAGCATTTTGTCTAAATCACTATTTTCATTATTTCAAACTCTTTCAAATTAATCATTTTTTTTAGTTAGTCAAAATTCGTTCTTTGGTCAACCATTTTAAACAGACGTTCTTAAGTGCCTTAAAACCCTTCTTAAGACGTTACTTGAACCCTTACCCATTTTCTCTTATTTTAAGATTTATTTCTGTTTTTAAGTCTTTGAAATTCTTTAAGTTTTCTTAATTTCTTTATAAAAATTAAGTGGTGACTCTTGCTTTAATTGAAAACGTTTTGGAAACTTAAACTAGATTTTCGAAATGATTTTCAAACAACATAAGTCATTTTTCCATAAAACACTAATCACCTAGTGAAACTTTTACTCATACTCCAATACTGACATACAACCCTGCTGAAGACCTAGAACCTCAAATCTAGCTGAAGCACCGCTTGAAGAACTGGGTACGACCCTTACCTAGGGTATTGATACACCCTCTGGAAAACTCGGAGTCCTAGCCACGATATCCTGAATAACTGGTGTAGCAAGAAATCCTACCAGAGGCAGGGTTAGCCCCAAACCCCCTAACTGATGTGGTAAGCTCTCACTCTGAAATCCTGGTGCTAGAGGAAACACTGAAGCAATAGGTACAGAAGCCTCGTTGTCACCCGCTGTCGTACTTGTCCTAGGAATTTGAGAAGGAATGGAACAACAAAGTTTTAGAATTTAATAGAGCCAGGAACACACGATAAGGAGCCAAGAATAGGGAACTTTTCCTAATAATTCCCTGTAGCCTCTCCAAGATAAGATACAGACATCATCATACTGATCCGCGAGACTCTACTTAAACGCTTGCTCTTGTACCAATGACACCGGTGGACCTAAAGCTCTGATACCAAGCTGTCATGACCTGATTTCTTAGGTCATGATGGCACCTACAACCCCTCGATAGGCAAACCAATCCATGTAGCCCAAAACTATTAGTAATGGGCTACTACCTAAACCAACACACACAAGAAGTAGAAATAAGCGGAAGTAGAGATAAAAAAGAATAATGCAAAAGCAAATAACCCAAAATATATACATAAGGAAATTAAACCAACCCAAATACCTGGTATCGATAGTACAAGAGCTTCTAATAGAATACAAAGTACTAGAGATAACAAAACATAATATACAACTGTCTAAAAATAACTAAATAGTAACAATGCCAAAGGATGAGATATGGTCATGCCCCGATCGTCAAGAGCTCACCCTAGTCTCGAATATCCAAAGCTGCACGAGTATACACGCGATCAATGGTGAAAGCTCACACTAGAATCTATACCATAAAGATGCAGATGTGTAGTATGAGTACCAATTGTAAGGCAATGGGTACCCAGTAGGAATCATAGGCTGATTGAGTGCATATAAGATATAAAAGCATAAAATAGCAGAAAGCAAAGAAGCAATCACAACAACAACAGAGAAAGTACACAGAAACTAGCACGGATAGAAGTCAATAAGAATACAAGCATGCTATGCTAGCCACTGAAGATATATATCACAGAAACAGGTGAGGAAAAGGAGAATGCACCTGGATCCTTGCAACAACAATATATAAAGAGAGAGTTTAAGAAGGATGGTAGTAGGTAACCTCAATAAAAGAGAAAGAAGAAAGGAAAGCAAACAAGGGTGGAATCCGAAAATAATATGCACGATGTGATATGATATGATAGAACCAGTGTGATAGTAACCCTGTATGTACCTACCCCCAGTTCCTAAAGGCCCAGTAAGTAGGACCTATGGAGGGAGAACCCGCTATACCTCAACTACACCACATATCCCTCCTCCGACACAGTCAGCACGTAGCCCCTGGTCCGTATCGACAGGGCCCATGGAGGTCCTCGACCACATACAGTAAAGAACGTAAAATCGCAAAGTATAACCGCCCAGACTGTATCCGGGTCTAAATTAGTGATCAAAATCTTGTAGTATGTTCTCGTAGTCTATCCGGGTCTAAATCAGTAATAGTAATCTTAAAACCCCAATAAAGTGTGCCTAAAGTGTATCCGGGTCTAAATCAGTAATCAAGTCTCAAAATCCCTCATAAAATGGTGCCCAAAGTATATCTGAGTCTAAAACTATAGTAAAAATATGTCTAGCGCTATGGCACAATCGAGTCTAATATCAATATGAAAACCAGTGATAAAATCATCATAATATCCCTTTTATTCCAAGAAGATCCATCAAGTTAGTTCCAAATCCCTTTTTATTATCATTTATACCAAAAAAGGGGCCCTCGGGCCATGCAAAGTTTAGAAAAACCATTTATAGTAGGCCCGAAGCCAAAACAGTAGTAAAACATGCAGAAAAAACCTTTGCATGAATGATATGATCGCAAACAACAATAGCTCAATGGATCACAATAACCTATCAGCCCTGCACAAGCACAATCATCTCTACAACATAGATATCTAGCCTAAAATAATATCCCGATGTCCGGGACTCGCGAATATTCCTAAATATCCTACCATCTATAGTTCAAAGGCTTATACAAAGGCCACAAGGGTAATATTACAATACTACATCAAGTACTATAAACAGCATAAGAAATAAATGAAGAGAAGACACGGACAAGGTCTGGGGTACCAACCTAGAATAACCAACCCAAGGATGCTAATTAATGTAGTTATAGCCTATATACGTAAAGTCTAAGGTAGGGAAGACCGTAACCTACCTGTTGTCCAATGACTAGCTACTAGAACGGTGTCGTCCAAGCTTGAACTGCTCTAAGAATCCCCGAATCATGAACAAACTATCAAAATAATATACTACTCATCAAGATAAAGCCAACGGTACCCATAATGCTAAAAGAATAGTTGGGTCAAAATTTGGGTCACAAGCAAGCCCGTGGGCCCCACAACCCGAAGCCAAAAATGAAAACCACCACGGTGTTTCCAATATTCCTGGGAGGACATGCTCTAAAATTGAGCGGATTTACACTATTACAAGGGCTCAAAATAGTCCAAGAATCAAGAAATTTAAAGAGGGAATTTAAAGAAGAAAACCAGAAATTAAAGAGGAACTTTCTGCTTGAAAGCCAACAAACGATCATGAATCGACAATATACAAGCCTCCAAGCTTTGAGAATGATCAAGAGAGAAATAGTGAGGTTTTGGGGTTGATATAAATGGAGGAACGTTTTGGGAACTTTGGAAAATGAATGTCGAAAGAAGAAGAAAGGCCAGCCTTATAAGATGCCACGCCCAAGCGCTACAGCGTCCATGCGGGTGTAGGCGCGCTGGCGCCGATGTGGTTGGCACAGTGTAGGGGCGCTGGCATGCCAAGGCAGGTAGGCACACAGACACGGTGCCCAAGCGCAGGCGCGCTAGCACATACGCGGCCCAAGCGATGCCCTAGCACCACACCAGCAAGCACCTGCTGGCAGCAGCCAAGCTTAGGCATCTTTCACATGATGGACCTCCGGGAATGCATCCGGGGTTTCGTGAACACAAACGAGATGAGCTATTCAACTAAAAAGGCATTTCGGACTCAATGAAATTGACAAAAATTCTGACGGAGGTCGATTTAATGAAAAGTGGGCCCCATGCCCAAAACCAACCTTCAGGCCAACTAAACAAAATGGAACCTAAGGGCCAAAAATAGAGTCCAGAAACCTCGGGACCTGAACCAATGGTCTCTCTAACCCAAAAATGATATTCCAGAGCCAACAGCGCTGACAGAATTTCCATCCGAGGCTGTCTTCTCTCAATGTTGACCAAAGTCAATCTTCCAAGCCCAACTGACCTGAAAACACAAAATGAGAGAGAATTTCAAACCAAAAAAGCTCCCGTATCCCAATTAAAGGTCCAATTAGACCAAAGTCCACACTCCGGAGCTAACAAAACTATCAGAATTCGATTCCTAGAGCGATTGTAGAATGTTGACTGAAGTCAATGATTTCCTAAGTTAAAGCTCTAAAATAGGGAAATGACCATAAAGACCAAAAAAATGGCCTGGGCACGGAACTACTAGTCTCAGTAAGCCATAAATGACTTGGGGCCACTATAGGCAAGCTCTAATACAAGGAAGGCAAAAATGCATGAATGACCAGAAGGGTCATTACATAATACCTTGTACTCTTATTTTGTTGAGTGTCGACCGTGTTCCAGAGGCTTAGACGTTCCCTCATCTCTAGCGGTGGCAGCTTATTCGATCCAAGGGTGAGCACTAGATATTTACACTTCCATGGATCTCGTATTGATTCTTGTTCCTCTTTTGGAAAAGGAGACTTTTTCTTATTTTGTTAGTTTGGATATCTTAGATATGGTTTTTGGACTTAGAGCTCTTGTACAATGAATTTTGGGTCTTAGGCATTGTAATAGATAGTCGAAATATTTCTACACTTACATGTTGTTGGTTTTTAAGCTATTACTATTATTAAAGTTGGTTTTTTGTTATTATATCATCTAAAAATGGCTAATCGATGGGGTTAAGGTTTGGTTCGATGGTTCTCCCATTCGAGGGTTAGTGTGGGTGTCATTCACGACCGTTTGAGTTGTGACACACAGTTATTAGGGGAAAGATGGAAGTGTCTGGACGATAAAGCCTACACAAGTTTCTTAGATGATCCAAAAAATCATCAAAGAAGCTACATATCTAGATCAACTAGGAATGCATAAGGGGCAATTCACACAAATTCAACAATATTTGATCAAGTGGCTGTACAACCATCTCAGAGGTGAGTTTCCAAAAGCAACTTGGACGAAACTTGTATGCAACAACTATGGAGCACCTAGATGTATCTTTATCTTGTATCTTGCCCTCCATGGTAGGCTGCAAACTAAGGATAGAGTGGCCAAACGAACAAAAATAGAAGATCTTGCATGTCTTTTATGTACTACAAAAGATGAGACACGGGACCATTTGTTGTTTCTTTGCCGAGTATCAAATGCGATTTGGCGCAAGGTATTGCAATGGCAAGAGGTGAAGAGAAACCCAACGAATTGGTCATAAAAAGTAACATTGGCTATCACCAATGCTAGAGGGAACTCAGTATGTGCACACATATATAGGATGAGTCTAGAAGCAGGGGTATATATGATATGGAGGGAAAGAAACCTTAGACAATTCCAACAGAAGAACAGCAATATCAACAAATTGATAACTAGAATTGTCCAAGAGTTCTACTACAGAGGAGCTGTGCAATGAAAGCTAGCAAACAAGATTCAACATCTAGATAGATGCTATCACTAGATTGTTAGAGGAACCAACTAGTTGTATGTGCTAAAGCTTAGTATGAAATTGGTAGTTGAGAAGGAGGCAGTACCAGATGCATGGGATTAGTATCCATACTCTTGTTCTATATTGTACATAACATTTACTTGAATTGTGAATAAAATATTTATTTACCAAAAAAATAATGACTTGTTTAAATAATACGATTAGTAAAATGAAACATTAATAATGTGTTTTTTTCTACTTTGACACTCAATATTATTTTTAGAAAAATATTTATCAAACACTTTTATATAATATGAAAAAAGTACTTCTCAAATAAAATTTTCAAATACAAACTGCCACTTTTAAAAAATATTTCCCAAAAAGTTTATTTAATAAAATACCATGTTGTAGTTTTTAGAAATTTGATTGAACCGGAGTTATGCCAAACATACAAGCTTCGGTAAATGACTATCAAATATTATTTGTCTGTTTGACTAAAGCTTCTAAAATCATTTTAGTTTGAAAAATATATTTTTTTCAAAAGTGTTTTTCAACAAAAATACTTTTAGAGAAAAACTATTTTTTTTAGATTTTGAACAATAGCTTCTACTACTCTCTAATAGTTCCTCTCAGAACTTTACCAAATACCTCTGTTATATTTTGTAAAATATATTTTTTGAAGAAAAAAAAGTACCTTTGACGTCGCAAAAGTAATTAGTAGAAATCACAGCAGAGAAGAGGAGTCCTCTTCTAAACCTAATCCTCTGATCAAAATTTTGGAATCATCCAGTCGTATTTTAGGCTACTCTTAAATCTGATCCACAACCTTTTTTTGTCAAAATTCAAAACTTGTGGATTTGGATGATTGGCGATTTAAAAAAAATAAAAACTAGGAGAATTGAGGTGAGATAGATGATATCTCTCCACCTTTAACAAGAAATTTTAGATTTAAATCTAAGGATCAAAGAAACTCATGATAGGGAGCACTTTATGCAAAGCGAATCTGAATTAGTCGGGTTAATGAGTTTCGGATATCATATACAATAACGAACCCAATATAATCTCACAAGTGGGTTTGAAGAGGGTTATGTGTACACAAGATTCTTGCCCCTACCTTGTAAAGGTAGAAATGTTATTGTCGATAGACCCTCGACTTAAGTGAATCATAGAAAGTAATGGAGAAAAAAAAAATAGCAACCATAAATAGAATGATAAATGAAGTAACAAAAGTAATAGGTACCTCTATATCCTAACTAATAATACTACTCATAAGGAAAACTAAATAATGCTTGACTACTTATTAATTTTCTACCCTAATTTGTGACCTCTATATCCTCCTATATAGGGTCATGTCCTCAATAACTTATATGTGCTCCATGTCCTGAATAATCATCTCTCCCCAATATTTCTTCGACCTACCTCTACCTCTCCTAAAACTAATCATAGCCAATCTCTCGCACCTTCTGACTAGGGAATCTATGCAGCTCCTCTTCACATGCCCGAACTATATCAGTCTCGCCTTCTTCATCTTGTCCACCACTAGGGTCACTCCTACCTTGTCCCGTATTTCTTCATTCATGATCTTATCTCTCCTAGTACACTCATACATCAATCTCAATATCCTCATCTCCGCTACCTGCATCCTCTCGACATAAGAGTTCTTGACCAGTAATACTTTGCCCCATACAATATTATTGGTCTAACAACTACTTTATAAAACTTACCTTTAAGTCTAGGTGACACATTTTTAACATGTAAAACACCAGATGAAAGCATCTATTTCATCCACCCCGCTCCAACACGATGTGCATATCATCAATCTCTAATTTCCTTATAAAAATTGACTCAAGATACGTAAATTTTCCTCTCTTGGAGAAGACTTGTGTATCAATCTTCACTTCTGCATCTGCCTCATCAGTTACATCTTTGAACTTGCACTCCAAAAATTGTTTCTTAATTTTTCTCAATATGACCCTTTAGACTCCTGGATTTGTCTCCAAACCTCCATCCTAACATTAACTTTATCGTGTGTCTCTTTAATCAACATATTGTGATTAATAACTTACATACAATACGGTACATCCACTTGAATAAGAAGCCTCATCAAGAAATTAAATAGAACTGACTAATCCTAAGTCAAAGGGTCGAGAAACTCAATGTTACTATTCTTGAACAACTTTAAGCCGGACCTTCTTTTCGCCATATTATGAATATGAAAATAATAATCAAAATCGGATTCAATTGTTAACTACCCCTATCAGAAATAGGATTGACTACCTATTACAAAGGAACTAGACTTACATCCCTTTTCATTCAAGAGTTCTTATGTATTTCCATGCCCCTTTGAGACCCAAAAAAATGGACAAATTTCTTTTCTTAGGAACACATACAGGATTCGTCACTACAAAAAGGATAACGGTAGCCCTACCATTAACTACTTCATTTATGAATTTCATAGTAATAGAAATACATGACCTACCGAGACAAAATTTTGAACTCTCTATCCTCTTTCCTAGCAAGCAAAATATTTACCTCTGTGGAAAGGATGATTCATAGTTCATCTATTACCACGACAAATAAAAATGAGCTAACGGTTGAACCCCATCACGATGAAGAAGTGCTCTGAGTCTTCTTCCACTGTCCTCACTTGGGACTTGGCTTCATCATACATGTCCTTAATCACCCTAATGTATGCTACATGTACACCTTTTGTCTCCAAGCATCTCCATATATAGAACCCCGTAGAGACTCTGGTGTATGCTTTATCTAGGTGGATGAACACCATGTATAAGTCTATCTTCCTCTCAATGTATTTCTCTATCAATCTCCTTAAGAGATGAATGACTTATGTAATTGAACTCCGCGACATGAAATCAAATTTGTTTTTGGTAATAGATACACTACCCCCTCACCCGCATCTCCATCATGCTTTCCCAAATTTTCATAGTGTGACTTAGAAACTTGTTACTCTTGTAGTTGCTGTAATTTCAAATATCATCATTTTTCTTGTACAACGGATCATTGTACTCCACCTCAATTCTCCAGGCATCAGATAGTTAAACCAAAGAAGAAAAAAATGACTCTTTAACGATCCAACATTTTAACTTAAGAACCATGTGATTCTGAAATGATAATATAAAAAAGGAAAGAGTAAGTTAACCGTAGATAGGAAATTATTTGAAGAAACAAAACTCATTTTATTCCAAAATCTCTAAGAAGAGAAAGAAAGAAATCTAGAGAGTGGAAATTTTTTACAAGACATCAAATATACTGAATAGTCTTTTTAGCTTAGCCTACAGTAATGTATAAATGTATATGGTAAGTGGCTCAAGAGAAATACTAATAAACGTTTGAGAAAAAATTTCCTAGTACATGAATCCCCAAATATTTGAAGAAGAAATGGGAAAATCATTTATTACAAATACTACATTAATATTTCAGCTAGAAAAGTATAACTCATCAAAAAATTTGTCCTAAATGATCAAATATTTTATAAAAATGTATGTTACAGAATTGCATTTGGATGTGATAGGGAGAATAATCACTACGTCAATGTGTCACTTTAATATTTTAAAAATACGTATTAGCTCTGTATTAATATATGTTGACCTCGCATTTTTCTGAGCCTCTGCCAGATAGAATTGCAGCATCCTTGGTGGTTGGATAAAATTCTAACTTCACGTCCCAACATGAAACAGTCACTCTATACTTCTGTGACCATCCTTCTCCTGGAAAATATTTAACCCATCCAAGAATCTTCACATTAACAAACATTGGCAGTTTTGAATTCCAACTCCTTGAAATAGCTCCAGAAACATATTCATCTGTAGGTAATCCTATTGAGGCAAATGTAGCATCAACAAGTTTTGTGCTGTTTATTCCTTGATAGAACCCGGGTAAGGTTGTCGCTGAAATAATGTTACTTTCGTATAAGATTATGATGGCAGAATTCTCATAAAAGAAGTCCTTTGTGAGCTTTGCCTTATAGCTACGGTTGTTAACCCTCATGGTGGTGTTCCAATTCCCTTTCATTTGCATGGTTGATAGATTTAAGAAACAGGAAACTTGGTCGACCATGAATTCATGTTCCAAGATCTGGTCATTTCTGTGCATGATTGAATCAGCTATGGCATACACCATACATGAACCCAACATCAACACAAGGAGGGCCAACATAAATTGATCGAAACCTCTATTATTTCCGCCCTCATCGATGTTGACTGTCGTGTGTAGGCATGGTTTAACTTCGGTTTCAAGAGGATTAATTTCTGTTGGCTCTTGCGTTGCAACACTAGTATACCTTTCTTGTTTCGAACTACTTGGGTACATGGTTTAATTAATCGATTCAAACATGCATGCAAATGCAAATACAAAGGAAATTCTTAATTCATCTAACTTTCTCAATTATCTAAGTTGCAACTTTGGAGAAATATGTGGACTTCAATAGAAAACATAGGGATGTAAATGGGTGGCTAAAAATTAATTAGCACAAATAACTGTATAACAAACTTCCTGTAAATACACAATTCCATACTTGTTCAGAGAAAATGAGTTCGCAAAGTTATCTAGAGTTATTTAAAGTCGATTAAAAAGTTTCACACATTTTCATTTTTTTCGTTAATTCCACTTTATGGCGGAGATAACCTTGTACTATCATCTCAAAAAAAAGTACCCCTCTCATTTCAATTTGTTTGACCTACTTTTCTTTTTAATACGTTTAAAAAAGAATGTCTCTTTCCTTTTTTAGAAACTCTTTAATTTCAACTTTCCACATGGCATAATCAAGACTATAAGATTAAATGATATTTTAATACATTTGACATATCTTTAATTTAAGATTACAAGTTTCAAAAGTTTTCTTAAGTCAAAATAGGTCAAACAAATTTAAATGAAGGAAGTAATAAAGGGAGGAGGGGAGCTTATCGCCAACCCTCTTTAAATCCCTTCAATGTAACCTCTCGATGATAAGATCTCGGACGTAAACGTCTCAACGAAGTTTTTGGCCTAAATCCAAACAGTGACAAAAAACTTTAAATATTATTAAAAAAAATTATATATATTTTTATTTGAAGTCTTTTTTTTAACTTTTTGAGATGCAAAGTTATTAATAACTATTTTATAATAATTTTTCTAATAATTTTTTAATTGATAATATATAAACGAATATCGTTTACGCCCCATTTGGGCTCTCCATGAGTAAAATTAACTTTTGCAGGCTTCGTGATCATTAAAATATCACAAAATACATTTTCTACACATTTTTAAATTTTTTAATAATTTATTGACAGTTATCCTTATTTTAAATTTTTATTAATTTACTGTCATCTTTTCACATTTTATAATTTATTGATAACTATCCCTAATCTCATAAATAATAGGTTTTTTATCGATTTATTATCATCTTACAATTTCAATAATCATTACTTTTTTCGTAGTCATTCGCAAATACACAATACAATATTACAATTTTAATTCTTTACGGCACAATATATTTTTTCAAGTATCAATTACATTTTATTTATATTTCTTTTAATCACAAGCTAATACAAGTACTTATTTTTCTTTGTAATATGACAATAATTATTTTTTAACAGAGTTCGCCAGTACCGAAAAATTAAAGCAATTAAATTCACACGCAGAGCCAATTACCAATTGTCCAATCACATCATTTTGTTTTTACTTTCCAAAATTAGGAGACATATTTCCTATTTTTTATACTCTCCCCTCGTTCCAATTTGTTTGACCTACTTTTCTTTTTAGTCCGTTTAAAAAAGAATGTCTCTTTCATTTTTTAGAAGCTCTTTAATTTTAACTTTTCACATGACATATTCAAGACAACAAGATTAAAAAATATTTTAATACATTCACATATTTTTAATTTAAGACTACAAGTTTCAAAAATCTTCTTTATTTTCTAAAACTTTATGTCAAATCAAAATAGATCAAACAAATTGAAAAGGATGATTACTTTTCAAAAGTCACTTTTTCACTAACTTTTTCCTACTTTATTTACACCATGCACACACACTTCTTCGGGATAATTTTCAGATTTTTATTTCTTTCATTAAAGCCTTCATCTTCTACAAAGCTCACAAGAGGTATCCCTCGACTAACTGATGAACTCCCAACGTCAAAGCTCTGGCGAGCTCCATAACTCCACAAAGAACAACCCTACAACGCAACCAGCCACTCCCATACCCGCTTCAATTAACAACTTGAATCCAGCACAACCAACCCTTCATCTTCTTTGCTTCTCCGGTGAACCAGAGCAGCCAACAACATTGTCGATCTTTCCTTTCCCCTCTCCCTCATTGGCATCGTTTCTATACATATCAGTCCAGTAGTTGTTAATTTTCTGGCGAACTCCATGGATGCCGGACAACTTGCTATATTTTGGTTTTGATTTTTGATGCCCTTTTTTCTTTTTCTAGATAGTCTTATAGTTTCTCTATTTTTGCCTATTTTTTGCAACTGCTACTTCATTACATCAAACCATTACTATGTTCATAATCGTCTTTTACTAATTTTTTGTGGCATTAATTTATTCTGGTTAACCTTTGACGTTGTCTCTGCGTTTGTCAGTGATATTTCGTGAGATCGTTGTAGTTGTTGCTAATGTTATGATCCTGCGTGCTCGCCGAAAATAAGAGAAAATGCATAAAGACCCCCTTAAAGTTGGACGTGATTTGTAAGTACACTTAAACTTTACAAAGGTTCTATGACCCCCTCGAACTATTTCAAAGTAGTATATATACCTCATTTTTTGGCTAATCTCAGTTACAAAAGATAAGTATAAATCACGCAGCAATGCTAATTTACCACGTGTAGTTTTTATTTTTTTTTTATTTATTTTTTCATTTTTGACTTTTATTTTTATATTTCTGATTTGATTCCTCTACTTTTCTCTTCTCTTTTTCTTCTTTGTAGACTTCTGTAAAAAATTCTCAATGTATCCATCACCACCATTGCAACAACACTCCATCATAGCATTATTAAATCATTTCCAAATCATCACCAACTAATCAAAACATAAAAATAAAAATTGCTATCAAATCAAAATCTAAGACTTGAATCACCACCTTCTCTAACACCTTAACTCGAAATCCCCTTCTTCATCTGTCAGCCTTAATACTCTCGATCTGTAATTTTTAGGAGAGAGAAAATTATTAATCAAGCTGAAAAAAGAAGAAGAGAGAATGCAATAATATTGCATTTTCACACCAAAAATAGCAATAATTGACTCAACAAAGCCAAACGGTAAAATATCAAATTACTTTATAATTTTGGTCGAAAAATTGCAGCACCATGATTCCTGAGTATTTCTTTCTCAATAATACGAACTACACTACAATTAACCAAGAAGAGAAAGGAAGAAGAAAAATCAAATGACAGAAGACAAATAAGAAGGAGAAAGGGTAAGGACAATGAGTGGGGAAGATGGATAAAAAGTCTAGAAAAACTAAAAATAAAAATAGTAGTATTTCTGAAAAATGAAATGTAGAAAGAGAATAATAAAGATTATATTTTTGGCCCATTTCACTCTCTCTTAGAGAGTGAAGTACACTTTCTATGCCATGTGGGTCTATAAGGAGATAATAATTTCATCCTAAACAAAGACAAGGGGGTCATAGGACCTTTGTAAAGTTTAAGGTCTACTTACAAATCACGTCCAACTTTAGGGGGGTCTTTATGCATTTTCTCTAAAAATAATCAAAGCCTCACATACATACATGCATAACAAAAAAAACAAATTGGCCGATGAAGAAATTTTCATCGATTTTTTTTTAACTATTGAGGGAAGTCAATTTTCACATTACGCTCTCTTCATCACAAAGATGAACCCTATTTATTTCCACATCCATAACCTTCACTAATGGCCATTTCGGTCACTGGTCTGTCACTAATGGCAGTGGTTGGTGGCTGACCAAGCCCTACTAGCTGCACTAGCTATATTACCACCAGGGGCGGAGCTACATAGTAGCAAGGGTGTGCAGCCGAACACCCTTCGCCGAAAAATTATACTGCGTATATAAGTAAAAAGCTAATTTATATGGCTAAATATTACGTTTTAAACACCCTTGATACATTTGAGGGGTGTAGCCCAGTGGTCTTAGGCATCCAGAAGAAGACAAGGCGACACAGGAGCGCAGGTTCGAAACCTGATGGCCGTTGTCATTTATTCTTAACTATTCTTTTATACATTGAACACCCTTAATAAATTTCTGGCTCCACCACTGATTACCACCCCAATCCACTATCACCCCAATAGTGTCAAATAATCCATCATTAAACTATGCCAATCTTTTAAAACCATAGATTATGAATAATATGTCACAGATCCCTAAGAGTTAGCCTACCATTCCATTTAAGCATGTTACTCTGTTACATGTTGAACCGTATATTAAATGGTCAGAATCTGAAGTGGTTGCCACTGATGTTATTGAAAACCTCCAACACATTGTGATGGAGAAGTTCTCTTATGATTGGCTTGAGTTGGAAGAACTCATAAGCATCATACATGTGTAGTGTAACATAAAGGGAGATTCTCAAATAGGATTATTTCAAAATAGACATATTTAAATCACGTTATTATATTAAAGGAAGACTTCATCAATATTATGTCCAAAGTTGCATTCTATCTCAAATCTAATGATGGTAATTCATATTAAATAAAGCCACTAATATATGACTCCCCTTTCAAACAGGAGGAGGAGATCACCAAAGCCATGGCTTGAACATCTTTCCTAGTCTATTACCAACATACTTTGTGAAAGAGGCTCTTTTCTCATCATCCTTTGTTGTAGGAATCCCACCACATTTGGATATGGCTATAATTAATAAAATCAAATCAAGTTGTGCAAAGATCGATTGATTTATTAGCAAACCTCTCAAATTATGTAACAATGGATATTGAGGATGAGAAGACATGTGCTCTAAGGATAGTTAAGGTGAATATTCAATATGACTATTTGCCAAAGTACTATAGGGAATTTAAGTAACAGGGTCATAATGTTTATGTGTGTAGAGTGATTCATCCTGAGTTGGCACCAAGAATGCAAGATATCAACATAAATGATAGAAGCAGGAGAAAGGATGAGCAGCATAAGAAGAACATAGGTGTTAGTAATAACAACCAAAGAGATAAAATTTATCTCACAAACCAGAAGGAGTACCTAACATTGGATCATTTCCAAGAAGACTAACTAGTAGCAAGATTATGGGTAATCTAGAGAACTGGAATATTGTTACAAACAAAAAAGGAAACGCAAATGGGAACAAGGTTCATAAACAATTGGGCAATAACTTGATAGGTAAACAAACAAGAGGGAGAACATTGTGGATCATAATAAGTTTGCAGCTCTACATGAATCAGAACCCTTGGAGGTGAATACGGGTGTCAATGACAAAGAGATCAATGAGCAAGTGACTATGAGAATAATAATGGTCAAAAGTTTGTGATGAGGAATGAGAAGCAGGATAAAATCCTAGAGAAAAATAAAAAGGATGATAAAATAATGGATATTGTAGAAAATAGTGTTAAAGAAATGAAGGAGATAGATAAAAGCTTAAATGTGGTGGTTAATGATAACAACACCATGGATAAAATCGATAACAGTTAGCAGGGCAACAATGGTAACCAAACAATAGAGTCTGAACACAAAGGGACCAAGGAGACTATGAAACTAATTGAAGAGCATAATATGCCACAAGATCATAACAATACTAAGGGCTGTGTGGATAAGAATTTTCAGCAACAAACTGTAAAAGAGAATGAGAAGGAGAAATGTTTGTTTGTAGAAACACCACCTGATTCTATCCATGTAAATGCAAAACAAACTAAAGACCCTCTTATTTAGACATGGGGGGAGAGTGTGGAAGAAGAAGAGGGTGATTCTGCATCTTTTGTTGGGATGCATGTGAAGCAGAATATGGAGGACATTCAAACACAGTGTGAAAATGAAGGTAGCACAGAACAGAGAGAAGGACAGTCTTGTTTCTCCGATCAGGAGAATGAATAATTGACAACTGGGGAAAGAGAATCTGACATTGTTATGTGCATATATTCAAAAATTACAAATATAGGTGCACAAGTTAATAACCAGCAACATGAGGATATGCAGAACAATAAAGCAATTGTGGCCTCACATGAGTGTGGACAATTATCCAGATACAAACAAAACTCCCCTCTGAATACCTTTAATGATATTGTGACCCACCAGTGTTACACCAATTTGGGTACTGAAGTTACTGGAGAAAATAAGCATGGAGTAGCACACCAAAATACAAAAGACAAGGATGAAGAGGACAATCAGCAAAATTGAGATAGGGAAGCCAATGAAGAAGTGTAATGTTTGGTTGCACAAGTATAATCACATGGTTATATTAAAATTTAATAAAAGCCAATTATCAAAAACTAAAAAAAATACTAAATAAATAAGGGCCTTTATAAATAATATTAAATTAAACTTGCAATGTGAAATATCAAGTCAATACTAGTAAAACAAATAAATTGGAACTGAAATATATCATAAATTCAAATTCAAAATAAAAAAGTTAACATAATACTCTTATGTGAAATTTTAATATAACGTATCTAAATATGATTCAAAAGAAAAGAAAAACCTAAGTATATAATCTTATTCAACAAGGAATTCTACTTTAATTAAAAAATTAGAATACTAACTAAATCATGCTAAATAAAAAAAATAAACATAAAATAAATATAAAATAAATAGTACGAACATTTACATGGAATCACAAGAAGTAAAAGTTTGGAAATGAGAAGAAAATAAAATATAAATAATATAAAATAAAAAATATATTTTTTAAAATAATTAGAATAATAATAAAAAAGAATTTAAAATAATAGAAATAAAAAATAAATTAAAATGAAAAAATAAAAATAGAAATAAAAAGACGAAATTAGAAAGTAATTAGCTTGTAATTATACCATGTAATTACTAGCAATTCACAGCTCCCCCTGTGAATTGGAGAGTGTAATTAGCCCTGCCAATTACACTCAATTACCTGCTGACTAAGTAATTACCTGGCCAACCAAACATGCCAAACTGTGTAATTACTCTCAATTACTCCAAATTCAATTACCAGGGTGACTTTCCAAACAGGCCCTAAGGGTAACAAGAAGTCAAGGGAAAAAGTAGCTCTTGTTAGGTTCAATGTTTCACCTACTAATTTTGATGATAAAAAATCAACACATGTTTTAATAAAAGAAAATTTACTTGTGATACATTTATCTTTGGTACAAGTTTATTTGATAATGAAGAATTTGGTGAAGATCCAAATAAATATAGAAAAAAGATATTATGAGTTGGAATTATGAGAAAAGGTATGGAAGTAAAAGACTTTCCCAAATCAAGGTACAAGAATCATGGAAAGGATTTTTACTACAATACTATGAAAGGAAAAATATTCTACTGATGAAAAAGATCAAGATTGATTTGTTACTTAAGGAAGGTCCAATAGTTATGGAGTATCAAGATATGTCCGACGTCTCAAGTTCACAAAAGAGTCCACATTCAAAGTGATCAAAGTCCAAAATCATGAAGATGGATGTGCCTACATTCAAATTAATATAAAATTAATATCCAAGGTAAAATAAAGAGGATCATGAAATTCGTTTAGGTTGACATAGGAAAGGCTCATACTTGTACAAGTCAAAAGAAGAGTTCAAGAATATTAATAGAAAGAATATTATTTATTTCAGATAGAAGATATCCATGGAAGAAAAGAGATGTTCGAATTTGAATTTCAAATTTAAATATATTTGCTATAAGTTTTGAAGGAAGGTGATGAATTTTACTACAATACCAAGGAATGATTATTCGAAAAATATGCAGGATTACTATAAATTTTTTATGAAAATAATTTTTGTTTCCATGATATTTGTGTGTAATGGCCCTCATGGTCATTTCTTTATTTTCATGCAATTTTTACTATTTTTGATCCTTTTCATGGCTTTTACAGTGTTTTTATGACTTGTTGGGATGGGTAGCATGATTCTCGAGGTGTTCGCTCTAATTTTAGGAAAGTTTTATTATTTTGGAGCTCTTAAGTTGAAGTATTTAACTTCGGTCAAAATTCTTAGTAAACTAGATTGGATGAAAATTTCATCAGCACCATTAGTTTCGAAATGTGGATTTTGGGCTAGTGAGACCTCTGATTCAGTCCCAAGGCTTTTAGAATCATTTTGGGTGTTTGGGGTGGTTGTTAGTTATTATGGTTAAAATATTGACTTCTGTCAATAATTCATTAAGACGACCTCCATTTATCATTTTGACGATTCTATTGAGTTTAAAATGCTGTTTTCAGTTAGGTAGCATATATGATTTGTGTTCACGGGATTCCAAATAAATCCCAGAGGTCCATTCAGAGTGTTGGAGGGTGGTTTGAAAACTGCTGATGCAACTGGTACTAGGCGGTCACTACGGGGATGCGGGGCTCTCCATGATGAGAATGCCTTCTCCACAACGAAAGATACATGTGTATTAAAGGACCAGCTTTCTTCTAGTATTTTATTTCATGCAAACTCTTTTTCACCATTGTTGAGAGCTCGATAGGAGGTGAACATCACCAAATCTTGCGAATTTCTTAACCTGGTAAGTAGATTCTCTTCCCCTTTAGGTTCTATAGCTAATTCTAGCTTTGATTCCTTGTCTAATTCGCGTTTTAAACTCCAAATTCCTTAAAAATCATTCTTATGATAATGAGAACTTCTGGGCTAATTTGGGATTAAGCCCTGTCTTCTGATGACGTTCAAAAGCACTCTCCCAAAAGAGGTGGTAACGATTGCAAAGCAAAATAATAAGTAACCCAATGGATTTTAGGGTCGAATCCACAATGAATAGGGTGATGACTTGCCACTAAGCGTCCAGTATTAATTCACTAGAGTAAATAATTATCCAAACAAGCAAAGTAAATGGGGAAAAGGTTTGGCAAATCAAAATTTGAATTATAAAATATTAACGAGTAAACATGAGAGTTCAATCAAGAGAGAAAGCCTAGGGGTGTGCTTTCGATGGGGTCATAGTTGTGATAGGGGTTGATTATTCAAACAAACTTTCGATTAATAGCTAGCATGGGTAGCTTGATTTAAGCTATACTTAGTAGTTTTTCAACCTACCAAATGTATTTACTATGATCTTATTTCAAGTCACATAGTTGTACATCAAACCAACCAATAAATACTTACACTCTGTTTGGATGGTGGTTACCCATGGTTTCATAATGTATGGTACAGTACTGTATGGTATGGTACTGTACTGTATTGTAAATATAATGTTTGGATACATTGTATTATTTGTTGTGGTTTAATAATATTTTTAGTATTTGGTTTGACTGTATCGTATGGTATCGTAACTGGTAAGCTTACTAAAATGCTCTAAATTATTATAAATGTTAAATTTATTTATAATTGCTAATAAAATATTCTTTACGCTAATTTATCATAAATTGTCACGCCCCGAGGTTACCCCCTAGATGTAACACGGGACTTGGGACCACAAGTCCCCAAGCTAACCCTTGGTCATAGCATTCCCAAGCATAACAAAAGATAAGCAAAAGCATAATAGATAAAGTCGGAATAGCAATAATGGATAATCAAGTCAAATAGGAATACAAGATCCATAAGAAGACTCAAATACTGTCTATGTCTGAAAAGCCTTTACTCATGACTTAAAGAGTTGCTAGGACAAGACCCTAGCTAACTCGAAGTACGGAAATAAAAGCTAACGTAAAATAAGAACATAACTAGCCCTCGACCTAAGAGGACTCACCAACAGCTGACTGGGAAAGTGGCCTGGGAACTCTGGCCACGAATCTGAGAAAGGACACCTGAATCTAGATCATCAAAGGATGCAGCACAAAATATGCATCAGTACTATGGAATGTACTGAGTATGAGAGCGATGCATGAATCATGATAAAACAGTTTAAAAACATTCTTAAGAATGAACTTGTTACTTAAAGAATGACCATAAATAAATATCAAGGTATAAAACATAAAACATGAAATAAAGCTTAAGTTTCATAATATAGAGTCATATAACTTTATATATTGAAAATAAACATGTGGGAGTTTCTCTTAACCGACATTAAACTATGCTGAGCTACATGGAATTCAGTGTCTTACACCCACACTGAAAGAGTTGTCCTAACTGGCCAATTAGAACCATTTCATATCAGGATCCTGTCATAATAAGCCTCAACACGGGCAACCTACGGTGGCAACGTAGTTTTGGACTTGGCTTATCTGAACCCTCATCTCTCGGTGCTAAATACTACTCCCAAAATATAATAATAACATATGCTCACATACATATGGCATATCTGATGCCAACTTGTTTATAACTGGTGATATATCTGATGTCAAATCTGTTCATAACTTGTTCATAACCCGGATCGTCATACTACCCATGAGTTTTAGTTTAGAAAATGACCATGAGCATTGATGGAACATCAGGTGTCTTGTCTTGCATAATACTTCTTAATATATAAAACTTGCATACTTCATGACTTGTAAAACTTTGCATGGCTCTAGTTCAATTTCATAAAATATATACTTTCATAGAATATAGGAACTAGGCATGCACATGCTTGAAAATCCATGAGAGACATGCTATCAAACCCAATTTACTCAAATCAATTTCATGCATATGGAAATTGCCATGATTAAGCTTCAATTCATGAAATAAAAGTTCATGTGTAAAAACCCATGAAAATCATGCAATTTAATAGTAATTTCATAATCAAATTATGAGAAGACCATATTTAGCAAAAATCCATAAGAATTGGATAAGAACCCTAATTTGAAGATCATGAAATCAAAATTTGAATTAGGGGTTTTGGGCACAAGGGTGAAAGGAATCCATTGTTGATTACCCACATACCTTGATTGAAGTTAACCCACTTGAAATTGAAAAGAAGAGGAGGCTTGAACTTGGAGCTTGAAACCCTAACTTGAAGCTTGAGAAGATGGAACTCCTTTTCTTCTTTTTGAAGTTGATTGAAATAATGGGAGAGAGCTTAGGCAAAGTGAGAATAAAAACCCTCCTAAATAGGTTTAAAATGACTTAGTATAGGAGTTAAAAGAGTGAAAAATTACAAAAATACCCCAAGGAAAAGAGTCTGAAAAACTGCTGAAAATTTTGTCACAGGTTTCTACGGACATGAATCACGACTCGTGGAATGGATCACGGTTCGTGGAAAGGGTTCGTGGTTCCTGGGCGAAGTTTCTGGCCTCTGGACTGATTTCCACGAGTTGGTTTCATGACCCGTAGAAACTTCCACGACTCGTGGAACCTCCTCGTGGTTATCAGGCCACTTTTAAGCTTCTGGATTATTTCCATGAGTTGGTTTCACGATGCATAGAAACATCCACGACTTGTGGAAGCTCCTCGTGGTTTTCAGGTAAAAAAACTGATTTCCACGAGTTAGTTTCATGACCCGTGGAAACTTCCACGACTCGTGGAATCTTCTCGTGGTTGCTGTCTGTCATTTAGACAGACAGACACCCTTTAGTAAAACACTAGTAACTTTTTACTCTGGACTCGTATTAAGGCACGGTTGGTGGAGTTGGAAAGAAGATTAAAATACCTTTAATTTGGTGGGTACTAGGACACCTAACACTTTATATTTTTGGAATTGTGATCGTTTGAAGTTAACCCTTAAAAAATTTTACACTAAAACTCAATCGGTAAGGAAGCTTTTAACTCAACTTTGAGCTAGAGGTTCTTTATGACCCTAATTCATATCTAATTCACATTTGAAACTTTAGAATAAGTCTTAATACTTAGATACATAGAAAATTTATCTAGTTTGGGTCTAACAACGCATGAAGAATGATTCAGATTTGGCTTAGAATTTTTGAGGTGTTACAATATCTCCCCCCTTGGGATCATTCGTCCTCGAATGAAGACTTCTAAGTTGAGAGTGGAGAGGGAAAGGGTTGCAATCCCATCAACAGAGTTTTAAAAGCTGAAGTATTTACATGATAACTCATCTCTGACTAAATTATAAACTGAGATGAATTCATGAGGCATGTAAGCATACTGAGGGCATGAGAACAACCGATGGTACTTGAAACTGAATGGCTAACATGATAACTGAAAAGGACGTCAAACTGAGAGGGGTAACTATATGAGGAAACCATTCTCCTTTAATACCTTGGACTAAACTGAATGTAGGGACTTCTAGCCTTAGGAATGATTATTGATAGGTCTGAACTGATCTGATATGAGGAGTCTAGTATTCTTGCAAGTTGAAGCTACTAGACCTAAGATATGGGCACCTTGGCTAGGAGTAAGAAAAGACTATTCTTGCCTTAATTACTACGGTTGAGAACTCTTAAGCTTAGAAACACCTTTCAACTACACTAACCCCTCTGAATACTAAAGTCTGAGTCTAACTACCTACTTTCACTATGTTCAAGCCTATCTTGACTAAATATCTTACATCCAGAGTTACCTTCCAAGAATGATATTTCTCCTTATCACGAAAATCAACTAAGCTTGAGCTCTAATCAATGGGTCACTAGGAACACAAAGCAAAAGCCCTAATGTATTTCATCACGACTTTTAAGCCTATAACTATGATCACCCTATGATGTGTATCTCATACTATCCAAGACTTCTCCTCTCTTCCTAGCATATCTAGGAGCTGTAACTTAAAGAAATTCTACAAGGGACATACCAAAATTTCTCATCTAACTATTTCACATGAATAATCCTCACCTAACTTTTCTTCCATGCTTACAACCTACTACTTCCAGTCTAGGCTACTACTACTTAGCTTCCTCTACTAACACCTATGACAACACAAGCCAAGATCACTGAAAGAATAGAGTGGGAGCATGAGTATCACGAATGAAGGAATACTAATCGGTCTTGACTTATACTTAGTTTGATCTATACACTCAAGGTGGTGTTGAAGAATTCAAGTGAAAAGGGCATGAGTGTCTCATATCCTGGACATACAAAGCATGGTTAGAGTAAGGAAATCACAAGGATGAATTATTAGAGAAATCTAGTATGAGCATATACATGATGTAGCATGATTTCATTAGCCATTAAGGCACATCTTGAGAACTGAGTATGGAGACTGAGCATAGTGTGAGACATGAGCTTTCATATATGACAAGTATCATGGTGTAAAGCTGGAATTCATAGAATCATAGAGTAAGATTGGAATCGCTGTATGGAGTAATTTCTATTAGTTATGGGAGTTGAGTATGGACGTGAATCTGCATGAAGTTCATGAATTTAAATTAAGAACATGGCATTGGAATACAAGACATGAATGAGGTGTTGCGAATTTGAAATAGGACCATGGCGCTGATACACAAGGCATGCAAAAGGTATCGCGATGGCAGAAATATACTTAGGATGCTAGGATAGAAATAAGCTTCTGCCTCCCCTCTTGAGTTTGTTCTAACACCCACAAGCATCGCTACCTGAGCCTCCAAAATCTGATCGACCCTACATTCCACCAACCTCTCAAGGGAACTATGATCGTTTTACCCTAACAGAACATACACTACTCAAGGATCTAGCACTAATACCCACTTCCTTCTATAGTTGAAGACTCTCCTTATCTAAAAAGTTTAGGGCTCAACCCTCCTATGCCCACTTAGTTCTAGGTCAAGACAACTCACAACCAAACAAGAGTAGGGGTCCGGGGGCTATGGATGCATAAAGGAAGAAAATCTAGTGACGTACCTGATTCAACTTATGGAGGAATACTCTGACCCAACTGGCTAGGCAATGAAAGGAATTGGCTTTGGAGCCGAACACTACTATTACTCTGCTTAGATGAGGGGCAATCCCTGATCCTATGGCCTAACTGACCACACCCAAAACACCTCCCTTTGCCAGCAAGACACTCACCTAGATAAAACTTACCGCATCTACTACAACGAGGGTACCCCAAGGTCTTCGGAGCATTATGGTGACAAGACTGAGAATCGAGGGCAGGTTTGCTAACTAAAGATGGGGTTGGTTTGGATGACCTCTGCTGAGAATACGATTCGTTCCATGTTCCGATATCCTTGTTCTTCCTCTTCCTCTTCTTCAGTTTCTCTTTCTCATTCAACTGAGTAGTCATGGCTTGAGCCAACATACAAATGGCTTCACGAAACTCTGAATTCATAACCTCATGATTTGGAGTGATCAAATTAGCATTTCTCGTGGGGTTTCTTCATGGAGACATTATCTGAAATGCATACGGAATGGATTAGAAGGGTAAGTAGAGTCAAACTCTATCGCACGATAGTTAACATGAAGAAGTGAAGTTTTTCCTAAAACACCTCATAGCCTCCCTCTCATCAGTGTAGCGCGCTTCACACCCATGAAAGAGACTATACTTAGTGCGGCTTTCAGACACCCTAGGACTCTTGAACCTGAGGCTCTGATACTAAGTTTGTCATGCCCCGAGGTTACTCCCTAGACGTAACAAGGGACTTGGGACCACAAGTGCACCAAGCTAACCCTTGGTTATAACATTCCCAAGCATAACAAAAGATAAGCGAAAGCATAATAGATAAAGTCGGAATAGCAATAATGGATAATCAAGTCAAATAGGAATACAAGATCCATAAGAAGACTCAAATACTGTCTATGTCTGAAAAGCCTCTACTCATGACATAAAGAGTTGCTAGAACAAGACCCTAGCTAACTCGAAGTACGAAAATAAAAGCTAACATAAAATAAGAACATAACTAGCCCTCGACCTAAGAGGACTTACCAACAACTGACTGGGAAAGTGGCCTAGGAACTCTAGCCACGAATCTAAGAAAGGACACCTGAATCTGCATCATCAAAGGATTCAACACAAAATATGCGTCAGCACTATGGAATGTACTGAGTATGAGAGCGATGCATGAATCATGATAAAATAGTTTAAAAACATGCTTAAGAATGAACTTGTTACTTAAAGAATGACCATAAATAAATATCAAGGTATAAAACATAAAACATGAAATAAAGCTTAAGTTTCATAATATAGAGTCATATAACTTCATAGGTTGAAAATAATCATGTGGGAGTTTCTCTTAACCGACATTAAACTATGCTGAGCTATATGGAATTCAGTGTCTTAAACCCACACTGAAAGAGTTGTACTAACCGACCAAGGTTAGAACCATTTCATACCAGGATACTGTCATAATAAGCCTCAACACGGGCAACCTACGGTGGCAACGTAGTTTTGGACTTGGGTTATCTGAACCTCATCTCTCGGTGCTAAATACTACTCTCAAAACATAATAAAAATATATGCTCACATACATATGGCATATCTGATGCCATTTTGTTCATAACTGGTGACATATCTGATGTCAAATCTGTTCATAACTTGTTCATAACCCGGATCGTCATTCTACTCGTGAGTTTTAGTTTAGAAAATGACTCATGAGCATTAATGGAACATCGGGTGTCTTGTATTGCATAATACTTCTTAACATAGAAAACTTGCATACTTCATGACTTGTAAACCTTTGCATGGCTCTAGTTCAATTTCATAAAATATATACTTTCATAGAACATAGGAACTAGGCATGCCCATGCTTAAAAATCCATGAGAGACATGCTATCAAACCCAATTTACTCAAATCAATTTCATGCATATGGAAATTGCCATGATTAAGCTTCAATTCATGAAATAAAAGTTCATGTGTAAAAACCCATGCAAAATCATGCAATTTAATAGTAATTTCATAATCAAATCATGAGAAGACCATATTTAGCAAAAACCCATAAGAATTGGATAAGAACCCTAATTTGAAGATCATGAAATCAAAATTTGAATTAGGGGTTTAGGAACAAGGGTGAAAGGAACCCATTGTTTTTTACCCACATACCTTGATTGAAGTTAACCTACTTGAAATTGAAAAGAAGAGGAGGCTTGATCTTGGAGCTTGAAACCCTAACTTGAAGCTTGAGAAGATGGAACTCCTTTACTTCATTTGGAAGTTGATTGAAAGAATGGGAGAGAGCTTAGGCCAAGTGGGAATAAAAATCCTCCTAAATAGGCTTAAAATGACTTAGCATAGGAGTTAAAAGAGTGAAAAATTATAAAAATACCCCAAGGAAAAGAGTCTGAAAAAATGCTAAAAATTTCATCACAAGCTTCTATGGACATGAATCACGACTCGTGGAATGGATCACGGTTCGTAGAAAAGGTTCGTGGTTCCTGGGAGAAGTTTGTGGCCTCTGGATTGATTTCCACGAGTTGGTTTCACGACCCGTGGAAACTTTCACGACTCATGGAACCTCCTCGTGGTTATCAGGCCACTTTTAAGCTTCTGGACTATTTCCACGAGTTGGTTTCACAACCCGTGGAAACTTCCACAACTCGTGGAACCTCCTCGTAGTTTTCAGGTAAAAAAACTGATTTCCACGAGTTGGTTTCACGACCCGTGGAAACTTCCACGACTCGTGGAACCTTCTCGTGGTTGCTGTCTGTCATTTTGACAGACAAACACCCTTTAGTAAAATACTGATAACTTTCTACTCCTGACTCGTATTAAGGCACAGTTAGTGGAGTTGGAAAGAAGATTCAAATATATTTAATTTGGTGGGTAATAGGATACCTAACTCTTTATATTCTAGTAGTTATGATTGTTTGAAGTTTACCCTTGAAAAATCTTACACTAAAACTCAATCGGTAAGGAAGCTTTCAACTCAACTTTGAGCTAGAGGTTCTTTATGACCCTAATTCATATCTAATACACCTTTGAAACTTTAGAATAAGTCTTAATATTTAGATACATAGAAACTTTATCTAGTTTGGGTCTAACAACACATGAAGAACAATTCAGATTTGGCTTAGAATTTCTGGGGTGTTACATAAATATGCCTAGTAAATATTTTAAGTTATTAAATTCATGTTAATTCTAACAAAATTATTTTTTTTTAAAAATGTTAAAACAAATGTACTCGAATTTATTTTTTTAATAATAATATATTTCATTTGAAAAAGATCAAAAATATGGTTGCATACAAGAAGTATATCAAAAAGTAGATTTTTTTTTTACAAAATGACATGTTTTTCTATAATTGACACCAACATCCTATAGGGTAAAGGGTAAAATAAGATTATGTAGTATTAAGTAAGGGAATAATCGAAAAGTAAAATTAGAAAACCATGGGATACCAACAAATTGGTGGTTACATAAAATGGGGCTTTTCATGGTTTCCTAACCATGAAATCAAACCATACCATACCATACCATATATTTAAAGTAACAATCAAAACAAACATGGTACTGCTAGTAACCATACCATACCATACCATGGGAAACAACCATCCAAACAAAGGTTTAGGTGAAACAAACTATTTCTAGATTTGACTCTTAGATGGAAATTCTCTTTAATCAAACTATTTCTAGCCTCAATTTGTGATGAAAATTCCAAATTCTCACTATTGAATTCTTATCCAATTGAATAACTCCTATTCCAAGCAAGAACATAATTAGTAAATTAAATCAATGTTTGCAACCATCAATTTTAGAATTAAAACATGAAGAATTCAATAGACCCATACTTAATAATCAATTATAAACATAAATAATCAACACCCATTTTCAATTTTAAACACCCATCATACACACACCCCTAGATATGAGTTTAGCTACTCATATGAAAGGAATAAGAGAAGATACCAAATGAGTTTTCCAAAATTTCATTCATTGTGTAAGCTAAATTCAAAATCCAAGCTCTAAATTATTTACAATAGTGTTTTTCTTATGGAAGAAGAAGAGAAAAAATGTACTCTCTATATTATCTCCCTTGGAAAAGTAAAAACTGCTCAATTCTAAAGGTACATATCCCAAAAAGGGTTTTAGAATCTTCCCAAATGTGTCATGTACAAATGGAAAAAATTTCGCTTCAGGGCGGGTGCAAAGTGAAGGGTGAAGGCACTGACGATTGCCCCTTAGGGTTTGTGGCTCGCAGGTGCCCAAATCCTCGAGGAATGATTATCAATCATGGTGCGATGGCACTTGCGAAGGGAAAGGTGATTGCCCCTGGTGTTGTACGGCTCTCATGTAATTGACTGCTCAAGCAGTGTCTGATCCTTCATGTGCGTTGACACTTGCGAAATGCAGATGTCCTCTTGCAACTCACATATCATTTTGCCCCTCTAATCATCTTCGTACATCAACTCCATTTTAAGTTCTTTTGGGTTCAAATCCTTTTCTTTCTTCATTTGACTAAGAGCACCTGTATTTATGACAATAAAGGCAATAAATACCTCTAATTCTCATCAAAACATGACCATAATTCATGAATAAAGGCTCAATAAGTTGATAGATTACCAACTTATCAAACCTCCAAACCTGAACTATTGCTTGTCCTCTAGCAAGACACTCACAAGGTAAGGATTGAAATAGATTCTCAAAACACAAGAGTTGTACACAAGATTATATCGACTCAACAACTTAATAAAATAACAAACAAAAGATTCAAAAAACAAAAAGACTGAACGACTATGCTTATCTCAATTGGTATCACAATAATCTCAAGGCAAGTACGTATTTCAAAACTCTTATAAAAAATTTCACTTTTCATTCAAAAGCAGGGGATTTGTTATTCAAAATAACATTATCAAGCTTCTCAAGTCATTTGCATTGACCTTCAAGGTTTGTCTCGAGATTCGCCACACAACTTGTCTCATTCATTCCTCTCAATTAAAATAGAGACTTCATCATTCAAATCAAGTGTGTAATGCCATTCACCAGAAGAGAGAATCCCACTCACAATCATGCAATTCATAATAACGGGATTATAAGAGAACTAAAAAGACTCTCACTCTCTCAAAGAAGTTCGAATGCACACGCATTGAACCATAGGCTTGTCCTTCATGTAATTCACCACTAATGTAGAGTTACCAAGATCGAAATCACTAAGGAGTTGTGGACAACAATGTTGGCTAGGGTTAAGGTAAGGATTACATTTGGCTCAAGTGACTAAACCTCTCTAATGCTACTTGTGATCATTCAATGCACCGCTCACATTTTCAAACATTAATTTTCCTTATTTCTCCCTCTTACAACACAAGCTTCCCCATCAACTTATTCAATCAACATCCTTTTGTTAAAATTATTTGGTAGCACCAACTTCGTCCTTTCTTTTCATTTTGCTCACTTTATTGAACATTTTGGGAGAAATTTTCATTAAAAGAATAACGTGCTACCTTACATTGAGGTAAAACTCCTTTTCTTCTCTATATTTTGTGCATACACCCCCAAACTTAGGCTTTTGCCTATGTCAACATTTCAATTCTCCCCCCCAAACTTAGGCTTTTAGCCTAATTTCACTTTCTAGCTATTAGGGAGGATGGGTGCAACAATAGAGAATCCAAAAAGGGTTAAGGTGTCTAACTAGGTGCCAAAGAAAAGTTACAAGCTCAAAGGGGCTTACTAGGATAAATTTTAGAGGAAGTCAATTTGGGATAAAGTGGCTATTAAGAAAGGGCCTAAGCTCATCTTCCAAGCTCGGTAGAATCTAGGATTTTGCCTTGAATCACATTCGGGGCAAGTTCTAGACAATACACATGCATAAGAACTAAGTAAAACCTTACGACACAAGGCATCACAACACAAGAATTTCATAACTAGTCTCAAAAATCAATTGGCACAAATGACTTTTGACAAGATATTCCGAGTTCTACACACTCGTTTGTGAATCAATCAAACCAAACGGGAAAGGTGCAAGTCATAACAAGAGAATGCTTTCGCAAAAATCATTTTTCTCTATTTTCTTCAAGTTGCAAATTTTTTGCCAAGAAAATATTTTGGTGGGCCTATTTCGAGACATGCAAGACACAAACCCAATTAAACTCTAAAACTTGGCATTTTCCCTTAAGAAAATAGCCTTTCAATCTATCACAGGGAAATACCATGTCACGACCTGATTTCTCAGTCATGATGGCACTTACAATCCCCCTATAGGCGAACGAATCCTTGTAGGCTGGAATGGTTAGTAATGGGTTACTATTTAACAAGCAAGCGGAAGAACGATATAAATAGCGAAAGTAAAGTAAATGACAGAATAAATAGGCAACAAGAATATAAATATAAGCAGAAACTAAACCAAACCCACGACCTGGTATCATAGTATACGAGTCGGTACTAAATATACAAAGTACAAAAGATCCAAAAGAATATACACATCTGTCTCTGAATAACAAAACAGTACAAGATACAAAACATGAGCTAAAAGCTAAGCCTCGGTTGTCAAGAGCTCACCCTCAGCCTCAGATAGTCCAAAAACAGCAGCACAAGTCTCCACGAATCAGTGGCGATGACCCACACTAGGATCTGCACCAGAAAGATACAAAGTGTAGTATGAGCACCAATTGCTAAGCAATGGGTACCCAGTAGGCATCATAGGCCGACTGAGCGCATATAAAATATAAGAGCAATAATATTTCATAAAAGAAACAAGTAGTCATAGAAACAATGAATAGGTATAATAAAGCTAGCACAGAAAGAAAACAAGGAAAAAATAAACATGCTCGGTTAGCTACTAGAAATATACATCACAAAAAGTAGGTGAAGGAAGAAGAACGCACCTGGGGTCCTTGCAATAACAATATATATAAGGAGAGTTTGAGAAGAAGGAGGTATACCGGTAACCTCAAATAAAAAGGGAAGGAAGGAAAGCAAGTAAACGAACTCATGCTTGAAATCCAATTCTAACAACTAATTCATGCCAATAGTCCAAGTGTAACCATGAAATATATACAACACAATATCCCATATGAAAATCATCCAGTAAGAACTTGAATGTAACCATAATAAGAACCAGAATTCCGATAGGATAATAATAAGTCTACCTATAGTCCTGACGGGCGCCCACACCCCCGAGAAACGCATACAAGTGAAGACAAACCCTCTGGCATCCCATACTACCAGAGCATACACTCAGCAAACAGCAAACAAGGGTGAAATCTCGCACAATGAATGATATGATACAGTAGTGAAAACCAGGTAGAACAATAACTCTGTATGTACCTCCTCCGACGCCTATAGGCCCAGCAGGTAGGATCCATAGAAGGACACAACCCGTATACCTCAACTACACCATATACCCCTCCTTCGGCACACTCGGCCCGTGGCCCCTAGTCCGGATCGGCAAGAACCATGGAGGTCCTCAACCATATACTAAATCTCAAGTCTCAATATAATAGTCCAGAGTGTGTTCGAATCCAAATAAGTAACCAAATCATGAAAATTCATGCCCAGAGTTTATCCGGGTCTAAACCAGTAAATGAAGTCTAAAAAACCCCAACAAAGGTGCCCGGGCATAACTGGGTCTAAAATAGTAATGAAACAAGTCCAATGCTCAGTCCGTCCGAGTCTAGCACTATATAAAACCAATAGTAAAGCATGTATAGCATCACGGCTCAACCGAGTCTAGTATAAGTGTGAAAACTGTGATAAAATCATCTGCTTTAACTCTCTTACCCCAAGAAGATTATGGAAACAATCCCAAACCTTTTATAACCATTTTAACAAAAAATGGGCCCTTGAGGCCATACAAGGTTTAGAAATACAACAATAGTAGGCCAAAAGCCAAAACAGTAGTAAAACTTGTGGAAAACGCTTTTTATGCATGATAACGGCATGCCCAATCACAAACAGTAGCCCAACGGCTTATAATCAACCTATCTGCCCTGCACAGGCTCCAATCATTCTACAACAGATATAACCAGCTCTATAATAACAGTATTGATATCCAGGACTCACGGACATTCCCAAATAACCAACCATCTATGGTCTAGAGTCAAATATAAGGCCACACAGGACCATAAGAGTGATACTATCAACTACAACAAATAGTACAATCATCGGAGTGAAAATAAGACGGACATGAAGAAGTGGACAAGGTCTAGGGGTGCCAAGCTAATAAACCCAACCCAATGATTCTAATTAGTACAATTATAGCCTATATACGCAACGTATAGAAAGGTTAAACCATAACCTACCTGTCATCCGACGACAAGCTGCTAGAACGATGATGTCCAAGTCCGAACCACTTTGTGAAGCTTCGAACAGAAATTAAACTATCATAAACATAAACTACACATTAAAATAATACTAGCGATACCCATATTGCTATAATTATAGCCGGGTCAAAATTTGGGTCCAAAGCGGTTCCGTGGTGCCCGCGACCCAAAATCAGAAATAGAAAGTCGCATGATGAACACACTACTCCCATGAGTACATGCTCCAGATTTGAGAAAATTCGGCTAATCAAAAGGGCCCAAAACAGCCCGCTCAATTAAGGAATTAAAGAAGGAAATTCAAGGAGAAAACGGAAATTAAAGTAAGAATTTACTTACCACGATGAGAGAAACAAGCTTATGGAGAGAAACCCTTGCAATTACGAACAACCCAAGCCAATTGAGCAACTACAATCTAAGAAAAATCAAGCTTGAGAATAACTCATCAATGTAGGTTTGCTAAAGGAGAAGAAGCAACTTTGGGGAAGAAGAAACTTACGAACACGAAGAGGAAAAAAATAATTTGGTGCCACTTGGAGAATTCCCGAGCACATAATTGATTTAGAGTTGATTTTAGGAGAGGGAAATAATTTGGAGTTGAGAGAACTAAGGTGAAAAGTGGTTGAAAATTTGATGGAAGGCAACTTATAGCACTGGCCGCAGGCCAGCGCCATCTGCGCTGAAGGAGCGCTATAGAGCTAAAGGCAGGCGGACGCTAAGGCACCATCGCGCTAAAAAGGTGCCATCACATTGGCAGGCAAGAGCTGGCTGGGCGCCATCACGCAAAAGGCTGGGTGGCAAGCTAGCGTGATCGCGCTGCCTGGGCGCCATCGGCACTGAAGTCCACCAGTTGAGCTAAAAACTTCTATGGGGTATTCCGGGCACAATCGTAACCCGATACTCAAAACCCAACACATGTTATTAGAGTGCAATTGACATTTCGGACTCAACAGAATCGATGAAACTTCCATATGAGGTCATTTTGGAGGAATGTTTACCCTAGTCAATACTAACTAAAACCAACCAAACATCCAAAATAAGCCTGGCTTATCCGGGACCCAAACCAACCACCTACGTTACCCAAACTCAACATTATGGAGCTGATGAAATTGTTGGATTTTGAATCTGATGGTCCAATCATGGAAAGTTGACCAAAGTCACACTTTTAACTCCAACTGGCCTGAAAACAAAAAAAGTAACACAAAACAACACCGAAAGTTCTCAGGCCTCGACTAAAGGTTAAACTAGACCAAACTCCATGTTCGAGACTTAATGGAACTGTCAAAATTTGATTTTGAGCATGTTAGCTAAGAATGTTGACTAAAGTCAACAACTTGCTAAGTTAAAGCTCTAAAACAGGGAAACAACCATAAAAACCAAATGAACAGCCAAGGCATCAAACCACCAATCCCAGCAAGTCATAAATGACTTGGGGCCATTACAGGCAAGCTCTAATGGTACAAAGAAAACATAAACCCAGGAATGACCGGAAGGGTCATTACATCACCCACTATGAAAAAGGACTTTCATCCTCAAAAGTCAAGAAAAAAGGAGTACTTGAAGGCTCAAACAACTACAGATACTAATCCTGCGTCTCTCTCTCAGTCTCTTAGGTAGCCTCCTCAACTGGACGGTGCCTCCACTGAACCTTAACAAGCAGAATCTCTCTAGATCTCAACCTCCTAACTTGTCTGGCTAGAATAGCTACCGGCTCCTCAACAAAGGCTAAACTCTCATCCAACTAAACCTTATCCCACTGCAACACATGAGACTCATCCGGAACATACTTCCTCAACATCGATACATGAAAAACCAGGTGCATAGCTAAAAACATCGGAGGGAAAGCTAGCATATAGGCAACAATACCAACTCTCTGAAGAATCTCAAATGGCCTCATGAACCTGGGGCTAAGCTTGCCCTGCTTACCAAATTTCATCACGCCCTTCATGGGCTATACACGGAGGAATACCAAGTCACCAACACTAAACTCTAAGGCACAAAGTTTATGATCAGTGTAGATCTTATGCCTACTTTGGGATGCCTGAAGTCTGTCTTGAATCGCTAGAACTTTGTCTAAGGAAGAGTAAAGCAAGTCTGTACTCTGTGGCCTAGACTCCAAACCATCAAAGCAACCCACTGACGATCTACAATGCCTACTATACAGTACCTCAAAAGGTGCCATAAGAATGCTCAAATGAAAACTATTATTATAAGCAAACTTTGCCAAAGGCATAAACTGATTCCAAGAACCTCCAAAGTCAAGAACATAGGACTGATGCATGTCCTCCAGGACCTTAATAGTCCTCTTGGACTGGCCATCTGTCTGAGGGTGGAATGAGGTACTAAGCTGAACCTCTGTACCTAAGTCTCGCTGAATAGCCCTCCAAAACTGAGATGTGAACCGAGTGCCACAATTTGAAATAATAAAAGTTCGGACTCTATGCAACCGAATAATCTCACGAAGGTAAATCTGAGTTAACCTCTCTGCACTGTAAGTAGAATGGACCGGCAAGAAGTGCGTTGACTTAGTCAGCCGATCAACTATAACCCAAATGGAGTCAAACCACTGAGAAGTATGTGGCACCCCAACTACGAAGTCCATAGTAATCCCTTCCCACTTTCACTCAAGAATGGGAAGTCGCTGAATTAATCCACCAGGTCTCATGTGCTCGAACTTAACCTACTGACAGTTCAAGAACTGAGATACAAAATCTACTACATCCCATTTCATACCACTCTAGCAGTAAAGCTATCTCAAATCTCTGTACATCTTGGCTGCGCCAGGATGGATGGAATATCTAAAATAATGTGCCTCTTGGAGAATCAACTGAATCAAATCCCTAACTCTCGAAACACAGAGATGACTATCAAACCTCAGAACACCCTTAGAATTTAGAGTAGCCCAGCTAGCCTTATCCCAAACAACCTGATCACGAATGTCACACAACCACTGATAATCAAACTGATGGATCTAAATCTGATCAACTAAGGTAGAACGAACCTCAATACTCGCGAGAACTCTGCTAAGATATGACAAGTTAAGCCTAACCAAACAGTTAGCCAAGGACTGGATGTCCAAGTCCAACGACCGTTATGAAACTGAAAGTGAAGCTAGGCTACCCATACTCACCGTCTTCTGACTCAAGGCATCCACGACCACATTTTCCTTGCCTGGATGATACAGAATAGTGAAGTCATAGTCCTTCAGTAGCTCAATCCATCTTCTTTTCCTGGTGTTCAGCTCTCGCTAACTCGTAATATACTGAAGGCTACGATGATCAATGAATATCTCACAGTGAACCCTATATAAGTAGTGGCTCTAAATCTTGAGCGCGAAGACTACTGCTGCCAACTCCAAATAATGAGTAGGGTAGTTGCACTCGTGAACCTTCAGTTGTCTTGATGCATAGTCTCACTCAACCCTGCTGCATCAATACATAACCAAGATCAGCCCCTGAAGCATCATAATATACCAAGAAGCTCTGAACCTCAACTGGCAAAGTCAAAATTAGGGTTGAAGTCAATAAGGCCTTAAGCCTCTGGAAGCTACCTCGCACTGATCCGACCACTGAAATGGGACATCCTTCCTAGTCCGCCTAGTCAAAGGTGTTGCAATGAAAAAAAAACCCCTCGACAAACCTCCTGTACCCTGCTAACCCAACAAAGCTACGAACCTTGATAGAGTAGTAGGTCTAGGCCAATCACAAACTGCTGATATCTTCCTCGGGTCCACTCTAATACCATCCTTAGACACCACGTGTCCTAGGAATTCCACTGACTCAAGCCAAAACTCAAACTTTGAGAACTTGGCATAAAGCCGATGATCTCTCAAAGTCAGGAGTATAATCCCCAAGTGATGCTCATGCTCATCGCGACTCTGTGAGTATATTAGGATGTCATCAATGAATACTATCACGAATAAGTCCAAATACGGGCTAAGCACCCTGTGCATCAAGTCCATGAAGGTTGCAGGGACATTAGTCAACTCAAAAGACATCACCAGGAACTCAAAGTGGCCATAATATTTCCTGAATACTGTCTTAGGGATGTACTTTGCCTTAATCCTAAACTGGTGGTAGCGGGATGTCAAATCTATCTTTGAAAACACGGCTGGACCCTGAAGCTGATCAAACAAGTCATTTATGCGCGACATCAGATACCTATTCCTCATAGTCACCTTATTCAGTTGCCAATAATAATACACATCTGCATCGACCCATCTTTCTTCTTCCCAAACAGAACTGGAGCACCCCAAGGCGATACACTTGGCCTAATAAAACCCTTAGCTAACAAGTCTTGGAGCTGCTCTGTAAGCTCTCTCAACTCAGCTGGAGCTATACAATAAGGAGAAATAGAAATGGGCTTGGTGCCCTGCTCTAACTCAATAACAAAGTCGATATCTCTCTCAGGTGGAATGCTCTGCAGGTCGGTAGGGAACACATCTAGGAAATCTCTAACCACATAAACTGACTCAGGGGAAGAAGGGTCGGCACTAGCATCTCGGACATATGCTAGATAAGCTAAACACCCACAAGAAATCTACTTCCTATCTCAAAGGCAAGAGATGATCCCAGATGGTGTGCGGCTGATAGAACCCTGCCACATAATCGGGGATACACCAGGCATGACAATGGTAATAGTCTTGGCATAATAATCCAAAACCACTCGATATGGGGATAACCAGTCCATGCTTAGAATCACATCAATGTCTAACATATCAAAAATTATCAAATCACCCCAAATCTCAATATCTCAAACAGAAATCATACATGATCTCACAATCTGATCCACTACTAAAGAATCTCCTACTGGGTTCGAAACAGAGACAGGAACAAATAATGACTCACTAATCAAACCCAAACAAGGAAAATAGTAAGCATAAAAATATGAGCAAGTAGATCCAGGATCAAATAAAACCAAAGCTGACTGACGGTATACAAAAATCATAGTTGTGATCGAGACTGCATGAAACTAACGATGACCTCTACCTGACTGACTTCTATCCCTACCACCTATCCGTCCACATGAGGGACTACCCCGACCCTAAACACCACCTCCTTTAGCCAGTGGCTAAACTACATGAATAGGCTAAGCCGGTTGAGCAGTTGGCTGAACTGTACCCCACTGGGGGCAATCTTTAGAATAGTGCCTAATAACTTTGCACTCATAATAAGGCCTTGACGGCCTACCCTACCTGGATGAACTAGTTGCACGGGTGTGGCTACCATAACCTGATATCCCAGAAACCATACCCCTCGGAGTCTGACCACTGTAACCCTGCTGGCTACTCTGACCCTGCTCAAACTAAGAACTACCAGAAGCCTAAAGCAAAGCCTGAATCGGTTGACTAGACAGACACTGGTGCTGCTGTGTCTGATAACCTTGGCCCCACTAGCCTGAACCTCTACCATTGTAATGAGAACCACTGTAGCTACCCTGATGTCGAGGCCTTTTATCTCTGTATAATGACCAGGTCTGTCATTATGGGTAGACCAATCGTGCTAAGTTTTAGAGTTAGAAAACTCCGGGTTTGGGAGTTTGAAATTCTAGGCTAGGCTTTCCTCGGCCAGTTTTGGAGCGAGGTAGAGTCTAGGAAAATCTGGATAAAAATAGATTTAGGTGTCTTAAAGTGAGTTAGTTTTCCATGTAGCCAAGACATGAAGGAGTCCAGGGGACTTTTCAGAATCGCTTTTGGGTAAGTAGAACTCCTGGAATCGCATTTGACGTGAAGGGGTTGTTTTCAGGATGTCGGGGGAAACAAGTGTGTTGTGAAATAGCCAAAACTAGCAGACTTCCAGACTTTGTATCTGTGACGAGCACTGTCATGCGTGATAGCGACCACCACTATAGCGATAAAAATTACCGCTATAGCGGCGGTCAAAGGGTTGGGTAATTTCCAGGAGATTTTCTTCATTCTCCCAACAAAAATCATCCCTAAGGTAAGTCTTTCGTTCCCCAAACTTGGTAATATATTTCCTATGCGGTAGAATTTCTAGGAGGGAAATTGGGAAAAGGTTAGAATAACCTAGGGATGGTGGAATTCAGGAAAGAAAAGGGATTCCAAGCATGTGTGTTCTTGGGCATTGATAAAAGTACATTAAAATGATCAAAGGTTGTTTAATTTCCTATTTTTATCCATAAAAATAATAGAACTAGGGGAATTAATTGTGGAAAAGTCTGGGAAAAGAGTGGGATAATCATGGATGGCCTGGGGTTTGAGGATTTGGTATAATCTGGGTAATGTACAGGCCTTGTGTGTTAATTATATGTACTGTGTGTTGTTTTTAGACCAAGAACAAGAGAGGAATCTGGAACACGGGAAAGCTCGGGTCAAATAGAGCTTGGAACATTTCGAGGTAGGTGATGTCTTATGATTTTTTGTAAATGTGTATATCGATGTACTCATGTATAAATGATTGTATGCATTACATTGCTTAGGGAAATTGTGTGGAATGTCTAGTTTCCTGTTTACAGTCTGTAATTGAACGGTTTACTTATTGGTTTTACAAGTTGTGTGTGTTCATATATTGACTGTGGTTGTTGACATTCGGTTAGCTCGGGTACCACACCTGGTATGGGTATAACACATGGTTGGCATAGGTACCACACCTGGCATGGGTATATCATTCGGTTGGCACGGGTACCACGCCTAGTACAGGTTTACTTTATTGCATCTTGCATTGTTTCATTGACTATTGTATTGCATTGGTTGATATTAGTTCCGTGAGTGGACCAGGTTGTTTTACTGAATGTGATACTTGATATTGGTTCCGTGAGTGGATCGGGTTATTTTAGGATGTAATACTTAGTATTGGTTCTGTGAGTGGACCGGGTTGTCTAGTAAAAGGTGCTATTGTTGATGGTCCTTGAGTGGCCGAGAACTGTTGTATAACTACTGTGTTGGTCTTGGTTTAGGCCGGGTTGATCAATTACCTTTGGTGTTGTCTAGAGGGGATTCCAGAGTGGGTCTGGGCCAGACAGAAAAGAGAGTTGTGGTTACATGTTTGTGGTTTAGAACTGTAAGAGATGGATTCATGCGGTAACAAGATAGATAGAGACCCGTAGGCTAGATGTGCCTGTGACTTTTGTTGCATGTTTGCCATACTCCTTACTTGATATTGTTGTACTAATTATATATTGTTTACTTGAAAACTGGCTGATGATCCTACCAGTGCACAGTGGTGGTGTACTTATACTACACTTGTATTTCTTTTGGTGAGTACAGGAAATCTACCGGCGACTGAGACACGACCTCGCATCTAGCACCGACGATTTCTGACTTTCAAGGGTGAGCTAGTTGATTCGAGCTACCTTGGGTTATCTTTAGAGTTTCAGTCCAATTGTTTTGGACTTAAAACTATTTCAGTTTACCTTTTGGGGTTGCATCCCCGTATTCTAGATTTTGTATTGATGTTTGGTACAATGACTTTCAGTTCCTAGGTGGGAACTTTCGCAGGATTATATTAATGATTAGTTTTGGTTACTTTGATTTCTAGTTTACATTTATGCTTGCTGGTTTTAGGCTGTTAGTCTAGGCAAGGGGTGGATCTCTATTTGTTCACTCATCTGGGGGGAGGGGGGCTGGGTGGGTGCCACTCACGATGGGTTGGGTCGTTACAAAGATGGTATCAGAGCCTAGGTTCGTTGATCTCGTTGTACCAAACAGGTCTAGTAGAGTCTTTCGGAATAGTGCAGAGACCTCTGTACTTTTCTTCGAGAGGCTATGGGAATTTAGGAAAAAACCATCTCTTCCTTCTTTCCTTCGTGCTATAACTTAATTTCAATTAGTATCTGGTGATAAAAATTTGTATCTAACCTCATTCACTCTTTTGTCCGCCGATGGTTACTATAAGGAATAATGGAGCAAGGCCAACTGTCCCAACAGCGGGCCCGACCATTCGCGATAGAGGTAGGGGAAGGGGTAAGGGACTAGCTGAAGCCGCACCCACTAGGGGTGGAGCTCGAGCTGCTGCTGCTGCACGTGAGGTAACCCCTCCCTTACCTCAGGATCATGTGGCTGAGGATGTAGACGAAGTAGTTGTAGAGGATGGAAGAGCTCAGGAGGAGACGACACCAGTTGGGGGTGCAGGCCTTCCTACGATGACACCGAAAGCTTTCAGGCAGGCATGGGACATTCTGAGTGGGTTGGTTGGTGGTGGAGCCATACCCATATCTTATGAGAATTAGGCCTTGGATACTCAACCATCGGTTACTACTACACCAAGGATGGATGCAACTTCGGGCACAAATGATCTCCTCAAGACAATGCTAGGCCCAGTGATGACAGGTAATGAGCATGAGATGCTGACTAAGTTCCTTAAGCTGAAACCTCCGATGTTTCAGGGTACAGAAAAGGAGGATGCCTATGAGTTCATCCTGGATTTCCATGAGAGGTTGCACAAGTTGGGTATTGTACGTTAGCATGGGGTGGAGTTTGTCACTTTTCAGCTACAGGGTGATGCCAAGTAGTGGTGGAGGTCTCATGTTTAGTGTCGGTCTTCTATCCTACCTCCACTGACTTGGGAGCAGTTCCATGCATTGTTTATACAGAAGTACATTACTCATACTTTGAGGGATCGGAAGAAGGATGCGTTCCTGAACTTAGATCAGGGTAGCATGTCGGTCTCAGCTTATGAGGCTAAGTTCCATGTGTTATCTCATTTTGCTACACAGATGTTGGGTTTCGAGGAGGAACGGGTCTACTTGTTTGTCAAGGGTCTAAATAGTGATCTGCAGGTACTGTCAGTGCATATGACTTCTTCAGGGAATGGTTTTAATGATGTGGTGGACTATGTGAAGAACATTGAGGGAGTTACGCAAGCGGGGCAGGTTAGAGCTTTAGCAAAGAAGCCCCAGAATGAGGGAAATTATGGTGGTTCGTACTCCAGAGGCCAGCATCAGCAGGCTTATCTGTCCCGTCCTACTCATTCAGCTCTGCCATCTACTATAGGTGGTCGTCAGGGAGCTCAGTCTTCAGCTCCTAGAGGCCGGGGAGACCGAGGGATCGGCAGTGCAGGCAAGGGTGGGGGTCGTCCAAGAAAGTTGCCTGGATTGATGATCGGCACACTGCTATGCTTTTCCAGGAAGGACTGAAGCGGAAGCCTCAGATGCGGTGATCATAGGTACTATTCTTGTCTGTGATAAAATGACTTTGGTATTATTTAACCCAGGTTCTACATATTCTTATTTGTTTGTGAATTTTGCTTTGGGACTGGGTTTGACCTGTGATATCCTTGATTCACCTATCTATGTTTCTACCCCAGTGGGAGAGTCAGTGGTTGTGACTCATGTATATCGTGACTGTTCTGTTGTTTTTATGGGGTTACATACTTGGGTAGACTTGGTAATTCTGGACATGGCTGATTTTGATATTATCTTGGGTATGACCTGGCTATCTCCTTATCATGCTGTGTTGAACTGTAACACCAAGACTGTAGCTCTAGAGATTCCGGGTAAGGATAGACTAGAGTGGGAAGATGTGTACAGGCCTAAACCAGTTAAGATAATATCATTTGTCTGGGCTAGTAAGCTAGTGGGGAGGAGGTGTCTAGCCTTATTGGCTCATCTCCAGGATGATAATGTGGAGTCTCCTCCTATTGAGTCAGTCTCAGTGGTTTCTAAATTCTTAGAGGTGTTTCCAATGGACTTGCCTAGTATGCCTCCGGACAGAGACATAGATTTTTGTATTGATTTGGAGACAGACACTCGTCCCATTTCCATTCCTCCATATAGAATAGCTCCGGTAGAGTTAAGAGAACTTAAGACTCAACTGCAGGAACTCCTAGATAAGGGATTTATACATCCCAATGCTTCACCTTGGGGTGCTCCAATTTTGTTTGTAAAGAAGAAGGATGGTAGTATGCGGATGTGCATAGATTATAGGCAGTTGAACAAGGTGACCATTCGGAATAAGTACCCTCTACCCCACATAGATGATTTGTTTGACCAGCTTCAGGGTGCATCAGTGTTCTCAAAAATCAACTTGAGGTCGGGGTACCATCAACTAAAGATTAGACCTGAGGACATTCCAAAAACTGCTTTTCGGACTCGATATGGACATTACGAGTTTCTAGTAATGTCGTTTAGTTTGACCAATGCACCGGCATCATTCATGAGTTTGATGAATGAGGTGTTTAAGTCCTACTTGGATTCTTTCGTTATTGTGTTCATCGATGATATATTGATCTACTCTAAGAGTAGGGAGGAGCATGCCAATCATCTTTGTATTGTGTTGGATAACTTGAGGCAGAGTTACTGGTGGCCCGGGATGAAAAGGGACATAGTAGATTTTGTGTCCAAATGTCAGAACTGCCAGCATGTGAAGTATGAACATCAGAGACCTACAAGACTACTTCAGAGAATGCCAATTCTAGAGTAGAAGTGGGAAAGGATAGCCATGGATTTCGTGGTAGGTCTTCCCAAGACATTGGGGAAGTATGACTTAATTTGGTTCATTGTTGACAGGTTGACCAAGTCTGCTCATTTTATTCCGGTCAGGTTAGATTATAATTCGCAGCAATTGGCCAAGATCTATGTGAAGGATATTATGAGACTGCATGTGGTACCACTGTCCATCATTTCAGACAAGGGTACGCACTTTACTTCTAAGTTCTGGGGTAAGTTACATGAAGATTTGGGTATATAACTCACCTTTAGCACAATCTTCCATCCTCAGACTGATGGTCAGTCGGAGAGGATGATTCAGGTATTAGAGGATATGCTGAGAGCATGTGTATTGGACTTTAATGGTTATTGGGACCAGTTTCTACCATTGTGCAAATTCTCATACAATAATAGCTACCACTTCAGTATCGATATGGCACCGTCGAGGCCCTGTATGGGAGAAACTACAGATCACTAGTTGGGTGGTTAAGGAAGGTGATGTGAAGCCTCTGGGCATAGACTTAGTGAAGGAAGCGCAGGAAAAGGTAAGGGACATACAAACCAAGTTGTTGGCTGCTCAAAGTAAGTAGAAGGAGTATGCAGATCGCTAGGTCCGAGACATGGACTTTCAGGTTGGTGAACAAGTATTGCTAAAGTATCGCCAATGAAAATGGTTATGCGGTTTGGTAAGAAGGGCAAGCTTAGCCCTCGGTTCATCGGTCCATTTGAAGTGCTTGAAATTATTGGGCCAGTGGCTTACAAGTTAGCACTATCACCTAGTTTGTCAGGCGTCTATCCGGTATTCTATATATCTATGCTCAAGTGATACCATGGGGATGAGGACTACATCATCAAGTGGGATGAGGTACTTTTTGATAAGGACCTTTATTATGAGGAGGAACTGGTTTTGATTCTTGCTCGGGATGTTCGGAGGTTGAGGACAAAGGTGATTGACATGGTGAAGGTTCAGTGGAAGCATCGTCCGGTTGATGAAGCCACTTGGGAAATCGAGAAGGACATGCGGGACAAGTACCCTCAACTATTTGAGGATTCAGGTACTACACTTCCTTGCTTTTATTTCCATAATTTTGGGTTTGATCATTCGGGGACGAACGATGGGTAAATTGGTATCTGTTGTAACGACAGGGTCTGTCGTTATGGGTAGATCAATCGTGCTAAGTTTTAGAGTTAGAAAACTCCAGGTTTGGGAGTTTGAAATTCGAGGCAAGGCTAGCCTCGGCCAGTTTTGGAGCGAGGTAGAGTCTAGAGAAATTTGGGTAAAATTGGATTTAGGTGTCTTAGAGTGAGCTAGTTTTCCACGTAGCCAAGACATGAAGGAGTCTGGGGGACTTTTTGGAATCGCATTTGGGTAACTAGAACTCCCGAAATCGCATTTGACGTGAAGGGGTTGTTTCGGGACGTCGGAGGAAACAAGTGTGTTGTGAAATGGAAAAAGCTGGTAGAGTTTTGAACTTTCTATCCATGACGAGTGATGTCATGCGCAATAGCGGCCACTGCTATAGCGATAGAAATTACCGCTATAGCGGTAGTCAACGGGCTGGGGGATTTCCAAGCAATTTTCTTCATTCTCCTGTAAAAAATCTTCCCTAAGGTAAGACTTTCATTCCCCAAACTTAGTAATACGTTTCCTATGTGGTAGAATTTCTAGGAGGGAAATTAGGAAAAGGTTAGAATAACCTAGGGATGGTGGAATTCAAGGAAGAAAGGGGATTCCAAGCATGGGTGTTCTTGGGCATTGATAAAAGTACATTAAAATGATCATAGGTTGTTTAATTTCCTGTTTTTATCCGTAAAAATGATAGAACTAGGAGAATTAACATTGGAAAAGCCCGAGAAAAGGGTGGGATGATCATGGATTGCCTGGGGTTTGGGGATTTGGTATAATCTGGGTAATGTACAGGCCTTGTGTGTTAATTATATGTATTGTGTGTTGTTTTTAGACCAAGAATGAGAGAGGAATTCTGAACACGGGAAATCTCGGGTCGAATAGAGCTTGGAACATTTCGAGGTAGGTGATGGCTTATGATTTTCTCTGAATGTGTATATCGATGTACTAATGTCTAAGTGATTGTATGCATTACATTGCTTAGTGAAATTGTGTGGAATGTCTAGGTTCCTGTTTACAGTCTGTGATTGAACGACTTACTTGTTGGTTTTACAAGTTGTGTGTGTTCATAAATTGACTGTGGTTGTTGAAATTCGGTTGGCTCGAGTACCATGCCTGGTATAGGTATAACGCATGGTTTGCACGGGTACCACACCTGGTATGGGTATATCATTTGGTTGGAACGGGTACCACGCCTGGTACGGGCTTACTTTATTGCATCTTGCATTGTTTCATTGACTATTGTATTGCATTGGTTGATATTGGTTCCGTGAGTAGACCGAGTTGTTTTACTGAATGTGATACTTGATATTGGTTTCGTGAGTGGACCGGGTTGTTTTACTGGATATAATACTTGGTATTGGTTCTGTGAGTGGACCGGGTTGTCTAGTTAAAGGTGCTATTGTTGATGGTCCTTGAGTGGCCGAGAATTGTTGTATAACTGCTGTGTTGGTCTTTGTTTAGGACGGGTTGATCAATTACCTTTGGTGTTGTCTAGAGGGTATTCAAGGATGGGTCCGAGCCAGACAGAAAGGAGATTTGTGGTTACATGTTTGTGGATTAGAATTGTAAGAGATGGATTCATGCGGTAACATGATAGATAGAGACCAGTAGGCTAGATGTGCCTGTGATTTTTGTTGCATGTTTGCCATACTCCTTACTTGATAATATTGTACTAATTATATACTGTTTACTTGAAAACTAGCTGATGATCCTACCAGTACATAGTGGTGGTGTACTGATACTGCACTTGTATTTCTTTTGGTGAGTATAGGAAATCTACCAGCGACTGAGATGCGACCTCGCATCTAGCACCGACGATTTCTGACTTTCAAGGGTGAGTTGTTTGATTCGAGCTACCTTGGGTTATCTTTAGAGTTTCAGTCCAATTGTTTCGTACTTAAAACTATTTCAGTTTACCTTTTGGGATTGCATCCCCGTATTCTAGATTTGGTATTGATGTTTGGTACAATGACTTTTAGTTCCTAGGTGGGAATTTCTGCAGGATTATATTAATGATTAGTTTTGGTTACTTTGATTTCTAGTTTACATTTATGCTTCCTGGTTTTAGGCTGTTAGTCTAGGAAATGGGTGGAACTCTATTGGTTCGCTTATCCGGGGGGGAGTGGCTGGGTGGATGCCACTCACGATGGGTTGGGTCGTGACACTCTGGCCCCTGGATCTTGACAGTGTAAATCCTCCATAGTACGAGCATGATCAGCTATAGCCTGAAAGGATCGACTGCTAGCAACTAACAGCTCATCTGTATGTCTGAACTCTAATCCCAGCCTCTAAACAAATCTACGGATCCTGTCGGGCATAGTAGGGATAATCATGGCCCCAAATGGGTCAAGCTAGTGGAAGTGAGTCTCATACTCAGATACGATAATAGAACCATGCATAAGTCTAGTAAACTGCTCCCTACCATGCTCTCTATCGTTCTGAGGCAAGAACTTAGCCACTAAGGCCTCATAGAACTCTGACCAATGTAACAAAGGAGACAAAGATGGTCTACAAGCAACCTGGGCCCTCCACCATAACTTACCTGGGCCCTCCAGCTGATAAGTAGTGTATCTAACACCGTGAGTCTCCAACAATCCCAAATGGTGTAGCATCTCCTTGCAGGTAGAGATAAAATCGTAAGGATCCTGACCAGGTGTACCATCAAATCTAGGTGGAGCTAATATCAGAAATCTACACAATGCCTTTTGCTTTGTCTCTGTGATGGCTGAGCGAGGAGCAAGAGGTTGTGCCACAGATGGTACCAGAATAACCACAGCACGAGGAGACACAGTAGCAAGATGCGCTCCTGAACTCTGTACACCCAGGGCTGCCCCTTGAGAAGATGTATGTTCCATATCTGAAGGCTGTCCCTCTATCATACCCAACAAGTGGAGAAGTAAACCTCGAATATCTGACAAAGGAGCTGGGGCTGGAGCTGGACAAAAAACTGGTGTTGGCACTGGTGGTACCTGGGCTATCCCCCGATCCATAAGTTGCTGCTCTGGAACAATCTCGGGATCATACTCAAGCTCAACCTCGACCTTAGGAGCTCTAACTGGTGTTGCTGCTCGGGCATGACCCCTAGCTCTACCTCTGCGACCTCCCTAATCCCTAGCTAGAGTCAGAGATACTGGAGTCAAAGGCTCACCCCCACCTGATGTCGATGATCTCATACAGACCATCTACAGGAGAATGAACTAGAATAAGTGAGATTTCAAGAAACCATCAAGGATAAGATGTATAATACAGAAGCAAGAAGAGAGTCATAATTCCTAAGATGCCATTGTAGCCTCCCAAAGATTGAGTACAAACGTCTCCACCCCGATCCGTAGGTCTCTACTAGACATTGGCTCCTATACTGATGACAAAGGTGAACCTAGGCTTTGATACCAAGCTGTCATGACCAGATTTCTCGGTCATGATGGCACCTACAATCCCTCTGTAGGTGAACTAATCCCTGTAGCCTAGAACGGTTAGTAATGGGCTACTATCTAACAAGCAAGCGGAAGAATGATATAAATAGCAGAAGCAAAGTAAATGAAATAAGAAATAGGCAACAAAAATATAAATACAAGCAGAAACTAAACCAAACCCATGGCCTGGTATCATAGTATAAGAGCCGGTACTAAATATACAATGTACAAAAGATCCAAAAGAATATACACATATATCTCTGAATAATAAAAGAGTAGAAGATACAAAAGATGAGCTAAAAGGTAATCCCCGGCCATCAAGAGCTTACCCTCAGCCTCAGGTAGTCCAAAATCTCCCCGCATGAGTCTCTATAAATCTGCAGTGATGGCCCACACTGGCACCAATTACAAAGAAACAGGTACCCAGTAGGCATCATAGGCCAAATGAGCTCATATGAGATATAAGAGCAATAATATACCGAAAAAGAAACAAGTAGTCATAGAAACAAACGGAAGCTAGCACAGAAAGAATATAAGGAGAAAATAAACATGCTCAGCTAGCTACTAGAAATATACATCAAAAAACACAGGTGAAGGAAGAAGAACGCACCTAGGGTCCTTGCAATAACAATATATATAAGGAGAGTTTGAGAAGAAGATGGTATAACGGTAACCTAAAGTAAAAAGGGAAGGAAGGAAAGCAAGTAAATGAGATCATGCTTAAAATCCAATTCTAACAACTAAGTCATGCCAATAATCCAAGTGTAACCATGAAGTATATTCAACAAAATCTCCCAAATCTAAATCATCTAGCAAGAACCCAAATGTAACGATAATCTGAACCAGAATCGCGATAAAGTAATAATAAGTCTACCTACAGTCCCAATAGGCGCCCATACCCCCTAGAAACACATACAAGTGAAGACAAACCCTTTGGCATCTGATACTACCTGAGCGTACCCTTAACAAATAACAAATAAGGGTGGAATCTCTCACAATGAATGATATGATGCAATAGTGAAAACCAGGTGGAATAGTAACTAAGTATGTACCTTCTCCGGTGCCTATATGCTGAGCAGGTAGGATCCATGAAAGGACACGACATGTATACCTCAACTACACTGTATACCCCTCCTCTGGCACACTCGTCCCATGGCCCCTGGTCCAGACCGTCAAGGTCCATGGAGGTCCTCGACCATGTAATAAATCTCAAGTCTCAATATAACAGTCCAGAGTATGTCTGGATCCAAATAAGTAACCAAATCTCGAAAATGCATGCTCGGAGTCTATCCGGGTCTAAACCAGTGAATGAAGCTCAAAAACCCCAACAAGGGTGCTCGAGCATAACGGTGTCTAAAATAATAGTGAAACAAGTGCGATACTCGGTTTGTCTGAGTCTAGTACCATCTCAAACCAATAGTAAAGCATGTCTAGCACCACAGCTCAATCGGGTCTAGTATAAGTGTGAAAACTGTAATAAAATCATCTTTTTTTACCTCTCTTACTTTAAGAATATCCATGAAAATAATAGTAGGCCCGAAGCCAAATCAGTAGTAAAACATATGGAGAACCTCTTTATATGCATGATAATGGCATGCCCAATCACAAACAGTAGCCTAACGGCTCACAATCAACCTATCGGCCCTGCATATGCTCCAATCAATCTACAACAGATATAACTAGCTCTATAATAATAGTATCGATGTCCGAGACTCGCAGACAAGCCTAAGTAACCCACCATCTATGGTCCAGAGTCAAATACAAGGTCACACAGTACCACAAGGGTGATACTATCAACTACAATAAATACTACAATCATCGGGTAAAAATAAGACGGATATGAAGAAGCGGATAAGGTCTGGGGGTGCCAAGCTAATAAACCCAACCCAAGGATGCTAATTAGTATATTTATAGCCTATATACACAAAGTCTAGAAAGGTTAAACTGTAACCTTCCTGTCATCTGATGACAAGCTGCTAGAACGATAATGTCCAAGCCCGAACCGCTCCGAGAAGCTTCGAACAAAAATAAAACTATCATAAACATAAACTATATATCAAAATAAAACCAATGGTACCGATATTGCTATAATTATAGCCGGGTCAAAATTTGGGTCCAAAGCGGGCCTACATATCCCATAACCCAAAATCAGAAATGGAAAGTTGAATGATAAACACACTACTCCCGTGAGTGCATGCTCCAAATTTGAGCAAATTTGGCCAAGAAAACGGGGCCAAAAACAGTAAAAAGGGCCCAAAACAGCCCGCTCAATTATGGAATTAAAGAGGGAAATTCAAAGAGAAAACCGAAAATTAAAGTAAGAATTTACTTACCATGATGAGAGAAACAATCTTACGGAGAGAAACCCTTGCAATTACGAACAACCAAAGCCAATTGAGCACCTATAATCCAAGAAAACTCAAGCTTGAGAAGAACTCATCAATGGAGGTTTTCTAAAGGAGAAGAAGCAACTTTGAGGAAGAAGAAACTTACCAACACGAAGAGGAAAGAAATAATTTGGCGCCACTTGGAGAATTCCCGAGCCAAGAACAGATTTGTAGTTGATTTTTAGGAGAGGTAAATAACTTGGGGTTGAGAAAACTAAAGTGAAAAGTGGCTGAAAATCAGAAGGAAGGCAACTTATTGCACTGGCCGCATGCCAACACCATCGGTGCTGGAGGAGCACTATAGAGCTGAAGGCAGACGGGCGCTGAGGCGCCATCGCACTAAAAGGGTGACATCACACAGAAGGCCGGGTGGCAGACTAGCACGATCGTGCTACCTAGGCGCCATCAACGCTAAAGGCCACCAGTTGCAGAAAACTAGCTGAGCTGAAAACTTCTACGGGGTATTCCGAGAAATATTGGAATCTGATACTCAAAAACCACGCATGCTATTAGAGTGGAAATGATGTTCCAGACTCAACAAAATTTATGAAACTTCCATACGAGGTCATTTCGGAGGAATGTTGACCCAAGTCAACACTAACTAAAACCAACCAAACATCCTAAATGAGCCCGGCTCACCCGAGACCCAAACCAACCTACCTAACCCAAAATCAATATTCCGGAGCTGATGGAATTATTGGATTTTTAATCTGGTGCTCCGATCATTGAAAGTTGACCAAATCACACTTTCAACTCCAACTAGCCTGAAAATAGAAAAAGCAACACAAAACCACACCGAAAGTTTTCAGGCCTCGACTAAAGGTCCAACTAGATCAAAATCCACGTTCCAGAGCTAACAGAACTGTTGAAATTTGATTCCAAGCACGTTAGCTAAGAATGTTGACTAAAGTCAACAATTTCCTAAGTTAAAGCTCTAAAATAGGAAAATGACTATAAAGACCAAATGAATGGCTAGGGCATCAAACCACCGGTCCCAGTAAGTCATAAATGACTTGGGGCCACTACAGACAAGCTCTAAAAGTACAAATAAAGTGTAAATGCAGGAATGACCAGAAGGGTCATTACATACCAACCTCGTTACAAAAAATAAAAAAAAACATTTGCTCCTTAGGAAAGAACCTTGGTATGTAGAAAACCCTCAGAGTTTATTTGACTAACCTAATATTAACAAGGAAAAGAGAGTTATGCTCTCATGAATCAATTTAGAGAACAAGCATGGCGTATGCACCAAGTTCATTTGCAAGGCATGGGTAGTGAAACAATTATGCGTATAGGATTAACCTGATGATATTGCAACTCATACAAAGAATAATGATAAGCCTAGCAAGGGCATAATTTAAGCATTAAGAAAATAATGGCCTGACAAAGGAAATATCAACAACCATCCAAACATTCCTTACGAGGGCTAAATTGTCTAAACATGAAAATAAAGGCCCGACAAGGGCAATAAAAGCAATATCTCAAAGCCCGACAAGGTAAATAACCACAAATCATAAAATAAATGCACCCTTCCCTACTTAAAAGAAAGGATTTCCCTCAATGCTTAAGCATAAAATAAGTAGAGAAAGGATGTAAAGACTCCATGTACTGGCTACTCCTCTTCCTCCTCCTGCTCAACTGCCTCTGAGATGGTACATGTTCCTCTCTGGTAAGAATGTGTTGTATGATTAGACTTAAGGAGCACCTACTAGAATACCGGATCCTGCACATCATCTAGCTCCTTATCATACCAGCCCAAAGCAACAAACAAATCATCCACTGGGCCAGGAGTGGGGTGGGGTACAACTATGGCATCATCAAGAGCACTCAAATCTACAACCGCCATTGGTGCCTTCCATTTAGCCTTATCAATATCCTTCTTGATAACGGTCACAATATTCTCCACAACCTACACCCTTTTGCAAAATTTGGACACACTGTCCATAACATCCTTCATAGCAGTTTTCACTTCTTTCTGAATCATACCAGACATATTCTAATCTAATGTGTTCAATTGGTTGTCATGGGAGTAGGTCATATTGACCAGTGTTTGAAAGCCAGTCGAGGCTGAGGCTGAGGATGAAGGTGAAGGCCTAGGAGGGGCATCAACTGAAGGATTTCTTGACTCTATAGGAGTATATGTATTAGATATTGACCCAGATAGGCTAGAGGCACTAGGGTCAAAATTAGTCCGAGAGACATTTGCACCAGCTAAGCCTTGCAACTTCCGCTTCTTAATTTTAGGGGCATCGACTTAAGTCTTCTTCTCAATATTAATCACTTTAGTGGCAGGGGTAGCTTTGTCAAAAGTAAAGTAGGGAATCACTGCCTTGGCACATAGCTTGTTGATGAGGACTGGATACAGAATTGATGCACCAGGTTGATGATCCTTCCTTTTAATCACCACTACAATAATCTCACCAAAGTTAATATGCACCCAAGATATGATGCAAGCAACTAGAATAGTCCCCTCATGGGTAATCTTCTGATTGTTCTTAGAAGGTGAGAAATAAGAGCAGACAAAGTCATACCATAGTCGAGCTTCAAAGTGGAGATCCTGACGCTAGATCACGCCTCCTATTGTGGCCTAAAGAGGTGTCCCAGGAGAAATAAATGGTATAGCCTAGTCTATAGGCTTATACTTTGGAGAGACCTTTGCTGCATATCAGGTGTTGGAGTAATTGGTGTGTTCTAGTAGATGGAATTGATAGCCTCGGGAGTAATGTCAACCTCCTTACCCCTAACCATCATAGAATCCAAGCATGGAAAATCATCGACATTTCTTATATATTTCATTGCATCCTGCTTGGCTTGGTAGGATGCAAAGAATTCCAAAACCACCTCCGAGTAGTATTCTCCTAGCACTTTTAAAAATAGGAACCACTCTCGCTCAATAAATTGATGGTGGAAATTTTGCATGTCATGCCCAACACCAGTAAGGTTGAAACTGCACTCTGGAGTGAATGACTTTTTAGCCTTCTATGTGTTGTAAAGGTCCTTCATTCCCTCCACACCAAAGCGAACTATTTCCTCCTCATTGGCTGGCACAAGAGGAGGTGCTGGGGTGTCAGTGGTAACCTTTTTCTTCCCTTTGGACTTGCTGGTGGAGGTAGGGGGAGCTGGGGACCTTCTTGAACTGCGACTGGAGTTACCCCTGCTAGAAGACATTATCTGCAAAAGAAGATTGTGAGTACTCAAATGAACAATAAAATATTTTTGTATATTTGCAATAATGAAAGAAGAAAATGCTATAAGAAGTTAATAAAATTAAAAGAAATAGAATGCATAACAGAAGAAATAGACACTTTTAGTCCTAGCTCCCATCATATTCTTAGCCAACAAGTCAATCTTGGTCATTATTTTGGCCATGGTCTCATCTCTTTCCTCTTTTTTTCTCTTTATCTCACTAGTTATTATGAAGGAAGTAACACCTGATGAAACTGCAGCTTCTCTAGTATGCCATGCTCTATTGGTTTTTGTCATTCGATCTAAGAGAGACGAAGCAAGACCATAAATTTAGTCCATGATTTTTGCAAAGCATAAAGCATGTCATTCATAGAGTCTAGTGCTCGATAGAAGCTTTAAAGAAGAACCCTCTCTGGCAAATAATGATCTTGGATAAACAATAGCTTCTTATGGAATATCAAACATACTTTATGCAATGGCTTATTTGGTAGTTATTGAAAATTGGTAATTTCATAACTTAACTACATTATACGGGAAGGTGGAAAAAATCTGACAAAGAAGGCTTCAACCAAACCATTCCAAGTCGTAATAGAGCCCTCTGGGAGCTCTTCAAGTCACGCGGTTGCTTCTCCTGTAAGAGAGAATTGGAACAACCAAATTCGGATTGACTCTTGAGATATGTTTTCTATGTTGAAGGGCTGACCAATTTCGACAAAATTTCGGATATATCAATTAGCATCTTCATGGGCCAGCCCTCTAATAGTCCCTTCATTTGTATCAAATGCAACATTATACTCATTACATAGAATACAACATTGCCAATTGTTGGGGGTAGTCGGATGGCACCCAAGGCACCATGGATAATGGTTATGTCTTCCACGTCCAAGAATCCATCCACACTTTCTTGATCACCCACTTGGCTTAAGAGCCACCTATTCAAAACTAACAAAAACAACAAAAAGATAAAAGAGAACAAACACTTAGCAAAAGTGAATTAAACAACCATCAAATGGAAAATAAAAAACCATTCCCTGACAATGGCACCATTTTTTATGACATTCAAAAGCACTCTCCCAAAAGAGGTGGTAACAATCACCAAGAAAAATAATAAGTAATCCAACAGATGTCAGGGTCGAATCCACAAAGAATGGGATGATGACTTGCCACTAATTGTCGAGTATTAATTCACTAGAGTAAGAAATTATCCAAACAAGCAAAGTAAAATTAGGGGAAAAGGTTTGGAAAATAAAAATTCAAATTATAAAAGCTTAACAAGTAAACACGAGAGTTCAATCAAGAGAGGAAGCCTAGGGGTATGCTCTCGTTGGGTCATACATTGGGATAGGGGTTGATTATTCAAACAAACTTTTGATTAATAGCACGGATAGCTTGGTTTAATCTATACTTAGTAGTTTTTTAACCTACCAAATATACTTACTATGGTCTTATTTCAATCCCCATAGTTGTACATCAAACCAACCAATAAATACTCATGTGAATCAAACTATTTCTAGATTTGAATCTTAGATGGGAATTCCCTTTAATCAAGCTATTTCCATCCTCAATTTGTAGTGGGAATGCCAAATTCCCACTATTAAATTCTTACTCAAGTAAAGAACTCCTCTTCCAAGCAAGAATACAATTAGTAAATTAAATCAATGTTTACAACCATCAATTTTAGAATTAAACCATGAAGAATTCAATAGACCCATACTCAATAATCAATTATAAGCATAAATAATCAACACCTATTCCTAATTTCAAACACCCATCATACACACACCCCTAGAGATGAGTTTAGCTACTCATAGTAAAGGAATAAGAGAAGATACCAGATGGGTTTTCTAAAATTCCATTCATTATGTAAGTAAAATTAAAAATCCAAGCTCCAAATTGGTAACAATGGTGTTATTCTTAAGGAAGAAGAAGAGGAAAATTGTACTCTCTATACTATCTCCTCTTAGAAAGTGAAAACTGCTCAATTCTCAAGGTACAGATCCCAAAACCTTTCTAAATGCGTGATATATAATTGGACAAAATTAACCTTTGGGGAAGGTGAAAAGTGAAAAGCAAAGGCACCTGCCATCGCCCCTTAGTATTTGAGCTCGCAAGTGACCAGATCCCCGGGAAGTGATGATCAACCATAGTGTGATAGTACTTGTGAAGGGAAGGGCGATCGCTCTTGGAATTGTGCAGCTCACATGTTGCCAACTGCTCAGGCAGTATTTGATCCTTTATGTGAATTGACACCTACCAAAATACAGGTGTCCTCTTGCGGCTCGCATATCATTTTGCCCCTCTGACTATCTTTGTACTTTAACTCCATTTTAAGTTCTTTTTGGTTCAAATTCTTTCCTTTCTTCATTTAATTAAGAATACCTGCATTTACGACAATAAAGCCAATAAGCACCTCTAATTCTCATCAAAATATGGCCATAATTCATGAATAAAGGCTCAATAAGTTGGTAGATTACCAACTTATCAACTTCACCAAAATTTTGGGCATGAGTTTCTTACCCTTCAAGGAAAACAATTGTGAATTTAGTTTCTATTTTTATTGGCAGGCTCCAAGGGTCAGTTTTCGACCCTATTTCTAGCCTAAATTGTAAATTATTTATATGAGTACTATTAGTTTCATATTGACATGTAGGTAATTTATTTGATAGCATGGCAGTGATCTAAGGCTTTACCAAAAGGAAAGGCTTTCATGTGATGGTTTGAGGTTGTCGTTTGGTTGTGAGGTAGGTTACAATTTTCCTTCTTTAAACTTAGATCGATTGGGTGGTATATCTTATAAATAACATATTGGGTAGTAGTATTCAGGATATATGTTTTATATCATCTTGAGTTAAATGGCCTATTTTGGGTGCCTTAGATAGAATAATTGCTTGAGCCTTAGTTTAGGTTGCTTATATTCGTGATCAGGATTAGCATAGAGATCCTTGGTATAGGCTTAAGAAAGGTGTTCGACGTAGGGTAGCTTTATTTTATTTGTAGTTGTTGTTATCACTTTATTTTTTTGTATTTACCATCTGTTATGAGATTATGAGCATGAGGCCACAGTTTTGAACTATCTGAACTCTAGGTTAGTGTGATCTTGATATGGAGGGTGGTTTCACCCTATTTGGTGTATACATATACATATACATACATATATATATATATATGATTATGTTGGCACACATATACTCACACATACATAATACATGGATTATGGTGCGATTATGAGGAAAATACTAATTTTCATCTTTAAAGAGGAAATTTGAACCATCTTACTAAGGATTTTGGGTTACAAAGAGCTTTTACCATTTTTATCATGGATTTTATATTTGAAAAGGCTGTACCACTTTTACAATCAGCCTTAGGGACATTTTCGGACCTTTTACCCATTTACTTTTCTATTGATAAGTTTAAGGTACGATTCTGGGAGGCCAGAGGGATAAATTTTGGGTTTCTTTACTTTATGCATATATTGATGAGCCTAAGGGCGGCCCAAGGGATAAATTTGTGTTTTAATTTTCTGCATTGGTCACATATTGCATTGCATAATCCTATATTGCATGACATTCTTTATGTATTCATATGTTGCATGTATTATTATTACTATCTTCACTTTATCCCTGTTATATTAGAGATTTCTATCTTAGCTTTTGGTGTATATTTTCCTTTCATATATTTTATTTTATATATTATCTTTTGAGATCGAGGTTGGCCTATGATGCCTACTGAGTATCTTGTGTTTCTTTACTCATACTACACTTCTGTATCTTTTCTTATGTAGCACCCAGTACAAGTCACCCTCACTACTTCTTGCTTGTTCATGGACCTTTGTCGATCGGATTGTGGTGAGATCTTGGCATTCGAAGACTTACTACTTTCCTTCTTGTATCTACTGTCTATATTTTTGTATTTACTTGACAATTGTATTTTGTATAGATAAGTCTCATACTTTTAGAGGCTCTTGTATTGATGACACTATGTCTAGGATTGGTATCTTGTATATATTTTCTTTCATTCGTTTCCTTAGGGATCATGTTGTATATTTTGTACTTGTTATGTATGTATCGATACATGGTGAACCATTTATCTCATTTCCACTTCTTATACTATTTATATAAGTCTTTACTCTAAGTATTCATCTTAGGTTTTGGCTTACCTACTACAGGATTATAGTAGGTTCAATCATAGCCCAAATTTGAGTGGTGACAGTGTGGTATCAGAGCTTTAGGTTCACCAGTCTTACCAGTACAAGAGCAAGTGGCTAGTAGAGTCATGCAGATTGGTACAATAACATCCATATCCTATCTTCGAGAGGTTATAGGCAATTCTTAGGAAAATTCCACCCTTTTTGATTTCTTATTGTACATTCTTGAATCTATTTTTTTCACTCTTTCTCAGATGGTTAGGATTAGATAATCGGTGGGCGAGGGCAAGGCTCCTGCACTTGTATCTAGGGCCCCCGATAGGGGTCGAGGCAGAGGTCGTCTTAGAGGTTGAAGCAGGGCATGAGCTGTAGTGCCAGCTTAAGGCCAGGATAGAGCATCATTACCTGAGCTAGAGATTGAGATTTAGGATATAGAGCATCATCCGAAGGGTATGGGGCCAGCCCAGCCTCGAACAGTGTTTGTAGCTACACCAGTTCTTCAAGATACCATGGTTAGGATCCACATCTTCCTAGAGGCTATCTGGTAGGTAGGGACTTTTCCTGGCACTGCTAGTGGTTCTCAGGTTAGATATGAGGCAGACACTTTAGCCAAGAAGTAGCACAAGGTGTATAGGGTTCAGGAGCGTAGCCTACAGTTGTGGCTCCCCATCTAGAGGTATTGCCAATAATTCTTATGGCTCAACCTATCTCAACTATGCTAGTTATATCTTCCGAGGGGCCGAAGATGCTTGTTCGATTTATCAAATTGGGTCTTTTAAGGTTTTCAGGTGCCCAAGGAGAGGATGTTCATGAGTTTTTAGTGAGTTGTAAGGATATTTTGCATAACCTCAGTTTGGTAGAATCACACGGGGGTAGATTACACTATATTTTACATGGAGGGTCCAACTAAGCAATAGTGGAGAGTTTATCTTGAGTGTAGGCCATTCGGGTCACCTCTGATGATATAGGCTCAGTTCTCTGAGGGTTTCTTGAATTATGTACCTCACACCATGAGAGAGAGGTTGAGGGATGAGTTTATGGATATTCAGAAGGGTTTGATGTGTATTTTAGAGTATGAGGAGTGATGAGAGGCTAAAATTTATGCTTTTATATGATCATTCACCTCTTATTTATTCTCTTTTTAGTGTTTTCTTGAGCTTAAATATTATGAATTACATGTGTGTTTTATGGTTTATTTATATAGGAATGTCTTGAGGTGTTTGGAGCTTTAAAAAAAGGAAAAGATAGCCAAGGAACTAAGCAAGAAGCGACATTGAAAAGCAACACAAAACAAGTGCAAAATAGCTTAGCAAAGTCCTCCTTGTGCCACTGCAGCAAAGCTGGAAGTGGAGCGGATTTGGGAATGTCTCTAAGGATTAGAAGCAACTTGTTCATCACACCACACACCCCAAATCAAGGGGTGGCACGAGTTTCACTTGTTCTCTAAAGTTTGAGTTATTCCCCGCACCATGGCTCTGCTTTTTGGCCGTGGCATGAGCGGGGGTGAAAACCCAATATGGATTGATTTTTGAAGTCCCAAGGGTTCCTAAACTCTATATATACCACCTATACATATTTTCTATATGGAAGAACTGATTTAGGGAAGGCAAATCCTATGGCAAAGCTCAAGAACAAGGTTTAGTTTTATTTCTTTATTTTATTTTTGTTTCGTTTCTTGTAAACTCATAATATCTCTTCTTCAAAAGAGATTCATGAGTATCTAAGTCTTTAGTAGCTAGGGTTGTGGTTAAAGAAATGAAGTTTGACCTTCAATTATCATATTGCTTAGTTCAATTTCCATTTACTGAGTTATTTATCTTTGCTTGTGCTTAATTGGTTGTTAACTTGATCACCTAGCAAACACTATCTATGGTGCATACATTAGACTAGGAATAGGGTGTTTACATACTCAATAAGGGAAGGTAGGGTTTGGTTCTGAATTCTATAGGTAAGGGAGAATGATTCTCTAAGGTGCATAGGAATATACCTTTTAGCCTGGCCCAGTTGATATGAAAAAGAAATCTCATGCCCTTTACTATTGACCAATAACCATAGGAATATAGGCGTTATGAATAGTCGAGGAGACCTAGAGTTTTTTTGGAAAGACACTTAATATGGTTAAAATTAACCCGCAACTAGTAACTCAAGAAATCATCTAAATGTATGGTTTGAAAAATCAACTGGATTGTCGAAATACCATAACCTTGGATCTCTTCCTAAATCTGAATCAGAACCAATAAAATCACAACTTGCCTCCAATCGTTCTTACTTACATTCAAAACACAAAATTCACTCTTCATTATTGGTTACCTACTGAATAACTCATATGAGAATTCAAACTAGTTTATCAATTGGTCAAATCTCTTGGGAATAATATTTGGACTGACATCCTGCATTACTTGTACGGTCGTGTACACTTGCATATAAAAAAGGACGCAACAAGTTTTTTGCGATTTTATTTGAAATTGTTACTACTTTGATTTTTTTTTGAACTATTCAGATTTCACTTTTGTTTGTTGTTTTTGTTTCTTTTTCAAGTTACAAGTTAGTTTATGCTAAACACCCGGAGTTAAGCCAATCACTTGATTCCCATTGATCACGAGTTTGAATGTACTCTCAGAGGTTTGAGAGCTATGTGTGACTGCGTGAATGACCCAAGCCTTCCAAATGATCCAAATAATGCAGAAAATAGGGTTGCAGTCAAGCCCACTGCTCCACCACATGTCCATGTGCTTAACATTGCAAGGCTAAATCGAGAAAATTACTCCAAATCTATTATCAAGCCAACCATCATAGGGAACTTTGAGGTAAGAGAAGACATGGTCTGACTAGTGTAGAACACTTGTCAATTTAAGGGTAAACCACATGAACACCCACACAAGCACCTACAAGAGTTTGTTGACTTGAGAGATAACTTCCACTACCAGAATGTGATTGACAATTATGTAAAGTTGACATTTTTCCCTTTCTCATTGATTAGAGAGGTGAACAGTGGTTGCAGAATAAACCTGCCGGTTCTATCATATCATGGGATATATTTTACGAATGTTTCCTCAATAGGTTCTTCTCATCTAGAAGAACAGAAGAGCTTAGAGGAAGAATTTTTGAATTTGTTCAAAAAATTTCTGAATCCTTTCCCCAAGCTTGGGAGAGATACAATGGATAGTTGAGAAATTCCCTGAACCACCACTATCCCAAGAGGATCATTAGGAATAACTTTATTGATGAGCTGAGGCCATACTCAAAATCACTTCTTAATGCTACAGCTCATGGGTAAATCTTTTCCAAGAGCTATGATTATATAGAGGCATTGCTTAACCTTATATTTGTGGGGCATAGAGCTTATACAAAACCCAACAGAATATTCACCTCACCTTAGTGCAGCTACAAGTTGCTTTTTTTAAGCCAGAAGTCACATGTAAGTGACAATTTGAATAAATTTTCCACCCAGGTGTTCTGACTTGACCTGCGCTTCACTTGTGGTTCGCATGTGACCTTCTGCATTCTGCAAGTGACACGCAAATGACTAAAATTTGAAAGTTTCCTACTAGGTAGTCTATTAAGGCTTGCAGGTAATAGGTTTGCAAGCCACCTGCATGTTGCAAGTGGACACTTGCAGTCCGCAGGTGTAGCACAAGTCTACTCCAATGGCCTCTTCGGAAAAAAAATTCAAACTTTTTCCTAAACTTATGCATTCCTACATAACAAAAATAATAAAAGTGAAGTATAAGAAAATCAAATAACACTTGAGTTTCCTTCCAAGAAGGTCTTGATTTAACATTGTGGCATGCCGATATTACCTCAATAATCAAGAAATTTTTGGAGGAAGGCCAAGAAGATCGGTCATTTTCCATGTAAAGCATTGGATGTACTTCTTCAAGATGGTCACCAAAGCTTCTTTTTTCCCTAAGGTTAACTCTTTTGAGGTGGAAATTGGGAAAGTGTCGTTAGGACTAAGATAGATATTCTCAGGGACCCTTACCACTAACTTTTCATATTTTGTATGACATTCCTCAAATGACTCCCCTCCAAATTCTCCTTCAAACATCACTTCAGCTAGTTCTTTACTTGATTCAATCATAGAAACAACTTGAAATTCATCTTGTGGATTCATTCATTTATATATGTTAAATGTAACCTCTTATTTTCCAACACAAAACTTCAGCTTTCTGCATTCATCATCATAAGGGTACTTCGTCGTTATTGGAACTTTCGCAGTAAGACATAAGAATTTAAAATTTTTGTGATATAAATTTTGTCCCAAGCTATAATCATTATGTTTAATGAAGCAATTGATTAAAATAAAGTAAAAGAACTGGTACTAGCTAGTTCGGGTCCACTGTAGTGGATCCTTTCCCGCTATTGCAAGCCCACTGCACCAAGATCATGGACACTGCAGTACAACCCACAAGGCAAAATCCCAGGAATATTTTATTTCTAGCTTTTAGCTTTTATTCTAACATAAGGGATCTCTCCTAAAAATGTCCTAGTATTAGTTCTAAGTCATAACACCAAGAACAAAGAGGAAAGGCCCTCAAAAGAGCGTGTATTTCATTATTCTCCTCGCAGTTTCTTCATCAAAATCTTATATTGAAAACAAGGAGCGAGCCACACGCGGTCTTTGGTAGTAGCTTGGCATCGAGGTAGGATATGGTTTTATGAGTAGTAAGACTTGATTAGCTAATCATAATACTGTGTAGAATCGATGAAGATAATATGATTAGGCCTTTGGGCATGAAGATTGGTTGGATATTACCCAAATAAATATAAACAGGATTGCATCTTCAATAATATGTATACGTCATTATAGTTATGTGACTTAAATCAAATATAGTTAATGTGAAGGGTGGTGGATAGACCAGGCGTTAATACAACTAAAAACTCAGATAATTTAGGATAAGGGTTAGGAAGGATGTGGTAGTGATAAAATTGTTGTGTGAGGGTGCTATTGCTTTTATGTCAAGTCATAATGATTATGTGTTAGTGGTAGTGATAAAGTAATGGTTAATGTATGCTAGTGTGATCTTGCGATAAACTGAGGGGAAAATAAGTGTTTAAGAAAGTAAATTCTAATTGGTAACTAAAAGGGTGAGTAAACAAGAAATTTCCTGGTAGGAATGGATGTAGACAATGGTCTGATAAAATGGCTAATGAGATGATGCTCGTAAATATGATAATAATATTAGAGATGATCTTTCACATCGAGAAATTGGGTTAGTGATTTATGGTTCATGAAGGAGTTATGTACGAAGTTAGACTTATTAAAATCTCTTGCATGTGTTTAGACTGACAACATGTTGTTTGGTCATCGAACATGAATGGTACTTGGTTGTTTATTTGTCTTAACATTGCTTGTATGAATAAGCTTAAATATTTGAAGCCTATCTTCAAATGACTTATGTTTATGAGGTGTACTTATTATTAATTATGCACTTGTGACATTATCTTGAGAGGTGATTAAGGTGAGAACATACTGAGATATATTGAGAATGATCAAAAGTATACATACTATTCTGTTTTGAGTGTCTTGAGTTTGATATGAGCTTATGGACAAACGTGTATATCATGGAGCGGATTGTAATGACCCTTCCAGTCATTCTCGCATTTACAATTTCTTTTTACTGTTAGAGCTTGCCAGTAGTGGCCTCAAGTCATTTATAGCTTGTTAGGGCCGAGGGTTTAGTTCCCTGGCCATTCTATGGTCTTTATGGCCGTTTGCCTATTTTATAGCCTAAACTTAGAATATCATTGACTTAGGTCAACATTCTTGGTAAACATGCTCGGAATCAAATTCCGACAGTTTTGTTAGCTCTAAAGCAGGGATTTTGGTCTACTTAAACCCTTGGCTTAGGTCTGGGAGCTTTTGGTTTGGTTTTGTGTTGGTTTTTGTGTTTTCTAGCTAGTTGAACTTGAAAGTTTGACTTTGTTCAACATTCAGATAAGACGGCCTCAGATGAACATAACCCTACTTCATCTTTATCGTAGTGAGATATTGGAAGAAGGTTACCGAATCAATTGTCTGCTTCCTTATTTTTATTTTGTCTTCAACAAGAGAAAATGGTAGATAGACTGTATAGGATTGACTTGGGGGAATCAAAACATCAATCTACTATCTAGCTCAAAATTAGCCTCAGGAACTAGTAACACAAATATTCGCATAGCCCTCTTTTGTTTTGTGCTATTTCATCATAGGATGTTAACGCAGTTCTGGAATGTCAACTTTGGGTTAGGGGGACCTTTGGTTTGAGTCCCGAGGCTTTCAGACTCATTTTTGGGTATTGAGTTTCACTTTGGAAAGGTTTGTTTTGGGTGTTGGGCTCACTTTTCATTAAATCGACCCCTATTGAGTTTTCCATCAGTTCTGTTGTATTCGAAATGCTATTTCTGTTACATTAACATAGTTTGTTTGAGCACGTAGAGTCCCAAATGAGCCCTATGGGCCCACCTAGAGACTTTTTCCCTTCAGATTTCTGCTGGTTGTTGTTGCAGGTGCATGCCTATGTCCTTAATCGCAACTGCGAAGGAAGCCATCACGATCACGATGGTCTGTCTCACTGGTCATTGCAACTGCGAGGGTCCCTTCACGCGATAATGATAAAGGGACTGTGCACCAGCTTCCCATGCTCTACGCGATTGCGAGATCCTTCCTTGCGACTGTGATGAAGCCTTTCCCCTCTTGTCTTTCACAACTGCATGGCTAGTCCTCTCGATTGTGATAGTCTAGCCAGTATGTTCCTCATGACTGCATGGGATCCCTTTTCGATTGTGAAGAAGGACCCCTGGAATGTATATAAACTCCCACATTTGATTACAATACTTCAAATCTTCCAAACCTCGATTGTTTTCAGTCCAAGCTCCCCAAAACATCATATTACTTCGATTCTTGGTGCTAGGGTGTGATTTTCTTGACCCTGATCATTTCCCCATCATAATTGTAATTTTTTATCCATTTATTTTCTGCATTTCTCCTCTTGAATTTCTTTAAGTTGTTCCCATACATGGTAGGCTGTTCTGAGCCTTTCTCTTGGTCAATTTCTTCTATTATTTTTAGCATGCACTCATGGAAGTGTGGTGATCATCTTGTGCTCTTTCATTTCCTGCTTCATGTTGCAGGGCCTACAGGCCAACTGGTGACCCAAATTTTGACTATAATTATAGCAATATAGGTATCCTTAGCTTTATTTTAATGCATAGTTTATGTTTATGATAGTTTGATTTTATTTTGGAACTTATCAGAGCGGTTCGGGTTTGGACATCATCGTTTTAGCAGCATATAATCGGATGACAGGTAAGTTCTGGGTTAACTCTTATAGACTTTGTGTGTATTGGCTATAATTGTACTGATTAGCATCCTTGGGTTTGGTTTATTAGCTTGGTACCCCAGGCCTTGTCTGTTTCTTCATGTCCAACTTATTTTCACTCTGATAATTATATATTCATTGTAGTTGATAGTATCACCCTTTGGGTGTTGTGTGTCCTTGTATTTGACTCTGTACCATAGATGGTGGATTATTTGGGGATGTCCGTGAGTTCCCTACATTGATATTCGACTATTGAGCTAGTTATCCGTGTTGTAGAGCAATTGGAGCCTGTGCAGGACCGATAGGTTAATTGTGAGCCATTGGGCTACTGTCTGTGATTGATCATGCCATTATCATGCATATAATAAGATTTATTCATGTTTTACTATGGTTTTGGCTTCGACCCTACTATTGATGGTTTTCTAAATCTTGCATGGGCCCGAGGGCCCATTTTCGGTAAAAATGGTTACAAAAGGGTTTGGAATTGTTTTCATGGATCTTCTTGGGGTAAAAGAGTTAAAAGGCTGATTTATCACTGGTTTTCATACTGTTACTAGACTCAGCGGAGCTAGAGTGCTAGACATGTTTTCCAGTTGGTTTTGAAATGATACTAGACTCGGTTAGATCGAGCAACAAATTGGTTTTACTACTGTTTTACACTCGGTTATGTCCGAGCACTCTTGTTGGGGTTTTTGAGACTTGATTCACTCATTTAGACTCGGGTAGCACCTCGGACATCCATTTTTGAGATTTGGTTACTTATTTGGATTCGGATACACTCCAGATGGTTATACTGAGATTCTACGATTTAGTATATGGTTGAGTACCTCCATGGACCTTGCCAATCCAGATAAGGGGCTGCGGGTCTAGTGTGCTAGAGGAGGGGTATACAGTGTAGTTGAGGTATACGGGTTGTGTTCTTCTATGGATCCTACCTGCTGGGCCTATAGGCGTCGGAGGAGGTACATACAGGGTTACTGTTGCACCTGGTTTTCACTTTGGCATCATAACATCCATTTGTGTTCGATTCCACCCTAATTTGCTATTTGTTGAGTGTACTCTCCAGTAGTATGGAATGACAGAGGGTTTGTTTTCACTTGTTTATGTTCCTCTGGTGTATGGGCACCTTTTAGGGCTGTAGGTAGATTTGTTCTTACTATTTCCTATTATAGTACTATTTCATGCTATAAATATGGTGAATTTTTATGCGAACATCCTTACCTTGTGTGGTTCAATTCTAGCCTATTTATGTTGAGTTACCTTCCTTTCTTCCCTTTTCTCGAGGTTACTGGTATACCGCATATTTTCCTAAACTCTCTTGTGTATTGTTGTTGCAAGGACCAAATGTGCGTTATTCTTTCTTTCACTTGTGTTCTGTGGTACATATGTCTAGTATCTAGCCGAGCATGATTGTTTTCTCCTTGTATTTCTTCTGTGCTAGCTTCTGTGTACCTATTCATTGTTTCTTTGACTACTTTTTTTTTGCTATATTACTGCTCTTATATCTTATGTGCGCTCAGTCGGCCTATGATGCATACTGGGTACTCGTTGCCTAGAAATTTATGCTCATACTACACTCTACATCTTGTGGTGCAGATCCTAGTATGAGCCATCACCACTGATCAATAGAGCCTCGTGCGAGCTGACTTTTGGACTATCCGAGATTAAGGGTGATCTCTTGGCGACCGGAGCTTAGCTTTTAGTTTATCTTTTGTATTATGTACTCTTTTACTATTCGTAGACATATGTATATTTACTTTTGGATCCTTCATACTCTGTTGATGTAGTTTCGACTCTTATACTATGATACAAGGTTTTGGGGTTTTGGTTTAGCTTCCGCTTATATATATGTATTCATGTTGTCTATTTCCTCATTTATTTTCCTTGCTTTTTCTATTTATATCGTTCTTCCACTTGCTTGGTAGATAGTATCCCATTACTAACTATTTCGGGCTATGGGGATTGATTCACCTACCGAGGGTTATAGGTGCCATCATGACCGATAAATCAGGTCATGATAGCTTGGTATCAGATCCTATGTTCACCGGTGTCATCAGTATAAGAGCCAATGTCTAGTAGAGTCATGCAGATTGGGGTAGAGACGTCCGTACTCAATCTTTGGGTGGCTACAGTGGAATCTTAGGAAACATGGACCTTTTCTTTTTTCTATCTCATGCGTCTCATCCTTTACGGTTTCTTGAAATCTCACTTATTCTTGTTCATTCTCCGACAGATGGTTCGTAGAAGATCATTGACATCAGGCATGGGCGAGCCTTCAACTCCAGCACCCTCAACTCCAGCTAGGGGATGAGGAGGCCACAGAGGTAGATCTAGGGGACGTGCCCGAGCAGCGGCACCAATTAGAACTCCTAGGGTTGAGGTTAAGCCCAAGTATCAGCCCGAGATTATTCCAGGGAAGCAGACTATGGACTGGGGGACGACCCAGGTACCACTAGTGCCAGCACCAGCTTCTATGCCAACTTCAGCCCCAGCTCCTTCATCAAATATTTGGGGTTTACTTCTACAGTTGTTGGGTATGATTAAGGGTCAGCCTGCTGAGGTAGCACGAACATCCGCTCAGGGGGCAGCCCTGGGTGTTTAGAGTTTAGGAGCGCAGCCTACCACTGCAGATCCCCGTGCTGAGGTCCTTCTGATAGCATCTATTGCATACCCTCTTCCTCCTCGCCCAGTGATGACAGAGACAGAGCAGAAGGTGTTGGGTAGATTCCTGAGATTGGTCAGATCCAATTGATTTTATCACTACTTGTGAGGAGATGCTACATTATTTGGGTTTACTGGAGACTCACAAAGTTGGGTATACTACTTATCAGCTGCAGGTCCCAACTAAGTTATGATAGAGGCCCCAATTTTCTTGCAGACCATCTTCGTCTCCGATGTTACCTTGGTCAGAGTTTTATGAGGCCTTTATGGCCAAGTTCTTGCCACAGAGCCACAGAGAACGTCGTAGAGACCTGTTCACTAGACTTATGTAGGGATCTATGACCATTTCTAAGTACGAGACTTGCTTCCACCAGCTTGCTCTATTTGGGGCTATGATCATGCCTACCGAGCCCGATAAAGTCCATAAGTTTGTTTGGGGATTGAGGATAGAGCTTAGGCAGCCAGTTGAGATATTAGTTGCCATTTCAGGCTATCAAACACTATGTCCATACCATAGAGGTTTTACATCGCCATGATCAAGGGTCCAGAGATAAGAGGCCTTGACACTAGGGCAGAAAAAGTGGTTTCCATCATTGTGGTAGAGGTTCAGGCTAGTGGGGCTGAGGTTATTAGCCATAGTAGTACCAGGGTCAGTCTATTCTATCAGTTCAATCTTTGCTTCAGGCTTCTGGTAGTTCTCAGTTTGATCAGGGTTAGAGTAGCCAGAAGGGTTATGGTGGTCAGACTCGGAGGGGTACATCATTTGGGGAATCAGGATGTGGTGGCCACACCAGTGCAACTAATTCATCAAGGCAGGGTGGGCCATCAGGGCCCTATTATGAGTGTAGAGTCTTTGGGCATTATGCTAGAGATTACACCCAGCGGGGTATAGTTCAGTCAGCTCAGCCTATCTGTGCAGTTTAGCCAATGGCTAGAGGGGGTGGTTATCAGGCTAGAGGTGGTGCCTAACACGGCAGGATAGGTGGTAGGGATAACAGTTTGTCAGGTAGAGGCCATCGTTAGTTTTATACAGTCCCTGTGAGACCGGAGGCAGAAGCCTCGGATACTATGATCACATATATGATTTGTGTATGCTGTCAGTCAACTTTGGCTTTATTTGATCTTGGATCTACTTGCACGTATGTTTTTGCCTACTATTTGCCTTATTTAGGGTTGGATAATAAGCTGTTATCTATGCCTGTATCTGTTTTGACCCCTATAGGAGATTCTTTAGTAGTGGATCAGATTGTGAGATCCTATACAATTTATGTTGGTGATATTGAGACTTGGGGGTGATTTGATGATTCTTGATATGTTAGATTTTGATGTTGGTGGATCAGATTTGAGATCCTAAGGGTTTTATAAGGCTGAATGTGTCTCCTTGGGGTGCTTCTATTCTGTTTATGAAGAAGAAAGATGGGTCGATGTAGATGTGTATTGATTATCGGTAGCTGAATAAGGTAACCATGAATAATAGGTATCTGATGTCATGCATAGATGACTTGTTTGATCATCTTCAGGGTCCAACCGTGTTTTTAAAGATAGATTTGAGGTCCAGCTACCATTAGTTGAGGATTAGGGCGGAGGACATCCCCAAGATAGCATTCAGGACACATTATTGCAACTATGAGTTCCTGGTGATGTCTTTTGGGTTGACTAATTCCCCCGCAGCTTTCATGGACTTGATGAACAGGGTGCTTAGCCCATACTTGGACTTCTTTGTGATAGTTTTCATAGATGACATCCTGATATACTCGAGGAGTAGAGATGAGCAGGAGCATCACTTGACGGTTATACTCCAGACTTTGAGAGATCATCATCTTTATGCCAAGTTCTAAAGGTGTGAGTTTTGTCTTGAGTCAGTTGCATTCCTAGGGCATATGGTGTCTAGGGATGGGATTAGAGTAGACCCGAGGAATATTTTAGTGGTTTGTGATTGGCCGAGACCTACTACTCCTACTGAGGTTTGCAGCTTTATTGGGTTAGCAGGGTACAATAGGAAGTTCATCGAGGGGTTTTCTTCCATAGCAACACCTTTGACTGCACTGACTAGGAAGGATATCCCATTTCAATGGTCAGATCAGTGCAAGGATAACTTTCAGAGGCTTAAGGCCATGTTGACTTCAGCTCCAGTGTTGACTTTGCCAGTTGATGGTCAGAGTTTCTCAGTATATTGTGATGTTTTTGGGGTTGGTATTAGTTGTGTGTTGATGAAGCAAGGTCGTGTGATAGCTTATGCATTGAGATAATTAAAGGTTCACGAGTGCAACTACCCCACTCATGACTTGGAGTTGGCAGTGGTAGTCTTCGTTCTCAAGATTTGGAGGCATTACTTATAAGGGGTTCACTGTGAGATCTTCACCGATCACCATAGTCTTCAGTACATCACGAGTCAGCGAGATCTGAACTCTAGGCATAAGAGATGGATTGAGTTACTAAAGGACTATGACTTCACTATTTTTTATCATCCGGGCAAGGCAAACATGGTAGAGAATGCCTTGAGTTAGAAGGCAGTGAGTATGGGTAGCCTATGTTCACTTTTAGTTCCAGAGCAGTCGTTGGCTTTGGACATCTAGTCCTTGGCTAACTGTTTGGTTAGGCTTGACTTATTAGATCCTAGCAGAGTTCTCGCCAGTATTGAGGTTAGTTCTACCTTGGTTGATCAGATTTAAAGCCATAAGTATGAGGATCAACAGTTGTGTGACCTTCGTGATCAAGTGGTTCAGGGTGAGGCTAGCCGGGCTACTCTAGATTCAGATGGTTTTATGAGGTTTGATAGTCATCTTTGTGTTCCGAGAGTTGATTATTTGATTCAGTTGATTCTTCAAGAGGCACATTGTTCTAGATATTCTATCCATCCTGGTGCAACCAAGATATACAAAGATTTGAGACAACTTTACTGGTGGAGCGGTATGAAGCAGGACATAGCGGAGTTTGTATCTCGGTGCTTGAACTGTCAGCAGGTTAAGTTCAAGCATATGAGACCTGGTGGTTTGATGCAGCGCCTTCCCATTCCTGAGTTGAAGTGGAAAGGGATTACTATGGACTTCATAGTTGGGTTGCCACGTACTTCTTGAGGGTTTAACTCTACTTAGGTGATTGTTGATTGGCTGACTAAGTCAGCATACTTTTTGTCGGTCTAGACTATCTACAGTGTAGAGAGGTTAGGTTAGATTTACCTTCATGAGATTATTTGGTTGCATGAGGTCCCAACTTCTATCATTTCTGACCGCGGCACTCAGTTTACATTTCAGTTTTGGAGGGACATTTAGCGAGACTTGGGTACAGAGGTTTAGCTTAGTACTCCATTCCACCCTCAAATAGATAGTCAGTCTGAAAGGACTATTCAAGTCCAGGAGGACATGCTTCAGGCTTGTGTTCTTGACTTTGGAGGTTCTTGTGATCAGTTTGTGCCTTTGGCCAAGTTTGCTTGTAATAATAGTTTCCATTTGAGCATTGGCCTGGCACCTTTCGAGGCATTGTATGGTAGGCATTGCAGATCACTGGTTGGCTGGTTTGATGGTTTAGAGTCTAGGAGAGTACAAACTTGCTTCGTGATTCATTAGACAGAGTCCGCGTGATCCAAGATAGACTTTGGGCAACCCAGAGTAGGAAGAAAAGTTATGCTGATCGTAGACTTCGTGCCTTAGAGTTTAGTGTTAGTGACTTGGTATTCCTCCGTGTATCACCCATGAAGGTCGTGATGAGATTTAGCAGATGGGGCAGGCTTAGCCCCAGGTATATTAGGCTATTTGAGATCCTTCAGAGAGTTGGTGGTGTTGCCTATCAGTTAGCTTTGCCTCCGATGTTTTCAACTATGTACCTAGTATTTCATGTATCAATGTTGCAGTGGTATGTCCCAGACGAGTCTCATGTATTGCAATGGGATTTTCTTCAGTTTAATGAGAGTTTAGCCTTTGTTGAGGAGCCAGTTGCTATTCTAGCCAGAGATATCAGAACATTGAGATCTAGGGAGATTCCGATTGTTAAGGTATAGTGGAGGCACCATTTAGTCGAGGAGGCTACCTGGGAGACTAAGAGAGAGATACGGGCTTAGTATATGCAATTGTTTGAGGCTTCAGGTACTCCCTTGTTCTTGACTTTCGAGAATGAAAGTCCTTTTTACTAGTGGATGATGTATTGACCATTCCGGTCATTCTTGCATTTATGCTTTCTTTGTACTATTAGAGCTTGTATAGTGGTCCTAAGTCATTTATGGCTTGCTAGGACTGGTGGTTCAGTGCCCTAGCCGTTCATGTGGTCTTTATGTCCGTTTGCCTATTTTAGAACCTAAACTTAGAATATTGTTGAATTCATTCAAAATTCTTGGTAAACATGCTCGAAATCAAATTCTAATAGTTCCGTTAACTCTGGAGCATGGATTTTGGTCTAGCTAGACCCTTGGCCTGGGTCTGGGAGCTTTTGGTTTGGTTTTTGTGTTTTCTAGCAAGTTGAACTTGAAAGTTTGACTTTGATCAACATTCAGAGAAGACGGCCTCAAATGGAAATTCCATCAGTGCTATTAGTTTTGGAATGACGACTTTGAGCTAGGAGGACCTTTTGTTTGGATTCCGAGGCTTCCGCACTCATTTTTGGGTATTGAGTTTTGCTTTGGTAAAAGGTTAGTTTTGGGCGTTGGGCCCATTTTTTATTAAACCGACCCCCGTTGGATATTTCATCAATTTTGTTTAGTCTAGAATGGTATTTCTCGTATGTTAGCACAGTTCATTTGCACGCGTGGGGTCCCGGATAAGCCCTGTGGGTCTACATGAAGACCTTTTCCCTTTAGATTTCTACTGGTTATTGTTGCAGGTGTAGGCCTATGTCCTTAATCGCGACCGTGATGGAAGCCATCATGATCGTGATGGTCTATCTCACTGCTCTTCGCAATAGTGAGGGTTCCTTCACGCGATTGTGATGAAAGGCATGTGCACTAGCTTTCCTTGCTCTACGTGATTGCGTGATCCTTCCTCATGACCGCAATGAAGCCTTTACCCTCATGTCCTTTGTGATCACGTTGCTAGTCCTCGATTTGGCAATGGTCTAGCCAGCTTGGTCCTCGCGACCGCATGGGATCCTTTTGCCATCGCGAAGAAGGACCCCTGGGTAGTATAAAAACTCCCACCTTCGATTTCAACACTTCAAATCTTCTCAACCTCCATTGTTATCAATCCAAGCTCCCTAAAACATCATATTACTTTGATTATTGGTGCTAGGGTATGATTTTCACGGCCGTGATCATTTCCCCATCATAATTGTAAGTTTTTATCCGTTTAATTTTTGCATTTCTCCTCTTGAATTTTCTTAACTTGTTCCCATAGATGCTAGGTTTTTATGAGCCTTTTCCTTGGTTAATTTCTTCTATTATTCTGAGCATGCACTCACATGAGTGTTGTGATCATCTTTTACTCTTTTATTTCTGGCTTCAGGTTATGGGGCTCACAGGCCCGCCGGTGACTCAAATTTTGACCTGGCTATAATTATAGCAATATTTGTATTCTTAGCTTTGTTTTAATGCATAGTTTATGTTTATAATAGTTTGATTTCATCTCAGAGCCTCTCGGAGTGGTTCGGGCTTGGACATCGTCATTCTAGCAACTTTTCATTGGACGACAAGTAGGTTATAATTTAACTCTTCTAGAGTTTGCGTATATAGGCTATAATTGTACTAATTAGCATCCTTGGGTTGTGTTTATTAGTTTGGTACCCCAGACCTTGTCCGCTTCTTCATGTTTGACTTATTTTCACTTTGATGATTGTAGTATTCATTGTAGCTGATAGTATCACCCTTGTGGTCCTGTGTGGCCTTGTATTTGACTTTGGACAATAGATGGTGGGTTATTTGGGGATGTCCATGAGTCTCACACATTTATATTTGACTATTGAGCTAATTATCTGTGTTGTAGAGCGATTAAAGCATGTGCAGATATGATAGGTTGATTGTGAGTCGTTGGGCTACTGTCTGTGATAGAGCATGACATTATCATGCACATAAAGAGATTTTTTCATGTTTTACTATGGTTTTGGCTTCGAGCCTACTATTGTTGGCTTTCTAAACCTTGCATGGCCCCGAGGGACCATTTTTGGTAAAAATGGTTATAAAAGGGTTTGGAATTTTTTTCATGGATCTTCTTGGGGAAAAGAGTTAAAAGGACGATTTATCACTGGTTTTCGTACTATTACTAGACTCGGCGGAGCTAGAGTGCTAGACATGTTTTCTTGTTGGTTTTGAAATGATACTAGACTCGGTCGAACTGAGCAACATATTGGCTTTACTACTATTTTAGACTCGGTTATGTCCAAGCACCCTTGTTGGGGTTTTTGAGACTTGATTCACTGATTTAGACCCGGGTAGCACTCGGGCATGTATTTTTGAGATTTGGTTACTTATTTGGATAAGGATACACTCCAGACGGTTAAATTAAGATTCTAAGATTTAGTATGTGGTCGAGGACCTCTATGGACCTTGCCAATCCAAACCAGGGGCTGCGGGACAAGTGTGTCGGAGGAGGGGTATATGATGTAGTTCAGGTATATGGGTCGTGTCCTTCCATGGATCCTACCTGTTGGGCCTATAGACGCCATAAAAGGTACGTACATGGTTACTGTTCTACCTAGTTTTCAGTTTTGCATTATATCATCCATTTGTGTTTGATTCCACCCTTGTTTACTATTTGCTAAGTGTATGCTCCGGTAGTATGGGATGTCAGAGGGTTTGTTTTCACTTGTTTGTGTTCCTCGGGTGTATGGGCACCCATGGGACTATAAGTAGATTTGTTCTTACTATATCCTATTGTAGTACTATTTCATGCTATATAAATCTGGTTAATTTTTATGCGATCATCCTTACCTTGTATGGTTCACTTCTAGCCTGTTTATGTTCAATTACCTTCCTTCCTACCCTTTTCTTGAGGTTACAGGTATACTGCTATTTTCCTAAACTCTCTTATATATTGTTGTTGTAAGGACCCCAAATGCGTTATTCTTTCTCTCACCTGTGTTCTGTGGTACATATGTGTAGTAGCTAGCCGAGCATGATTATTTTCTCCTTATATTCCTTCTGTGCTAGCTTCCGTGTACCTATTCATTGTTTTTGTGACTACTTATTTCTTTTCTGCTATATTACTGCTCTTATATCTTATATGTGCTCACTCGACCTATGATACCTACTAGGTACCTATTGCTTAGCAATTGGTTCTCATACTATACTCTACATCTTCTTGTGCAGATCCTAGTGTGGGCCATCGCCTCTGATCCATGGAGACTCGTGCAGGCAGACTTTTGGACTATCCAAGATTGAGGGTGAGCTCTTGGCGACTAGATCTTAGCTTTTAGTTCATCTTTTGTATTATGTACTCTTTTACTATTTACAGACATATATATATATATACTTTTGGATCCTTCATACTCTGTTGATGTAGTTTCGACTCTTATACTATGATACCAGGTTTTGGGGTTTTGGCTTAGCTTCTACTTGTATATATGTATTCCTGTTGTCTATTTCTTCATTTATTTCCCTTGCTTCCGCTATTTATATCGTTCTTCCACTTGCTTGGTAGATAGTATCCCATTACTAACCATTCTAGGCTATGGGGATTAGTTCTCCTACCGGAGGGTTGTAGGTGCCATTATGATCGAGAAATCAGGTCATGACATAGATACCATGCCGATATGGTACATGGACCCTAGGTTGTTGTCACTCCCCGAGACTACCCCCAAAACATACATATAGCCATAACATACTTGTGACATATCTAATGCCAAAATTCTATTTGAAAAGCATAAGGACATATCTAAGGTCATGCAAATCCAAATCATAAGTTTTAAAGCTTAGGATAGCCAAATTTCACTTTTTTTTCTAAATTCATAACTTGAAGAATTTGGCATGCAATTTCATAAATTACTTGAGATCATAATATCAATGCATGCAATTTTCCTTAAATCAAGCCATGCATGCAAAATTTAGCTAGGGCTAGCCTTCAAATCATGGGATAAATAATCATTTGTAAAACCTAAGTGAATCATGAAATTGAACTTAGAATTTGTTGAAAAATTATAAGAAAATACTTAATAGAAAAGCCCATGAGAATTGGGTAAGAACCCTAACTAGAAATTCATAAATGGAATTTAGAAGAATTGGGGTTTTGGGCATAAGGGTGGAAGAATTCACTTATTGAATACCCACATACCTGATTTGAAGCTTGCCCAACTAAGAATGAGAAGAATGGAGACTTGCAATTGAATCCCTTGCTATGGAGCTTGAAACTTGGAGTTGATGAAGTTCTTTCCTCTTTTGGGAGGTGAATGAGGAATAATTAAGGACTTAGGCTAATTGGGGTAGAAATCCTACTAAAAGCGGTCAAAATAAACTCACTTAAGAGTTAAAAGGGTGGGTAATTACCAAAACTACCCAGGGATTTAATGTAGAAAAATTGGATTTAAAACTCGACTTCAGGTTCCACGGGTCCTTTCCACAAGCCGTAGAAGTAACCACGGTTCATGGATTGGAGTCGTGGTTTCTAAGCCAAAAGATAGACTGTGGATCAGTTTCTATGAGCTAATAGTACGGCTCGTGGAACCATCCACGAGTCGTAGAAACCATTCGTAGTTCCTGAGGAAAAGTTGAGCCTCAGTCTGATTTCAACTATCTGGTTCAATGACCTCTGGAAACATTCACGACTCGTGAACCAAACTCGTGGTTCTCAGACTTGAGGTGGAACTTGCAGAACAAATTCTACAAGTCCATTCCATGGCTCGTGGTTCAGTCCACGGTTCGTGGTTTGGGCTCGTGATTTTTTGGAAAAGTCAGATTTTTAGGGATTCTAAGTTTAAAAGTTGGATCGAATTCCAGAGTGTTACAATATCTCCCCCTTGGGATCATTCGTCGTCAAATGAAGACTAAGCAAGGACAAATTGGAGAGAAAATAGCCGAAACAACCAACAAAACATGAAAGCTAAAGAACAAGCATGAAAACTGGCTTTTTTCATAAAACATGACTGAACTAACTTCAAAAAACATGAATGCATGTTAGGATGATGAGAGAAGATGTTGGATTAGGATCGGAGGGACAAACTAAGGAGGAAACTATTACCTCAAGCTGAAACTAAATCGGAAGGAAAGAGATGAGGGTACTTGGTTTTCATGGCTTCTTCTGCTTCCCAAATAGCTCCCTCAACTAGCTGATTTCTCCAAAGGACCTTTACCAAAGCGACTTCTTTGTTTCTCAACCTCCGAATCTGACGACCAAGAATCTCCACGGGAACTTTCTCATAAATAAGGCTATCCTTCGCACTCACATTCTGCAAGGGAACAATCAAGGTCGGATCACCAACAAACTTTTTCAACAAGAAAACATGGAAAATCGGATGAACCGCTTCTAAATCCGTTGGCAACTGCAACTCATAAGCAACACTACATACTATCCTCAAAATGTGATAGGGACCTACATAACGGGGACTAAGTTTCCCTTTCTTACCAAACCTCATCACACCCTTCATGGGTGACACCTTCAAAAATACCCAATCTTCAACCTCAAACTCCAACTCTCTTCTCCTCACATCTGCATATGATTTTTGTCGACTTTGAGCGGTCTTCAACCTTTACCTAATGATCTGAACCTTCTCCATAGTCTTATGAACTGAATCTGGACCAATCAAAGCTGCCTCATCTACCTCAAACCAACCAATAGGAGATCTACACATCCACCTATAAAGGGCCTCATAAGGAGCCATCTGGATGCTAGAATGAAAGCTGTTGTTGTAGGCAAACTCAATAAGAGGTAAGTGACCATCCCAATTACCAATCAATTACACAAGCTCTTACCATATCCTCTAAAGTCTGAATAGTACGCTCTGCCTGGTCATTTGTCTATGGGTGAAAAACTGTGCTAAGCTTAACCTGAGTACCAAGACCCTTATGAAATGACCTCCAAAATGGGGATGTAAACTGAGTACCCCTATATGAAATGATAGACAATGGAACACCATGCAATCAGACTATCTCATGAATGTAGAGTCTGGCATAATCCTCAGCTGAGTTTGTAGTCTTGACAGCCAAGAAGTGGGCTGACTTAGTCATCCTGTCGATGATCACCCAAATAGAATCATGTTGCCTATGAGTACAAGGCAAGCCTATAATGAATTCCATATTGATCTCTTCTCACTTCCAAGTATCAAGATCAATATTCTGAGTCATACCACCCGGTCGCTGATGCTCTACCTTCACTTGCTGATAGTTGGGACACTTAGCCACAAAATCAGCTATGTCCCTCTTTATGTCATTCCAAAAATAGACTTCTCATAGGTCACGGTACATCTTGGTTACAATGGGGTGAATAGAATACCTGGAGCTATGAGCCTCTGTCAAAATCTACTGTCTCAACCCATCTACGTCAGGAACACACAATTGACCCTAATATCGAAGACACCATCTCCCCCTTGGGAGAAAGCCATTACCCTTTGCTGATGGACTGAACCCTTCAATTGGTGCAAAGTAGGATAACTATCTTGCTTTTCTTTCACTTCAGCTACCAAAGATGATTCAAAATCATTTTGAACGACAACACCACCTTCTGTCGAATTCATAAGGCAAACTCTTACCCAAGAATGTTGATAAACAACCTTGGACAATTCCTTTTTTCCATCATTAACCAAAGAAACACTACCCATCGACAACCTACTAAGTGCATCCACCATGACACTGGCCTTACTCGAATGGTAAAGCACACTCATATTATAATCCTTAAGAAGCTCAAGCCACCTCCTTTGATGAAGATTCAATTGCTTTTGAGTGAACACATGATGAAGACTCTTATGATCGGTGAATACATCCACATGAGCACCATACAAGTAGTGTCTCCAAATCTTCAAAGCAAAAACCACGGCCGCTAACTCAAGATCATGAGTAGGGTAATTTTTCTCATGAATCTTGTTGTCTAGAAGCATAAGAAATCACCTTACCACGTTACATCAACACACAACCCAAACCAATTCTAGAAGCATCACTATACACCACAAAGTCATCTAGGCCCTCGGGTAAAGCCAAAACTGAAGCTGTCGTCAGCCTAGTCTTCAATTCCTGAAAGTTCTTCTCACATAAATTAGACCATTGAAATTTTACCTTCTTCTGAGTTAACCGAGTCAATGGGGAAGCTATGGAAGAAAACCCTTCTATAAATCTCCTGTAGTAACCAGCCAAACCCAAAAAGCTCCTAATATCATACAGGGAAGTGGGTCTAGGACAGTTTCTTACTGTCTCTATTTTCTACAAATCAACTCAAATACCATCTCTAGTCACAACATGACCTAGTAAAGCAAATAGACTGCATCAAAAAATCACACTTACTGAACTTACCAAATAACTGTCAATCCTTAAGAGTTTGCAACACAACTCTTAAATTGTCCTCATACTCCTCCTTACTCTGAGAATAGATAAGAATATCATCAACGAAAATATTCACAAACATATCTAAATATTGTTTGAACACACGGTTCATCAAATCCATAAAAGATGCAGGAGCATTAGTTAGTCCAAAAGACATAACCACAAATTCATAATGACCATACTGAGTTCTGAAGGTTGTCATTCAAATATCACACTCTCGAACATGGAGCTGATGATAACCGGATCTAAGGTCGATCTTGAAGAAATAACTGGCACCCTGAAGCTGATAAAAAAAGTCATCAATCTTAGAAATGGGATACTTATTCTTGATTGTGACCTTGTTCAATTGACGGTAGTCGATACATATTCAGAGAGGACCATCTTTCTTTCTCACGAATAGAACTGAAGCACCCCATGGAGAGATGTTGGGCCTGATAAAACCCTTATCAAGAAGGTCCTTCAACTTCTCTTTTAATTCCTTAAGTTTTGCTGGATCCATTCTATAAGGAGGAATAGAGATAGAATGCATATCTGGAAGAAGATCTATTCCAAAGTAGATCTCCCGCTCGGGAGGGACTCCGGGTAAATCCTCTAGAAACACTTTAGGAAACTCATTCACAATAGGGACTAACCAGAGAGAAGGGGTCTCAGACTCTGTGTCCATAACCTAAACTATATGATAGACATAACCCTTAGAAATGATCTTCCCAGCCTTGAGATAAGATATGAAATGACCTCTTGAGAAGCCTTGAGATAAGATATGAAATGACCTCTTGAGAATTGAAGACTACCTTGACACTCTATGACAGGTTCGTTTGGAAACTTGAAATTAACAACTCGAGTACAACAATCAATCGAGGCATAACATGCATACAACTAAGGTATCCCAAGAATGACATCAAAATCAGTCATCTCCAACTCTACTAGATCCGCTGAAGTAACTCTATAAAGGGCTGAGATAAGGAAATTTTGCTAGATTCTTTTGGCTAGGACTGACTCACCAACAGGAGTAGAAACACAAAAGGGTTCTAAGAGTTGATCAAGACTAATTTCAAACTTGCAAGCAACATAAGGGGTCACAAAAGATAAGGAGGAACCGGGGTCTAATATAGCATACACATCGACAGAGAAGACTTTCAACATACCAGTAACAACGTCTGGGTAACTCTCCTGGTTTGGGAGAGAGAATATGGCATAAAGGCTATTCTGGCACTGACCACCAAAACTAGAAGTAGTGCCCTGCTGGGATGGTCGACCTCCTGGGGCTGCTGAGGTAGACTGAGTCCTGCTACCTCGTTGTCTCTTCTTAGCTGAAGGGCAATCCTTAATCTTATTTCCAACCTGACAACACCCAAAGCATCAACCTGAACCAGCTAAACACTCACCAAGGTGACTTTTACCATATTTTCTTGCAAGAAGGGAAAGGAGTCCCCTTTGCAACACGTCCCTGTGAATAAGAACTTAATCATCTACTTGTCTAATTATGACGAGGCCTAGGAGCTTGAGTAGGAGCACTAACTGAAGAATGAACGGGTCCTGATGACTTCTTCTGGAAAAAAGAGTGGTGTCCACCTCTGGACATATGATGGCTCAAACCTGATCCCTCTGATCCGTCCCTTTTATTCTCTCTTGTCATTTCCCTCAACTTATCTCCCTTAATTTGGTGAGCATAAGTTATAAGTCTAGAAATAACCATGTCACCCAGAAGCATAGAAGACCTGCATTCCTTCTTCATCAAATCTGACAGACCATAAATGAACTTGCTCATCTGATCCCTCAAATCATCCATCATAGAAGGAACATACCTAGAAAGTTGAGTGAACTTCAACCCATACTCCTAAATCGATATAGATCCTTGCCTTAAATGCATAAACTCTTCGGCCTTAGCCTCCCTCAACTCTCTAAGGAAGAACCGATCAAGAAAATCCCTTTCAAAGCAGTCCCAAGTCATAGAGACCAAACCCCTAGCCCTAGCATCCTTCCACTGAGTGTACCAAATATGAGCCATATCTTTGAGCTGATAGAGAGCAAATTCAACACCATCAATCCAAACAACCTGCATCACATCTAAGACCTTCTTCACCTTATCAATGAAATTTTATGGATCCTTACCAACTTTCAAATACCCAGAACTCAGGCGGGTTCATGTGAATAAAGTATCAAACTCGAGCAGCAATAGCTCTACCTTAGGGGTGGACAGGGATTGAAGCCTGCTGATTGGCTTGAGCGATCATAGTCTGAGCTAGCATATGAATAACATTTCTAAACTTCACATTTGTGACCTCGGGGTCTGGAATTAGAGGGTCAACATTTTGGGCGGCTCTGTGAGGCATGTCATGGCAAGGAAGCATAATCTGAAATGCATAAACAATGGATTAGAGGAGTAATAGAGTTAAACTCTATCGCACAATATTGATCATAAAAGAAGTGAAGTTTTTCCTAAGACACCTCGTAGCTTTCCTCTCATAAGTATGGAACACTTCACACATATGAAAGAGATTTTACTCGATGCAGCTTTCATACACCCTAAGACTCTTGAACCTGATGCTCTGATACCAAGTTTGTCATGCTCCGAGACTACCCCCAAAACATACACATAGCTCATAACATACTTGTGACATATCTAATGCCAAAATACTATTTGAAAAGCATAAAGACATATCTAATGTCATGCAAATCCAAATCATAAGTCTTAAAGCTTAGCATAGCCAAATTTCACTTTTCTTTCTAAATTCATAACTTGAAAAATTTGGCATGCAATTTCATCAAGTACTTGATATCATAATATCAATGCATGCAATTTTTCTTAAATCAAGCCATGCATGCAAAATTTAGCTAGGGTTAGCCTTCAAATTATGAGATAAATAATCATTTGCAAAACCCATGTGAATCATGAAATTGAACTTAGAATTTTTTGAAGAATCATAAGAAGATACTTAATAGAAAAGCCCATGAGAATTGGGTAAGAACCCTAACTTGAAATTCATAAATTTAATTTAGAAGAATTAGGGTTTTGGGCATAAGGGTGGAAGAATTCCCTTATTGAATACCCACATACCTGAATTGAAGCTTTCCCAACTAAGAATGAGAAGATGGAGACTTGTAATTGAATCCCTTGCTATGGAGCTTAAAACTTGGAGTTGATGAAGTTCTTTCCTCTTTTGGGAGGTGAATGAGGAATAATGAAGGACTTAGGCCAATTGGGGTAGAAACCCTACTAAAAGCGGCCAAAACAACCTCACTTAAGAGTTAAAAGAGTGAGTATTACCAAATTAACCCAGGGATTTAATTTAGAAAAACTGGATTTAAAACTCGGCTTCAAGTTTCACGGGTCCTTTCCAAGACAGTAGAAGTAACCACAGTTTGTGGATTGGAGTCGTGGTTTATGAGTCAAAATATAGTCTATGGATCAGTCTCTAGGAGCTAACTATATGGCTCATGGAACCATCCAGGAGTCATAGAAACTATTCAATTTTCCTGAGGAAAAGCTGAGCCTCAGTCTGATTTCCATGAGCTGGTTCTATGCACCGTAGAACCATCCATGACTCATGAACCTGACTTGTGGTTGTCAAACCTAAGATGGAACATGTAGAACAACTTCCATGAGTCCATTCCACGGCTTGTGGTTTAGTCCATGGCTCTTGGTTTGGGCTCGTGATCCCTGGGAAAGTTAGATTTTTCAGGGATTCTAAGTTTAAAAGCTGGATTAAATTTTGGGTTATTACAGTTGTCCTCTGCAGGTCATGACTAGTTGAAAAAAAAACCTTTTAACATGTGTGTACAGATTGAGTGACTATTATGAGACTGATAAGATATAGAGACTAGAGGTCTGAGATATTGACATGGACACAAATCCATATTTGTGATGTAACTATATTATAATTGCAGGATTAAGTGATGACTCTTATATTTGTTTGGAACTTATATGTTTTATTCATTCATGTTGACATGTCTATACTTGAGGTTTATTTTCCTAACCGTGGTGACTACTTAGTTATCTAGGCTATTAATTTATGTGTTGTTGGGTTAACTTGAATTACGTGAATATGCTTTTATTTGGTTGGTCAAGACATTGATTGAACTCTTAGTCTCTGGGACTTTCTGTATGCTATGAGTTGTTCATTACTGGGTTGCCTGGGGCGGTGGGTGTTATCACCATAATAGATGATAGGTGTCTTGAAAATAATAACCAATAATAAGTCAAACTTCTGAATAATAATAATGAGTATGTGTAGGTGGATGAGACTAGGTTCCTATAAGAGAAGATTGTGGTTGTTAAACTTATTGTTAAAGAGAATCAAATGTGTAGTAATATATACTAGGACCTAATTCAACTAAGAATGACAGTGATGAATCTTATGAACTTGTTGCGAATAAGGAATAAATAGTGAAATACAAGATAAGAAGTGATGGTGTGGATCCATGCACTTGCTTGATTTATTATTCCATATGTAAAGTAGTAACATGATACTATCTATTATTTCATTGATTTCTATATGTGTATTGAATGATCTAATCTTAGTCAGCCGATGATACCTACCAGTATGAGTGGTGTCTAATACTACTCTTGCTATATTCTTTTGAGTATCGGTATGTGACACGATGACTGAAGTTTCCTGGTTGAAGTGGCGAGTCTCTATCAACAACTTCTTCCATCTCATTACGTAGGCGAAAGTTGTGCCTTATCTTTTCTTGTCATTATCCTGTATTTAGAAGCTCTTGTACATGTCTAGATTAGGTTCTTAGAGATGGTTGTACGTTATTGGTTAAACAATTTGCATTATTTTAAAGGATATTTAATGATTAACAACTTATTTCATTTACTATTGTGATGATGTTGTTTTAATAAAAAAAATTGCACTGATAATGATTGGGTAGTAAAGGGTTATCTATTGAGTTAGAATCGAGTAGGTGCTCCCTGGATCCCATAATTTAGGTCATGGAAGAAAGTTAGCATATTGGATGATGTCATAGCAATAAAGGAAAGGAGTGACTTTACAGATTGATCAAAAGGAAGATGTAATTTGGTTCCTAAAAATATATGGATAGTATTCCACTAGTTACTACTAAGAGTGGCTGCCAGACCGGTACAGCCAGTACCGGAATGGTGACCAGTACCGGAATGAACTGGACCGGTTCAACCGGTATGGAAACCGGATTCCATCTCATTCCGATTTAAACCGAAATGGACCGGTATCGTACCAGAATGGTACCGGAATGGGCCGGACCGGTTTACCGGAATGGTTTTTTTTTTTTTTAAATTTTTTAATTTTGAATTACATTTTGAATTTCAAACTTAATTTTCAAGTGATAACTTATAACTTAAAAGTTTTTATAATTTATAACTTAAAAGTGAAATAGTTAATTATGATTTAAAATTTTATAACTTATATAAATTATATTTGAAGTTTATTAGTTTGTTAAAGTTTTTGTTTTTTAATGTTTCTTAATTTATAAGTTTTATTTATTTTAATTGAAGTTTGATTAAGTTTATAGTTTATATATATTTTCTAAGTTATATATTTGAAATGTTCTAGTTTGTTTAAAGTTTTTTATTTTTTTAAGTTTTCAATTTATAAGTTTATGTTTTGAAGTCTATTAGTTTATGTTTTAGTTTATTTTTTTAAGTTTTCAATTTATAAGTTTGTTGTTTATTTTTTTATTTTTTTAAGTTTTCAATTTATTATTTTATGTTTTCAATGAATAAAAGTATAAAACTATAAAAGTATAAAACAATGATAAAAATTAAAAAATAATCCAATTTATTCAAAATTTCAAACTAATATTACAATTTACAACTATTAGTAAAGCGCCTAATTTACGCAGCCACCTTCTAGGAAGGGTTCTGTTTCAACTAAGCGTGCCTAATTTACGCAGCCACCTTCTAGGAAAGGTTCTGTTTCAACTAAGCCTCGAATGTAATATTAATAGTTGTATAGATTTATAAATTTATCTTCTAAACTTTGTAAAGTTTCAGCTTCTTCAACCTCAATTCCTGGTAAAGCTGCTTGACGATCTTCAAGTTCAGCGCCATCATCACTATCAAATCCAATGAGGTTATCTATGGCTTGTTCTGCTACTTTTTGCAAATTTGGTCTTCCAACGTTTCTTCGCTCGGCGTTGATCCAATCTCTAAACAACACCGATACCTCCAAACTGTCTTCTGCTAAGGAATATCTATGGTCTCCAATTTGAAATCTCCGCGCTAAAAGCTTGCTCCGAAGCAACTGATGATCCTTGAATAACTAGCACGTCTCTCACCATCTTGCTAAGTTTTGGAAAGAGTTCTTCACGACATTTTCACCAATCCAATAGCTGTGGTATGCCATCCGTAGTTGGAATATTATCAACACCCTGTTTAAGATACTTAGAAAATTTACACTTATTAGAAAAATCAAGACCAAGTTGTGATCTTGCTTTACCATGGACACCTGATCTCGACGTAGAAGTTTGAGGGGCATGATCAAGATTTTCTAAGGTCACAGTATATTTGTCATACATTTCCTTAGCCCAAATTTTAATACTATCTTGACATGTTATTAAATTCGGTGTTTCTTGTGGTGAAATATTTAAATTAGTATAAATTTCTCTAACTAAAGCTTTTGCACCAACTTCTTTATATTCCGGGTTAAAAAGAATTGCAGTTAAATAAATTTGTGGAATAGGAAAAAAAAAATTTAAATTTTTTAATCATAGCTTCAATAGAATCTTTAAAATATGAATTTTGTTTATAGATAGCAAAAATGCATGAAATATTCCAAATATGTATTAAAATTTCACTAATAGTAGGATAATATGTTCCAGAAAATTTTTTGGTAGCATCAAAAAATGATTTTAAAAAGATTTTAAGTGCTTCTACTGCATCTCAATCACTGTCTGCAAGTTTATCATCAGGATAAGCATTATGACTATTAAAATTCATAGTAATAGGCTTTTTATACTTATAAGCAACTTCAAGCATTTCATAAAAAGAATTCCATCTAGTTTTAACATGCTTTGGAACTTTTCTAAATGGAATTTCACACAATTTACAAAAATCTTTATATTGTTGAATTCTACTATTATTATTTATATGAAAAATCCAAAAAATTGCATTTTCAACTTTATCAATACAACTATCAAATACCCTAATACCATCTTTCACAACTAAATTTAATATATGTGCACCACATTTGATATGAAAAGCATATTTACTAATTGGACAAAGTCTAGTTTCTAGCATAGTCATAGCATTTAAATTAGCAGAAGCATTATCTAAAGTAATACTAATCACTTTATCAGTAAGATAAAAACGTTGTAAATTTTTTAACACACTTGAAGCAATATAAGTACCAGTTTTTTTGTGTTCACAAATTTTATAAGCGATAATTCTTTTTTGCATTATCCATTTATAATCAATCCAATGTGCAGTAACAGTTAAATAATCAAATCCATTAGGACTACGACCCATATCAGTGGTAATAGAAGCCCTACAATCCATCATATAAAAATATTTACGAAGATATTGCATATGTTTTTCATAAAATTCAAAAATATCTCTTTTTACCATGCTTCTTGTAATACCTTCAAAACTGGGATAAAATGTATCTCGAATATATCTTATAAAACCATCATGTTCTCCAAAATTAAAAGGCAAACCACAAACAACAACCATTTTAGCAAAATTTTCACGATCACGGTCCCTATTATAGGGCCGTTGTGAAACATGACTAGCAGGGTTTGAAGGATTTAGTGAAGTTTGAATCATGTTTGACCCGCCAACAGAAGATCCAACGCTAGAGCCAGCATCACCTTGACTAGCTAGATATGCTTGCCACTCTCTCGGATGTTTCTTAAGCAAATGAGTTTTTAACCCCCCAGTCGAACCTCCACTAGCACCAGATACATATTTCCAACTTTGTTTACAAATACGACACGTAGACACAGTTTTTTCTTCATTTAAAAAAATAAAATTTCCACACAGCTGATTTTAAAGGACGTTGTGGTTTGGTCTTACCCCTCACTGGAGCAATAGGGGGAAGATCAGCTCTAACTTGAGGATTATCCTGAGTTGGAGCTTGGGGAATAGTGGGGGCGGGGGCAATAAAGGGACTAGTCGGTGTATCAGTTTCTTCTAAATCATCATCCTCATGCATTTCTACTTCTTCATTTAATTCATCTTCTAAATCATTATACATTCTTTCATAAGCTTCGTTGGGAATAGGGTCATCCGTAGTAAATGGAAAATTAGTTTCATTAACATGCATAAATTCATCTGTATTAAATCTAATTTGAGGAAGAGCAGGGCAGAGAGAAGAACTAGAAGAACCACTACCTATTTTACCCTTCACATAACTTTTTGTTCTTGAAATAATACCTTTTTTACCGGATTTTTTTTGAGATGGATCCATAATATAATAAAATATAAAATTAGCAAATTAAAATAAACAAATCACAAGTTCACAAATCAAAAATTCACAAATAAATCACAAGTCACAACTAATAAACAAGAATAAAAATTTAAAAATTAAAGAGTGGAACGAATATACCAAACGTCTGCCGTAAAAACAGACGATTATAACTGAAATTTGAAGAAGATTGCTCCTCCAAAATTCACCAAATTATACTTCACTTGCAAAATAATAACAATAATTATAGAATTTGTAAATATTAAGAGATGAAAATTGAGAGAGAATGAGAGTTGAATGGATGAATAAAAATTAAAAGAGACAGGGGTATTTATAATGAAAAAGTGTGGAAGGGGGGCTGTTGGGGGTGCTGGGGATGGCTGGGGGGCTAAGGGAGGTGCGGAGGGGGGTGGGGGGAGGCTGAAAAATAGTCGTTGGGTGGCTAAAATAGCCGTTACCCAACAGCTGGAAACAACAATAATTTTAAAAAAAAAATAAAAAAAAATTGCGTTGACCGAATGACCGGACCGAACCAGAACCGGTTTGTAACCGGTACGAACCGGTATCAATTTTCCGGTATGGATCGGCAAACCCGGTCCATTCCGGTCACGGACCGGTACCATTCCGTTCCATCCCGGTACGTACCGGACCGGTATGGACCGGTACCGGTACCGGAATGGACTGGAATGGTACCGGTCCGTACCGGTCCGACGGCCACTCTTAGTTACTACCATATCAAATCTTCTCAATAATGAGTCCAATATTTGATGATGGAAGGAAATTGTTAAGCTTACCAATTGAAGGTGTCCAAATTTATCAAGATAGAAGCTACAATGGTACACCATGAAAAAGGAAAAAAAGACCAAAGATTTCTAGAATCAAGCAACTGTCAGAAATTCCTGAAGGCTACAAAAACAAGAGACCAAAGTAGAAGAAAAATATGCAACCACATACTTTTGCCTTAGCCATTCTCAATTTTCTTTGTTCTACTCTTCAGAAGTATTGTAATTCATTGTGGACTTACTGTGTAGTCAAAAGATAGAAAAGAAAAAAAAATTATTTTGTGAGGCATTGTATTGAGAGATTGTGTCATCATTCATTTCTTTGGTGAGCGAGTGAAAACCAACCTTGTAAACATTGGTGGTGAATGCAGAAAATCACTAAGGTTGTACTCAGCTCAAGTTACAAAGAGCTTAAATAGAGAACATCCTTGCAATCCAAAGAAACTGAACTAGGATACCACATTGATTATGAACCATTATAAATATCCTAGGATCAATTATTTTATGCTCTTATATTATATTATGCACCATTAATATTTATTATGGTTTATAATTTTTTAAATTAAAAAACAAATAATTATGTTCAAGATATCTCGTCATCAGTTGACTGGATTCAGAGAGTAGTCAACTAAATTTTAAACATGCTTACAATTTCCCCCTCTTTCATAGAGTTCAAATGTTACACATACATCATAAGTTTATGCTAATTGCATTAACATAACCATTTCAAGATTTAAGACATATTCAAAAGTACAAATAGGAATTGAGAATGAAGTAGGCTAATTATAATCGAAATGGAAAATTTTAGTTTTTTTGTGGAGGATGATATCAATGTTGGAATTATACAAGATTCATCTCAGTAGATTATAATGAAGCTAACACTACAAACAGATAGGAACGTTCTAATAACCACAATAGTTTACACTAATGTGGAGCTATTAATAGACTAAATTTGATGGATAATCTTTACGTGCTAGCTAGGAACATGACTTTTTCTTGGCCGGTGGGTCGAGACTTAAATGTTATATTGAATGAGAACGAAAAAATTGGTGGGATGCCTATGTACCGAGCTGAGTAGGAAGATTTTTCTTTTTGTTTAAACTCTTGTGATCTATCTGATATTTATTTCAAGGGAATGCGATAAATTTTATAGAATGGAAGGGCTGATGAAGAATATATTTTCAAAAGGTTAGATACAATGGTGAATAACTAGCATTTTCAGAATTGGTTCAACCATGTAGAGGTGGAACATTAATATAGGACTGGTCAGATCATTCTTCACTCCTTTCTTATGGAGAGTAGACCTCCCAGTTTACTAGACCATTCAAATTTTTGAAGTTCTAGACTGAGAATTAAGGTTTTACACAAGTAGTTATAGACAGTTGGGTGATAAGGGATGAGGCAGATGTATTTATCAACTTGAAATAGAAGATAAGAACAAAATATGCTCTCTACGCGTGGAGTGGGGAATGTTTTAGTGATATTTTAAAGCAACTAACTATCAGAGAAGACATTGTGATAATAAAAGAAGCTCTATTTTAAAAAAATTCCACAATAGCAAATATAATTGTTCTTCAGAGAGCTCAGGAAGAGATGGAATAATATCTCTACTATGAATAAGAGTAGTGGAAACAAAAGGCAAGAATTACTTGATTTCCAGAAGGTGATAAGAACACAAGGTTTTTCTATTGTCTAGTAAATGGAAATAGAAAGAGGGTTTCCATTAATAGAATCCAAAACAGTGACAGGAACTGGGAAGAAGACACTAAACGGGTTGTAACTTAAGTTGTAAGCTTCTTCTGGAAATAGTTTACTAGTGAAGCTGAGTGTGATGATTTTACCCTGATTCAACATATTCCTGAAGTGATATTTGTTGAAGATAACAACAATCTTAATGGAATCCCAAATGCTGAGGATGTGAAAAAGGTGGTCATTGAGTCAAAAGGGGATAAATCTAGTGGTCCATATGGATTTACATGATGTTTCTATCAAACTTGCTGGTATATAGTGGCTAATGATGTGGTTAAGGTGGTGAAGTGTTTCTTTGAAGGACAAACTCTTTCTAAATCCATTAGTCATACCAATTTGATGTTACTGCCAAAGAATGAGAGGGTAAAACCTCTTACTGACATAAGACCTATCTGCTTAAGCAACTTTCTGAATTAGGTGATATCTATGGTGATTCATTATATGCTGGAGAGGTGCTTGCCTTTACTGATTTCTAAGAACCAATTTGGCTTTGTGTCTGGTAAAAATATTATTGAGAATGTATTGCTAGCACATGAAATCATTTCACACATCAGAAAAAGAGGAAAGCTTGCAAATATTATAATAAAATTGGATATGGCTAAGTGATGTGAGGCTAAAAGTCATGAATATCTACTATAATTTGCCTTACATTTTACTTTTTTAATATGGTTTTGACCTTGCTTTTATTAAATACGCTTATGTAGCTTGTCTTGGTGTGTAGGATGAATAATAAAATATTTTGCACAGATTTGGAGCATAATAGAGTGATATTGAAGCATTGAAAAGTCTGAGTAGGAGCTGAGGATGATGATCCAGAGTATGTCTATGGATAGTAGATCAAGATGGAGGCTTAACAAAGGCGAACGAATGAAAAAAGGAAAAAAATGCACTACAGAAGGGCCCTGGGCACTGCCCTAGGTACCCCTATAGTGTACATGGGCAGTGTGGATGCCAAGGCTATCCCACAAGCCTGTGGCGCTGCACAGGGCACCAAAGCAGGATAATTCCAGGCCTATTTTGGCCTGGTTTGATCCTTTTGACCCAAAACTAACCTAGAACCCCCCAAAACTCAATAAATACTATTTTTAGCCATTTTCATTAGTTTTTGATAGAAAGAGACACACGAACATGAGAGAAAGATATACACATAGGTTTTTCTTCTCTTTTCATTACTTTTCATCATTGAATCTCTATCTATTCATGCATTTGTTGTCTTGTAATTAGTTCATGAGTAGCTAAACTCATAGTTTATAGGGTTGTGGTTAAAGACATGAAAGTTGTGGTTTGAATATCATATTGTTTGGTTTAATTGTCATTATGTTATAGAGTTATTTATCTTCTCTTGTTCTTAATTATTTGGAAGCTTGACAACTTATCAAACACTAACTATGGTGCATAGTTTGGACTAAGAATAGATAAATTACATACACAATAAAAGAAGGTAGGGCTTGATTATAAACTCTATTGGGAAGGGGGAATGATTCAATAACATCGATAGGAATATACATGTTAGCCTTGCTTAGTTGATACAGAAGAGAAATGAAATACACTTCACTATCGATCGAAGACCATAGGAATATAGTCATTAGGCATAGTCTAGTAGGCATAGAAGCAGTTTAGAAAGATGCTCAACATCACAAATATCAACTCACAACTTGTAAATCGAGAAATCAATCAAATGTATGATTTGATGACTCAACTGGATTGTAAAAATATCATAACTATGGATCATCCGTCTAATCTGAATTTTAAACTAATAATCTACGAGTTACTCCAATTTAATTTAATTTTCTTGCAAAACACAAAATCACTCTTTAGTATTTGTTTCTTATTGAATAGCAAGTATAAGAATTGAAACTACTTAATTAATTTGTCAAACCCCAGTGGGATCGATATCTGGACTTACAAGTCATATATTACTTGATAGACTTGGTATACTTGCGTGTGCGTTTGTACGAAACAAGTTTTTAGTGTTGTTGCCAGGGATTTGTTAGAAATCGATACACTATTTTGAATTTTTATTATTCTATTCAGTTTTTACCTTTAGATGTTGTTTTTGTTACATTACAGGTTTTAGAAAGTTTATATCCAATACTCGAAGTCAAAGAAGTCCCTTGATTCCCTTTGAATCTGAAATTTAAAGTATGCTTAGAAGGTTCAGAATTATAAGAGACGATGTAAATTGAAACCTAAATCCAAATAAAGTACAACATCTGGTTAGAGTGAAGGGACAAATCCATGTGCTTAACCTTTCTAGGCCAAATTGCGAGAATGTCTCCAAGGAAATAGTTTAGCCATCAATTACAAGAAACTTTAAACTTGAAGAGGGAACAGTGTGACTAGTGAAAAACACTTGTCAATATGAGGGTAAACCACATAAAGACCCACAAAAGTACCTGCAAGAGTTTATTGAATTAAGTGACAACCTCTATTACAAGAATATTTCAGATGAGTACGTAAAGTTGACACTATTTTGTTTCTAATTAGTTAGAGGGGCAAAAAATTGTTTATGAAACAAGTCCGCAGGATCTATCACGTAATAGGATGCTTTTTTTGAAAAATTTCTTAATAGTTTCTTCTCATCTAAAAGAACAAAAGAGTTTAGAGGCAGGATTCTTAGGTTTGTTCAGAAAGATAATAAATCCTTTCCCAATCTTGAGAAAGATACAAAGGATATTTGAGAGACTGTCAATACCACCAGCAGCCCAAGGAGATCATTAAGCGTATTTTCATTGGAGGGTTGATGCCAAACTCAAAGTCTTTGTTAGATGCTACAGATCAAGGGCATATCTTGTCCTAGAGCTATGATGAAATAGAGTCATTGCTCAACCATATGTCTGCAGGTCACTGAAACTACGTAGATCCCAGTAGAGTATTCACTTCTACACAATAAATGCTAGGAAAGTATTAGTTGGATGAGGTGTCAGTTATCAAAGATGATATTAGTCGATTGGTTACTTTAGTAAAGCAGAATATTACAGCTCCGAGTGTGGGATAGATCAACAACTGTAGAAGTTCAGACAACTGCATTGTTTTGTGGCAAGTGTGGTGAAAACCACACTTACTAAGGATGCCCTTTGAATCCTAGTGTCAATTATTTTATGCTCTTATATTATATTCTGAACCATTAATATTTGTTATGGTTTATTATTGTTTAAATGAAAAGACAAACAATTGTGTGTAGACTATCTCATCTTCAGTCGACTAGATCCATAAAGTAGTCAACTAAATTTTAAACTGGCTTACAATCCCCCTCCCCCTCTTTCACAGAGTTCAAATGTTACATGGGCATCACAAGCTTATGCCTATTTCTTTGATGGAACCATTTCAAGACTAAAGATATATTCAAAAGTACAAATGAGGATTGAGAATGAAGTATGTTAATTATAAATGAAACAGAAAATTTTAGTTTTTCTGTGGAGGATGATATCAATGTTGAAATTATACAAGATCCAGATCAGTGGATTACCATGAAGCTAATAGTGCAAAAAGATGGGAAAGTTCTAATAACCACAATAGTATACACTAATGTGGATATATTGGTAAACTAGATTTGTGGGATAACCTTTACGTGCTAGCTGGTAACATGAATTTTCCTTTGCTAGTGGGTGGAGACTTCAATGTTATATTGAATGAGAAGAAATAATTAGTCGGATGCCTATTTACCGAGTTGAGTAGGAAGATTATTCTTTTTGTATAAACTCTTATGATCTATCTGATATTGATTTCAAAGGAAGCCCATTCATTTGATGGAATGAAAGGGCTAATGAAGAATATATTTCAAAAGGTTAGACAGAATGGTGAATAACTAGAATTTTTAGAACTAGTTCAAACATGTAGAGGTGGAACATTAATGTAGGACTGGTCAAATCATTCTTCACTCCTTTCCTTTGGAGAGTAGACATCCAAGTATACTAGACCACTCAAATTTCTGAAGTTCTAGACTGAGAATTAAGGTTTTCTACAAGTAGTTATAGATAATTGGGTGATAGGGATGAGGCAAATGTATCTATCAACTTGAACCAAAAGATGAAGAGAGCAAAATCTACTCTCTCTGCATGGAGTAGGGAATGTTTTGTCACAACCTGATTTCTCAGGTCATGATGGCACCTATAACCCCCCTGTAGGCGAACCAATCCCTGTAGCCCAGAATGATTTGTAATGGGCCACTAATAAAGCAAAACACATACAATATAGAGTAATAAGCTAAAGAATATAAAGAAGACATAAAAAGGAGGAAACAACCTGAAATATATATATAAATACGGAAGCTAAACCATCCCATAACCTGGTATCATAGTATAGAAGCCACCACTAAATATACAGAGTACAAGAGGGTGCAAAATAAGAATATACAACTTTCTATGCATAGCAAGAGAGTACATAGAACACAAAAAGAGATAAAGTCAAGCCCCAGTCATCAGGATCTCAACATAGTTTCGAAGGTCCAAAAATTGCACGAGTCTGCACGATCACCGACAATAGCTCACACTAGGAGCTGCACTAGGAAGATGCAGAAGTATAGTATGAGCTCCAATTGCAAAGTAATGGGTACCCAGTAGGCATCATCGACCAACTAAGCATATATAAGATATAAAACCAGTATAAAGTAGATTGGAAAGAGGTAATCACAGAAGCAAAAGAGGAAAGAATAGGGAAACTAGCAACATATAGAAGACAATGAGAATACGAGTATAATATGCTAGCTGCAGAAGATACATCATAGAAACATAGGTGAAAGAGTAGGGAACACACCTGGATCCTTGAAACAACAATGTATATAGAGAACTTACGAACATGGAGGTATACCGGTAACCTCAAGAAAAGGGAAAGAAGGAAAACAACTTAACATAATCATGCTAACAATAGATCTCACAAGGTAAGGATGATTGAACAAAACCCACAGGAAGCTACAATATGAATAAGGACTATAATAGGAGCAAATAAACTAATCTAACTATAGTCCCAACGGGAGCCCATACACCCAAGGAACACATACAAGTGAAAACAAACCTTCTGGCATCCCATACTACTGGACCGTACACTCAAAAAATAGCAAACAAGGGTGGAACCAAACACATAATGATTGATATGATATGAATGATCAGGTGTGCCAGTGGTACTGTACGTACCTCCTTCGGTGCTTACAGGCCTAGTAGGTAGGATCCATGGAAGGAGTCCACTATATACCTCTACTACACTGTATACCCCTCCTCAGGTACTCGCATCTCGTAGCCCATGGTCTGGATCAACAAGGTCCATGAAGGTCTCTGTGACCACATACAAAATCTTAGAATCCCAAAGTGAGTGCCTAGAATCTTTCCTGATCTAAAACTAGTAAGTTTCAAAAGCTTAATATGAGTGTCCGGAGTCTATTCGGGTCTAAAGTCCATAAATCTTAGAATCTCAATACTCATGCTCGAAGTCTATTTGGGTCCAAAATCAATAATAAAATATGTTTAGCACCCAGCTCGGCTGAGTTTAGTATCGCCTCAAAATCAGTGTGAAAAGCATCATATAATCTCTCTTACTCCAAGAAGATCCGAAAACCAGTTTCAAATCCGATTATAGCCATTATACTGAAAACAGGTGATAGTTAGGCCTGTAGCCATAATAGTAGTAAATAATGCAGAAAAATCCTTTTTATGATAATGATATGACCAAACACAATCAATAGCTCAACAGTTCACAATCAACCTACCAGCCCTGTACAGGCTCAATTCGCTCTATTGAATAGATAACCAGCTCAATATCACAGTTCGATGCCAAAAACTCGTAGACATTTACCAAATATCCCACCATCTATGGTCCAAAGGCATATACCAAGGTCACACGAGAACACAAGGGGTAATACTACAAAACGAGTTCAAATACTAAATCCAACGAAGGAAAATAAGATGGACAAGAAGAAAGTGGACAAAGTATGGGGTGCCAACCTAGTAAACCCAACCCAAAGATGCTAGATAGTACAATTATATTCAATATAGGCAAAGTCTAAGGTGGGTAACCTGTAACCTACCTGGCGTCCGATAATAAGAAATTGGGAAGCTAAGTCCCGAGCCTGATCTACTCTGAGAAGACCCAAATAGCAATCACACTATCAAGAACATAATCTACGCATTAAAATGAATCTAATGAAACCCATATTGCTAATAGTTAAGCTGGGTCAAAGTTCTGGTCAAAAGTAGGCCCGTAGGCTCTGCAACCCAAAATCAGAAACTTAAACTACTATGAGGTCCCCAACGCTATCAGGAGCGCATGCTAAAGAATTAAGCAGAAATCGTACCATGGAAGGGCCCAAAACAACCCTTGAACTTCAAAAGCAAAAATTAGGAATCAAATGATGAAATTATGAAATTTAAGGGAGGGAAACTTATAATTGAAGGCGGAGAATTGATCATGGGGACGGAAATGATCACCCTAACGCTTGACAATGAACTCACAGAGGATTTGGAGCTTAGAGATCGAGAGACAATGGTGTAAATGTTTTGAAACTAAGAACAAATAAAGAAGAAAGCTTCTTATAAGTTGTCAACTCTAGGAGCAGGTGCGCCCAAAGAGCCGCAGGGGCGCCATCGATGTGGAGAGTAAGGGAGCGTATGCGCCCCCCTTAGTGAAGCCACCAGGCGTTACAGGTGTGCCACCCAGGGAGCAGGTGCAGCGGAACTAGTGTGTCCAAGGAACTGCCACTGCGCTTGTACCAGAAATAGCAGCTACCAGTGGTAACTCAACACAAAACCAATCTGATCGCACACACAGGGAACATCTCAAACCTCGTGGACACAAACTAAAGGTGCTACCCTACTAGAAATAGCATTACAGATTGAACAAAATTGATGAAATTACCAATAGAGGTCGATTTAATGAAAAGTGGGCCCCATGCCCAAATGGCCAACTTTTCCAAAATAAAACCCAATGTCCCAAAATGAGTCTGGAAGCCTCGAGACCCGAACCAAGGGTCCCTCTAGCCCCAAGTCAATATTCCAGAGCTAACAGTACTGACGAAATTTCCATCCGATGCTGTCTTCTCCAAATGTTGACCAAGGTCAAACTTCCAAGCCCGACTAGCCTGAAATCACAAAAAAGGATATAAACCCAAACCAAAAGCTCCCAAACTCCGACCACGGGTCCAATTAGACCAAAATCCACGCTCCAAAGCTAACAAAATTGTTAGAATTCGATTCTGAGCATGTTTGCTAAGAATGTTGACTAATATCAACCATTTTTTAAGTTAAAGCTCTACAACAGGAAAATGGTCATAATGACCAAATGAACGGCTAGGGCACTGAACCACCAGTACCAGCAAGTTATAAATGACTTTGGGCCATTATTAGAATGCTTTAACAGTACAAAGAAAGCAAAAATGTGGGAATGACCGGAAGGGTCATTACATCATCCACTATTAAAAAGGACTTTCATCCTTGAAAGTCAAGAAAAAGGAGTACCTGAAGGCTCAAACAACTGCAAATACTAAGCCCGCATCTCTCTCTCGGTCTCTTAGGTAGCCTCCTCGACCAGATGATGCCTCTACTAAACCTTAACCATAGGAATGTCTCTAGACCTCAATCTCCTGACATCTCTGGCTAGAATAGCTACCAACTCTGCAACAAATGTCAAACTATCAACCAACTACACTGTATCCCACTGCAACACATGTGACTCATACGAAATGTACCGCATCACCATCGATACATGAAAGACTGGGTGCATAACTAAAAATATTAGGCAAAGCTAATATATAAGCAACACTACCAACCCTCTAAAGAATCTCAAATGACCAAATATACCAGGGGCTAAGCTTGCCCCGCCTATCGAATCTCATCACGCCCTTCATGGGCGATACACAGAGAAATACCAGGTCACCAACAGTGAACTCTAAGGCACGAAGTCTATGATCTGTGTAGCTCTTTTACCTACTATGGACTGCCCAAAGCCTGTCTTGACTCACCCAAACTTGGTCTAAGAAATCATAAAGTAAGTCTGTACTCTGCGGCCTGGACTCCAAACCATTAAACCAATCCACTGACGATCTGCAATGCCTACCATACAATGCCTTAAAAGGTTCCATGCTAATACTCGAGTGATAAATATTATTATACGCAAACTCCACCAAAGGCACATACTGATCCCATGAACCTACAAAGTCAAGAATACAGGCTCGTAAAATATCCTCCATGACCTGGATAGTCCTTTCGGACTAGCTATTTGTCTTTGAGTGGAATGTAGTGCTAAGTTGAACCTCTGTACCCACTGCTCGCTGAATAGTCCTCCAAAATTGAGATGTAAACTGAGTGTCGAGGTCTAAAATGATAGAAGCTTGAACCCCATGAAAGAATACAACCTCAAAGAGGTAAATCTGAGCCAACCTCTTTGCACTATAGGAAGAATGAACCAGCAAGAAGTGTGCAGACTTAGTCAGCCTAACAATAATAACCCAAATAGAGTCAAATCCTCAAAAAGTGTGTGGCAACTAGGCTATAAAGTCGATAATGATCTCTTCCCACTACCACTCAGGAATGGAAAGTCTCTACATCAATCCACCAGGTCTCATATGCTCGAACTTAACCTGCTAACAATTCAAGAACCAAGATACAAACTCCACTATGTCACACTTCATACCACTCCACCAGTAAAGTTGCCTCAAATCTCTATACATCTTAGTTACACCCGAGTGGATAGAATACCTGGAATAATGAGCCTCGCAGAGAATCAACTAAATCAAATTCCTAACTCTTGAAACACAAAGATGACTATGAAACCTCAGAATCTAAAATAGCCCTATTGGCCTCACCTCGTACAACCTGATCACAAATATCACACAACCGCTGATCCTCAAAATGACGTGGCTAAATCTTATCAACCAAAGTAGAACGAACCTCAACACTGGAAAGAACTATAGTAGGATCTGACAAATCAAGTCTAACCAAATGGTTAGCCAAGGGCTGGATGTCCAAGGCCAATGGTCGCTTCAAAATTGAAAGAGAAGCCAAGCTACCCATACTCATTGCCTTTTAGCTCAAGGAATCCGCTACCACATTTGCATTGCCCAGATAGTACAGAATAGTGAAGTTGTAGTCCTTCAGTAACTCAATCCATCTCTGTTGCCTAGAGTTTAGCTCTTGCTAACTCGTGATGTATTGAAGACTATGGTGGTCAGTGTAAATCTCACAGTGAACTCCATAAAAGTAGTTCCTCCAGATTTTGAGTGCAAAGACTATCACCGCCAACTCCAAGTTATGAGTGGGGTAGTTACGCTTGTGAACCTTTAGCTGCCTCGACGCATATGCTATCACACGACCCTGCTGCATCAACATACAACCAATACCAATTGACAAAGCATCATCATACATTGAGAAAACCTTACCCTCAACTGGCAATGTCAACACTGGAGATGAAGTCAATAAGGCCATAATCCTTTGAAAACTATCCTTGCACTGATCCGACCATCGAAATGGGATATCCTTGCTAGTCACCCTAGTCAGAGGTGCTACTATGGAACAAAATCCCTCAACAAACCGCTTGTAAAACCCTACCAACCCAATGAAACTGCAAACCTTGGTAGGAGTAGTAGGTCTCGGCCAATCACGAACAACTGTAATCTTGATTTTGATCCTTCCGACCTAGAACTGACTCGGAACCTCCTAAAACCCAACAAATACTATTTTCAGCCATTTTTCATTAGCTTTTGATAGAGGGAGACGGGCAAATGTGAGAGAAAGATCCACGCTTAGGTTTTTCTTCTCTTTTGATTACTTTTCATCATTGAATCTCTACTTATTCATGATATTTGTTATCTTGTAATTTGTTCACGAGTAGCTAAACTCATAGTATCTAGGGTGGTGGTTAAAGACATGAAAGTTGTGGTTTGAATATCATATTGTTTGGTTTGATTTCAATTATTTTATTGAGTTATTTATTTTATCTTGGTGTTAATTGTTTGAAAGCTTGACAACCTATCAAACACTATCTATAGTACATAGTTTGGACTAGGAATAGAGAAATTACATACACAATAAGGAAAGGTAGGGCTTGATCGTGACCTCTATTAGGAAGGGGGAACGATTTGCTAACGTGGATAGGAATATACCCATTAGCCTTGCTTATTTTATACGGAAGAGAAATAATATGAACTTCACTATCAATCGACAACCATAGGAATATAGGCATTAAGAATATTCGAGTATGTGTAGAGGTAGTTTGGAAAGACGCTCAACATTACAAATTTTAACCCCCAACTAGTAATTCAAGAAATCAACTAAATATATGATTTGAAAACTCAACTGGATTGTCGAAATACCAGATCCATGGATCATCCCTCTAATATGAATTACAAACTAATAATATACGACTTACTCTAATTTACTTGCAAAACACAAAATCACTCTTTAGTATTTGTTTCTTACTGAATAGCAACTATAAGAATTGAAACTAGTTAATTAAGTCATCAAAATCGATATCCTAGCTTACAAGTCCTATATTACTTGTAAAACTGGTTATACTTGTGTGTATATTTAGACGCAACAAGTTTTTGGTGTTGTTGCAGGTGATTTGTTAGAAATTGATACACTATTTTGAGTTTTTATTATTCTATTTAGTTTTTACATTTAGTTTTTGTTTTTGTTACTTTACAGGTTTCAAGGAGTTTATACCCAATACTCAAAGTCAAGGCAGTTCCTTGATTCCCTTTGAACCTGAAATTGAAAGAACGGTTGGAAGGTTCAGAATTATAGGAGACAATGTAAACCAAAACCTGAATACAAGTGAAGTACAACATCTTGTTAGGGTGTAGGGATAGATTCATGTGCTTAACTTTTCTAGGCCAAATCGTGAGAATGTCTCCAAGTAAATAGTCAAGCCAGCAATTACAGGAAACTTTGAGCTTAAAGAGGGCGCGGTGTGTCTAGTGCAAAACACTTGTCAATTTGAGGGTAAACCATATGAAGACCCACATAAGCACCTCCAAGAGTTTATAGAATTGAGTGACAACTTCAATTACCAGAATGATTCAGACGATTATGTGAAGTTGAGACTATTCACTTTATCATTAGTTGGAGGGAAAATAATGGTTACAAAATGAGCCCACAGGATCTATCACTTCATCAGATTCTTTGTCTGGAAAGTTTCTCAGTAGGTTCTTCTCATCTAGAAGAGCAAAAAAGCATAGAGGCAGGATTCTCAGGTTTGTTTATAAAGATGATGAATCCCTTTCCCAATCTTGGGAGAGATACAAAGGATATTTAAAAGACTATCCATACAACCAGCAACCAAAGAAGATGATTAGGCATAATTTCATTGAAGGGTTGAGGCCAAATTCAAAGTCTTTGTTAGATTCTACAGCTTGTCACGACCCAAAATCGGGCCATGATGGCGTCTACATAACCCCCAAGTAGATAAGCCTATCCCAAACACGCGAAAAATAATAAATAATAATTTAACTAAAGATAAGCGGAAGATATAACAAAAGATAGGGCCAAAAGCATATATATACATACCAACGTACACAATATACAAAAGATGGCCCTAAAGTGACCGAAAAAGACAAAACAACCCGAATACCAATCCAGACCTGATATCACTAGTACAAGAGCGACTAAATCAAGGAGTAGCTATACAATAATCTCTGTCTATCCAAAATACAAAATATAGACAGGAAGTACAGGATGGAAAGAAAGTAAAGTTTCCAAAGCGCTGGGAGCTCACCACGATCCGAACAACAACGCACCTCAAACGACAGGAGATCAACGAGGGTGGCTCGTACTAGGTGCTGCATCCGAAAAAGAGATGCAGAGTATAGTATGAGTACCAAGACAATGGGTACTCAGTAGGCATCATAGGCCGACCGAGCGCAGAAAGATAATATATAAATATAGATTACAGGAAAGCAGCTAACTATAAAGGGATCCTTCTAAATCTAGTTATAAAGCCGGAGACATGTCAATAAATAAAAGAAAAAGGGAAACAACATCAAGCCAAACCATAGTCCATCCACATGCCAAAGCAAATGCAATGCGATGCATGATGATACATATATGAATGCAATATAATATAAACCTGGAATACCGCATTGGGCGCCCAGAATATCGCATCAGACTATGCATATATATATATGAATAATAAAATACCTGGAATAATGCATCGGGGGTCCGGAATACTGCATCGGACTAATATGTATATAAATGAGAGAGTAAAATACCCAGAATAATGCATCGGGGGTATGGAATACCGCATCAGACTATAAATTTATATACAGAAAATAGTAGTTCCTCTTTCCCTCTCAAAAACTAAGGTGATACTCAAAATATATCGATTTAGTCCAAAATTCATCACAACAGTAGAAAAACCTCTTTTCAAACCCAAAAGCCTTTGAAAATCCTTTTTGTACTATATCAATGATATGCCATGCGATATAAGTATAAAAGTTCACAAGTAGAGGAATAATCACACCATCAGATCAAACAGGGCAATAGTACCCTCCAAAACAAGAGAACTAACCTGGAATCCATCCAAATACTAGCCATGGCCTCGGGCCCACGGTTACATAAACGATAGAATAAAGTGGTAAAGCGCAAAACAATGGGCAAGCTCTATTCTACCCTTAAAGCCTCCTAAAAGCATGCTAAGGGTCTTAGACTAGTCACACAGAAGAAACAAGCTCCAAGGCTAAGGATAACATATAGTCCTAGTGCTAAAAACCCAAATTGGCCAATTAACATGATAAATAGGATTTAAGCCTAAGGTCTATCTAAAATCCAACCTAGCATTCCATTAACATACAGATATATATAATCCAACTAAACTCAGTCTAGAAGGTAAACCGTAACCTACCTCAGGGCCGAAATGAAAGCATGAACTGTCACTCGTGTGCCTTCTCCTTCTGAACAGCTTCAGAAAGCTGCCACGCTATCAAGAACATAAACTAGGTGTCAAGACGAGAGTAATGACACCCATATTACTATACAGAAAATTGGGTTGGAAAAATGACCCTCAGGGCTAGCGCAACAAAACAGAAAACAAAATTTACAACTATTCTTGCGGTGGGTTAAGGAACCTATGCCCAAAGTTTGGGCTCAAACGGAGCTCGATTTGGGGTCCAAAACAGACCCGAAGTTCTACTAATTCACGGGATTTGAAACGGAAAGCTCGGAAATTCAAAGGCGGAAACCAACCTTGATAGGAGGAATATGTCACGAAGATGAATTGCACGATTCCAAGACCATGCAGTCCCCAAAAGTCAGCCTTTAATAAGGATCACCCCAACTCTAGGAATTCACAACAATGGAGTTTTAACGGGAGAAATGCGAGAATAAAAATGGAAGGAGGAGAGGGGTGACGAGGGGACTTACCGGATGAAGAAAATGATGCAAGGGAGCTCTAATTTAGCGCTTAGGAGCGTAATAATGGTATTTCTCGGATTTTTGGAGAAGAAAATGAAGTTGAAACTTTATATAACTGCCAGGGGTCCTTTATCGCGATCGCGACAGGACCCCGACATTCGCGGAGAACAGCCAGCCAAACCATCACGTTCGTGATGGTCCAGGCTGCATTCGCGAATAGGAAGTCGAGCCGGGACCCACTCGCTACATCGCAAATGCAAAGTAACCCTTTGCGAATGCGATGGTCAAGAAACTAGACCATCACAAACACAATGGGGTTCCCACGATCGGGAAGGGAAAGGTTGTTTGCAACTTAATGCAGTAACCAGCAAAAATACCAAGTCCAAAAATCTTCTGATGGACCCTCGGGATTCATCCGGAACCCCGTGAACACAAACCACCCATGCTACCCTATCAAAAATAGCATTACAGACTCAATGAAATTGACAAAACTTCCAACGAAGATCATTTAAATGAAAAGTAGGCCCCACGCCCAAAATCAACTCGAAACTCAAAACCAAAAAATGAGCCCAGAAGCCACCCAAACCAAAAGTCCCCCTAGCCTAAAGTCGATATTCCGGAGCTAACGACACTGACGGAATTCCCATCAGAGGCCGTCTTCCCTAAATGTTGACCAAAGTCAACTCTACCAGCCAAACTAACTTCAAAACACATAAAACCACGCCGAAAGCACTCAGACCCAAACCAATGGTCCCACTAGACCAAAATCCCTGTTCCAGAGCCAATAAAACTGTCGGAATTAGATTCTGAGTGCGTTAACTAAGAAAGTTGACCAAAGTCAAAGATTTACCAACCTTAAGTGCTAAAATAGAGAAATGGTCATAATGACCTAACAGACAGCCCGGGCACCGGTTCGTCAGTTCTGACAAGTCATAAATGATATGTAGCCACTTGGAAAAGCTCGAAATGTAGAAAAAGCATGGAAAACAGAAAATGACTTGGAGGGTCATTAAAACATCCATTACTAAAAGAACTTTCATCCGCGAAAGTTAAAATAAGAATAGTACCTGAAGACTCAAAAAGATGAGGATAACGAGTCCGCATGTCGGTTTCGATCTCCCAAGTAGCCTTCTCGACCGGACGGTGCCGCCACTGAACCTTAACTGATGGAATCTCCTTGGACGTCAACTTCCTAACCTGCCTATCCAAAATAGAAATAGGCTCCTCCTCAAAGGCTAAGGACTTATCCAACTGAACCGACTCCAACTGAAGCACGTGAGACTCATCCGGAATGTACCATCGCAACATAGAAACATGAAACATCGGATGAACACTAGAAAGAATAGGAGGAAAGGCTAACTCATAAGCAACCTCTCCAATACGGTGAAGGATCTCAAATGGACCAATGAACCTCGGGCTGAGCTTACCCTTCCTCCCGAACCGTATCACGCCCTTCATGGGCGATACCCGAAAGAACACACTGTCACCAACCATAAACTCAAGATCTCGAGCTCTCCGGTCAGTACAACTCTTCTTCCTACTCTGGGAATTACAAAGCCTCTCCTATATAACCCGAACTCTATCTATAGAATCACGAAGCAAATCAGTACCCCACAGCCTAACCTCTAAAGTATCAAACCAACCCACCGGAGGTCTGCACCGCTTACCATATAATACCCCGAATGGAGCCATCTGGATACTGGAATGGTAACTATTATATGCAAACTCTTCCAAGGCCAAACACTGGTCCCACTGACCCCCGAAATCAATAACACATTATGAAGTTGTAGGTAGATACAGAGCAATAGAGCTGGAATGTTTTGAAAGGCATCAAGCTATTTATTTTAAGCAACAAACAAAATACACATGGAGAAATGCGCCTCACATAAGTTATCGCCCATCGCAACACATTCACCATCCGACTTAAAAGACCACTTGCGCTGGCCCATGCAAATGCACACCATGTTGTGCGTGTCATATGCTATTACAAGGAGTAATCCTCATCTGAACTTTATTCTCATTGGGGATAATGTTATGTATAAAGTTTGGGGGTTGATTCTTATTTGATTGTGTGTTCTGGTTGCTCGTGTTGGGCCTTGAGAAATTGTTTCCTATTGCCTTTGTCAGGCCGTGACATTTTATTTCTCCTGCTGGATTATATTTGTCCCTTGTCAGGCATGTTGGATGATTGTGATGATATTGCCCTCGCCGGCCTCTCATGTTGTTTTTGATGCTTTAATTATGCCCTTGTCGGGCTTGATGTTTTTAGTTGTGATTGTGTTGTTGGGTTGGTCTTACATGCCCCATTGTTTCACTACTCGTGCTTTGCAAATTTGTTAAAGGCCTACACTAAGACTTGTTTTTAAATGAATCATGAGTGCACAATTTGGTTATCGCCTTGTTAATAGTAGTTTCGCAATAAACTCTGAGGGTTTTCTTAATACCACGGTTCTTTCCCAAGGAGGAAAAGTTTTGTTTTTGTTTATTTTCTTTTTCTTTTGTTTTTGTGTCAAACCGGGTTGGTATTTCCCTATGATAGATTGAGAGGTAACTTTCTTAAAGGATAATGCCAAGTTTTAGTTTAAAAATTGAGTCCGTAGTTGCTTGTCTCAAAATGGGTCCACCGAAAAAAAAATCTTGGCAAGTTATTTTTGGAAATAAAAAGAAGAAGTGAAATGAACTTTTGAAGAAAAAATTCTCTTGTCATGACTTGCACACTCTTGCTTTGGCTTGATTGACTAACAAATGAGTGTGTAATGAACACGGAATAGCTTATCGAAAGTCATTTGTCCCAATTGATTTTGAGACTAATGAGAGAAGTTTTGTGGCATGATGCCTTGTGTGGTGAGGCTTTACCTTGATTCTTGTGCATGCGTGTCATCTAGAACTTGCCCTGAATGTGATTCAAGTCAAAATTCTAGGTGGGACCGAGCTTGGAAGATGACCTTAGGCCGTTTTTGATAGCCACTTAACCCCAAATGACTTCCCTCAACATCTATCCTAGTGAACCCCTTTGAGCTTGTGTCCGTTTTTTGGCACCTTGTTAACACATTGATCGACACGCCCCGAGGCTACCCCCTAGGTGTAACACGGGATCTGAGACCATAAGTGCCCCAAGTTAACCCTTGGTCATAGCATACTCAGTAAATCAAAAAGAAACACAGCGGAAGCATGAATAGAAATTTAGGCAACCCAATCCATAAGAGATAAAGTCAAAATGAAACATGATCCAAAAGAGATACCCAATTACAATCTAAGTCTAAGATCTACACCTCCACCCATAAAGTGCCTCATAAGGAGCCATCTGGATGCTAGAATGGAAGTTGTTGTTGTACGAAAACTCGATAAGTGGTAAGTGATCATCCAAATTACCTTCAATCACACAAGCTCTAAACATATCCTCCAAAGTCAGAATAGTACGCTCTGCCTAGCCATCCGTATGAGGGTGAAAAGTTGTGCTAAGCTTAACCTGAGTACCAAGACCTCTCTGAAATGACTTCTAAAACTGGGATGTAAACTGAGTACCCCAATAAGAAATGATAGACAATGGAACACCATGCAATTTGACTATCTCCCGAATGTAGAGTCTAGCATAATCATCTGCTGAATTAGTAGTCTTAACAACCAAGAAGTGAGATAACTTAGTCATTCTATCAATAATCACCCAAATTGAATCACATTGCCTATGAGTACGAGGCAAACCAGTAATGAAGTCCATATTGATCGCTTCCCACTTCTAAGTAGGAAGATCAATATGCTGAATCATACCACCTGGTCGTTGATGCTCTACCTTCACTTGTTGAAAGTTGGGAAACTTAACCACAAAACCTGCTATGTCCTTCCTCATGCCATTCCATCAATAGACTTCTCGTAGGTCATGATACATCTTGGTGGCACCAGTGTGAATAGAATATTTGGAGCTATGAGACTCTATCAGAATCCGTTGTCTTAACCCATCTATGTCAAGAACACACAATCGACCCTGATATCCAAGCACACAATCTCCCCTTTAGGAGAAAACCTCTACCCTTTGCTGATGGGTTGCACCTTTCAACTGGTGCAAAATAGGATCATTATCTTGCTTCTCTTTCACTTCAGCTACCAAATATAATTCGGAACCATTTTGAATAATAACACCACCATTATCAAATCCATAAGGCAAACTCCTAACCGAGCAAGTCAATGAACATCCTTGGCCAATTCCTTCTTTTTGTCATTAACCGAAGACGCACTACACATGGACAACCTACTGAGTGCATCCACCATGACATTAGCTTTACCCAGATGGTAAAGCACGCTCATATCATAATCCCTAAGAAGCTCAAGTCATCTCCTCTGACAAAGATTCAATTCCTTTTGTTGACCACATACTGAAGACTCTTATAATCGGTGAATACATCCACGTGAACACCATGCAAGTAGTGTCTCCAAATCATCAAAGCAAAAACCACGGCCGCTAACTCAAGATCATGAGTGAGGTAGTTATTCTCATGAATATTAAGTTTTCTTGAAGCATAATCAATCACCTTACCTCGCTACATCAACACACAACCCAAACCAATCCTATAAGCATCACAATACACCACAAAGTCATCTAGGCCCTCAGGTAGAGCCAACACTGGAGCCGTGGTCAATCTAGTCTTCAATTCCTAGAAGTTCTTCTCACATAGATCCGATCACTAAAATTTAATCTTCTTATGAGTCAACCGAGTCAAAGGGGCAGCAATGGAAGAAAACCCTTCCATAAATCTCTTATAGTAACTAGCCAAACCCAAAAAACTTCTAATATCACACGGGGAAGTGGGTCTAGGCCAATTTTTACTGCCTTGATCTTTTGAGAATCAACTCGAATGCCATCTCTAGTCACAATATGACCCAGAAGAGCAACAAACTACATCAAAAACTCACACTTGCTAAACTTATCAAATAATTGTCGATCTTTGAGAGTTCGCAACACAACTCTCAAATGGTATGCATGCTCCTCCTCACTCCGAGAATAGATAAGAATATCATCAATGAAAACAATCACAAACATATCTAAATATTATTTGAACACACGGTTCGTCAAATTCATAAAAGTTGCAGGAGCATTCGTTAAGCCAAAAGACATAACTACAAATTCATAATGACCATACCGAGTTCTAAAGGCTTTTTTTAGAATGTCACACTCTCGAAAACGAAGTTGATGATAACCGGATATAAGGTCAATCTTGGAGAAGTAATTGGCACCCTGAAGCTGATCGAACACATCATCAATCATAGGAATGGGATACTTATTCTTGATTGTGACGTTGTTTAACTAACGATAGTCGATACAATTCTGAGGGAACAATCTTTCTTCTACACGAATAGGACTGGAGAACCCCATGGAGAGATGTTGGGTCGAATAAAACCCTTATTAAGGAGGTCTTTCAACTGATCTATCAATTCCTTAAGTTTCGCAGGAGCCATTCTATAAGGAGGAATAGAGATAGGATTGGTATCTGGAAGAAGATCCATTCCAAAGTCAATCTCCCGCTCAGGAGGGACTCCAGGTAAATCCTCGGGAAACACTTATGAAAACTCATTCACAATAGGAACTGACTGGAGAGATAGGGTTTCGAGCTCCGTGTCCACAACCCAAACTATATGATAAACATAACCCTTAGAAATCATCTTTGTAGACTTAAGATAAGATATGAAACAACCCTTTAAGGATGGAGGACTACCTTGCCACTCTAAGACAGGTTCATTTGGAAACTTGAAACTGATGACTCAAGTACGATAATCAATCGAGGCATCGCATGCATACAACCAATCCATACTAAGAATAACATCAAAATCAGTCATCTCATACTCTACTAGATCCATTGAAGTGACTCTATGAAGGACTGAGATAGGGCAGTTTCGGTAGATTCTTTTGGCTAGGACTGACTCACCAACAGGAGTAGAAACACAAAAGCGTTCTAAGAGCTAATCAGGACTAATTTCAAACTTGCAAGCAATATAAGGAGTCACAAAAGATAAGGAGGCACCGGGTCCAATAAAGTATACACATCGAGAGAGAAGATTTTTAACATACCAGTAACAACATCTGGTGAACTCTCCTGGTCCTGGCGTAAGTACATGTCAGAAAGGCAGTTCTGGCGCTGACCACCAGAACTAGAAGCAGTGCCCTGTTGGGCCAATCGACCTCCTGGGGCTGCTGGGGAAGATTGAGTCCTGCTACCTCCCTGTCCCTTCTTAGCTGAAGGGCAATTCTTAATCTTGTGTCCAACCTAACCACACCCAAAGCATCCACCTGAACTAGCTAAACACTCACCAGGATGACTTTTACCACACCTGTTGCAAGAAGGGAAGGAGTCCCCTTTGCAACACTCCCCTGCGAATAGGAACCAGATCCTCTACCATTCTGATCGTGATGAGGCCTGGGGTCCTAGGTAGGAGCACTAGCTAAAGAATGAATGGGCCCTGATGGCCTCTTCTGAAATGAAGAGCGATGTCTGCCTCTGGACCTATGATGGCCAAAACCTGAACCCTTTGATCTAACCCTCTTGTTTTCCTTTATCATCTCCCTCAACTTGTTTCCCTTGATCTGTTGGGCATGAGTCATATGTCGAGAAATATCCATGTCACCCAACAACATCGCAGACCTACACTCCTTTTTCACCAAATCTGATACTCCATAAACATACTTACTCATTTCTTCCCACTAGTCAGCCACCATGGAATGAACATACTTAGAAAGCTGGGTGAACTTCAAACTGTACTCCTAAACCATCATGGAACCTTGCCTTAAATTCACAAATTCTTTGGCCTTAGCATGCCTCAACTCCCTCGAAAATAACCGATCAAGGAAGGCCTTCTCAAACCACTCCCAAGTCATAGGGACCACATCTCTAGCCCTAGTATCTTTCCATTAAGTGAACTAAATATGAGCCATGTCATTGAGTTGATAGGAAGCTAGTTCAACACCCTCTACACCTACAACTTGCATCACACCGAAGATATTCTTTACTTCATCCAAAAAATTTATGGATTCTCACAAACTTTTAAACACTCAGGTGGGTTCATGCAAATAAAGTCTCAGACTTGGGCTGCTACTCCACCTTGAGAGTGGATAGGGATAGGAGCCTGTTGATTGGCCTGAGTGGCCATAGTCTGGGCTAGCATATGAATAGCATTCCTAAACTCCGTATTTGTGACCTTGGGGTCTTGAATCGGAGGATTAACATTTCGAGTATTGGCCTGGCGAGGTATGGCACAGTGAGGAGGAATAATCTAAAACGCATAAAGAATGGATTAGAGGGGTAAGAGAGTTAAAATCTATCGCACGATATTGATCAAGAAAAAGGTGAAGTTTTTCCTAAGACACCTCATAACTTCTCTCTCATAAGTGTGGCGCACTTCACACATATGAAAGAGACTCTTCTCGATGCAGCTTTCAGACACCCTAGGACTCTCAAACCTGAGGCTCTGATACCAAGTTTGTCATGCCCCGAGGCTACCCCTTAGGCATAACACGGGACTTAGGACCACAAGTGCCTTAAGTTAACCCTTAGTCATAACATACTCAGTAAATCATAAAGAAACATAGAGAAAGCATGAATAGAAAGTTAGGCCAACCAATCCATAAGATATAAAGTCAAAATAAAACATGATCCAAAAGAGATACCTGAGTATAATCTAAGTCTAAAAAGCCTCTAAACTGTCATAAAGAGTTGATGGGACAATACCCCAATTAACTCAGAAATCCAAAGAAGGAACATGAAAGAGATAAGTCTAACACTAGCCCTCAGATAATAAGGACTCAACAACGGAAGCTAGATCTCTGACGATGTCTAGCCACAAGCCTGAAGAGTGGAACCTGAATCTCCATCATCAAAGGATACAGCGCAGGATATGCGTCAGTACTATAGGATGTATTGAATATGTGAGACATGCATAAATATAGTAAAAACATACTTAAAACGTAATTAAAACTAAGTTCATGCATAAGAAAGTGTCATAAGTAAATCTCACAGTTTAAAACTTAAAGCATGAAATAGGAAAGCATAAGTCTTAAATCTTCATACAGGAGTTTCTCTTAACTAACATAAACCATGATGAGCTACCTGGAGTTCATTGTCATACACCCATGCTGAAAAAGGTTGTCCTAACTGGCCAAGGTTAGAACCTTATCATATCAGGATCCTGTCATAAGCTACAGAGGGCATCCTACAGTGACAACGTAGTTCTGGGACTAAGGGAAATCTCACCCTGTACAACTCGGTGCTAAATACTACTCCCAAGATATATACATGTAGCTCACATCTTCTTGTGGAAAATCTATGCCACTTCTGTTTGAAAAGCATAAGGGTATAATCTAATACCATGAAATTCACATAGCATACGTAGACATATCTAGATGCCAAACCTTTCATAAATCATAGAGACATATCTAATGTAATGAAATTCATGCTTTAAAATCCTTAAAAAAACTTAGCATAGCTATAATTCAAAACATACTTTTCTTTCTAAATTCATAACTTAAAGAATTAGGCATACAATTTCATAATAGATAAGGCCATGTTATCTAACATGCCAATTTTCACTTGAAATCATGCAATTTAATGGAATCATTCTAGGAATCATCTTTAATGCATGGGTTCTTGAAATCAATTAAGAAATCTCAATTTAAAACATAGATAAGCCGTGAGGAATCATGAATTGAAGATTTAAGATTGAACCAATAAGTTTTCCCCAAATTGGGTAAGAATCCTAATTTCACAAGTCCATAAATCAAAGTAAAAATCATAGGTTTTGGGTATAAGGGTGAAAGGAATCCCTTATTGAATATCCACATACCTTATTGAAGCTAGCTTGATCAAGGATGAAAAGAAATGGAGGCTTGAACTTGGGGCTTGAGACTTGAAGAAGAGGAACTCTTTCTTCTTTTGGAATAGAATGACTTAGAATGAGAAGAGCTTAGGCCATTATGGGATAAAAACCTACTAAAAGTGGTCAAAATTACCTCACTTAGGAGTTAAAAGGGTGGGTAATAATAAAAATACCCCCGAGATTTAAAATCAAAAGTAGTAGGAAATTGTCGCCTCATAAGCTGCCTGATGGGCGTCGTACCCATGATGGCCCATCAGCCAAGGTGTCTGAGGGAAGGTCTAAAATTCAAGGGCACGGAAGGGTTCTGACTATGTGGTCCCACGTGCCATCGCAGCCACGAAGCCCGTGGCATAGCCTGTCGGGGCACTGGGAAGTTAGGGCAAAGCTATTGGAGGATCCCGATAATGGGTTCCCATGGGTCGTCGCACCTGCGACGCCTATCGTGGTTGTCCATCGGGTGGAGAAGACTTGACTCAGTAGCCGCTGGCTAGTTCCCACAATGTACCCCATAGCTCGTCATGACATTGACGCCCATGGTGGCTACCCGTGGTGACCAACAGCTGCAGAAAGTCCTGGATTCTGAGTTTGTCTGCTGGTCTAAATCCTGAGGTGTTACATTAACCTTTTTGGAACCTCTATCTTGGCACCCGTCCTCCCTAATTGCTTGGAAGTGAAATACAGGCTAAAATCCTAAGTGTAGGAGGGGAATGAAATGATAACATTGGCAAATGCCTAAGTTTGGGGGTGTATGTGATCAAATGAGGAGAAGAAAAGAAATGAACTTCAAGTGTAAGGTAGCACCTTAAGTTTGAATTAAAGATTTTTCCAAAAAGTCTAATACAATGACCAAAATGAAAAGCAAGAATAGGTGCTATCAAATGAAGGTGATACAAGGAGTTGAATGATCATGATTGAAAAGGAGAAGCTTGGGTTGTCTGAGGGAGAAATCAGGTGAAGTTGAAATTTAAAAATGTGAGCAGTGTTCCAAATGACGACAAAGAGTATTAGGGAGGTGTAGTAACTTGAACCAAATGATATCCTCACCTTAGCTCTAGCCAACATTGTAACTCGCAAGTCCTTGGTGATTCCGAGCTTGGCTACCCTACATTAGTGGCACTGTAAATGAAGGGCAAGCCTATGGTTCGACGTGTGTGCACTTGAACTTCCTTGAGAGAGTGAGAAGCTTCTTGGTTCTCCTATAATCCCTTTGTTTTGAAAATTATGATTGTGAGTGGGATTCTCTATTATGGTGAGTGTTATCATGCACTCGAATTAAAATATGAAGTCTCTATTTCAATTATGTGGAATGAATGAGACAAGTTGTGTGGAGAATCTCGAGGCAAACTTTAATGGTCCATGCCAATGACTTGAGAAGATTAAATGTCTTCTTTTGAATGACCAAATTCCCTTGATTTTGAATAAGAAATGAAGTCCTTTTGAAAAAGGTTTTGAAATGACCAATTGCCTTGATATTGTGGTGGTTCAAATTGACATGAGCATTGTAGTTGATTCTTTCTGTTTGAGTCATTTTATTTATTTATTTTCTTTATTTTTAGTATAGATTAGTCTTTCGTGCGTTGATTGAGTCTAGAGCATAATTCATTCCTTACCTTGTAAGTATCTTTCTTGAGGACAAGCAATAGTTTCAAGTTTGGGGGTTTGATACGTCGTTAATCCACCAACTTATTGAGCCTTTATCCATGAATTATTGCTCTGTTTTGAATAGATTTAGAGATTCTTATGGCCTTTATTGATGTCTATACAGGTACTTGTGATCAAAGATGGAAAATAAGAAAATGGACCCAAAAAGAGCTTAAAAGGAGTAAAGTATGAAGTGATCAAAAAAGATGGAGATTCTACCTTGAGATGCGGCACTTTTGCAACACGCACAAGCCTTGGTGCATTTCGTACCTCTCACCGCATAGAGCCTTGCATCGACTGAAGGATCTGTTACAATGTGCAGTCGCTGTGCGATGCACATAACTCATGGTGCGAATCGCACCTCCTTCGCATGACATCTCCCAAGTCAGCTGAAGTCATTGGTTCAACTGAAGAGGGTGTGCGATGCGCACATCACGACGTGTGAACCGCATGTCACGCTGCACACCACTCAAAGGGTATTTTTGTCCAAAATTTGGTGACGTTCTGGAAAAGTATTTAAACCTACTTTAGGCACAATTGTAAAAAGAATTCATTCATATTGAATACTCTTGAGATAGTTTATCTTTGAGAACAAGTTTCCTCTTTAAGAAGGAGAAAAGGTTTTCAATCCATTCTCTCTTTCAATTCTTAGTTCACCATTTGTGTACAAAACTGAGCATAGATAATGAAATTACACTTGAATGAAGAGGAATTTGACTTACCCATTGGGTATATCTCTTTCCCTTAGTATGAGTAGCTAATTTCATTGTCCAGGGATGTGTTGATAATGGGTGCTTGACAAATGGGTGTGAGTGTTTCTAATTCTTGCTTATAATTACTTATTTGACATGGTTTTAGTAGTTTCTTACTTGGTTATGTTGTTGCTTGAAAGAGAATTTCATAGCTTCAGATGTGAAATTACTAGTTGGAACTTGGGCTTCTATTTATATTGAGGCTATAAATAGCTCATATCGACAGAATCACCCACTTAAGGGTCTAAGACAAAAATGGTATGACCTCCCTAAGCTTTATCTTGGTTATTTGTTGTTAACCCGATAGTGCTTTAACCGAGACTATTGGACATATGGTTGTTGGTCTAGAGATGAACAACCATACCTAAAACCAAGGCTACCTATGTCAATGAGTGAGAATTTGCGTGAATAAGCAATCACCCTATCCCATACTAAAGCCCCATTGGATGCATATCCCTAGTCGTCTACACTCATTTGTAATCCCGTTTACTTTATGGTTTTGTTTGAATTGAGATTGTTGTGATAGAATCCCGATTCCCCCCAATCATGTATTTTCGTGTTTTCAAACACTTACTCTCTTAGTGAAGTGGTTTCAATACAATCATTATTGTGTTATCTAAAAGTCTCTGTGGGTACGACCCCAACATCCGTTGGGTACTTATAAATGTATTTTGCTTGACGATCATCGATACCTCCATCTTTGGAGAGTATGTTTGAGCATTTATCAGAATGACCGGGGTTGCTTGTGGCTGGTTTGTAGAGAGACTCTTCTTTGTTTGGAGGCATATAGGGGTTTGAGCTCCGGTGATTGTATCGATCACCATCATTGTCTCGGTATCTCCAATTGCTATCTCATTCCTTATCTCTGATCAACCCTTGATTCTTTTCCCTTGGGAGATAATACCCGAGATGAGAACTCACTGACACAAAGCAAAGTTTTCCATCTACCACAGTCATAAGCTCATCATCACTTGCTTTTATCTCTGGTGTGCTCACAGCATTCACAACCTTTGAACCTCCAGCTCCCATCACATGCTTCGCCATCAAGTCAATTTGAGTCAACATTTTAGCCATTGTCTCTTCCCTCTCTTCATCTTTCTTTCTCATTTCATTTGTTAAGATAGATGAGGGTGTACCCCAGGAAGGGACATCTGCCCCCCTTGTATGCCAAGCTTGATTAGTCTTAGTCATACTCTCTAGAAAGGCCGAGGCAATAGGAAATTGCAAGTTCATGAAGGTACAACCTCCAAGTTATTAGACATCGACTTATTCATAGAGTTCAACAATCAATATAAGATTTGGATCAAGACATTGTCCGGGAATCCATGGTTATGGCACAACACAATCTTCTTTTTGAATCTCAACCAAGCTTTGTGCAAAGGTTTTTCGTGGAGTTGGCGGAAATTGGTTATTTCATCCCTCAATTGCATCATGCGTGACGGAGGGAAGAATCTACTTGTGAAGGCTTCAACCAACTAGGCCCAAGAAGTAATTGATCCATCTGGCAACTCCTTTAACCATGCCATGGCTTCCCCGGTTAGAGAAAAGGGGAATAGGCGAAGTCAGACATATTCTTGGGAGATATTTTGGAATATGAATGGCTGACTTATCTCCACAAAATTGTGAATATGCCGGTTGGTGTCTTCATGCGCTCCTCCTCCAAAGATCCCTTTCATTTGGATCAAATGGAGCATAGTGTTCGTTACATCAAAAACTACATTTCCCACCATGGGGTTAGGCAGATTACACCTACGCCCCTCTGCACCACAAGCTCAGTAGCTTTGGTGTCCATGAAGCGTCTGTTTACACTATCAACGTCACTAGCTTCAATCATGAACTAGCCTGCTCGATCACAACACAAACAACAAACAAAATGAAAGAAAGCAAGCACTCTCAAGGTTATTTCAAATCTACAATCAAAAAGGCTAAAAAACTTAATTTCCCAGTAATGGTGCCATTTTTGATAACGCTCAAACGTTCTCTCCTACTAGGAGGTATCGACGATTATCAGAGCAAAACACATTTATAGTTCCCAACGGATATCGGGGTCGATTCTACAGAGAATTTAAAGCTTAGCCTAAGCGATTGTAAACCAGAGTTCAGAACAAGAGTGAGTAATATAAAAAAAGGGAGGAATTGAAAATCTGTCACAATTTCGCAATTCAACAAATAAAACAATAAAGTAAAATGGGGTGTAGACTATAGAGAGGACAACTAGGGATGTTTGTCAAATGGGACTCGAATATGGGATAGGGTTAATGCTTATTCATTCAAATTTATGCTAATTGACATAATTAGCCTTGGTTTTAAGTATGGTTATGTCACGCCCGGAGCCTACACCCTAGACACGACATGATGCTTAGAGTCACAAGTGACCCCAAGCTAACCCATGGCTTAGCATACTGCTGAAATATAATGCAAAAGCTTAAATGTGTTGAGCTCTTTAAAAATATTATAACAAAATAAACTTTCATAACTGAGACACAAGAGCATTTAAAAACTGATACAACTAACTGACCGACTGTCTAACTGTCTATGAAGCCTCTATTAACACTGACTATAGTTAGTCAGGACATGATCCCCAACTATCTCTAATCAATATATCAAACTGAGAATAAACTGCTATGACTACTACTGACTGGAATTCCCCAATAAGGAGAACTCATCCTCAACTGCTGACTGGAAGCTGCGATCTGTCTGACCATGATCCTCGGAGCTAGCACTGAAACCTATATCATAAAATGATGCAGCACAAGGAATGTATGTGGTCAGTACTATGGAATGTACTGAGCATGTGAGATAATGCACTAACTCAAAATCATGAGAAAACATGTATATACTGAAAGCATAGCTGAAAACTGGACTAAGCATAGATGTCTGAGAATGCATAAGTCAAACTGTAGAATATAATCTATTTTGCCGAAGAGGGTACAAATCATATTTCTAAACTACAACTGTGAGATCATGATATTGTAAGATAAGTAAAATTGTTACTAGGGGATCCATAGACTGAAAGGATGAATGATGTCTGAAAATCATAAAATAGTGCAACTGAGCTGAAAACCATGAGTCATGCTAAAAGTCATGTTTAAAGTGAATCCTTAGGGGAGTTTCTTCTACTGAACATATTGAAAACACTGATATACTGTAATGAATGCAAGTTGAAAGATATAAGCTGATGCAATGACAAAGTATATAAACATGTAACTGTATAATACTGAACTGAACTGGATAACTGAATACAAGGTCATGCAATAATAAATATGGACTGTGGGACTGTGGGAGATACTATTAACTGACATATAACCATGTGAGCTAAACATGGAGTTCGATGTATAATCCCCATCGAAAAGGGCACAATATACCTTGCTAAGGTATAAAGGCTGAAACAAATCTGACGTGGATCCACTAAACTGATGTCCACAAGGGACAAGGGTGACTAGCCTAAAGCTGATAGCTGACCCCCTTTATACCTACGGTGGTGCCATAATTCTGGGACTTAGGGACTGCTACTAAAAGTCTCAGCCTAATCTGACAACAGAGCCTTCATCCCTTCGTCCGCTCGGTACTAAGCCTACTCCCATTTGAATGTATAAGCAATAAATGCAAACTGAAATACTGGATAGCTCAAATACTGATAATCATCTGAGAATGCAACATAATGCTAAGACTGAAAGCATTCTATTCTTTTGAAAAGATACAGGCTGATAACTGACTGATTTTATGCTTTAAAACTGAGTACGAGTAGACTAGGTTGAATTCTGATGAAAAGCTACTTCATGTGAAAATACTACCATTTCATGCTATGTTCTTGAAAAGAAAGCTAACTCATGCAGAAGATTTTGTAAATCTAGGCTAAGCCTATTTTATCTGAACTCTAATGATTTCAAGAAAATATCTGTAAAACTTCATGAAATATCTCTTAAAACATGTACGGGAATATATTAAAACATAAGGTGTTCAATTCTGTAAAACATGCATAGTTGGGTATGAACCCTAGAATCATGGATTTGTAGAAATCATAACTGAAAAATTGATCTTTGGGTATGAGTGTGAAAGGATATCCTCATTGAATACCCATACTTGATTACTGAAGAGTTTCTAGGGCTGAAACTGGGGGATGAAAATTTGGAGAAGAAATCTGAAGTAAAACCCTTGAGAGACTTTCTTGCTTGAGCTTCTATGCTCTTGCTTACTTGAAACCCTAGGTGTATTGCCTTAGAGTTTTGAGAGAATGTTTCTAGAGATTGATCGATGTTTCTCTGAGGAATAACCCCCTTTGGGTGCTTAAAATACGTGGGGATAGACCTAAGGTAAGGAAAGGACCAAACTACCCTCAACTTAAATGTTGATAAAAAGTGCAAAAAGTTATCGGATGGCGCTTCCCACGGGCCGTTGTGGCTCCCAAGGGCTGTCAGACCCAACTATTGGTCTTACAAAGGTCAAAAAGGCTTGCTGTATGGTTCCCACACCTTGCCACCATGGGCCGTCTTGGTCACCACGGGCGTCGGGGACGCCCGTCAGAAGTTCCCACGCCAGTCGGATTTTTACAGCTGATAGTGCTTCACTAAAATGCTCATAAATTTTTACTCCAGACTCGGTTTAATGAGAGGTCAGTGGTGTTGAAAAGAAGATTCAAATACCTTTAATTTGGTAGGTACTAGGCCACCTAAATCTTTATATTCTAGGAAAATGGTTATCTGAAGTTGACCCTAGTTAGAACTTACATGAAAACTTAATCGGTAGAAAGGCTTTCAACTTAACTTTGAGCTAGAGGTTCTTTATGAATTTAATTCATATGTAATACACCTCCAAACTTAAGAATTTATCTTAATACTTCCATTCATAAAAAAATCCTCGGCTTGGATCTAACCATATATGAAGAACGGTTCGGATCTTAGCTTAGAATTTCAGGGGTGTTATAGGTTATTTATCTCTCGATCAACAATCATATGTCCAATAACCTTAGCTTGAGAACTATTGATTAGGCAATAAAAAAACTAATATATGCTTGGGGAGGTCATACTATTTTTAGCTTTATACCCTTAACTGGATGATTCCGCCGATAGGAGCTATTTCTAGCCTCAATCTAACTAGAAGCCCAAGTTCCCACTAGCAATTTCACATCCAAAGTTATGAAATCCTCTTTCAAGCAACAACATAACCAAGTAAGGAAAATCAATATTTGCAACCACCAATTTTAGAGTTAAAATATAGTAAAATCACTAGACCCATGTCAAATAAGCATTTATAAATAAGAATTAGCAACACCAACACCCATTCATCAAGTACCCATTGTCAACGACTTCCTAGATAAGAGGTTTAACTACTCATGCTTAAGGAAAGATGTATACCAAATGAGTAGTTCAATTTCCCTTCCATCCAAGCTAAATATATTAATATCCAAGCTCAATTTGTACACAAATAGTGGTTCTAAGAATTGGAAAGAAGGAATTTGATGAAACTCTCTTCTTGTTCTTAGAAAAAAAACCTTTTCACAAAGCTAATAATATTTCTAAAACTCAGTGCTAGCTGAACTCCTTATAATTGTGCCTAAAATTGGTTTTTAAAGATTCCCAAAATGTCACATAAAAATGGACAAAAATGCCCTTTGGGTACTGTGCAGCGTGACGTGCGGTTCGCACGTCGTGATGTGCACATCGCACAGCACTCTTCAGTGATTCAGTGATCCAGTGACTTAAGCCAACTTGGGAGCTTCATGTGAAGAGGGGTGCGGTTCGCACCAGGCACTGTGCGCGTCGTACAGTGACTGCACCCTTTTACAGATTCTTCTGTCAACTTTCATCTTTATACAGAGGAAGGTACGGACCACACAAGGCATAGTGTGTGTCGCATGAGGGCCGCATCTTTCAGTAGAATCTTCATCTTGTTTGCTCACTTCACACTTTACTCCTTTTTGGCTCTTTTTGGGTTCATTTTCTTATTTTCCATCTTTGATCATGAGTACCTGCATAGACATCAATAAAGGCCATAAGAACCTCTAAATCTCATCAAAACATAGCAATAATTCATGAATAAAGGCTCAATAAGTTGATAGATTACCGACTTATCACATGTCAAAAATAAATGAGAAGAAAACAATCTGCATACAAGGATATACACATGCTCTTCTATTCATGGGGCTAAACAGATAGTAAGAATGATCCAATTACTAGCTTAGAATCTAAATGGAAACATGGAGAATATTAAGCTAGCTAGCAGATAGAGTTCAGTTTAACATAAACTAAAAGCTAAACAAATGATTTAACTACAATTGGTGTCGTGTTCTTGGTCACATGATATGTGATTGTCCTATCTTCAAACATAGAGGTAGAGGTAACATGGCGCATCCAATAGGGTATACAACATCTTGTTTGTCCCATTCTCCCCTAATACTAGCAGGTAGGGGGCATAGGCAGGAGTAGAGGTTCTGGTTCAAGTGGTGGTCCGAACCATATGTATGAACTAGCGGGTGGACAAGACGCAAATATGTCACTAGATGTAGTCACATGTACCTTATATGTCGTCTCACATGATATATATGCATTGATAGATCCAGGGAATGCCTTGTCATGTGTTAATCTATTTATCTATCTATATTATATTAAAAGCGTGAGGACCTTATAATGTGATTTGAACTTTTTACGCTTCATTAAAAGTCTCCGCTTTAGATGAAATAGTCTTTTCACTTTTATTCTCCAATTATTATATCATTATTTTTATAATTTTTTAAGTTGGATAAAATTATAATTATGTATAAACCCTAATAATATATTTTATACAACTAATAACCTATACACCCTTTATAACTACTAACCTAATTCTATGTATACAATTTAACTGTCGTTCTCAACATTGGTGCTAGTGAGCCTTCTCAGCTTGCCATCAATGACAACACCAATGGCCTTACCAGATACGCCATTCTCTGCCAGTAGAATGGTCTTGTACCCATTGTTGAGCCCGAGATCCATGTTGATGGATCACATGATATATATCTTATGATTGAAGAGACAAATTTGTTTGTGACTTGAGGTAAGTTTTCTACAATTTTAGTATATTCTTGATGTTTACAATCTTGATAGTATCTATGATTAAAGAGATAAAATTTGCGCTTGTGATTTGAGGTAAGTTTTCTAAAATTTTAATATGTTTTTTATGTTTACAAAAATAAATTATTATATATTTTTGATAGATAATTGTTAAGTGAGAAGTTTTCTTTTGTGATTTTAGTATATTCTTGAAGTTTAAAATAATAAATTATGTATTCTTGATAGATAATTGTTAATTGAGAAGTTTTTTTGTGATTTTTGTTTATAATGACTCATATATAACTAACAGTTTGAAATTGACTTATGTACAATTTTGATCAGATTCTTTGGATGGTTACATTCTGCTACAACAAATTGGTAATTCATTCTAATTCTATATAAATTCTCTTTTAAAAGGTAAGTCATTCTAATTCTATATAAATTCTCTGTTAAAATTTAATTATATGCAACTATTTCAATTGTGAATAAACTATGAGATCTAACATATCATCATTATTTTTAATAATAGGTTCTAATAATTATCTTTTTTTTGTACAAGCTATATCATTTAAATAGATATAAAATTTATTCTAACATCAATTGTGTAATGACCCTTCTGGTTATTTCCACGTATACGTTTTCTTTGTACCGTTAGAGCTTATTTGTAGCGGCCCCAAGTCATTTAAGGCTTGTTGGGACCGGTGTTTCGGTGTCGGGTCCATTTGTTTGGTCGTATGATAAGTTTTGAAGTCAAGCAAGTCGACAAAAGTTATCGTAAGTTTCTTTAATAAATTTTCTGAACTTTGGGTAAAATGTCTCAGAGCTTTACTCTCAATATATAAAGAGTTAGACGTCCCCTGAAATACCAAATCGAAGGTCTACGAGTCTAGTTTCCAACGCACAAAACCTCACGTCCAACCGATCTCGGAGTAAACAGTTATGACTGTTTTACCACGGACTGTCTGGCAGAAACCGGGTCGCGAACCGGGTCGGGCCAAAATCGATATACAGCCTCAACTTCACGTTTTAAAACGCCACTTTAGTTCTGAAACAGTGAGAAAACATAAGGGAGGGTTCCAAGAGAGTTCTTGAGTATCAAATCGTGCGATGGTGAATTGCGAACCTAAATTTAAGAATTTTATTAGCATCGCGCGTATATTTGAAAATATTTTATTTTAAAGTTATATTTTTTATTACCTTTTTAAAGTATTTTAAAGGTCTATGAAAAATATTTTTGTTACGATATATTCGTGTATGTATTTATTTTATAAGGTTTTTATAAATTGTAATGTTTTAACGGAGATAGTAAACTTAGTTATGTTGAAAATTATTATTATAATATAGTAGGTTTTATTTGAAATAATTTTTATTAATTATTATATATTCAAAAAGTTATATATACTTTACCACGAACCTATGCAATACCCGAGTACATACATAACATAATGGAAATATGTTTGGTATTGACTCCTCCACTCCACGTGGAGGTGGATGGAGTGGACAACTTTTTTTTTAAACCAACTGTGAGGCTGCCACCTTGCTACCTATGTAGAACTTGAATTGGTTTAGTTGGCATTAAATGTCCAACTCTATCTACATATATCTTCCTGCCAATTTCAAGAGAAAGAAAAATGTTTCAAACATTTCAATTGGGTTACAATGTTTTCCTTCAACAATTTTACTTCATACGTGTGTATATAATAGTTGTTGTTAATATTTTACTGAGTGCGTTGCTGAAGTTTAGGGGAGAAAAACGTTTTAATGCAATATTTGTGTTTCAAAAGAAAATCGAATATCTACGTCAACTTATTCAAGCCCGAGTTCGAGTTTGATTTCGTTTTGGAGATTTTTCGGAGAGGTTCAAGCTTGTCATCGGAAGACAGGTAGGTTATGGTTTAAAATCCCTAGACTTAGCATATATCGGGTAAAATTGTATTAGCTAGTATCCTTGGGTTGGATTATTAGGTTGGCACCACAGACCTCGACCGCTTTATTCATGTTTGCCTACCTTTGTTCCTCCGTTGCTTGTAGTACTTGCCGATATATTTTATTTACTCTAGTGGTCCTGTGAGGCCTTGTTGACTCTGGAACATAGAAGGTGGGATTTTGGGAATGTCCGCGAGTCCCGGGCATAGAATTATCCTTCTAGGCTGGTTATGCTTGCTGAGTAGCTATGGGCCTGTGCAGGGTCGATAGGTTGATTGTGAGCTGCTGGACAACTATTGTGTTTGATCATACCATTTTCATGAATTTAAAGAGGTTTTATCCATATTTTACTACGGTTTGGCTTCGGGCCTACTGGCACTATTTTCTAAACCTTGCATGGCCCCGGGGGCCCCTTTTTTTTGGATATGATTTGGAAATGGTTTGATTTAACTTATGAATATTTTTGGGTAAAAGAAAGTAAAATTATGATTTAAATCACCAGTTTTACGATTAACGCTAGACTCGGCAGGGCCGGGGTGCTAGTTGAGTTTTCTTGCTACTTGAGATAATTTTAGCCTCGGTCGGACCGAGCACTTGAAATGACTTTCTACTGTTTAGAACCGGTTATGCCCCGGCACCCTTGGAGGGGTTTTTGAGATATTTTCCTACTACTTTAGTCCTGGACAGGGTCTGGGCCTGCATATTCGAGACTGGGTCTCTATCTTGAAACCGTACTTGCCTCCGGATGACATGTTTGATACTGAGTTTTAGTATGTGGTCGGGGACCTCCATGGACCTTGCCATCCGGGCCTGGGGCTTTGGGCTGCGTGTGCCGGAGGAGGGGTATACGGTGGAGTAGAGGTATACGGGCAGTGTCCTTCCATGGAACCTACCTGCTGGGCTGGATCAGCACCGGAGGAGGTACATACAGAGATACCATTTCACTTGAGATCTTCATGCATCATATCATTCATTGTTTGAGGCTCCAACCTTGTTTGTTTTTTATTGATTGTACACTCCGGTAGTATGGGATGCCGGAGGGTTTGTTTTCACTTATTTGTGTTCCCCGGTTGTATGGGCGGCCGGGGGACTGTAGGTAGACTCTTTCTATTTACTTACAGAATTATTCCTTGTTACGGTTAAGAATGAAATAGGTTACTGCTAAGCTGTTAGTTTCTGGATTGAGATTGATATGATTAGTTGAGTTTGATTCATGTCTCTGAGCATGCCTATCATTACTCTTTCCCTCTCTTACACTTGAGGTTACCGGTATACCGTCCATTTCGTAAACTTATTATGTATACACTGTTATTGCAAGGACCCCAGGTGCATTATTTATTACTTTCACCTGTGCCTATGTTGTATATATTTGGCTTACTGGCCTCACATGTGGTTCTGTTGATTTCCCTCTGTGCTAGTTCCTGTGTACCTTTTGTTGATCTCTGTGACTACTTGCTTCTATTCTGTCTGTTACTACGTTTTTATCTTATAGGTGCCTAGTCGGCCTATGATACCTACTGGGTACCTTATGCTTCGCATTTGGTGCTCACCCTACCCCCTGCATCTTTGGGTGCAGATCCTAGCATGGGCCATCACCGTTAGATTGCTGTAAGTCGTGCTTAGAGATCTGTTGGGGATTACTTCAGACTGAGGGTGAGCTCTTGGCGATCGGAGCTTAGCTTTAGTTTATCTTTTGCTTTATGTACTCTATTACCATTTAGAGATATCTGTATATATTGTTTTTGATCGTTTGCACTCCATGTATGTAGTTTTGGCTCTATACTATGATACCAGGTCTTGGGGTTTGGTTTAGTTTCCGCATATGTATATATATATTCCTGTTATCTTTTTCCTTACTTTTGCTTATTAAACTGTTCTTCCGCTTATTTGTTAGATAGTAGCCCATTACTAACTGTCCTGGGCTACGGGGATTGGTTCTCCTACTGGGGGGGATTGTAGGAGCAATCATGACTGAGAAATCGGGTCGTGACAACTTGGTATCAGAGCCTTAGGTTCACCGATGTCATCGGTATAGGAGCCAATGTCTAGTAGAGTCCTGCGGATCGGGGCGGAGACGTCCGTACTCAATCTTTGGGAGGCTACAGTGACATTTTAGGAATTTTGACTCTTTCATTGCTTCTGTGTCGTGCGTGGAACCCTTGAAATTTTTGGAAATCTCATTTGTTCTACCTCATTCTTCCGCAGATGGTTCGTACGAGATCATCGGCATCACGCGGAGATGAGCCTCCCACTCCAGCTAAGGGTCGAGGTTGCCCTCGAGCAGTGGCACCTGCTAGAGATGCTAGAGTTGAGATAGAGCCCGAGCAGCATGTGGATCAGGGGGCAGCCCAGGTACCACCAGCTACAGTACCAGCCCCAGCGCCAGCTCCAGCGCCAGCTCCAGTACCAGCTTCAGTGCCCACTTCTGTGCCAGCTTCAGCCGCAGCTCAGTCTCCAGATATTCGGGGATTACTATTACAACTTTTGGGTATGATTGGAGAGCGGCCTTCTGAGGTAGCACATACATCCGCTCAAGGGGCAGCCCTGGGTGCACAGAGTTCATTTGAGGTTAGCACCTCCGAGGCTTGCTGGTACTTCTGGACAGGATCCACATGACTTTATTACTACATGTGAGGAGATGTTGCATCATTTGGGCTTGTTGAAGACTCACGGGGTTGGTTATACTACCTATCAGTTAGGGGGCCCAGCAAAGTTATGGTGGAGTGCTAATGTTGCTTGTAGACCACCATCGTCACCTCCTTTGACCTGGTCTGAGTTTTATGAGGCCTTTATGGCCAAGTTCCTTCCTCAGAGTGATCGTGAGCATCGCAGGGAGCAGGTTACTCACCTTATGCAGGGGTCTACGACTGTCTTGGAGTATGACACCCGTTTTCATCAGCTAGCACCATTTGGAGCTATGATCATTCCTACCGAGGCAGATAGGATTCGCAGATTTATATGGGGTTTGAGGCCAGAGATCAGGCAGCCAGCTGAGATATTGATTGCCGGTGGTCGGTCATTTCAGGCTATCGTAGACTATGCCCGTACTGTGGAGGACTTACAGCGACATGATCAGGGGTCCAGAGATAAGAGGCCTCGACATTAGGGTGTCTACAGTAGTTTCAGATATGGTGGTAGAGATTCTGTCCAGTGGAGCCGGAGTTATCAGCCACAGCAGCACCAGGGTCAGTCCATTCGACCGGTTCAGGCTTCCGTTCAGACTCTCGGTAATACCCAGTTTGAGCAGGGTCAGAGCATCCATCAGGGCTATAGCGGCCAGTCTTTGAGGGGTACAGTTTCTGGGGCATCAGGTCGTGGTGGTCATACGGGATCTGCTGGTTCATCTCGACTTAGTAGGCCATCAGGGGTTTGTGTTACTTGTGGTGCGATTGGTCATTTTTCTAGAGATTGCCCTCAGCAGGGTACATTTCAGCTGGCCGAGCCTTTACGAGCAGTTCAGCCTCTGGCTAGAGGGGGTGGTCGTCAGAGTAGAGGTGGTGCTCCACGCGGCAGAGCAGGTGGTAGGGATTGCGGTCGGGCAGGTGGAGGTCGTCGTCAGTTTTACACGGTCCCTAGGAGACCAGAGGCAGAGGCCTCAAATGCTGTGATTATAGGTACAATTTTTGTGTGCCATCAGTCTACTATGGCTTTATTTGATCCTGGATCCACTTGTTCATATGTATCTGCCTACTTTGTGCCTTGCTTGGGGTTGGCTAGTGAGCCATTATCTTTTCCTGTTTCTGTTTCGACCCCAGTAGGAGATTCTTTAGTAGTGGATCGGATTGTGAGATCCTGTATGTTATCTGTTGGTGATTCAGAGACTTGGGGTGATTTGATAATTCTTGATATGCTAGATTTTGATGTGATACTGGGCGTGGACTGGTTATCCCCTCACCGTGTGGTTTTGGATTGTTATGCCAAGACCATTACCATAGTTGTGCCTGGTGTATCCCCGGTTGTATGGCAGGGTTCTATTAGCCTTGCACCATCTAGGATCATCTCTTGTCTTCGAGCTAGGAAGTTGATTTCCCGTGGGTGTTTAGCTTATCTAGCATATGTTTGAGATGTTAGTGCTGACCCTACTTCTCCTGAGTCTGTTCCTGTGGTTAGAGACTTCCTCAATGTGTTTCCTACCGACCTGCCAGGCCTTCCACCTGAGAGAGATATTGATTTCGCTATTTAGCTAGAGTCGGGCACCAGACCCATTTCTATTTCTCCTTACCGTATGGCCCCTGCTGAGTTGAGGGAGCTTAAGGAGAAGCTCCAGGATCTGTTAGCTAAGGGATTTATTAGACCAAGTGTGTCACCTTGGGGTGCTCCTGTTCTCTTCGTGAAGAAGAAGGATGGGTCGATGCGCATGTGTATTGATTATCGGTAGCTGAATAGGGTGACAGTGAAGAATAGGTATCCGATGCCGAGGATTGATGATTTGTTTGACCAGCTTCAGGCTTTAGTCGTGTTTTCGAAGATTGATTTGAGGTCTGGCTACCATCAGTTGAGGATTAGGGCGGAGGACATCCCTAAGACAGCATTCAGGACACGTTATGGCCATTATGAGTTCCTGGTGATGTCTTTTGGGTTGACTATTGCCCCCGCAGCCTTTATGAACTTGATGCATAGGGTTTTTGGCCCGTATTTGGACTCATTTGTGATAGATTTTATAGACGACATGTTGCTATACTCGCGTAGTAGAGATGAGCATGAGCAGCACTTGAGGGTTATACTCCAGACTTTGAGAGATCATCGGCTTTATGCCAAGTTCTCAAAGTGTGAGTTTTGGCTTGAGTCAGTTGCATTTCTAGGGCACGTGGTGTCTAAGGATGGGATTAGGGTTGACCCGGGAAAGATTTCTGCGGTTTGTGATTGGCCTAGACTTTCTACTGCTACTGAGGTCCGTAGCTTTATTGTCTTAGCAGGTTACTACAGACGGTTCGTTGAGGGATTTTCCTCCATAGCAGCACCCTTGACTATGCTGACTAGGAAGGATATCCCATTTCAGTGGTCGGATCAGTGTGAGGATAGCTTCCAGAGGCTTAAGGCCTTATTAACTTCAACTCCAATTTAGACTTTGCCGGTTGAGGGTTAGAGCTTCTCCGTGTATTGTGATGCTTCTGGGGTTGGTCTTGGTTGTGTGTTGATGCAGCAGGGTCGAGTAATAGCATATGCATCGAGGCAGCTGAAGGTTCACGAGCGCAACTACCCCACTCATGACTTAGAGTTGGCGGCGGTAGTTTTCGCTCATAAGATCTGGAGGCATTACCTATATGGAGTTCACTGTGAGATCTTCACCGATCACCGTAGTCTTCAGTATATCACGAGTCAGCGAGAGTTGAACTTGAAACAAAGGAGATGGGTCGAGTTACTGAAGGACTATGACTTCACTATTCTGTATCATCCGGGCAAGGCAAACGTGGTAGCGGATGCCTTGAGTCGGAAGACAGTGAGTATTGGTAACCTAGCTTCTCTTTTAGTTTCAGAGCGACCGTTGGCCTTGGACATCCAGTCCTTGGCTAACCGTTTGGTTAGGCTTAACTTGTCGGATCCTAGCAGAGTTCTCGCCAGTGTTGAGGTTCGGTCTACTTTGATTGATCAGATTCAGAGCCGTCAGTTTGAGGATCAGCAGTTGTGTGACCTTCGTGATCGGGTTGTTCAGGGTGAGACTAGTCGGGCTACTCTAGATTTAGATGGGGTTCTGAGGTTTGATAGTTACCTTTGTGTTCCGGGGATTAGTGATTTGATTCAGTTGATACTTCATGAGGCACATTGTACTAGATACTACATTCACCCTGGCACAACAAAGATGTATAGAGACTTGAGACAGCTTTACTGGTGGAGTGGTATGAAGTGGGATATAGCGGATTTCATATCTCGGTGCTTGAACTGTCAGCAGGTTATGTTCGAGCACATGAGACCTGGTGGTTTGATGCAGCGACTTCCCATTCCTGAGTGGAAGTGGGAAGGGATTACTATGGTCTTTGTTGTTGGTTTGCCTCGTACTTCTCATGGGTTTGATTCCATATGGGTGATTGTTGATAGGCTAACTAAGTCAGCACATATCTTGCCGGTTCATAGTTCTTATGGCGCAGAGAGGCTAGCTCAGATCGACATTCGTGAGATTGTTCGATTGCACGGGGTCCCAGCTTCTATCATTTCAGACCGTGGCACTCAGTTCACATCTCAGTTCTGGAGGGCTATTCAGCGAGATTTGGGTACAGAGGTTCATCTTAGTACCGCTTTCCACCCTCAGACAGATGGCAAGTCCGAGAGGACCATTCAGGTCCTGGAGGACATGCTTCGGGCATGTGTTCTTGACTTTGGAGGTTCGTGGGATCAGTTTGTGCCTTTGGCTGAGTTTGCTTATAATAATAGTTTCTATTCGAGCATTGGCATGGCATCTTTTGAGGCCTTGTATAGTAGGCATTGCAGATCGCCAATTGGTTGGTTTGATGGTTCTGAATCTTGGCCACAGAGTACAAATTTGCTTCGAGATTCCTTAGATCAGGTCCGAGCGATTCAGGACAGACTTCGGGCAGCTCAGAGCAGGCAGAAGAGTTATGCTGATCGTAGGCTTCGTGACTTGGAGTTTAGTGTCGGTGACTTGGTATTTCTCCATGTATCGCCCATGAAGGGCGTGATGAGATTTGGTAGGCGGGGCAAGCTTAGCCCCAGGTACATTGGGCCGTTTGAGATTCTTCAGAGGGTTGGTAGCGTTGCCTATCAGCTAGCCTTGCCTCCGATGTTTTCAGCTATACATCCTGTATTTCATATTTTGATGTTGCGTCGGTATGTCCCAGATGAGTCTTATGTGTTGCAGTGGGATTCAGTTCAGTTGGGTGAGGGTTTAGCCTTTGTTGAGGAGCCGACAACTATTTTGTCCAGAGATGTCAGGAGATTGAGGTCTCGAGAGATCCTGATTGTTAAGGTTCAGTGGAGGCATCGTCTTGTCGAGGAGGCTACCTGGGAGACCGAGAGAGATATGCGGGCTCAGTATCCGCAGTTGTTTGAGCCTTTAGGTACCCCCTTGACCTTGACTTTCGAGGACGAAAGTCCTTTTTAGTAGTGGATGATGTAATGACCCTTCTGGTTATTTCCACGTATACCTTTTCTGTGTACCGTTAGAGCTTGTTTGTAGTGGCCCCAAGTCATTTAAGGCTTGTCGGGACCGGTGTTTCGGTGCCGGGTCCATTTGTTTGGTCGTATGATAAGTTTTGAAGTCAAGAAAGTCGGCAAAAGTTATCGTAAGTTTTGTTAATAAATTTTCTGAACTTTGGGTAAAATGTCTCATAGCTTTTCTCTCAATATATAAAGAGTTAGAAGTTCCCCGAAATACCAAATCAAAGGTCTATAAGTCTAGTCTCCAACGCACAAAACCTCACGTCCAACTGATCTCAGAGTAAAAAGTTATGACTGTTTTACCGCGGACTGTCTGGCAGAAACCGGGTCGCGAACAGGGTCGCAAACAGGGCCGCGAACCGGGTCGGGTCAAAATCGATTTAAAGCCTCAAGTTCACGTTTTAAAATGACATTTCAGTTATGAAACAGTGAGAAAACATAAGGGAGGGTTCCAAGAGAGTTCTTGAGTATCAAATCGTGCCATGGTGAATTGCGAACCTAAATTTAAGAATTTTATTAGCATCGCGCGTATATTTTAAAATATTTTATTTTAAAGTTATATTTTTTATTACCTTTTTAAAGTATTTTAAAGGTCTACGAAAAATACTTTTTTTACGAGATATTCGTGTATGTATTTATTTTATAAGGTTTTTATAAATTGTATATTTTAACGGAGATAGCAAACTTAGTTATGTTGAAAATTATTATTATAATATAGTAGGTTTTATTTGAAATAATTTTCTATTAATTATTATATATTCAAAAAGTTATATATACTTTACCACGAACCTATGCAATACCCGAGTGCATACATAACGGAATGGAAATATGTTTGGTATTGACACCTCCACTCCACGTGGAGGTGGATGGAGTGGACAACTTTTTTTTAAACCAACTGTGAGGCTGCCAACTTGCTACTTATGTAGCACTTGAATTGGTTTAGTTGGCATTAAATGTCCAACTCTATCTACATATATCTTGCTGCCAATATCAAGAGAAAGAAAAATGTTTCAAACATTTCAATTGGGTTACAATGTTTTCCTTCAACAATTTTACTTCATACGTGTGTATATAATAGTTGTTGTTACTATTTTGCTGAGTGTGTTGCTGAAGTTTAGGGGAGAAAAACGTTTTAATGCAATATTTGTGTTTCAAAAGAAAATCGATTATCTACGTCAACTTATTCAAGCCCGAGTTCGAGTTTGATTTCGTTTTGGAGCTTTTTCGGAGAGGTTCAAGCTTGTCATCGGACGACATGTAGGTTATGGTTTAAAATCCCTAGACTTAGCATATATCGAGTAAAATTGTACTAGTTGGCATCTTTGGGTTGGATTATTAGGTTGGCACCACAGACCTCGACCGCTTTATGCATGTCCGCCTACCTTTGTTCCTCCGTTGCTTGTAGTACTTGCCGATATATTTTATTTACCCTAGTGGTCCTGTGAGGCCTTGTTGACTCTAGAACATAGAAGGTGGGATTTTGGGAATGTCCGCGAGTCCCGGGCATAGAATTATCTTTCTAGGCTGGTTATGCTTGCTGAGTAGCTATGGGCCTGTGCAGGGTCGATAGGTTGATTGTGAGCTGCTGGACAGCTATTGTGTTTGATCATACCATTTCCATGCATTTAAAGGGGTTTTATCCATGTTTTACTACGGTTTGGCTTCGGGCCTACTTGCACTATTTTCTAAACCTTTCATGGCCCCGGGGGCCCCTTTTTTTGGAAATGATTTGGAAATGGTTTGATTTAACTTATGAATATTTTTGGGTAAAAGAAAGTAAAATTTTGATCTAAATCACCAGTTTTAGGATTAACGCTAGACTCGGCAGGGCCGGGGTGCTAGTTCAGTTTTCTTGCTACTTGAGATAATTTTAGCCTCGGTCGGACCGAGCACTTGAAATGACTTTCTACTGTTTAGACCCGGTTATGCCCGGGCACCCTTGGAGGGGTTTTTGAGATATTTTCCTGCTACTTTCGTCCTGTACAGGGTCTGGCATGCATATTCGAGACTGGGTCTCTATCTTGAAACCGGACTTGCCTCCGGATGACATGTTTGATACTGAGTTTTAGTATGGGGTCGGAGACCTCCATGGACCTTGCCATCCGGGCCTGGGGCTTTGGGTTGCGTGTGCCGGAGAAGGGGTATATGGTGGATTAGAGGTATACGGGCAGTGTCCTTCCATGGAACCTACCTGCTGGGCCGGATCGGCACCGGAGGAGGTACATACAGAGATACCATTTCACTTGAGATCTTCATGCATCATATCATTCATTGTTTGAGGCTCCACCCTTGTTTGTTGTTTGTTGATTGTACGCTCCGGTAGTATGTGATGCCGGAGGGTTTGTTTTCACTTGTTTGTATTCCCCGATTGTATGGGTGGCCGGGGGACTGTAGGTAGACTCTTGCTATTTACTTACAGAATTATTCCCTGTTACGGTTAAGAATGAAATTTGTTACTGCTAAGCTGTTAGTTTCTGGATTGAGATTGATATGATTAGTTGAGTTTGATTCATGTCTCTGAGCATGCCTATTTTTAGTCAACTAATATGGGACAACTATTTTTAGTATAATGGCCAACTAATATGGGATATAGGGAGTAATTCTCAACACATTTACGTGACATACAGGAATTTCAAGAAGCATATCCATCAAATCGGTGCTTTCCAAAGAGAATAATGACATGAAAATAAGGGAGGAATCTAACAAATGATTCCTCATGCCGTTGGGTAGTCCCAATACAATGGTTAATGACTATATATGCCAAACTATCCTGGAAAGTAGTCTAATACAAAATAAGGCATGCACATGCCAATCATTTACTCTTATAACTTCTAAATTTATAATGAAATAAGAAAATATTATGTTCAAATTTCTGCCTTTCTTTAGTTCAAATATCCATCTTTATTCACAGTTATGAGGTATATATAAAGGAAAGAGAACCTTATCATGCAACACATCCAAAATCTTCAATTAAAAGGATATTACAGAAAGGCCAAACATTAATCCTTTTATCTCTGTGTAAAAAACTATTTTGGTATAGAAATAAATATTTTAAAGATGCTTATAAAAACTATGGCAGTAATTCACTGTATACTTTCTGAAGGTATCAAGTACATGTAAATGTAGTCGTGATAACCTCTAAATTTGGATCCGAAGAAGCTCTATATCATAGGTGAGAAACTTCGCCATTTGTGTAAAATAATGTACTTCAAAGATAAAGAACCACACATTGAAATTGAAGAACTTTTACATCTGTATGGACTCATTGAGAATCATTTCAAAATAACTGGATCTATAAAAAAAAGAAAAAATTAAATCTTCCATTATTTAAAAATAAGTGGTTATGTAAAGGGAGAGAAAAATTATAATCCCAAAAGCGTATGCAATGATTAACCAAAATTGAGTCAAATTAAGGTTCTATCAACTTAGTACATCTTAATCATTCAACATCAAACTGAAATTAGGAGATTTTAAAGCTACCTACTTGGTTTGCAACAAAGACATGGTATAGTCCGAGCTTCAACTCCATGGAAGCTATGGATAAATACCATCAATCGAGAGCTTTTTGGTGTTGCGATTCCAGAGAATCTCGAGCCATAAGTTTATTCAAGTCTATTTCTCATATCCTCGAAAACTTCAACGATATCGCTCGCACCAAATGATATCCCCAAATGGTTCTCTTATCTTGAATTAATTTTTTCTTCTATTTTTAATATCTTAGAACAGTAGCAGCAAATACATTGGAGTAGGAGAACCATATTGTTCAAATCCATGGAAGATACTCTTTGGTAAACTCTATGAAAGGCCAAGAAGTTTCCTAAGAGAGGAGAGAGAGAGAGAGTAGGTGAGGAGTTTTGTCTGAATCTGTACACTTTACATTTACTTATTTCTTTAACTTTTTGTTTTCTTTTGTTGCAAATCAAATACAGTATTTTTAATATATACATATATATATATATATATATGTATATACATATAAAAATACTAATAGTAATATTATTGCAATGACCCTTCCAGTCATTCTCACGCTTTTTTGCCTTCTTTATAATATTAGAGCTTGCTTGTAGTGGCCTCAAGTCAATTATGGCTTGCTGGGACTGGTATTTCGGTGCCCGGGCCATTTGTTTGGTCTTTATGGCCGTCTCCCTATTTTAGAGTCTTAACTTAGGAAATCATTGACTTCAGTCAACATTCCTAGCAACCATTCTCGGAATCAAATTTCGTCAGTTCTGTTAGCTCTAGAGCATGGACTTTGGTCTAGTTAGACCTTAGGTCAGGATTTGGGAGCTTTTTGGCTTGGAATTCTCTCTCGTTCTGTATTTTTAGGTCATTTGGCCTTTTAAGGTTGACTTTGGTCACATTCAGAAAAGATAGCTTTGTACGGAAATTCTGTCAGCACTGTTAGCTCCAAAATATTGAGTTTACGCTAGAAGGACCATTGGTTTAGGTCTCGAGGCTTCTGGACTTGATTTTTGGCCTTAGGTTCCGTTTTGGTTTTGGTTGGCCTAAAGGTTACTTTTGAACACGAGGCCCACTTTTCATTAAATCAACCTCGGACAGAAGTTTCATCAATTCCATTGAGTCCTAAATACCATTTTTAGTCGAGTAGCATAGTTTGTTTGCATTTGTGGGACCCCGAATGCATCCCGAGGGTCCATCCGGTGAAATTTTAGCCTTGGTGAATCGCTGGTTTTCAGTTGCTGGTAAGGCTGAAATTTCTTCATCGTGATCTCAAAGTAGACCATCCAATCTCGAAGGTCTGACTTTTTGTTCATTGCAATCTCGAAGAATTTTCTCACGATAGTAATGAAGGCCCTGCTCCTTTGTTTATCGCGATCTCGAAGGGTTTTCTCGCAATAGCGATGAAGGCCTATCTTTTTTGTTCATCATGATCTTGAGGCTAACCATCACGATAGCAATGATCTAGCTAGCTTGGTCATCATGATCTCAAGGGATTTTCTTGAGATAGCGATGAAGAAATCCCTAGTAGTATAAATATTTCTCCTCCTTCATTTTTTCTTTATTTCCATTCGTATTTCATCCATGGTTGAAGATATCTAAGCTCAATATTCAGTGTGGAATTATCCTAGGGTGTTGGGGTGATATATTTCTTGTCCATGATTATTCCCTTATCATAAATTGGTAAGTTTTCTTTTTTAATTCCGCTAAATTTTCTCTTTAATTCCCTCTTTTTGCCTTGACTTCGTAGGGGCTATTTGCCCTTTATCCTTCACGAATCATGCTCAATTTTTGAGTATGTTCTCCTGGCAATGTTGGGAATGTCATGTTCACTTTCATTTCTAAGTTTGGATTGTGGGGCCTATGGACCCACTTTTGACCCAAATTTCAATCCGGCTAAACTTTTAGCAATATAGGTACCGTTAGCTTCGTATTAACGCATAGAATATGTTATTGATAGTTTGTTCATGATTTTGGGCTTCGTGGAGTATTTCAAGCTTGGACGATGCTATTCCAGCAGCTAATCATCGAACATCAAGTAGGTTACGGTCTTCTCTACCTTAGACTTTGCATATATAGGCTATAATTGCATTAATTAGTATCCTTGGGTTGGTTATTCTAGGTTGGTACCCCAGACCTCATTCGTCTCTTCGATCCATTTATTTCTTATGTTGCTTGTAGTACTCATTGTAGTATTGTAATATTACTCTTGTGGCCTCGTGTGGCCTTTGTATATGCCTTTGGACCATAGACAGTGTGATATTTGGGAATGTCCACGAGTCCCGGATATTGTGATATTACTTTAGGCTAGATATCTGTGTTGTAGAGCTGATTGTGCTTGTGCAGGGTCGATAGGTTGTTTGGGAGTCATTGGGCTAATCTATTATTTGCGAGCATATCATTCATGCAAAGGATTTTCTGCATGTTTTACTATTATTTTGGGTTCGGGCCTACTATAAATAGTTTTCTAAACTTTGCATGGCCCTGAGGGTCCATTTTTCGGAAAAAAATGATCATAAAGAAAATTGGAACTGATTTTATGGATCTTCTTGGGGTAAAGAAGATATTATGATAATTTTATCACTGATTTTCACATTGATACTAGACTCGATTGTACCGTAGTGCTAGACATATATTTTTACTTCGGATTTAGACCCGGATACACTTTGAGTACCCTTTGATGGAGTTTTTGAGACTACTACTACTGATTTAGACCTAGATCAAATCCATACATGTACTATGAGATTTTGATTATTGATCTAGACCCGGATACACTCTAAATAGTTACACTTTGAGATTTGCATTATGTTTTATTATGTTGTCAAGGACCTCCATAGACCTTGCCGATCTGGACCAGGGGCCACGTGCTGAGTGTGCCAGAGGAGGGATATACAGTGTAGTTAAAGTATACGGGTTGTGTCCTTCGATGGATCCTATCTACTGTCCTATAGATGCCGTAGGAGGTACATACAGGGTCACTATCACTAGTTTCATCATATCATATCATCATGCATATTGTATTTGGATTCCACTTTTGTTTATTGTGTGCTCAGTGTATGACCCGGTAGTATGGGATGCCGTAGGATTTGTTTTCAATTAATTGAGTTACTCGGGTATATGGGCGCCCATTGAGACTGTAGGTAGATTATATTGCATATATCCTATAGTAAGTCTTGTTATGGCCTTCGTTTATTCGTGGATTAGTGGTTTGTAGCCTATTGAGGTTCTGAGTAGTTGAACTTTTGATCAGTGATTGATTAGTGGGTCCTATATTATTGAGGCACTATTTATGTGGCCTTCTGAGAAGTTGTGGGTTAGCGGATCCTATTCTTTATCATGGTATTGATTAGTGGCTTTCGGTTCTCTGTGGTATAGCTTGTTACATCCTAAGGTTGTACTTGTGAGGTTGATTTCTATCTATTCCTATCTTAAGGTTGGTTTTTTTTTAATGATTTCATTAAGTATATTACTTCTAGATTGAGTATGTTTAATTGTTTCCCTTCCTTCCCTTCTTACTTGAGGTTACCGGTATACCGCCATCTTTCTAAACTCTTTTTTTTTCAAGGACTTCAAGTGTGTTCTTCTTTCCTTCACCTATGTTTTGTGTTATGTATATCTTCTATGGTTAGCATAGCTTGAGTGTAATTCTTGTTGACTTCTATCCGTGCTAGTTTCCATGTGCTTTCTCTATTGCTTCTACGACTGCTTCTTTGCTATCTGCTATTTACTGCCTTTATATCTTATATGTGCTCAGTCGGCCGATGATGCTTATTGGGTACCCACTGCTTAGCAATTGGTGCTCATACTACACTTCTGCATCTTTCTGGTGCAGATCCTAGTATGAGCCTTCGCCATTGATTGTGTGGATTCTCATGCAGCTTTTGGATACTCTAGACTAGGGTGAGCTCCTGCTGACCGGGGATTGACCACATCTCATCTTTTGGCACTGTTACTCTTTGTTTATTTGGAGACAGTTATATTTACTATTTTGTTATCTCTAGCACTTGTACTCTATTAGAAGCTCATGTGCTTTCAATATCAGGTCCTTGAATTGGTCTAGTTTTCTTATGCTTATATATATTCAGGTTGTTTGTTTTTGCGTTGTCATTTTCTTATATCTCCTTCTGCTTATTTCTGCTTATTGTGCGTATTGGTTTAGGTAGTAGCCCATTACTAATTATTCTGTACTACGAGAATTTGTTTGCCTACTGGGGGGTTATAGATGCCATCATGACCTGATAAATCGGGTCAAGACAGCTTGGTATCAGAGCCCTAGGTTCAGCAGTGTCATTGGTACAAGAGCAAGTGTCTAAGTAGAGTCTCGTAGATCAGTACGATGACATTTGTATTCTATCTGCGGGTGGCTACAAGGCATTATTAGGAAAAGTTCCATCTTCTTAGCTCCTTATCATGCATTCATGGCTCTATTGACTTTTAAATTTCATTTGTTGCATTCCTTCTCAAATGCCTAAGACGAGTACGATAGCGATGACGATGAGGCTTCTATGCTTGTTACTTTAGTGCTTTCTCCAGTGCCAAGATGTAAGAGTGAGAGTATACCGCACCAGTTAGGGGGTTTGGGGCTAGCCCAACCTATGATGGGATTTTTGTCTTCCCCAGTTCTTCAAGACATCGTGGCTAGGACTCTGAGCCTTTCGAAGGGTGCATCAGTACCCCAGTGTAATGACCGGGTTCGTCATTACGAGTAAACTTTTTGTGCAAACTTTTGGGTTAGAAAACTTTCGGGTTTGGGAGTTGAAAATTCTGGGCTAGGCTAGTCTCGGCTGGTTTAGGAGAGAGGTATGGTCTAGGTAAATCCATGTAAGTATTGGGAAGAGAGACATGACTTGAGCTAGTTTTCCATTTAGTCAAGACATAAAGGAGTCCGGGGGACTTTTCAGAATCAAATTCAGGTAAGTAGAACCCCCAAAATCGAGGTTGACGCAAAGGGAGTGTTCTGGGATGTCGGAAAAATAAGTGTGTTATAAAATAGACCAATTTTGGGGACTTTACAATGTTCTGTTCCGTGTCAACTACCACGCCAGTTGAGACTGCACCATAGCGACCTCCGCTGTAGCAGAGAAAATACCGCTACAGCGAAAGAAAATGACAGTCGGCCTCCGCCATAGCGGATGACTCTGCTATGGTGGTACCGCTATAGTAGAGCAGACCACTATAGCATTCTCGATGTGATTTAATGCAAAAACATTCCCTAAATCATTTAGTTTTCACAAACACGTTTGAGAGAAGGGCTAGGGCGATTCTAGGCGATTTTCCTCCGTTTTGCATTGTTTTTCTTCCCTAAGGTAAGGTTTCTACTCCCCAAGCTCTGTACTACTTTCCCTACACTATTGAATTGCTAGGGGTAGACTTTGGGAAAGGTTGGGAATGACTTAGGGATGGTAGAATCCATGGAAGGAGAGGGATTCTAGGTGTGGAGGTCCTTGGGTATGGTTAAAAGTACTGTATTATGATCATGTGACTTTAATTCTCTAATTACATCCATGAAAAATGGTAGAACTAAGAGAATTAATAGTGGAAAAGGCCGGGAAAAATGGTGGGCTAATCATGGTTGGCCTGGGGTTTGGGATTTGGTGTAATCCGGGTAATGTATAGGCCATGTTTATTAATTTAGTACTTGTATATTGTTTTAGACCAAGAATTAGCAAGAATGTCAGAGAACGGGAAAGCTCGGGTTGAGTAGAGCTTTGGATCATTTCGAGGTAGGTGATGGTTATTGATTCTTGTATACCTTGTATGTTTGTGTATGCTTATCTAAGTAATTGTATGATGTTTTCATTGCTTAGAGAATGATTTAATAATGTCTAATTGTCCTGTTTAAAAGTCTGGTGCATTGAAATGTGTATTTCACTTGATTGGGTTACAAGTTGATTGTTCATTATTTGTGACTGTGGATTGGTTGATATTTGGTTGGCTTGGGTACCACGCCTGGTACAGGAATACTAACGGTTGGCTTGGGTACCATGCCTGGTACAGGAATACTAATGGTTGGCTCGTGTACCATGCCTGGTACAGAATACTAATGGTTGGCTAGAGTACCACATCTGGTACGGGTTTACTTTATTGCATTGTCATTGTGTTGTGGGTCCCCTAAGTGGACCGGGTTGTGTTATTTAATTGTGATAATTATTAATGGTCCTTGAAAGGCTGGGTCATTGGTATATCAGATTCTTAGGTTGTCTTGGTGTAGGTCGGGTTGCAATGTTTAACACTTAGGTGTTGTTTAGAGGGGATCCCAGGGTAGTTCTGGGCTATATAAAGAGGGTTGTTTAATTGTTATACTTGATTGTTGATCATGGTGATAAAAGTGGATAACATATGCAAGCAAGCTAGGGAGAGACTTGTAGTTTAGGGATGCCTGTTGACTTGTTACATGTGTTATGTACTCTTACTTGATTCGTTGTGTTGCTCATACACTATTTATTTGAAACTGGTTGATGATCCTACCAGTACATGGTGGATATGTACTGATACTGCACTGGTTTTTCTTTTGTCAGTACAGGCGATCTTCCAGCGGTTGACATGCGACCTCACTTATAGTCCCAGTGCTTTCAGACATCAAGGGTGAGCTACTTCGGTCGAGCTTCCTCTATTTCTATATTTTAAAGTTGTAGCCTACTTGTTTCGGGCTTAGACTATTTCTTTGTTGGGGTTGCATCCCTATACTCTAGTTTTGGTAGTGTTTTGGTACGTTGACTTTCAGATTCTAGGGGGGATTTTTCACAGGGTTATTATAATAGAGTTGTTTTATTGATATTGATTGCTAGTTTACTTTTTGCACATTGGTTTAGAGCTGTTAGAATGGTTAAGTTTGGGGAAGTGATGGTTCACTCACCCGGGGGTTGGGTAAGTGCCACTCACGGTGGTCTAGGTCGTGACAAAGATGGTATCAGAGCCCTAGGTTCATTGATCTCGTCATACCAAAATTGGTCTAGTAGAGTCTTGTGGAACGGTACGGAGATGTCTGTACTTGTCCTCGAGAGGCTATAGGACTTTAGGAAAAACTATCTTTTTTCTTCCTTCATACTATAACTTGATTCAAATTGGTATTTGGTGATACAAATTGGTATCTGACTCATTCACTCTTCTGTTCGCAGATGGTTAGTACTAGGAGCAATGGAGCTAGAGCAGTGGCCCTAGCAGCAGGCCCGGATGTCTGTGGTAGAGGCAGGGGAAAGGGAAGAGGACGAGGTAGAGCCACACCTGCCAGGGGTGGAGCTCAAGTTGTTGCATGAGTGCGAGAAGCAACCCCTCCCCCACCTCACGAACATGTTGTCAAGGAAGTGGAAGTTGTTGCTGAGGATGGTGAGGCACAGGCGGAGGTAGCACCGGCTGGAGGTGCAGGCCTTCCCTCTTTGACGCCCGAGGCATTTTAGCAGGCTTGGAACTTCTTGAGTGGTTTTGTTGGTGCCGTAGCCACCCCTACAGGTGTTGCAAATTAGACTTTGAGCACATAGCAAACGGTCACTACAGCTCCTAGGATGGATGCAGCTTCAGGCACCGGTGATTTCTTTAGGACAATGCTTGGTCCGGTAATGACAGGAAATTACCATGAGATGCTGACCAAATTTCTCAAGCTGAAACCTCCTACATTTCAGGGTACTGATAGGGAAGATGCTTATGAGTTCATCTTGGATTGCTATGAAAGGTTGCACAAGTTGGGTATCATACGTCAGCATGGGGTTGAGTTCATCACATTTCAGCTACAGGGTAACACTAAGCAATGGTGGAGGTCTCAGGTAGAGTGCAGACCATCGACATTGCCTGGCTTGACTTAGGAGGAGTTCCATGCTCTCTTATTAGAGAAATACGTACCTCGTACTTTGAGAGATAGGAAGAAGGATGAGTTCTTGCATCTGGAACAGGGAAGCATGTCAGTCTCTGCTTATGAGGCTAACTTCCATGCTTTGTCTCGTTATGCTACTCAGTTGTTGGGTTCAGAGGAGGAGAGGGTCCGATTGTTTGTGAAGGGCCTGAACACTAAACTACAGGTATTGTCCATGCACATGACTTCTTCAGGTAAGGTCTTTAATGCAGTGATGGATTATGTTAAGAAATTAGAAGGGGTCAAGCAAGCGGGACAGGCTAAGGCATTAGCCAAGAAGCCCCAGAATGAGGGAAATTATGGCGGTTCATACTCCAGGGGCCAAAATCAGCAGGAATACTCAGCCTGTCCTATTCAGTCAGCTCTGCCAGCTACTACGGGTAGTCGTCAGGGAGCTAATCAGCAGTTTCCATCTCCTAGAGGCCAGTGAGATTCTTACACATCTGCCAGCAGGCCTACACTTGATTGTGGTTGGTTCCATTATGGTGATCTGGGCCACTTTAAGAGGGAGTTCCCACTCAGGTAGGCCAGTAATCAGGTTCAGCAGCAGTCTAGAGTTGTGGTCCCGGCAGGTAGAGGTGGTAATGCTAGGGGTCATCCACAGGGTGGGCGAGGTAATTTTCAGGGAGGCTGGGGGGATAGGGGGAACGACGGCGCAGGTAGGGGCGGGGCGCAGCCACCAAGGGAGGTAGCTCAGATTGATGATCGAGCTCAATGTTATGCATTCCCAAGGAGGTCTGAGGTTGAGGCATCAGAAGCAGTGATCACATGTACAATTCTAGTCTGTGATAGGATGGCTTCTGTGCTTTTTGACCCAGGTTCTACTTATTCTTATGTGTCTGTGGAGTTTTCTTCGGGTCTGGACTTAATATGTGATAACCTTGATTCCCCTATCCATGTTTCTACCCAGTTGGAGAGTCTGTGATTGTGACTCTCGTGTATCGTGATTGCTCTGTTGTGTTTGTGGGGTTGCATACATGGATAAATTTGATAATTATGGACATGCTTGACTTAGATATCATTTTGGGCATGACTTGGCTATCCCCTTATCATGTTGTGTTAAATATTAACACCAAGACAGTGGCTCTAGAGATTCTGGGTAAGGATAGGCTAGAATGGGAGGGTATTTACAAGCCTAAGCCAGTCAAGATTATATCGTTTGTTCGGGCTAGGAAGCTAGTGGGGAGAGGGTGTTTAGACTTTTTGGCTCATCTACAGGATTATAGTGTGGAGTCTCCATCTATTGAGTTAGTTCCAGTTGTTTCAGAGTTTCGAGATGTGTTACCAGCGAATTTGCCTGGTATGCCTCCGGACAGGGAAATTGACTTTTGTATTAACCTGGAGCCGGGCATTCATCCAATTTCCATTCCTTCATATCGAATGGCTCCGGCAGAGTTAAGGGAACTTAAGACTCAGCTTCAAGAACTCCTAAATAAGGGATTTATCAATCCCACTGCTTCACCTTGGGGTGCTCCGGTATTGTTTGTAAAGAAGAAGGATAGTAGTATGCGGATGTGCATAGATTACAGGCAGTTGAAAAGGGTTACCATCCAGAATAAGTACCCTTTACACCGTATTGATGATATATTTGACTAGTTACAGGGTGCGTCGGTTTTCTCAAAAATTGACTTGAGGTCAGGGTATCATCAGTTGAAAATTAGGCCCGAGAATATTCCTAAGACTACTTTTCAAACTTGGTATGGGCATTACGAGTTTTTAGTGATGTCATTTGGGTTGACTAATGCGCCAGCGGCATTCATGTGTTTAATGAATTGGGTATTTAAGTCATATTTGGATTCTTTCATCATTATTTTTATTGATGATATTTTGATCTACTCCAAGAGTAGGGAGGAGCATGTTGAACATCTCCGGGTTGTGTTAGAGATATTGAGACATCAAAAGCTTTATGCGAAGTTCTCAAAGTGTAAATTTTGGTTGACTTCAGATGCGTTCTTGGGGCATGTAGTGTCAGAAAAGGGGGTGATGGTAGATCCCCAGAAAATTGAGGCAGTCAAGAGTTGGGTCCAGCCTAGCTCTGTGACTGAGGTGAGGAGTTTTGTTGGGCTCGCAGGTTACTATCGGAGGTTCGTCAAGGATTTTGCATCTATTGCTACTCACTTGAGAAGGCTAACTCAGAAAGAGGTATCATTTGTGTGTTCCGACAAGTGTAAGGAGAGCTTCCAAAAGCTCAAGACACTTCTGACCACGGCTCCTATTTTGTCCTTGCCGGTTGAAGGTAAATACATTATTGCTTACTGTGATGCTTCACATTCAGGTTTGGGTGTTGTGTTGATGCAGGATAGGAATGTGATAGCATACGCTACTAGGTAGTTGAAGTTTCACGAGAGGAACTATTTGACTCACGATTTAGAGTTGGTAGCGGTGGTGTTTGCACTCAAGATTTAGAGACACTATCTCTATGGTGTCAAGTGTGAGGTGTTCACTGATCATCGCAATCTGCAGCATGTTTTCACTCAGAAGGACTTAAATCTGGGGCAAAGAAAGTGGATGGAGTTGTTGAAAGACTATGATGTGACTATTTAGTACCATCTGGGTAAGGCTAATGTGGTGGCAGATGCATTGAGACGGAAGATAGTTAGCATGGGCAGTTTGGCTTGTTTAGGAGTGTCCAAACAACCACTAGCAAGGTAAATTCAGGCATTGGAGTCCAAGTTCATGCACTTGGGTATTTCAAAATGAGGTGGGGTATTGCCCAGTGTTGAGGTTAAAGCCATTTTCATAGAGGATATAAAGGCCAAGCAATTTCAGGATCCACAACTGAATAAGCTATGAGGTAAGGTAATATCTGGGGAGTCCAGGGATGCCACATTAGATGCTGGCAGGGTAATAAATTTTAGAGGGAGGATTTGTTTTCCTCGGGTTGATGATATGATATCGAATATTTTGGCAGAGGCTCATAGTTCGCGGTACTCTATTCATTCGGGTGTGACTAAAATGTACAGAAATTTGAGATAACTTTACTGGTGGCCCGGAATGAAGAGGGAAATAGCTGATTTTGTGTCCAAGTGTCATAATTGCCAGCAAATAAAGTATGAGCACCAGAGACCTGCAGGACTACTTCAGAGAATTCCTATTCCAGAGTGGAAGTGGGAGATAATAGCCATGAATTTCGTGGTGGGTCTTCCCAAGACCTTGGGGAAGTATGACTCAATTTGGATCATTATTGACAGGCTGACCAAGTCAGCTCATTTTATTCAAGTCAGAGTAGACTACAATTCGCAGCAATTGGCTAAGATCTACGAGATGGAGATTGTGAGATTGCATGGAGTACTACTGTTCATCATTTCAGACAGGGGTACCCAGTTCACCTCTAAGTTCTGGGGTAAGTTGCATGAAGAGTTGGGTACACAACTCACTTTTAGTAAAGCCTTCCATCCTCAGATTTATGGTCAGTCGTAGAGGATGATCCAGGTGTTGGAGGACATGCTGAGAGCATGTGTGATTGATTTCGGGGGTCATTGGGACCAGTTCCTACCGTTGTGTGAATTCTCGTTCAACAACAACTACTACTCCAGTATTGATATGGCACCACTCGAGGCATTGTATGGAAGAGGTTGTATATCACTGATTGGGTGGTTTGAGGAAGGAGATGTAAATCCGATGGGCGTAGACTTGGTAAGGAAGGTGCAATAAAAGGTAAGAGACATTCAGACCAAGTTACTAGTTGCCCAAAGCAGGCAGAAGGAATATGCGGATCACAAGGTTCGGGATATGGAATTTCAAGTTGGTGAACAGTTATTATTGAAAGTGTCACCAATGAAGGGAGTTATGTAGTTCGGTAAGAAAGGCAAGCTTAGCCCCCGATTCATCAGTCCGTTTGAATTTCTTGAAATTGTGGGGCCAGTGGCTTACAAGTTAGCACTACCGCCTAGGTTGTCAGGAGTCCATACTGTATTCCATGTATCCATGATAAAGCGATACCATGGGGATGGAGACTATATCATCAAGTGGGATGAGGTGCTTTTTGATAAGGATCTTTGCTATGAAGAGGAACCAATTTTGATTCTTGATCGGGATGCCTAGAAATTGAGGACAAAGGTGATTAGTATGGTAAAGGTTCAATGAAAGCATTGTTCGGTTGAGGAGGCCAATTGAGAAACCGAGAGGGACATGCAGTACAAGTACCCTCACTTGTTTGAGGATTTAGGTACTAAACTTTCTTTCATTATTTTTCCGTAATTTTGGGTTTGATCATTAGGAGATGAACGATGGGTAAATTGGTATTTTTTGTAATGACCGAGTTCGTTGTTATGAGTAAACTTTTCATGCCAAGTTTCGGGTTAGAAAAATTCCGGGTTTGAGAGTTAAAAATTTTGCGCTAGGCTAGTCTTGGCCAGTTTAGGAGAGAGGTATGGTCTAGGAAAATCTGGGTAAGGATTGGGAAGGGAGTCTTGACTTGAGCTAGTTTTACATTTATCCAAGACATAAAGTAGTCCGGGGAACTTTTTGTAATCGAATTCGGGTAAGTAGAACCCCCGAAATCGAGGTTGACGCGAAGGGGTTATTCTGAGACATCGGGAAAATAAGTGTGTTGTAAAATGGACCAATTTTGAAGACTTTATGACATTCTAGCGGGCTCCTTTATGATATAGTTCGATTATCATTCTGCCATAGCGACCTCCGCTAGAGCAGAGAAATTACTGTTGCAGCAATAGTCAACGACGGTCAGCCTCCGCCATAGCGGACGACTCCGCTATAGCGGACGACTCCGCTATAGCAGAGTGGACCGCTATAGCAGGCTCGACGGGATTTAATGCAAAAACATTCCCCAAGACTTTCAATTTTCACAAACACATTTAGGAGAAGGGCTAGGGTGATTCCAGGCGATTTTCCTCTATTTTGCATTGTTTTTCTTCCCTAAGGTAAGGTTTCTACTCCCCAAGCTCCGTACTACTTTCCCTACGCTATTGAATTGCTAGGGGTAGACTTGGGAAAAGGTTGGAATGACTTAGGGATGGTAGAATCCGGGGAAGGAGAGGGATTCTAGTTGTGGAAGTCATTGGGTATGGTTAAAAGTATTGTATTATGATCATGTGACTTTAATTCTCTAATTATGTCCATGAAAAATGGTAGAACTAGGAGAATTAATGGTGGAAAAGCCCAGGAAAAAGGGTGAGATGATCATGGTTTGCCTGGTGTTTGGAATTTGGTGTAACCCGGGTAATGTATATGCTTTGTTTATTAATTTAGTACTTTTATATTGTTTTAGACAAAGAACAAGCAAGAATTTAGGAGAACAGGAAAGCTTGGGTTGAGTAGAGCTTTGGATCATTTCGAGATAGGTGATGGTTATTGATTCTTGTATGCCTTGTATGTTTGTGTACTCTTATCTAAGTAATTGTATGATGTTTGCATTTCTTAGGGGATGAATTAATAATGTCTAATGGTCTTGTTTAACAGTCTGGTGAATTGAACTGTGTATTTCACCTGATTGAGTTACAAGTTGATTGTTCATTATTTGTGACTATAGATTAGTTGACATCCGGCTGGCTCGGGTACGACGCCTAGTATGGGAATACTAACTGTTGGCTCGGGTACCACACCTGGTACGGAATACTAATGGTTAGCTCGGGTACCATGCCTGATACGGGTTTACTTTATAGCATTGTCATTGTGTTGTGGGTCCCCTGAGTGACCGGTTTGTGTTATTTAATTGTGATAATTGTTTATGATCCTTGAGAGGCCGGGTCATTGTTATATCTGATTCTGATTTGGTCTTGGTGTAGACCAGGTTGCAATGTTTAACACTTAGGTGTTGTTTAGAGGGGATTCTAAGGTGGGTCTGGGCTACATAAAGAGGGTTGTTTAATTGTTATACTTGATTGTTGATCATTGTGATAAAAGTGGATTACTGTCACGACCCAGACCATCGTGAGTGGCACCCACCCAACCCCTGGATGAGTGAACCAGTAGAACTCAAAACTTAGCATATCCTAACAGGCTAAAACCAGTGCAAAAAAAGTAAACTAGCAACAACATAAATAAACAACTCTGTAAAAATATAACCTGTGGAAAATCCCTTCCTAGAATCTGAAAGTCATCGTACCAAAACATCTACCAAAACTAGAGTACGGGGATACAACCCCAAATAAAGGAATAGTCTAAGCCCGAAATAAGTGGGCTACAACTCAATAGATAGAAATCAAGGCAGCTTGGTCGAACAACTCACCCTTGATATCTCGAAGTGTCAGGCCTACAGGTGAGGTCGTGCGTCAACTATCGAAAGATTTCCTGTACTCACAAAAAGACAAGCAAGTGTAGTATCAGTACACAACCACCATGTACTGGTAGGATCATTAGCCAGTTCCAAATAAATAGTGTATGGACAGTACAAAAGTCAAGTAAGAGTACAGAAAACATGTAAACAAGTCAACAGATATTTCTAGACTACAAGTCTCTCCATAACTTGTCCCCACATGTAAACCCATTTCACAACCATGATTAACAATCCACAATAACAACAATTATACCGCATTACATATCCCACACCCACCCTGGATCCCCTCTACACTGTCAAACATACAATCCGGTCTACACCAAGACCAAACTCATAGATCAATGTAACAACCCAGCCTCTCAAGGACCCAAAGCACAATCACAAATCATAAGAACAACCCGGTCCACTCAAGGAACCATTATTAAAGATGCAACAGTACAATAAAGTAAACCTGTACCAGGCGTGGTACCAGATCCAACCGTTAGTATATCCCGTACCAGGTATGGTACCCGAGCCAACCATTAGTATATCCTATACTAGGCATGGAACCCGAGCCAACCGTCAGTATATTCCGTACCAGGCGTGGTACCCGAGCCAACCGAATGTCACATAAATCCACAGTCACAAACAATGAAAAATCAACACTTGTAAACCAACAAGCAAAACACCTAGTTCATTTCACAAGACTGAAAAACATGATTTTTGGACATTCTTAAATCATTCTCTAAGCAATGAAACCCATACAATTACTTAGACATGAGTACACAAACACACAATGCATACAGGAATCAATAGCCATCACCTACCTCGAATAATCAAGCTCTACAGTGCCGGAGCTTTCCCTTTTTCAGGATCCCTTGCTTGTTCTTGGTCTAGAAACAAACACATAAACATTATAGTTAATTAACTAGAGTATATTACTCAGATTATACAAAAATCCTAATCCCCAAGCTAAACCATGATCATTTCACCCATTCTCGGGCTTTCCCACCATTAATTCACCTAAATTCATCACTTTTATGGATTCCCTTATAGAATTATGGCTAAATGATCATTACCCATTATCAGGAATCAAGACCCAAGAACTCTAGAACCCTAGAATCCCCTTATTCCCCTGAATTCTACAATCCTAGGTTATCCCAAGCCTTTCCCCAAGTCCACCCCTAGCAATTCTATAGCGTAGGAAAGATATCACGAAGTTTGGGGAGTAGAATCCTTACCTTTAGGATGAAAAACGATGGAAAATTGGTAGAAATTGCCCAAAATCGCCCCCTTCTTCTCCCAAAATGAGTTGTAGAAAAACTAAACTATTTTAGGGGAGTTTCTGCATTAAATCCCGTCACCCACCACTCTAGCAGTCCTCTCCGCTATAGTGGTACCACCATAGTGGAGTCATTCTCTATGGCGGAGGCTGACCGACGTTGACTTCCGCTGTAGCGGTATTTTCTCTGCTATGGCGGAGGTTTCTATGGTGGAGTGCCAACCGCCATAGTGGTTGACATGGGATAGAAAGTTGTAAAATCTCCAAAATTAGTCTATTTTATAACACACTTATTTTTCCGACATCCCGGAACAACCCCTTCACATCATACTCGATTCCTGGAGTTCTACTTACCCGAATTCGATTCCGAAAAATCCCCCGGACTCCTTTATGTCTTAGCTACAAGAAAAACTAGCTCAAATCAAGACATCTAACCCAATACTTACCCAGATTACCTAGACCATACCTCACTCCAAATTCGGCTGAGACTAGCCTAGCCCAGAATTTCAAACTCTTAAACCCGGAGTTTTCTTACTCTAAAAATTAGCACGAATGGTTTACACTACAAGAAAAAGCTTTATTTAAGACCAATATTTAAGGACGAGTTAATAATATCATCTCTAAAAGTACATGTATTGAGATGAGATTATATTCTGGTCCCTAATTAGATATGTTATTGTGAAGGTACAAAATCTAGTCTCTAAAGAAATTAGTAACTGGTGCCAAATTATAATTTAGAGGTGCGAGCGGGAGAAAGTGCGCCAATGTAAAGTTTCTAAAATATTAAAAGAAGAAAAATTGTTTTTGCAAAAACTCATCAAGTGCCAAAATATACTGAAGTTATAATTAGAATTATTAAAAAAAGAAAAAGAAGAACTCAAAAACTCTGTAATACAGATCGTCGCTAGCTTCATCTCTGCCCTAGTAGCATCTCTGCGGATCTCTGCCAACTCTCAGCATTTTCATCAGTAGTTTCTCTAATGAAAGAAAGCACAGGTCGCGTAGGTCATCAAGTTCTGCCCTCATCTGTTTTCAATCTACTTGAATCTCAGGTATGCCTCCTCTTTCGTGAGTTGATTTTGTTCTTTTCTAAAAAGAAACTCTATTTTTCAATACAGATCATTGCTATATTGTTTGTTTTGTTCGAGTGAAAGTTTTTTTGCCCTACATATTTTCTACTTGTTTCTTCATGCTCTCATTCTATTTATTTTTTTCCTATATCGCTACATTCTCTGACAGCACTGCAAATCTCAAATCTTAGCCAACTCAAATCTCATTTTCTTCTTCTCTCTTATAATCTAGTCATTTTGTTTATTTGTATAATCAACAAAAGGTTATTGAGTTGGGATTTCTAGGTGATAATCTAATTTTTTGAAGTATATTCAAGTTGAAAAAACGTGATCTTGTCATTGAATCACACCAATGGAGTGTCAAAGAAAGCTTCCTACACCTTTGGTAGGTGTAAGTTTTGACATTCAATTGACTTCTCATTTATAATGAAAGAAAGGTCCAGAAGAAGGGTGAACAAATACATAACTAGAGAATATTGGATTAACAATAGTTCAAGTAACTTTTTACAGTTTATGGAGAACTAAGGCATGCTCATTAACATATATCAACTTTATATGAGTAGAATTGAGGTCTAGGAGACCAGTGCTTGTGTACTATTATTCATGACTTTGGCGGAAAATAACCTCCTTAACATTAGGGATGGCAATGGGGAAGGGCAGGTGAGGGGTGGGGCAGGTTAAAGACTATGCAGGGAGGGGCGGGTTAGAGTCTCAGATTTTTAAAATTATGCAGGTGCGGGGTGGGTGCGGGTCTCCTCCCTTCTTGCATTCTACAACTCCCTATTTGTTGTGTACTTTAATACTTCAATTGTCCGATTTTATATATTTATAGTTTTATAGCATAATAGTTTGTCTATGCATTATTTAGAATCAATGTAGTTAATGCATACCATACCAGAACTTACAGTTAACTACTAAATGCAATATCTATCAAAACATACATGAATCTCTTTTGTTTTTTCAACCTAACTTAGCCAAAAAAATGTTGACATTATAGTTTCAGATTTACTGTTAAATTATTAATTCCAAACATAAAAATGGTTCCACTTGTAGAAGCCATTTTTGCCAATAAATTAACGACTTAGTTTATTTCCCTGTAGCAATGTGTGATGCAGTAATTGATGCCTGTAAGGTGCTCCATGATGCTGCTCACAATGTGTTTGAGCTTTAGATTGTTAGTGTCCTTGTTGATCAGGATGTTGGTGACGACGAGAGAGTCCAACTCAATGTGTAAATTTATGAGTCCCCATTGCACGCACCATTCTACCCCAAACTTCACTGCTAGAGCTTCAGTTTGGTTGCTGCTTTGACTATTAACAAGAACAGAATACGCGATGATGAAATATCCTCTGTCGTTCCTTATAATGCGCCCTATACCAGCCTTGTTTGTGTCTTTGTAGAAACTTTCATCAGTATTGAGTTTTATTCTTCCAACTTCTGGTTTCGTCCAGCTAAAAGTGGTGCTTCTGATCGTAGGCTTAAGTTTTTCCACCTTGTTGAAAAAATTGGCCCAACTTTCATCAATAGCTATATCGAGAAAGGCATCGTTCATGACAGATTTCATATTTCAAATGCATTGTCTGACCATTTGATATGGATAGAATTTATTGTTCTCTCCATATCTACATCCTGCCTAGGTTTTCCATATTTCCCAGCATACCATTATAGGTGTGGCTTGAAAGATCAACTTATGCACCATATTCCTTGGCTTGATGCTCCACCACTTGCTGAAGACTTCTCTTATTGGCATTTGATTGTGTCTAATACCTAGAGGAGCACCCATTATTTTCCACATGTGTTCAGCAACTTTACCTTCCACAAAGGTATGTTGTATACTTTCATTTTGTGGCACCAAACATCATACACAATCCACCTCTTCATTGTTGCCAAATCTTGCTACAGTTCCTCTAAAAGGTAGATGCCCAAAAAAATCCTCTAGCAAATAAAGAAATGTTTAAAGGGTATGGATTTGTGCTACAAGTTGGAAGTAGAGTTGTTGATAATCCTATGATTTCTTATTAGATTCCAGGCAGAAACATTAGAGTAGTGACCATTTTTTGTAGCATTCAAGATAGCATAGTCTCTTACTTCTACATTTTCTAGTCCAATAGATGTGATATAAAGTGCAATTTGACTAGGAAATGTGGTGTATAGCTTTTGGACATCCCACCTATTGTTTCTCAGAAAGTCTTTCACCTTTTCTTTAGCATTATCCCTTGTTATATAATTTGGGCATATGTTGACAATGGCAGTTGATAATCTATCCAATTATCCAACCACATGCTGCAATCTCCACTGTTGATCTTCCAGCTGATGCATTTTTCACTCTTATCTCTTGCTAACAGAAGATGTTTCCAGGCCTGAGAGTTTTCAGCATACCAATTCTTACCCACTACATGCATTCTAGAGCAGTATTTAGCATTTAAGAATTTTGCCAGATAGAATCCTTAGCTCTAAACCGCCAACACCTTTTAACAGTGAGGGTTGCAGAGATATATTTCATGCTTCTGATTCCAATCCCTGCTTCATTTTTAGGAAAGCACAATTTCTCCGTACATAAATATAATGATCTTGTAGAATTCTATCTAAATAAGATCAATGTATTTGGCATATATGAAGCTCAATAAGTGTTGCATTACCATTGCTTTTGGTCTCACTAGATGGCCTCTCTTTTTATTCTTTTTTTTATAATGTTCTCTTGGAATTTGAGATTTTAAAAGTTTTTGTCCCAAATCATTTGCTACAATTTGTTCTAGCTACAGTTGGAAGGTGATCTATAGGAATGTACAATTGTTCCATTTCTTTTCTAAGTTTTCATTGGTAAGAGTACATATGGTTGTGTGACTAAAAAAGATGAACAGAGGATACGATATTAATGTCATTTGATTATATATTGCTATGATTTAACTAAAAAGGGAGCCTAGGTCTAGTAGAAAGTACGATCTTAGAGTTTAGCCCAGCTGTGTGCATCTGATGGTAACAATTTATGTGAATCTTACGATTTTTCTTATCCTTTATATTTTTTTAATATAATTTTTATGCATTCTCCAAGGTTATGGCACCTAGTAAGCAATGGATGCAACATTCTCTTGATAATTGGACCGACCAAACCTACTTAGATGGGGTGAAAAAATTCTTGAATTATGCTTTTCGAGGAAAAGGAGAAGAATGTGAAATACGATGTCCATATTACAGATGTTGTAATACAACATTAGGAACTCGTGAGACGATTGAGAAACATTTGAAAGTACATGGAATAGTTCAAAACTATACTTTTTGGGTTCACCACGGGGAATATTTAGGTGAGCCACTATAAGAATATGATGATGCTGATGATGATGAAGATGATGATAAAGTAAAAGATTATGATAGTAAAGATGAAGTACAAGAACTGTTGAGATATTTATATCCTAATGTTGATGAAGGAGCTACACACACTGGTTGTGATGATTTACTTGAGGAGGAACCAAATGCTTAAGCAAAAAAAAATTACAGCCTACTGAAGGATTTTGAACAACCATTGTATCAAAATTCAAAGGCTTCAATGCTTTCATCTTTGATTAAATTGCTTCACATCAAAAGTATGGGTCGTTAGAGTAATGAGTCATTTACCATGCTATTGAAAATGTTAAAGGAGGAGTTGTTGCTTGATGGAGCCAATTTGCCGAATTTATATTATGAGGCAAAGAAGATAATTCGAGATCTTGGGCTTTCTTATGACAAGATTGATGCTTGTACTAATGATTGCATGTTATACTGGAAGGAGGATAACTTACTCGATTGTTGCAAAGTTTGTGGTGTGTCCAGGTGGAAAATAGATACACATAGCGGGGAGACAAAGAATAAAAAGGGTGAAAAGATAGCCTCAAAGTCTTTATGCTATTTTCCCTTAAAGCCTCGACTTCAGAGGTTGTTTATGTCTAAAAAGACATCTTCTCTAATGACATGGCATAAGAATGAAAGAACTGATGATGGAATAATGAGGCACCCAACTGATTTAGCGGCATGGAAGTCATTCGATGAACTTCATCCTGCATTTGCAGCCGAGCCTCGTAATGTTCGACTTGGACTTGCTAGTAATGGATTTTAGCCATTTCGTAATTCAAAAACCTCATATAGCATTTGGCCTGTGGTTCTTATTCCTTATAATTTACCATTATGGGCGTGTATGAAGCAGGAAAATTTTAGTTTGTCAATGCTTATTCCTGGTCCAAATGGTCCTGGAGATGCAATTGATACATATCTTCAACCTCTAATAGAGGAATTGAAGGAGTTGTGGAAAATTTGTATTGAGACCTTTGATGCATCAGCTAAACAAAATTTTAAGTTTCATGCTTCTTTGTTATGGACTATCAATGACTTTCCAGCTTATGGAAATTTATTTGGATGGAGTACAAAAGGAAAATTGGCATGTCCATCTTGCAATAAAGACACTTCCTATATTCGATGGTATAATTGTAAGAAGCAATGCTTTATGGGTCATCGTCGTTATCTTCATGTTAGTCACAGGTGGAGGAATGACAAAAAGTCATTTGGTGGTACAATCGAGAAAAGGCTCCCACCAAAAATGTGTTTTGGAATTGAGATACTTAATCAAGTGCAAGATCTTGAAGCGGAACCATTAACAAAGTATCCTAAAAAGAGGAGGAAGATATCACATGAAAAACGAAAGGATAATTGGAATAAGAAAAGTATCTTTTTTGAACTCCCATATTGGAAATCTGTCTTGTTGCGACATAATTTGGATGTTATGCATATTGAAAAAATATATGTGATAATATCATGGGGACAATCATGAATGTCAAAGAAAAGACTAAGGACACAATTAAAACTCGGTTAGACTTGCAGGAAATGAACATTAGGCCAGAATTGCACCCTATCCAAAGAGAGGAGAAACTTGAAGTTCCAACCAAAGCTACACATTATCTCCTGAAGATAAGAACAAATTATGCCTTTTTTGAAGAATTTAAAGGTCCCTGATGGATTCTCATCTAATATTTCTCAATGTGTGAACTTGAAAGATCACAAGATATCTGGGTTGAAAAGTCATGATTGTCATGTTCTTTTGCAGCATATACTCCCTCTTGCACTTCATGGTATGTTGTCCAAAGAAGTGTGTGAACCTCTTATTGAGTTATCTTTATTTTTTAGTGTGCTTGGATCAAAGGAGTTGAGGATTGATGACGTGAAACATATTGAAGCGCAAATTCCCACAACACTTTGAAAGTTAGAAAAGGTCTTCCCTCCTTCCTTGTTTGATGTCATGGTGCAATTGCCTATTCATTTAGCAGGTGAAGCGGATATTGTTGGACCTGTTCATTATCGGTGGATGTATCCTATTGAGCGATGGTTATATTTTTTGAGATCTCTTATTGGTAATAGGGCATGTCCAGAAGGTTCTATTGCAGAGGGCTACATTGCTAATGAATGTATGACCTTATGTTCAAGGTATCTGCATAATATTGACACAAAATTCAATCGGCCTGAATGGAATTATGATGGGGGTTTAAAAAATTCTAATGGAGGTTTACCTATATTTTGTCAACCTGGAAAAGTTCTGGGAGCTAAAGATCCGTGTGAGCTTGAATCAAATGAATTGTAACAAGCACATATATACATTCTGAAGAATTGTGATGAAGTCATACCATATCTTGAGTATGAAGAGTTCTTTCATATCATCTTATTTCCTTTTAGGTAATCTCATTTTCATATGATATTTATGGTTAACCTTGATTTTGTAGAGAGTTTGCACAAACTCATATGAATATTGCTGAACACTTACACGAAGTAGAATGGGATCAAGAATTTATTGAATGGTTTAAAAATAGGGTGAGTAATACATAAACATCAAATTTCACATTTTAATGTTGTATTACTCATTCTGAAGTACTGAATGTAATCTATTTTTAAGGTCGCACAATTGCATAAAACAGATAATAGTCGGCTCATGGAAGATCTTCTCTCACTTTCAGAGGTCCTACCAAATATTCAACATATTCTAATGGTTACATTGTGAATGGATATAGATTTCATGTAGAAGATCATGATCAAAAGTTAAGGACTCAAAATTGTGGTGTTGTTGTCGTTGGCAAGAATGATAAAGATAATGAGAACCTTGATTATTATGGAGTTTTAACATAAGTGATTGAATTGCAATTTATCCCGGATAGAAGAGTGATTTTGTTTAGGTGTAATTGGTTTGATGTGTATGATAAAAGAAAACGATTTAAAAGAGATAAGTATGACTTCATGAGTGTGAATCCGAATAGATTTTTGAAAAAAAATGAGCCTTTTATTTTAGCGGACCAAGCATCTCAATTGTTTTATGCTAATGATAATTCCAACAAAGGTTGGCATGTAGTGAGGAAGACTCAACCTCGTGACTCCTATGAGATTGTGAAACAAATGGATGATGATATTGTAGATGACTTAGAGAGTCCTTCACAAAACAAATGAAAAAGAACTGACGAGGTGAAGTATCTTTTATGAGTTAATATATTTGTTGTTACCCATTCTGATGGCATGATATCTTTTATTACTACATTATCACACTTTTTTTTTTTACTTTTGGCTTTTTTGCAGGTTCAATATGAAGACTGAAAATGAGGTTGGATCAACTATGAAGAGTACTATCAAATGTTCATTCGTCGCGCCTGGTGCAATTGGAAAGGGACGAGGACGAGGGCTTAAATCTTTGACATCAAAAGGAAAAAATTCAACTAATAGTTTATTTTCTTAATCTAGTGATCTAGTTAATCAATACATCCATGAAGTTGAAAGAAGTAACTTCTTACAAATCTTTTGAGTTTTAAATTGCATATATAAGTGAAATTAAATGTCAAAACTTTTTTTTGGTCGAACAGAACAACTTAGTAATATGGTTTGTTTTCTCCAGGTGCTATTGGGAAGGAATGAGAACAAGGACTTAAAAACTCTTTCAAGTCTTCAAGTCAAGGAATGACTGTGATACATAAGAACTCCATGGTTCTTGAAAGAGAGTATATGCAAGTTCATAATCAATTTTCTTCGTCTACTAATCAAGTAAAGCAATGCCCCAAAGAAGTTGAAACAAGTAAGTTTTTTCATGTACTCTCTCTGTTCAACTCTATAGCAATTGAAAGGCTAAATTCAAGTTTGATTTTGACTCACTTAAGTAATGAGACATTATCCTGCCACTGATCATTAGAAGAACCATTAATACCAAAAGCAATCAACCACGAGGTTGGGCAGCATGTGTATAGCCAATAGGTGCACTAATATATCAGCTAATGGATCCTATTTGCTTATGAAAATCAAGCTCGCATACCAGTTGTACTTCAAATTTCTGGTAATTGAACCTTGAGTGTCCAGCTGCTAATTCATATGGTTTGTTTCTCCAGGTGCTATTAGGAAGGGACGAGAATAAGTAAAAACTCTACCATGTCTTCTAGTCAAGGAATGGGAGCGGTACATAAGAACTCCATGGTTCTGGAGAAAGAGTATACGCAAGTTCATACTCCATTTTCTCCATCTACTAATCAAGTTAAGCAATGCACCAAAGAAGTTAAAACAAGTTTTTTTCAAATCTATTGTGTTTTTAATTACATATATAACTGAAATTAAATGCCAAAGCTTTTATTATATGATTTCTTGGGTCCAGGTGCTATAGGAAAGGGATGAGTTTCTGAAAATAATGTGAGATCTAGTCAAGAAATGCGATCAATGGATAAGAATCCCATGGTTATTATGAAAGAGAATATCCAAACCAATATGTCATTGCCTCCATCTATTGATCAAGTTATGCAACCCTTCCAAACAACTGAAATAGGTATGATATTTTGGAATCCATGTATTATTAATTTGTAAAATTAAATTTTATTGCTATAGTTCTAACCAAATTATGCAACTGTAGTATCATCTAATCCTAGAAAGTTTAAAAGAGTTCGAGGGAACAACAAGTGCAAAGAAGTTGCATCACTTGAAGTTGGACAGAAGCTGAAAGTAACCTTTTACAATAATCGAACAGTTGGAAAAAATAGAAATCTATTTTCGAGGCACTTGGAAAAAATAATTTGTGACTATAACATGTGTCCATTGGGAGTATCATCATGGAATGATATTAAGCAACAAAAGTTGGATCACATATGGGTAGCTATTGAGGTAACAAATGTAGTCAATAGTATGACTGGGTATTTGGCCCTTTTCTTTTGTTTTGTCCTAATTTAACATAAGAACTGTAAACTCACTCCCCTTTTGTTGTTGCCCTTAACTGTCATCTAATGTCTACAACATTACATCAAATATCTTTGGGGAAACGTAATTCTTCAGGACCAAAATCACTCCCTTTTTTTATCTTCTTTACTATAGAAGCACAGCTCACCATTGTTCATGTTGTGGTTATTAACTTAACTAATGTTTTGACTATTGTAGGATAAATTAGAGAGTGGTGATATGAATGATCATCGTGATCATATCTTTGGATGGATGAATAAGTTATGGAACAAATGGAGAGGATACTTGCATGCTAATTATGTGAAGAATAAGTCAATCCTACAGGCTCTTAAGAATATTCCAAAGGGAGTAGACAAGAAGGAATGGGAGTGGTTAGTTAACGAACATTTTTGTACTGAAAGTTTTCAGGTATGCCTAGTATTTTCAGTTTTTGTCTTTAAGCTTCCATTTCACAGCTTTATGTTAAACAGACTGGTTGATTTTATAATGGTCATATATCAATTACTTTTTCTGTTTCACTGATTAATTCAGCTGATCACATTTACACCTCATGCTGACACAGGACTAAGCCAATCCATAAGACTTGTTGCAACCCAAACCATTCTTACAGACTTCTTGCCATTTTAGTATACTGCCTCATACTTCCTTTGAGAATTTACATTTCCATAGTCATGTTAATCTTATTGTTTAAAATACAGGCGAGAAGCAGTAGGAATGCAGCAAACCGAGCTAAGTTGAAGATGCTTCATCATATTGGTAGCAAACCTATTCGAGAGATTATTTATCAATGGGTATTATAAAAAAATTATTTTCCTAAAGAAAATATTTATGAAGTGTTATTTGACATGTTTCTCTTTGATGTAAAGGGCGGGAAAGATGGCAATCCACCAGATTTGGCGACTATTTTCTTTGAGACTCATAATAAAGATAATAATCTTGTTTAATCTGAAGCAATTGAAAAACATGTGCGTTTGATAAATTGAATATGTAAATTACTTCAAATTAATATGGGTTCTGATAGAAAATGTCCTTTTATATATTTTGTAGGCTCATATCGAAGAAATAGTGAAAGTGGAGACATCTCTACCTAGCATAGAGATTTTGGAAAAATGTTGTAGACCTCAAACTCATAGTCATGTGTTTGGCTTTAGGGGTGTAGTAAAGGCAAAAGACATGAAAGGTGGCACTTCTTCTAAGGCTGAATTACTGTCCTCGCTACGTTCAACTCGAGAAGAAAATAAATCCTTGAATGAGGAAAATAAATTCTTGAATGATCGTTTGTCTACCTTAGAAGATAAGATGAAAGAAATAAGAAAAATGAAAGAATTCTTCGCTGCTCAACAATCACAAATCCCGCATATGACATCGCCCGTTTCAACTGAATGATCACTCTCTTTTTTTGCTGGCCAAGTAAGTAATAATATACCTTATTTAACTTGTTGCTCTTTTCTATCTTAGAATAATTCTAGCAGTTGCTCGACCCTTGTTTGGAATCACTTGTTGCTCTAAAAATAAGGTCCTAAAATTTGAGAATATGACATAGGAGCAAATTTAACATATTAGAGATGCTGAAATAGATGATAGTGTAGAGGTCTTACTTGCGATGCCTGAGATATCTTGGATGCTTATCATATATTAATTCTGTCCCGCTCAATTGAATGTCCTGCTTGATTTTGAGTTGATTACCAAAAGAACAGTCAGAAATGTGTCCATTGAGAAATGAAGATCATGTGGGAGGCGCCAAATTTGGTTATTTTTTTGAATTCCTTTCTACTCGAACTTTGTCTTGTCTCTGGCATTTTGAACAGAACATGAAGACATGTGCTTTAAATTTGAGAGTAAAGTTGGTTGCAGTTAACATGGCAGTAACATGATAAGGATCATGGACACCAATGTAACAAAATAAATTGTAGTGATTTTAGCTTACAATAAAGGATTTAGATCTTTCTTTGGCTCTTTTATTCTTTTCTCTGTGAAAACTTCTTCCTCTTTTCGGTTCTATGTCTTCCTTGTTGTTTTCATTGTCTTTTTGTCCATTACTTTGTTGAGGAGTCTGTGAGTTTTCTATGTTTTTGTCATACCCTTCTATGCTCGAGAAGTTATCAATAGCTTCTTCTGTTTGGGTACCATTAAGATTAGTAGGATCAGGTGGTTTAGCAGTTTGGTTAATAGGTTGATCCACTCCAATATCCACAACCAATTGAATAGCTTTCATATTTTTTAGTTCTGCAGGTAAACTGGTAGAGGTTTCAATATTATTCACCTCAATTTTTCAGTTCCTTGGTGTCTTCTCTTTCAGTAGTTTCAACAATAGCATTGGTACTTTCCTGTCGAGTATTGTTACAACCAGAGGTGTTTCCTGTTTCTCATTGCTTTTGTTCTTTCTTCTTTTCATATGTGACATAGCAGCTTTGAAAGGAGCTTTATTCTTCTTCTTGGAAATCTTTTTCTTAGTATTCTTCTTCTTTTTCTTGTTTATGTTGGCAGTAATTCTCTCCACAATAGAAGACAAATTATCAACCTTGGTATTATGCTCCATAAAAGGCTTGTTTTGGTTAAGCTTCCTGGTCATTTTTCTTATTATGTTTGGCAGTTTTGCTACCACTTTCTTCATCAATCTTGTTGTTTCCCTCAGATTGTTCTTCATCATTCAGATTCTCATTTTCAACCCTTTCTTTTTGAGCAGTCCTTATTCTCTCCAACAATCTACAATTAACCTTGTTATGACCCAATTTCTTACAATGAGTGCAATATTTTGGTGTGTTCTCATACTCAATTTTTTGGGAATATCCTTTGAGAGGAGTATTTTTCATCTTTAATTCCAATTGTAAGTCGGCACTCTTCAACCATGACTCCATAATAGTCTATTGCTTTGAAGATAACGGTCGACATTCCATTGTGGGTGAATTGCCTTGCTACTACTATTTCTCTTAGTTGTCTGGTTTCGGTGATGAACCAGTTGTACATCTTCTTAATCACAACTAGTTTTAATTTCTTGTGTCTATAATTGTTCTTGCTGCGTTCTGGCACTGCTGGAAGAATAGAAATGCAAGTAATGAAGTGGCAGTCTAATGAAGTAGCAGGACTATAGTGAAAAATGATGGCTTTGTTCAATTGATGGATACGATTAAATTTAGGATTAACAAAGATCCATTTTAGTTGAGCATTTTTGTAAAAGAACTTATTTTCTTAAGTTATTCAAAGCATATCTTTATATATTTGGGGTGCAACATTAAACGATTACACAGAACCTAAATATCATGTTGGATATTGCACCATAATCATTTTCTCAGCTCTCTACTCTATTCACTGATGAAATAAGGTGGGATGGTGCTTTGATGAAGTTGCAATGGTGTTAGCATATGACAATGGATTTGGATTATTGAGGTTCTTAGAATTGATCGGTGGAAATTGTTCCTGATCGTGAAGTAGAATGGGTTCTCCGTCCGACGGTGCCATACGGCGTATCGAGGCAGAGGTAGGTGGTGCTTGTTACATTGTATTCTAACGGCTAAAAATGTACGGAGAGAGAAGTTTGAGAAAATCTTCTTGTGAATGGTTTCTGAGTTAATATTGGTTACTAATAGCAAAAACATAACAAATGATGGCACTGATCCCAAGGTAAGTTGTGGTAGTTACCTTGTAGGCATTTGTACTACCATTTGATGGAGAACTTCTTGATTTTTACTAGCTCATGTTCCTGAATTTCTGCGTTTTTCACATAAATTTGGATTCTTGGTTAATGCATCTCAAAGCTTTTCTAATTAAAATTTTCTTATATTCTTGCAGCTTGTTGATGTTTTTGGATAATACTTATTTTTGCGGTGAGCGGCCTAACTAATTCTAATGTAAAATTATATATATAAATTATTATATATCAAATTCTATTTATCATCTTTTCAAAATTTTGTTCTTACAGATTTTGAAGATTGAAGTTACAAGTTAAGATGCAAGCTTAAAAAATGCACCAGCTCATAATTATTTTGCTACGAATGTTATGCAAAACTTGATATCATAGTCTAGCTCAGGATGTTAATTAATTAGCTATGGTTTTTTTGTTAAGCAAATATTGAAACTATAACATCATGGGATGTTAACAAAAAAAATTTAGTTAATCGATCACTCTCTCTATCATCCTTTTGAATTGAAATTTTCAGTAGCAAATTTATAATTATTGATGAAATTTATAATTTTATGATATGAAGTTCTAAGAACATTGGTGGTAAATTAGAGACAAGAATAATGTTTGGTCTCTAAAGGTTGATCTACGAAGAGTTAGTTTCTCATCTCTAAAGGTTAATCTAGGAAGAGGTAGTTTCTCGTCTCAAATGGTTAATCTAGGAAGAGGTAGTTGCTCGTCTCTAATGGTTAATCTAGGAAGAGGTAGTTGCTCATCTCTGAAGGTTAATTTAGGACGAGATAGTTGCTCGTCTCTAAAGGTTAATTTAGGACGAGATGGTTGCTCGTGGAAAAAATGGTTTAACAACCAGAAAATAACTACTTTTCAAATAAAAAAATTGTCATTTTGGGATGACATATACAGTCTCTAAAAGTATACTCACGACCAGATTTTTCCCCGTCTCAAAAAACAACTAACGGCCAGCTAATAAACTTTGTCGCAATTAACCTTTAGCGAAGGAGGCTATTAGGACGGGTGGCAACCAGCCTTTTCCCGTCTTAATAGCGCATTTGGGATAATATTCAGACTTTTAGGGACCATATTTCCCTTCCTTAGAGGTTGTTTTTCTTGTAGTGTTACCCATAACGACAGACTCGGTCGGTACAACAGATACCAATTTACCCATCGTTCGTCCCTAAATGATCAAACTCGAAAACACAAAAAGTAAAGAGCGAAAAGAGTAGTACCTGTATCCTCAAACGAGTGAGGGTACTTGTCCCGCATTTCCCTCTCAATTTCCCAAGTGCCTTAATCGACCAGATGATGCTTCCATTGAACCTTTACCATACTGATCACCTTTGTCCTCAATTTTTGGACATCCCGATCAAGAATCAAAACCGATTCCTCTTCATAGCGAAGATCCTTATCAAGTAATACCTCATCCCACTTGATGATGTAGTCCCCATCTCTATGGTATTGCTTTAGCATGGATACATGAAACACCGGATGGACACTCGACTGACTGGGTAGCTACGCCAATTTGTAAGCGATGGGACCTACAATCTCAAGAACCTCAAATGGTCCGTCTTTCTGTGTCAACCTTGTTAAGTGAGTAGCAATGGATGCAAAATCCTTGACGAACCTACGATAGTAACCTGTAAGCCCCACAAAACTTCTCACCTCACTCACCGAGCTAGGCCGTACCCAACTCTTGACTGCCTCAATCTTATGAGGATCTACCATCACCCCTTGTTCTGACACTACATGGCCCAACAATGCTACTGAAGTCAAACAGAACTCACACTTGGAGAACTTCACATAAAGCTTTCGATGTCTCAAAATGTCCAACACTTTACGGAGATGTTTAGCATGCTCCTCCCTACTCTTAGAGTAGATCAAAATATCATCAATGAAAATGATAATGAATGAATCCAAGTAAGGTTTAAAAACCTCATTCATCAGACTCATGAATGCCGCAAGTGCATTGGTTAACCCAAACGATATCACTAAGAACTCGTAATGCCCATACCGAGTCCAAAAAGTAGTCTTAGGAATGTCCTCATGTCTAATCTTTAATTGATGATATCTTGACCTCAAGTCAATTTTTGAAAACACTGATGCACCCTGTAGTTGGTCAAAAATATCATCAATACGGGGTAGAGGGTACTTATTCCGGATGGTGACCTTGTTCAGTTGCCAATAATCTATGCACATCCGCCTACTACCATTTTTTTTTGACAAACAAGACCGGAGCACCCCAAGGCGAAGCACTGGGACGGATAAATCCCTTATATAGGAGTTCCTGAAGCTGAGACTTAAGCTCTCTTAACTCTTCCAGATTGGGAGAGTGCTCGGCTCCAAGTCGATACAGAAATCGATATCCCTGTCTGGAGGCATGCCAGGCAAATCCGCTGGAAACACCTCTTGGAACTTTGAAACAACTGGAGCTGACTCGATATTTGGGGACTCCATACTATGATCCCGGAGATGAGCCATAAAGGCTAAACACCCTCTCCCTACTAGCCTCCTAGCCCAAACAAATGATACAATCCCAACCGGCTTAGGCATGTGGGTTATGGGCCCACTGATAACACTCAAACTACACCTCAATTTAAGAAGCGTATGCGATCGTTGTCAAATATATAACCCAACAAGGTTGGGGTCGAATCCCACAGAGAATACGGTGATGATTAAGACTTTAGTGAAGTATGTGACTAGTCGTCAATCGTTTCCAGTAAATAACAGGGGGGGTTTGTAATCAAATTGTAAACAAAACAATAATAAACGTAGGAGAAATAATCAGTAGGAGAGAATGCGAACTAGGGACGTGGTTACCATGGCGTTGTAACAATGTCGATTCTAGGCTTAACCGGGTTCTTTCTATATGAATGTCACGATGTGATTGCGTCAATTGTATCGTCTAAACGTCTCTCGACCAAATAAACAAATTTCCTTTTATCTTCTCTCGATCTCAAAAAGATGTGCTTTTTAGCTCTCAATCCTAACATCAAGTAGATTAATCCAGTTACGGCATTAATCTTTAAGACGAGAGTTGGTAGTCTCGAATCCTTGTTGTTAATCAAGTTTTCCGGTTTTAATCTCTTTCTCAAGCAAATTAAACCTAGGCATGTTCTAATGTTTGCAACCCACTAGAAAACGTGACATAACGTATGATTAACAACGTGACAATACATAAATCGAACCCAATGCTACCCGGAATCTATATTGCTACGTTTGCCATGGCTCCCACAACCCTAGTTGCGGGAGTTTTAGTTACTCATGCTCGAAGAAGAAAAGAAGTAATTCATTATAAAGGAAAGAAGATTCTTACAATATGATGAAAATACTCTTCAATAATCCAAGAACAAGAACAACCAAGAACTCAAGAACACGAATTCACGAATCCGAAAACGTGTTGTTGCTCTCAAAAAATGACTAAAAACTATTCTAAAACTATTGGGTGTATTCTAATTACATAAACCTATCATAGGGTATTTATAGGAGTCAAAGAAACCAAATCCAAAACGGGCTAGGAATCCCCAAAACGCGGGTCGCCGCCTCACGCCACTGCCTAAGCGTGACGGTCAGGCTTGACGGACCGTCAAGGCAGTGACGGACCATCGCCTGGGCCGTCACTGCTAGGCAGTGATGCTGCCTTAAGTTGACGGTCCCAGTGACGGACCGTCAGCCTTATGACGGGCCGTCACTCAGGCCGTCACTCTTAGGCAGAATGTTGTTTTTCGCGTACTTTCTTCCGTTTCCGTGTTTGTTTTCATTTCCTACAAATACAACATAAAAACATCAAAAACAACAACGGTTGCTTGAAAACGTACGATTGTTCTTAGTAAAAAGGAGTCGAAAGTGACGTAAATTAGCGTCACATCAACACCCTCAACTTAAAAAGTTCGCTTGTCCTCAAGCAACATAACATAAAACAATAATACGACTCAACTAAGAACACGAACTCATGTCTATAGCACTTCATGGTCATTCAAAACTTATTCAATTAAATCAAGCTCCCTCGTAGCACACGTATGTATGAAACATTAACTTGCAAGGATCCAAACATGTCACTCCGATATGATAGAATATTATGCATACACATATGCAGCTATCCTAACAATCAATAGACAATATAGACATCTTGGTGCCCTCACCACAAAGAAATCCCACACACAAGATTTGGGACTAGGTAAGCGCTCACCCTCACAAACGATTTCAAACAATGCACATGCGATACCATAGGCTTGCCCTTACTATTCTATTTCGGTTCTTCAGAAAGCTACTCAGGATCACTACAGGACTTGTTTAGGCTTGTAATGAGGCTTCGGGTGCAGGTATGATACATTTAGGGGTTAGTGACTAAGCCCTCCTTGGAACCATTTACATCTTATCACCACATAACTTCACTTTATCCATCCTCATTCACCTTTTTATTTCCTTGATTCTAGATACAGGTGCGGCCTCTTTATTGACAATTCTTTTTGTTTCTTTTTCGATCTTTTTCATCTTTCTTTATTTTTCTTTTCTTTTCTTAGGCGCACACCCGGATTTTCATTCTATTCAACAACAATCATCTCCATCCTCTTTTTCTTCTCCTTTACCACTGTAGTAGCCACCCTCAACTTAGGCTGATTGCCTACGTCAAGGTGCACAATGTCCATTGGTAGGACCAGGGCCAAAACAGGGTTTACCTCTATAGTAGCCACCCTCAACTTAGGTTGTTTGCCTACGTTGAGGTGCACGATGTCCAAGGAAGGACCAGGGCCAAAATAGGGATTCAAAGTTAAACATGAATGGTGACAGGTTATTGAAAGAACAAGGTCAATTATGGCTCAAACAGGGATCAAAGGGGTTATTTATATTTGGACGGTCTTTTAGGTTAAGTGGACTGCACACAAAAAGGGCCTGTGATCCTTTCCTAAGCAACCAAACTTCAAACTTAACAAAATAGACCGGGCAAGTTCTAGATGCATGCACAGAGTAAGAATTTATGACAATAATCTCACACACTCTTAGCACCAAGAAACTATATCGCTACCAACTATCAAACAACCGCTCGGCTTAAGCATACTCATTCTAATCATATTCACACAATGACATTCAAGGATCCAGACAGTCAATTGTTTCAACATAAGCTCAAAACCAGAAATTTTTTCAAGGGGCCTCGTTTTTAGACAAGAACAACGCATGCTTGCTATAGACACTAAAAAACTTTAAAACAACAACCTAAACATGCCGGTTCTACTAGATAGCACACCGTAGGGAAAAGAAATCGGCAACAAAAACCCTCGGTGGTGACTCACAGGTTTCCCAACACCTTCAACTTAGACTCATGCATTGTCCCCAATGCATATATGCGAAAGCTAAAAACTGTGAGAATAAAGGAATACCTGTGAAGTCGATATGACTCAAATTTCGGAATGATGTTGGAGACCGTCTGGGTCTCCAAAACAAGAGAACTCGATGGAGTACTTGTGTGCGCCAACCTCATGTTGCGCTCCAACTTCCTCTTTTATTTGCTCCGCCGCTAGTCGTGACCGCTTTTTCGCTCTTTCCTTGTAGATTCTCTTGCGGTGTTTTCGTTTTCTTGAGCTATTTACACCGCTTTCCGCAACATGCTTTTCTTTTCGCGGCATTCTTCTCACAACAGCTAGAGTCTCAACCGAACTCTTCTCCTCAAGGTGCACATTCGCCGGAGCTTCCTCAACAGCATTGATGACCGCGACCACCCTCATGTCACTTGGTTGCTTCATCAATTTAGACACAGCGAACTTGACCACTTCATTGTTCAATCGGAAGGTCAGTTCATTTTTCTCCATGTCAACCAATACTCTCGCCGTAGCTAACAATGGTCGTCCCAAGATTATGGGAACTTCGAAGTCCACTTCGCAATCCAAAATTACAAAGTCAGCTGGGAAGATAAGCTTACCGATCTTTATTAGCACATCAGACAAGATCCCTACGGGTCGCTTTACCGAACGGTCAGCCATCCTCACTCTCATGGACGTTGGTTTAGGAGCTCCCAAACCCAATTTGTTATACACTGCTAGCGGCATCAAATTGATACTAGCACCAAGATCACACATAGCTCTTCCGAAGTTGAGCTTTCCGATAGTACATGGAACAGTGAACGCACCTGGATCTCCTTTCTTTTCCACTAATGATCTAGAGGAAATAGCGCTGCAGTGATGGAGGTTGTCTTCCGGCTCAAAACTTACCGTCCTCTTCTTTGTGATCAAGTCCTTCATGAACTTGGCATAACCGGGCATTTGTTCCAGAGCTTCCACCAATGGTATGTTTATTGAAATCTATTTTAACATGGTCATGAAGTTCAGGAACTTACTATTGTCAGCTTTCTTCTTCAACCTCTGGGGGAAAGGGGGTGGGTGTCGAAACATCATAGTTGGAAGCTTTTCAGCTTCCTTGCGTTTCTCTGCGGGCTTTGGCGTTTCCTCCTCTACCGCCTCTTTATCATTCGCACTATCATCTTGAGCATGAATTACCGGATGTGATTCCGGTAATACTTTTCCGGTTCTTGTGGTGATCGCCATACAGCTTGCATCATTCTGCGGATGAGTGGTGTCGCTCGGCAAAGTACCTATTTTCCTTGGGTTTAGAGATGCCGAGATGTGACCCACTTGCAGCTCTAGTTGCTTGATCGCGGTTGAGTGTGACTCCACTACCAGACTCAATGTTGATAACTCATTCCGTATTGCCTTTACCCCAGAGTCCGTTGATTCCACCTTAAGCAGCATCTTCGCCATCATGTTCTCAAGTTTGGACGTCTCAGTTTCGCTGCCAGTTTTGTCCCGATTGCCAGGTGGTATATACAACCCACCTCTATCGGAGTTGTTCCTCCAGCTTCCTTGGTCGCGATTTTTGTAGCCACCATTCTCATAGTGGTTGTCTCTTGGATAGTTCCGACCTTGGTTTCCCTGGCCATTGGCCTGGAAACCCCCCAAGTAATTGGCCTCCTCAGTCTCTATACCTTGGGAACCCACAACTTGCACCTTCTCTATACTTCCTGACGTCAAGTGCCTTGTCAGGAGATCCAACTGTGTCTTTAGATGCGCCATGTCTTGGTCGCGCTCCTCCTCTTTCCTACGCTGCTCAGCCGACATACCAACTGTATAGGTGCTAGCTGCAACCTCTGAATCTCGTGTGTGCCAGGCCCTGTTGGTCTTGGTGAGCCTGTCCCAAATAGCTGTGGCGTCGGCAAAAGTGCGACCCATAAACGCTCCACCTGCTGCGTTATCCAATGTCGGCTTGGTAGCCGAATTTAGTGCCCTGTAGAATGTCTGCATCAAGAATTCGTTGTTCAGCTGATGGTTGGGGCACTGTGTCAGTTTCTTCTTAAATCGCAACCAGGTCTCGTGCAGTGCTTCGTGCGGTTGCTGCCTGAAGTTGCTGATTTCGTCCCTCAACTGTATCATCCGAGAGGGAGGAAAGAACCTTTCTAGGAAAGCTCCTCTCAACTCTCCCCACGTTGCGATAGAGTCGGGGGTCAATTCTGTCAACCACAACGCTGCCTCATCAGACAGAGACAACGGAAACAACCGAAGCCTGATCGCAGTCTGACTCACTCCTGGCAGTTCGAACGACTTGCAGATGCCCACGAAATTCATTAAGTGCTGGTTTGGATCATCCCTAGCGACACCTCGGAACACTCCTCTCAAGTTCAGCAACTGAATCATCGTGCTAGTGATGTTGAACTTGGCTCCGGGCGGTAGGGTGGAACAATAATGGCGCCAGTAGCGCCAGCTCCATCTAATTCGAAATCCTCATCCTGCAGACCACCAGCATTCAGATTTTGTTGGGCCTGCAGTTCGGCAGCGAGCCTTGCTGCCTCTAGTTCTGTGGCCATATTCCACCTCAAAGTTCTAGCAAGCTCGGGATCGTAAGGTAGTATTGGTTCACCCGAGCTTCGGGTACTATGCATGCACAACTTTGTACCCTGTCAAAACAAAAACAACAAACAAACGTAAAGCAGGAAATTATAACAAAAAGTCAAATAGACACACCAGACTTAATCAAAAACCGTATTCCCCGGCAACGGCGCCATTTTTTGATAACGCTCAAACTACACCTCAATTTAAGAAACGTATGCGATCGTTGTCAAATATATAACCCAACAAGGTTGGGGTCGAATCCCACAGAGAATATGGTGATGATAAAGACTTTAGTGAAGTATGTGACTAGTCGTCAATCGTTTCCAGTAAATAACAGGGGGGGGGGGGTTTGTAATCAAATTGTAAACAAAACAATAATAAACGTAGGAGAAATAATCAGTAGGAGAGAATGCGAACTAGGGACGTGGTTACCATGGCGTTGTAACAATGTCGATTCTAGGCTTAACCGGGTTCTTTCTATATGAATGTCACGATGTGATTGCGTCAATTGTATCGTCTAAACATCTCTCGACCAAATAAACAAATTTCCTTTTATCTTCTCTCGATCTCAAAAAGATGTGCTTTTTAGCTCTCAATCCTAACATCAAGTAGATTAATCCAGTTACGGCATTAATCTTTAAGACGAGAGTTGGTAGTCTCGAATCCTTGTTGTTAATCAAGTTTCTCGGTTTTAATCTCTTTCTCACGCAAATTAAACCTAGGCATGTTCTAATGTTTGCAACCCACTAGAAAACGTGACATAACGTATGATTAACAACGTGACAATACATAAATCGAACCCAACGCTACCTGGAATCTATATTGCTACGTTTGCCATGGCTCCCACAACCCTAGTTGCGGGAGTTTTAGTTACTCATGCTCGAAGAAGAAAAGAAGTAATTCATTATAAAGGAAAGAAGATTCTTACAATATGATGAAAATACTCTTCAATACTCCAAGAACAAGAACAACCAAGAACTCAAGAACACGAATTCACGAATCCGAAAACGTGTTGTTGCTCTAAAAAAACGACTAAAAACTATTCTAAAACTATTGGGTGTATTCTAATTACATAAACCTATCATAGGGTATTTATAGGAGTCAAAGAAACCAAATCCAAAACGGGCTAGGAATCCCCAAAACGCGGGTCGCCGCCTCACGCCACTGCCTAAGCGTGACGGTCAGGCTTGACGGACCGTCAAGGCAGTGACGGACCGTCGCCTGGGTCGTCACTGCTAGGCAGTGATGCTGCCTTAAGTTGACGGTCCCAGTGACGGACCGTCAGCCTTGTGATGGGCCGTCACTCAGGCCGTCACTCTTAGGCAGAATGTTGTTTTTCGCGTACTTTCTTCCGTTTCCGTGTTTGTTTCCATTTCCTACAAATACAACATAAAAACATCAAAAACAACAACGGTTGCTTGAAAACGTACGATTGTTCTTAGTAAAAAGGAGTCGAAAGTGACGTAAATTAGCGTCACATCACCCACCATGCTTCCGTTGTGCCTATCCTTACCCGGAATCTCTAGAGACACAGTCTTAGTGTTACAATTCAACACATCATGATAAGGGGATAACCAGTTCATACCAAAAATAACATCAAAGTCAACCATATCCATAATTACTAAGTCTACCCAAGTATGCAACTCCACGAATACAACCGAAGAATTATGATAAATATGAGTCAGAATCACCGACTCTCCAACTGGGGTAGAAACATGAATAGGGGAATCAAGAGTATCACATATCAAGTCCAAACACAACCCAAAACTCACAGACACATAAGAATATGTAGAACCTGGATCAAATAGTACTGAAGCCATTCTATCACAGACAAGAATGGTAACTGTGATCACCGCATCTGATGCCTTAGCCTCAGTTCTCCCTGGAAATGCATAGCAGTAAGCCCGATCATCAATCTGGGAAACTTCCTTAGCCTACTGCACGCTCCCCTACTCGTGCCATCATTCCCTCTGTCTCCTTGACCTCCCTGAAAATTAACTCACCCACCCTGTGGACGACCTCTAGCATGACCACCTCTACCTACCGGGACCACAGCCTTAGGCTGCTACAGAACCTGATTATTAGTCTGCCGGTGAGGTCACTCCCTCTTAAAGTGGCCTAGATCACCACAATGGAAAGAACCACGATCAAGTGTAGGCTTGCTAGCAGATGTGTAGGAAGCTCCCTGTCCTCTAGAAGCTGAAAACTGTTGATTAGCTCCCGGAAGACCACCTGTAGTAGCTGGCAGAGCTGACTGAATAGGATGGGTTGAGTATACCTGCTGATTCTGGCCTCTGGAGTACGAACCACTGTAATTTCCCTCATTCTGGGGCTTCTTGGCTAACACTTTAGCCTACCCCGCTTGCCTGACTCCCTCAAGTTTCTTTACATAATCTGCCACTTCATTGAAGCCTTTCCCTGAAGAAGTCATGTGCACATACAATACTTGAAGCTCAGTATTCAAACCCTTGACAAACAATCGAACCCACTCCTCCTCGAAACCCAACAACTGTGTATCAAAATAAGACAAGGCATGAAAGTTTGCCTCATAAGCAGAGACTGACATGCTACCCTACTCCAAATTGAAGAATTCATGCTTTTTCCAGTCCCTCAAAGTATGGGGTACGTACTTCTCTAAGAAGAGGGCGTGAAATTACTCCCAAGTCAGTGGGGGTAAAATAAATGGCCGACACTCCATATGAGATCTCCACCACTGCTTGGCTTGGCATCACCCTACATCTAAAATGTGACGAACTCAACTCCATACTTTTGTACAATGCCCAGCTTGTGCAGCCTCTCATAACAATCCAGTATGAACTCATAAGCATCTTATCTATCAGTACCCTAAATGTAGGAGGTTTCAGTTTAATAAACTTGGTCAACATCTCATTTCATTTACCGTCATCACTGGGCCTAGCATTGGCCTGAAGAAGTCACCTGTGCTTGAAGTTGCATCCATCCTAGGAGTCGTAGGGTCTGCTGGCTAAGTGCCTAGAGCCTGATTTGCAATGGTTGCAGGTATGGCTCCAACTCTAACCAAACCACTCAAGAAGTTCCAAGCCTGCTAAAATATTTCGAGTGTCATAGAGGGAAGGCCTGCACCTCCAACCGATGCTGCCTCTGCCTCCGTCTGCGCCCCTTCATCCTCCACAACATGTTCCACATCTTCGACAACCTGCTCTTGAGGTAGGGGAGGGGTTGCTCTACCTCATTCTCTTCCCCTTCCCCTGCCTCTACCACGGATGGCTGGGCTTGCGGCTAGGACCAGTAGTCTCGCTCCGTTATTCCTTGTGTTAACCATCTACGGACAGACGATTGAAAGAATCATATACCAATTTATATCACCAGATACCAATTGGAATCAAGTTATAGCACGATGGAAGAAAGAAGAGATAGTTTCCTAAAGTCCTATAGCCGATCCTATAGAAAAGTATGAACGTCTCCGCACCGTTCTGGAAGACTATACTAGACCTATTTTTCTACGACAAGATCAATGAATCTAGGGCTTTGATACCATCTTTGTCACAACCCAGACCATCATGAGTGGCACCCACCCAACCCTCGGATGAGCAAACCAGTAGAACTCAAACCTTAGCATAGCCTAACAGCCTAAAACCAGTGCAAAAAAGTAAACTAGCAAAAATATAAATAAACAACTCTATAAAAATATAACCTGCAAAAAATCCCTCCCTAGAATCTGAAAGTCATCGTACCAAAAAATCTACCAAAACTAGAGTACGGGGATGCAACCCCAAATAAAGGAATAGTCTAAGCCCAAAACAAGTGGGCTACAACTCAATAGATAGAAATCAAAGAAACTTGGTCAAACAGCTCACCCTTGATATCTCAAAGTGTCAGGACTACAGGTGAGGTCATGCCTCAACCACCGAAAGATTTCTTGTACTCACAAAAAGACAAGCAAGTGCAGTATCAGTACACAACCACCGTGTACTGGTAGGATCATCAGTTAGTTCCAAATAAACAGTGTATAGACAGTACAGAAATCAAGTAAGAGTATAGAAAACACGTAAACAAGTCAACAGATATTTCTAGAGTACAAGTCTCTCCATAACTTGTCCCCACATGTAAACCACTTTAACAACCATGATTAACAATCCATAATAACAACAATTATATCGCATTACATATCCCGGACCCACCCTGGATCCCCTCTAGACAACACCTAAGTATCAAATATACAACCCGATCTACACCAAGACCAAGCTCATAGATCAATGTAACAACCCAGCCTCTCAAGGACCCAAAGCACAATCACAAATCATAAGCACAACTCGGTCCACTCAATCAACCATTAGTAAAGATGCAATAGTACAATAAAGTAAACCCGTACCAGGCGTGGTACCCGATCCAACCGTTAGTATATCCCGTACCAGGTGTGGTACCTGAGCCAACCTTTAGTATATCACATACCAGGCATGGTACCCGAGCTAATCGTTAGTATATCTCATACCAGGCGTGGTACTCGAGCCAACCCAATGTCACATAAATCCACAGTCATAAACAATGAAAAATCAACACTTGTAAACCAATAAGCAAAACACCTAGTTCATTTCACAAGACTGAAAAACATGATTTTTGGACATTCTTAAACCATTCCCTAAGCAATTCAACCCATAAAATTACTTAGACATGAGTACACAAACACACAATGCATACAGGAATCAATAGTCATCACCTATCTCGAATAGTCAAGCTCTACAGTGCCAGAGCTTTCCTTTTTTCAGGATCCCTTGCTTGTTCTTGGTCTAGAAATAAACACATAAACACTATAGTTAATTAACTGGCCTAAATTACCCAGATTATACAAAAATTCTAATCCCCAGGCCAAACCATGATCATTCCACCCATTCCCAGGCTTTCCCACCATTAACTCACCTAAATTCATCATTTTTATTGATTCCCTTAGACAATTATGGCTAAATGATCATCACCCATTATCAAGAATCAAGACCCAAGAACTCTAGCACCCTAGAATACCCTTTTTCCCTCAGATTCTACAATCCTAGGTTATCCCAAACCTTTCCCCAAGTTTAACCCTAGCATTTATGTAGCGTAGGAAAGATATCACGAAGTTTGGGGAGTATAATCCTTACCTTTAGGATAAAAAAGGGTGGAAAACTGGTAGAAATCGCCCAAAATTGCCCTCTTCTGCTCCCAAAATGAGTTGCAGAAAAACTGAACTGTTTTGAGGGAGTTTCTGCATTAAATCTCATCACTCTCCGCTATAGAGGTCCGCTCTACCATATGGTACTGCTGTAGCAGAGTCATCCGTTATGGCAGAGGCTGACCGATGTTGACTTCTATTGTAGCAATATTTTCTCTGCTACGATAAAAGTCGCTATGGAGGATAGTGGTTGAAACGGGAAAAAAAGTCGTAAAATCTCCAAAACTAGTCCATTTTACATCACACTTATTTTTCCAACGTCCCAGAACAACCTTTTCACATCAACCTCGATTCCGGGAGTTCTACTTACCCGAATTCGATTCTGAAAAGTCTCCTGAACTCCTTTGTCTTAGCTACAAGGAAAACTAGATCGAATGAAGACATCTAACCCAATACTTACCCAGATTCCCTTAGACCATACCTCACTCCAAATCTGGCTGAGACTAGCCTAACCCAAAATTTCAAACTCCCAAATCCGGAGTTTTCTAACTCTAAAAATTGGCACAAACGATTTACCTGTAACGATGGACCCGGTCATTACAATTACATGTGGAAATAAGATAGGGAGAGACTTGTATTCTAGGGATGCCTGTTGACCTTGTTACATGTGTACCTATACTCTTACTTGATTCCATGTACTGCTCATACACTATTTATTTGGAACTGGCTGATGATCCTACTAGTACACGGTACTTATGTACTGATACTGAACTTGTTTTTCTTTTGTGAGTACATGCAATCTTCCAGCAGTTGACACGCAACCTCACTTGTATTCCCAGCACTTTCAGATATCAAGGGTCAGATACTTCGATCGAGCTGCCTTGATTTTTATCTTTTGAAGTTATAGCCCGCTTGTTTTGGGCTTAGACTATTTCTTTGTTGGGGTAGAATCCTTGTACTCTACTTTTGGTAATGTTTTGGTACGTTGACTTTCAGATTCTAGGGGGGATTTTTTGCAGGGTTATTATTATAGAGTTGTTTTATTGATATTGATTGCTAGTTTACTTTTTGCACATTGGTTTTGAGTTGTTAGTATGGTTAAGTTCATGAAAGTGATGGTTCGCTCACCCGGGAGTTGGGTGAGTTCCAATAATGGCGGTCTAGGTCATTACACCCAGGTAGGGGAAGTACCCAGTTCTTTGAGCGGTGCCATAGTTATATTTGAGATTCCAGGCCTTCAGCAGGGTTGAATGTTGGTTTTGGAGTATGAGGCAAGGTTTCATGAGGTGATTAGGCATACTGCTAGGATTGTGCCTATGAATTTTGAGAGAGTTTAGGGTTTTGTTGGAGGATTGATTTTGCTGCTCTGTTTGATGACAGAGCACTTGGTGACAATTGGGACTACCTTTCTTCAGGTTGTTGATCATGCTTGGGAAATTGAGGGGTTATGTCATGAGGCTTACGGAGGTAGTTCTAAAAGGCATCACTGTTAGGGCAGTTTCTGAGGTTCTCAGACTTGAGGTAGGGGATTCTCTGCTAAAGATCAATTTCATTGCTTTCTATCTAGTAGGCTAGCTTCAGTGGCTCCATAGGTTTCAGATGGTGGTTGTACAGAGCATGTTGAGCGGAGTAGACATGGTGCAGGTTAGGTTTCTCAAGGTTTGCACTCTAGGTGTGTAGACCATGGTAGTTTGTTTGGTTAAGCGAGATCTTCCCATTAGACTCATCTAGTAAACGTTGTTTTTAGTGCAGTGAGTCAGGAAACTTTGCTAGGAATTGCCCCATGATCACACCTTCCAGTCAGCAGGTTTTATCTCCTAGGGTTCCAGAGCCACCGGTTAGAGGCGGTATGCAAGGTAGTAAGGGTGGTCCCCAGGTAGCTAGAGGTATTGTGCTGAGTAGTAGGGGTGGTCCCTAGGTAGCCAGAGGTATTGTGCGGAGTAGTAGGGATAGTCCCCAAATGGTTAGAGATGGCTTTCAGCCAGGTGGTTCAAGTATCCGTCCAGAGTCAACAGGCACCGTGAGTCAAAGCAGGGCTTTCTTGGATTGTTATAGTTATAGGGTGATTGGTTACTATTTTAGAGATTGTCTCGGACAAGGGATGTTTGAGACTTCAACATCGACTACTCAGGCTAGTGATAGACACCGACAGTCTGATGCCCCTTTTGGTAGCCCAAAGATGGCAGTTCCTAATATCGTTGCTTCAAGTGCGACTTTGGTTACCATTAGCTAGTGCTGGCATTGTTGGATTTGTGAATCTACCCTTTTTTATGTATATGCATATATGCCTACCTGTTTCGTGATTTATTGTATTACTATTTGAGTTGTAGTGTCTATGTGTGTAATTTCTCGATAGATTTATTCTTTTAGTAGTGGATGAAGGGTGTAGTCCTCGAGAGGTGACTACCTAGAGTTATGACTCATGGGTAGGTCTTGTTAGCCTCATTTCTGGTTTTCATTGTGCTTCTAGAATTTGTTTGAGTTTTCCTTTCTAGTGGTCTTGGGTGGTTGTTTCCTAGGCTGTTACCTAGCGCTAGCTAGAAGTCTTTTCATTTGTATGGTATGGTACTGGTAGTTCTGTATTGAGGAAAGTTGTTTAAATTAAAGAGGATAGTGTTGGATATACCAGTGGATACTAGGTGGTTTTGCTTTTCCCGAGGGGTTAAAGTCGACCCTCTTTGTTTGATTAGTTTGGGAAGTTGGCAGCTTTATTGATGTTTTTGTAGTGTTCCCCCATTTTAAGTCTGGGTGAGTTGTCTTCATTATTTTCCCCAGTTCTAGTTGGGTTGAGTTTTGGCCGTGGGATTGTGGTTGAGTTTTGATGATGGTATTACGGTCAAGTTTTTAACTGTAGCATTTTGGTTGAGTTGGGCATTCAGCCTATTCTTTTCCTGCCTTACCAATTGTTGCTAGTAGAGTTATAGAAGAAGTGGCATCTTTCTCAGATGAAATCGAAATCAGGATTCATTCCAGTAGAGATCGATGAGGTAGGTCTTCCTAGTATACCTTTGGGAGCTTATTGCATTGGCTGTGAATTCCTTGTTACATTTTTTGGATGACCCAAGTCTCAGCAGCATCTACAGATTGGGCAAACTATATATTCAGAGCTTAGTTTGCTCCAGCTCCTATAGTGTTCATCGGCAACATATGGGTTTAACAGAGGCATTGTTTGGCAATTGGAGATGGGTTTTAGAATCATGGGCTAGCAGGTTACTTCAGATGGTTTGTGGAAGGTTCTCTTCAGTTGCAGTATCTTTGTTCTGAAAGGTAGTGAGTGCAGATAATTTAGCTTTTTTATTTCAGTTTCAGAGCAGCAGTTGTCCTTGGACACCTAGTCCTTAGCTAAACATTTGATTAGGCTGGACTTGCCAAATCCCAGCGGTGTTCTTGTCAGTGCGAGGTCCATTCTACCTTGGTTGGACAAATTCAGCAGCGTCAGTTCGAGGATCAGCGGGTGTAGGTTATATATGATCAGATTATATGGATTGAGGCCAGTAGGTCTACTTTAGATTCTGATAGTATTTTAAGAGTTATGGTCGCTTTTGTGTTCCGAGGATTCAAGTTTTGACTAGTTGATTCTCTGAGGCTTGTCTGTTGTATGGAATTCCAGCGTTGTTTAGGCTCTGTCATTGTGGGTCGGGAGTTATGGTATGTTGAATGCTTTCAGAGTTGGTGGTTTGCGTACCATAACAGCAGAGCTAGTGCTTTGAGCCAGAGGGTGAGTTGTGAGAATAATGAAATTTGCAATAGCTAGGTGGCGACCTTGGACTTCAAGCATCTTTTCCTTTGCCTACCAGGATGTCTTTGATTTGATATTCATGGCCCGGTGGATATCTCCTAAGTATCAAGGCTAGTAAGGTAATCTTAAATCTAAATAGTATTCGAGTAGTTAGAGCAACAACGATATTCCTAAGAGTATGGAGTTTAGTTGATGGCTACGGGATTTGTGGTAGGTGATGAGTTGGTAATTCACCAACTTATTTAGCCTTTAACCTTACACTTTTGCAATCCTAATTGAGAGAAAATAGTGCATTTCATAAGTTAAAATGGAGAATTTCTAGAAATCTAGGCCACTTAGCGCGATGGCGCTAGACTGGCGCCAATAGCGCTGAAGGAAGTGGACAAGCCTATGTGATCACGCTGGGATGGCGCATTAGCGCTGTATTAAGAACTGGTCAATGCCAGTCATGACAGGCATGCGATCGCGCGAGGACAGCACGATGGCGCTGCCCAGTGTGAACTTTTTGAGCGCATAGCGCTGGTTTTGCGCGATGGTGCTTCACTACGCCTGAGCGTGAAACTGGGAAGAATTGTCATTACGCACTTGTGGGAATCCCAATCCACACTCTTAAGCCATTTTGGAAAAAATCTTTGGCAATATTCACATATTTTGGCAAGCTTGGAGAGCAAGTTCATCACCCTACACCATAGGACTGAAGATTTGGATGATTTCGATTGTAAGAATCTTACATTCCATTCTTCAACTCTTGTTCTTAATTGATAAATTGTAGGTGTAATTGTTGAATTGAGATTTGGGTTTTATATTAGAGATAATACTAAATTTGGGTATTGAATTCTTATCTTGTGCTTTCTCTTGATCAAATTGTGTGGGACAATTGAATTTTTCATGCTTTAATTACATAGTTGATGGTTGCAAACATTGACTTAGTATAGTAATTGTGTTCTTGCTTGAGAGAGTAGTTGTTCAATTCGAGAAGGTTCAATAGTGGGGATTTGAGGTTTCCACTCTAGATCAAGGTTAGAAATAGTTTGATTGCCGAAAACTCTCATCTAAGAGTTGGGGTTAGAAACAGCCCATCTTACCCAAGTTAAATTGGTTGTTTTATTGCGACTCGTGGATGTTCGAGAGGACATATCAGATATATGCTTGATAGGTCAAAAGATGGTTGAACATACTCTTAACCAAGGCTACCTATGAGTTAATTGGGTGTAAGTCTTGTGAATTAAATTCTCATTCCCAATTCTCCCTTGTTACCCTTGCTTGGTGAAAGCAAGGTGAAAGACATTGATCAAATCTATCTTCTTATTTGATTTTCTTTTATCCTTTATTTTAGTTTAAAACTCCCTATCATTATCTTTCCTTTTTGCTCTTTGGACTTCAATAAGTTGCTGGGATTCTTTATTAGCTCAATTGCGATTACATTATTCTCTATAGGATCGACCCCGACTCCCATCGGATAATATAAATTTTATTTTGCTTAACGATCATCGATACCTCCATCTTAGAGAGTACATTTGAGCATTATCAAAAATGGTGCCGTTGTTGAGGAATAATTTGAAGTATTGAGTTAGTTTAGAATTTGAGTTTACTTACTCTAGTTCAAATTTATGAATATTTGTTTTTATTTTTTTAGTTTTATTTTGATAATTGGCTCCATGGCATCTCGGAATGTTAGAAATTTTGGTGGTTGCAACCCATGTCATAAGAATCCTTGTTGTTATTGTGAATGACCCCACCTTTGGTGGAATTGTAAAATTGGTCCTATGAGAGGGAAGTATTCACCTTCTCGCTCCTATGATGGGCGCAATTGCTACTTATGTAGTGGTCATGATGGACATTGGAGTGATTGCCTTAATGATTACCGTCCCTCTCCCCCCTCTTGTGCTAACAATGTTTCTAGTGGTGCTTGTGATCTTAATAGGAACCATGACTTAGCAAGCAAAGAAGGCATGTGTTCCATTCTCCAAATTATCTTAGCCATGCAATATAGCTTAGAGGAGGGTGGGCAATCCATAAAGCAAGGGTTTGTGGACATACGGGCTAAAGAAGAAGATGAGAGAAATCGTGCCATGCAATCTATGACAGAATTGTCCCCTCCTCTTGATCAAATTGATGAAGAAGACCCTCCACTCCAACCACATGAACATATCCCAAATATTGAGCTCAATCGAATTCACTTTGGGGATGATGATGAAGATTTGCAAAATATGGAATCGCCCAAGAGTGAGTTCATACTGGTAGTGCTTGAACCCCAACAAGAAATTTTTTTTGTATTAGGTGAGGTTGTGAGCCAAGAATGGGTGTTAAATTGAGCTCACCAACTTGAGGCTCATGGGGGAAAATGTGAAAGAATGCTACCAATGTTCGAGATATTATTGAAAAGGCATGCCAAGAGAAGTCAAAAAGAAGGGTTACTTGAAATTGTTATCCAGAATTTGAACATCGATGTGAATGCTCGTGTTGAAACATGCAAGATTGTGTGTAGTAGTTTTGAGTTGTTTCCTATTGAAGATGAGGACACAAGGGATGCTCATGAATTGAAGGTGTTGTGGCAACCAACTACCCCATACATAAATCATGATGCCAAAATCAAACGAATGATACTAGAGTTGCAATGCAAAGTCCAACGATTCATCTTGAAAGTCTTTAGTTTATTTGAAAGTGAGGATGTTATGAATGAGGGGAACTTGAGAGTAGAGATGCCCAAATCTTACTCCAACCACTTTTTAACCTTAAGTTTGATTGAATGGATGAAAGTCGAAGTAATCAAGCTTTTGGAAGACCTTGGGAGGAGGATGGATCAAGGTTTATCTGGTTTAAGTTTGTCGTGGATAGAAGGCAAAGCAACCTTCCTCACTTGAAGGTGAAGAAATGCAAAATGCGACACCAAGAAAATGGCCTTCTCATGTTCTCACTTTCACCCCATGATTATCACCTAAAATTCAATTCAAATTTGGGTCAAAGGTTCAAATCCTCCAAGTGGAGATCTAAATGGTGAGGTAACTTGCGTTGCACTGCGACGTTAAATTGTGCGCTAGATGGAAGGAAACCCATAATTTTAAAATTTTAAAGGCTTACAAATTTTTTTCTCTCTTTGTTAGAATAGCTTAGTTGTAATTTTTGACTAATCCATAAAGTTTCAAGTCTCTTTGAGCTATTTGGGTAGGTTGAGAAGTGGAGGCCTCATAAAAATCCAATCAAAGACCAAAATGGGTGCTAAAATGACATGCTAAATAGGGTGCGAATGCACATCTAACTATGCAGATTGCACATGCAATCGCACCCCAAAATAGTGAGGCTTCCAAGAAGGTCAAAGCATGTGAAATGGGTGCATTTCGCACATGGAGTTGTGCAGGTCGCACCAGCCATTGCATATCAAAATAATGAGTTGTAATTTTTTTTTGAGAAAGCAGTGCAGCATGATCGCGTTGAGGTAGCACCGATAGCGCTGGGAAACATTTCACAAAGTAGTGCAATCACGTTGGTATGATACGATCGCGCTAAAGAAAATGTTAGCACATATGATTAAAACAACAAAACTTTTCAGTTTCCCCACATCTTCTCAATATCAACAGGTATTCTTCCATTTTTCAAAGTCCGTCTTCCCCAGTACTTCCCTAGACTTTCACACGGCTAAGTCATAAGCAAAAGTCACTGGGTCCAGTTGAAAATGTAAGCACAAGCTGCTCCCTCTCTACTCTCTTCTTTTACCTACTGAATTCGTCCATCAAGGTGTGTCTCTATTTCTCCTTTCCTTTCATGTTTCATGGTATGATTTTTATGGGTTGAACGAGTGGAGTTGAGTAAAAACTTGGGGAAGTCTTGAGTACCCAAGGCTCATCCGTTATTATGAAACTTTAAGATCCAAATCGTGTTTGTTGATATGCTTAAATGAAATTTTAATGGGTTTAACGAAATTGAGCATGAAATTATGTGTTATTGTGCTTGGTGTTGAGAAATTACCCTCCCAAATGGATAAAATCCATGATCTAGTTGTAAAAATCATAATGGAGAGTTGTTGGATCAAAGAAGATGATTGGCCAGTTGCTCAGTGCAATCGCATTATTCTAGCAGAATCGCTCTATTTGAGAATTTTGTCACCTAAGCGATCACGCTGCTGTGATGCAATAACGCTCAAGAAAGAAAATTAAAAAAATAAATTTGGCACGATCGCGCTGATGTGACGTGATAGAGCTGAGTGGCTGCAACTGGCACCAAAATAGTAGCTCTGTCCAGAGCTACTCCATTGCCTTCCAACCCATTTTTCTTGCTAAAAACACTTTTTTTCATTGTGCTACATGTTGTGACCACATTCTCACCTTAAAAATGATTTTTGTGGGTACTTTAGGATTTAAAAATGAGTACTAGTGCATCAAACAAGGGAAATCGTTGCTTTGTTTGGTGTGTGAAGCCAGGGGAAGTCTGAGTACCCGATGGGCTAAGTTAAAACTTGTGTTTTGGGATGAGTTTATGTGTTGGTGAATTCTGAGTAGCCGTATCATATTAGATAGATGAATTGGCCCAATGATAGATTGAGTGACATCATTATTAAGGGCAATTTGTCATCTTTTGAGATATTGGGAAGCATTGACTTGTTTGGTACTAATGGAGTTACTCTTGCATGCTAAGTGAAAGAGGCATACCCTTCTGAATAAAAAGTGCATGGCAAAGAATGATGTTTGTGACAACTCCTTTAATCTTTTTGTTACTCTCAACGCATTAGTGGTGAAAATTTGGAATTAAAGAATGTGACTCCATTTGTTCTTGTTTAGGAAGTAAAATTGACCCTTCTTGAATGATTCGCATTCCATGTGTGGTGAGGTTTAGTTGAATAATTCTTGTACTTGCTTGAGTTAACTAGAACTTTCCCGGTTAGTCGTTTAATGCTAGTCTCAATTGCGTTAGTTGGAGAAATGATCTTAGTGCTTCTTTGTGATTCTTCAAGCCTATTTAACCTTAAAATCCACCTTTACACTTAAATTTGTATCATTAGTCACCCCTTTTGAGTCTTATACTTCTTCTTTGTCAACCTCGGTATAAGCCTTGAACCATTTTTAAAATGAGTCCATCTCTTGAACCTGTCTCTCCTTGAACTTTATAAGTGTGAAATTGAGGCTAAAAACCTAAGTTTGGGGGTTGATAAAAGGTACCTTGGAGGAGTGCTAAATGAGCTTATCTTGGTTTTTTTCCTAAAACGGATTGTCAAAAAGAAGGATGAATTTGAAAAAGAAAGCAAAGATAAAAGGAAAAGAAGAGAGGAAAGAAAGGAAATGAATCCTCCAAGGTGAATGGAATGATAAAAATTTGGGCCTTAAATGAAATAAGTGAAATGGTGCCTTGTATTGTGTTTTACAGAAAAAATGACTTGGGTTTGAAAATTATTTTGAAAATCTAATTAAAGTTTCCAAAACGTTTTCAATTAAAAGCAAGAGTCGCCACTAAGTTTTATAAAAGTAAAACCAAGAAAAACTTATAAAAAATTTCAAAGTCTAAAACAGATAAAGACTTAGAAATTTTTTGAGATTTTGGGTAAGAAGTTCCTATTAATGTTTCGAGAAGGTTTTGAAGGCATTCGAAGCACCCGCTAACTTGTGGTTATCCGGGCTTGTTTAAAACACAACTTATTTTTGACTAACATTGAAAAGAATTTTTTGTTTGATAAAACATCTTGTTTTGATTTTAGGAAATACGAAAGATATGACTTGATAAAAAGTTTAGTATCTTAAAAATGCTTTAAGATAAAGACATAGAGAATTTGTTTGAGGAAGGAAGTCAATTCCGAATTTATCTTTAAGCAAAACAGCCTTAAACATATATAAGGAAAAGCATAAGTGAACCAAAGTATATTTTCAAAGGATGAAACATTCCACTTTTTGGGGAGCAATTCAACTAAGTTAAATTAAAATTTTAGTGTCATACAGCTTCACAAAAAAAATATACAAGATAACAAGTAAATAAGTAAAGGGGAAGAAATTGGGTTTAGGCAACTTAAGCCCAAACCCACCTAAATTGTCCAATCTCGGACTTCTAAAATCTTGGGCTTTTAGCCCACCTGGTGCTCCACACTATTGCTGCACCTTTTAGGACCTTTCTGGCCCGTTTTCTTTTTCTCGAACAACTGTATACTAGCTTCCCTTCTCTTGACCGAATTGAGGTTGACTCGAAGATGTTGTTGGGTTTATCAGAACAACGAAATACAAAGAGGGTATGGCGTCCGTAGTGGACTCAGGCAGATGTTACATGCATCAAATAAGGAAAAAATATTAGTATGTATTTTACGAAGGGGAATGATCATCAACAGAATTTTAAAGCATATCTCCTTGACCAAAATATTGTCGTGGAAGTTCAGAAATGCATCTAATGGATATATTTAAACAACTACAAACATAGATAAATCATGAAAGAAAACAACTTTCAAATCCAAAGAACTTTAGTTAATCAGATTTTCTTTTTTTTTCTTTTTGCTATGTTTAGCCCTTGGAGTCACACAAAATCACTAAAGATGATTATCTGGCAACACAAATAGGTTACTGGATATAGTCAAAACATGTAACCAGACTTTGAATATATTAGAAGCAGATTAAAAGAGTCATAAAGAGAATACAGAGACTGTAACAACTCATACTAGGCTAGCCATATTGACTTTTTAAGAGGAAAATTAGCTTGGTTAAGGGAGAAAGGCTCAAGCATACAAATGGGTAGGCATTTGGACGAGCTGGTCATAGCTCAAATAGGTCACACATCAACTCAGGCATAGCCTTCATCGATTTTCAAAAGAAGAAGGAAGGATGACACCTTAGTTAGAACTCAAAACATACAACAAACTTTTCAAAACCAATAGAAATTAATACATGTCTATCAATACAAAACCAATCTATCAATCATATGAAGTTTGTTCGACTAAGATTAAGCTTGAAACAATTGACATATCAGTTTGCTAAAACAGTGGGAGACGGTCATGCTAACAACAAAGAAGGAAGACGGAATCTTTGAATTACCCCTTTTTTGTTATCTTACTAAGAACATGTCATGTTTCAGCTACAAGAAAGAACAGATCGATGTAAAGCTTCATTGAAGCTCATATAGAAAACTACACACCGAAAGTTATATATAGAGTATTTAATGGGATATTTTGAGGCTAATGACTCATAATAATCAGAAGTAAACAATAAAGCCTACACAATATCCTTCTATGAGCTTTGAAGGCATGCTGGGGTGAAATTCAAACTATAGTGGAGTTTGATTTCGCCCCAATATTCTTTGATCTTTGGTAAAGGCTAAGAAGCAATTCCAAAGATCAAATATGCCCCTCTTAACAAATTTCGTCTAGCATTGTGAGCTAAAGAAACTCCTCAAGAGTATTCCCATCATACACACGAACAATATATCAATATTTGCATGATGCATACACAAAGCAGTGGTTAAGACGAGAAGAACAGAGAAACAAATGAAAATTTGTAAACTATACGTCTTGACAGCAGCTTCAACTGAATAGGTTTTAAAAACTTCTATTCGTAATTCTCAATACCATATCACATAAATCAAACAACAAAACCAACCTAATTCATGGAGGATTCCTATAACCAGTAATAACGTAAGCAAAATACTCCTATGAATATCAAACAGCCGTGAAATAGTATAATGGGAAAGACAAACCAAGCTCAAGAATAAACAAACACTGGACTTTTTATCAATGACTTCTCGACAAATACTGCACATATATGCATACAAGACCAGACCAACTAGCATGAAATTTTAAAAGAAAAGAATAGATAGCTTTATATTATGCTAAAGAAGAGAGTAAAAGTAAAGAAAAGGATGGGGTTTACCTCTTTTGGTGCAACGAACAGGGACTCGAGCTTTCGTCGGAAATTTCTTTCACCACCATCGAAATTTAGTCCGATTTCAACAAAATCAGTGAAAGACTTCATATATTATCTCTCAGTGATCTATGGTTTCTATAAACCAGAAATGACTCTCCAAAAAGTTCAAGAAAATTCTCCAAAGAACAGCCCCTATTCCTCCATCTTAGAGCGGTTTATATAGGTGAATTCTAAGGGTGAAAAGAGGGGGAAAATGAAGGGTAATCTGGGGAATTCCTTTTGGGTTTTTAAAATTCAAAATCAGAACCAACCAAATTGAGCCAGCGCATGTACTGTTGGTACGAATTCATGGTGATTTCTCTGTGATTTTAGGGGAATAAACATTAGAGGATCCAGCTGTCCCTTCTAGAACTTTCAAGATCTTGGAAAACGCATCAACAGACGGATTTTTGAGATGAAATAGAGTGGATTTAGACGGCGTTTGGGAATTTTGACGGAGGGATGATGATTTCTGGAGTTTAAAGCGGATTCAAGGTCGTTTGTTGTAATTGTTGTCATCGTTTTGCAGCTGGATCTGGATGGAGTTGTACTAGGTTCATCTAGGTTTGTTGAGAAAAAGATGAAGAGATAGAGAAATGAGATAAGGGGTCATTTGGCTGCTTCTGTGTTTGAGAGAAAAGGGGAAAGAAGGTACAAGGGTGAGAAGGGTGTGTTGGTCTAGACGGGTCAGGAGGGTATGGGAAAATGGAGTGGGCCAGTGGGTCAATTTGCCTAATATGCTGGCTGAAGCAAAAGATATAAGAGTGGTTTAGCTTTTGGCCACATTTTGCGAAATATGACCATTTTTAAGTTTAAGGGATAGCCAAATTAGGGGTTAATTAAATGAAATTCGGCTAGAGTTTGAAGAATTTTAAAGAAATGGGCTAGAATTGGAATAGAGACAATCAGTTAAAATCAATCTCGAACTTTAATGAATTTAAGCAATTAAAAATAATTATTGTTTTCAACACAGAATTACCTCTTTTATCAATTATGAGATTAATTTATTCAATTAACTCTCATTTAAATTAATTTAGAGGAAAATCAAACGTTTAATCTTTTAAAAGGATTTTCTTATGAAATTAAACTTTAAAATAGTTCTTTAAGTAAACTTATATAAATTCTACATGATTAAATATGAAAGATATAAATTGTTACTCAAGACTATTATAAAGCTGATTTAGAAAATGTTTTATCCTTTTTTTCAAAATCATTATTTCAAAAATTGTTTAAAATTCAAAAAGGCTCAAGATTAATTTGTAATGTGGCGGCTAAAAATTGGGTGTCAACAACTGCCGCTCCCTTTGGGTAGGGTGAGTGCAATGAATCCTGGGCAAAGGGAATTGACGTTCCCAATTTTATTCGACCACAAATTCATCTTCAGGAAGCGGTTGGTTCTAACACAAATTTCAAGAAATCATGGCCGAACTCCGGTATCGATTTTCCTACATATCTCAGGTTACATGAGAATTCAGGCCACTTGTAGTTCAAGATGCTTGACTTTACGCATAATTTTAAAAGGATTCCAAACTATCCCGATTTCAGAGTACGGAGAGACCGAAAAGATGGAGAGTGAGGAGGTTGGGGGGAGTTAGGAATGCAGCGCAATTTTCAACATAGAGCCCTCCTACATATCCCAAGACTTGAGAATCAGGTGCTTGTAGTTTGACTCAATTGGTAGAAAAGGTAACCTTTATGTTAAGACAACCTTGGCTCGGGATGAGTGACGAATAAGTTGAGCTATAGAAAAGAGGCTTGTAATCTCTCAACTATTTATGTGGTGCACTACACACCCATAAGTAAGATTTTACCTGGACATAATTTCTAAAGCTCGAGGTGTATTGTCACCCAGATTTGAAAAGAAGGAGTATTGCTTCCAGTGCTAGTTCAGAAAATACCCTGGATGTGAAACTAAGACCCAACGAAAGGAAATACCCACATGCCTTCTTATAGGGGTGTGTCTTGATGGAGGTGAAAAGTCATTTCTCAGCTTGCATCCAAAGAGTTTGGTATTCCTCTTCGGACTATGTCACAGTTCGCTGCTAAGAAAAAATTTCACATTGCGATGCATCCTTTTTGGTGTAGTCTTCACCTGTGGTTTTTGGTTTGAGAATTTCATCCTTCTCTGATGCTCTCGACAACATCTAAAAACAAAATTTGTTAGTAGTAACATAATTCCATTTGAAGAGGTAGCTTTTTTGCCATACCTCATCCTGGGATTATGTTCAAATCCCGTGTTGTGACGTCCTTTTGATACATTTTGTACCTGTTGTTCTTGATTCAAGATTTTCATCCTCTCGATTGTTCTCGATAAAATAAAATGGTTAGTAGTAAAGTGATTCAACAGAGAAAGACAGCTTTGTACCTCATTTTTTGCATTTGTTGCTTTTGAAGAAGATGTCATCCTTTCTCTGTCTTTGTCTTTAGGAAATAGCAATTTTCATGATCAATAAGCATGATAGCCTTCGTAGCTATCGGATAGGATTGCCTTCATGGCAGTTTTCGAGTATGACGACCTTCGTGGCCATTTGACGTGATGGTCCTTGCAACTATTTACAACATTCTCTTGAATGTGATAGCCTTTGTGGCTATTGACAGTAGTCTTTGCCTATGCCTTTAGGGTAAATCTTGCGCATCATCCATATCGACGCGACTAATAGATATTCCTTGAATTGTTAGGCTTTGGGTAATCTAGCACATCATCCGACTTTGGATAGAGGCGGCTTACATATGCTTTTAATTTGTCAACTTCGAGTAATCTTTCACATCATCCAATTTTGGATAGAGGCGGCTTACAGATGTCCTTTGAATTGCCAGTTTTTGGGTAATCCTGCACTTTTATCCGATCTTGGATGTAACATGACTTATAGATTTTCCTTGAATTGATAACCTTTGGGTAGTCCTGCACAATATAAACGTGGATATGTCGTGGCTTATAGATAACCCTTGGGCTGTCAATTTTTTAGTAGTCTTGCACTTTATCCAATCGCGAATATTATTATGACTTGCGCATTACCCTTAAACTGTCAATTTTTTGGACGATCTTGCACACTATCCGGTTTTAGATATGCTGTGTCTTACAGATAACTCTTAGTCTATCAAGTTTTGGTCAATCTCGCACACTATCCGGTTTCAGATATTGCTGTGACTTATAGATGACCTTTGGCCTTCCAATTTTGAGAAAATCTAGTTCATCGTCCGATTAGGATGGTATCTTACAGAGATCCCTCGGACTATATGCTTTCAACCTCGACAATAAGCGGTATTTGATAATCGGGGTGACAAGGCCTTTGCCACACGATCAAATATAGCCAGATATTCTTGCGATCGATGCTCTTGTATGTGTAAGAATACTTCAGAGCGAGACTTTGTTGTCTCTAATAAAGGTGCATAAATATCCTCAACGTCAGACTCCACAATCTTATGTGATATCGGATATGAATATCCTGGATGCTAGACTTGGAAAGATAATAATAATATCCTCAACGTTAGACTCATCCTTCTCACACGATATTGGATATAAATATGCCAGACTTGGCATAGTAAAGGAGCAAATATACCCTCAACGTCAAACTCTTCTGTCTCATGCAATGTCGGATATAAATATGTTGAATGCCTGACTTGGCATAGTAAGGAAGCAAATATACCCTCAATGGCAGACTCTTTCATCTTACACGATATAGGATATCAATATGTTGGATGCCAGACTTTGCATAATAAGGAAGCAACTATACCCTCAATGTCAGACTCTTTCATCTTACACGATATCGGATATTAATATGTCGAATGCCAGATTTTGCATAATAAGAAAGCAAATATACCCTCAACATAAGATTCTTCCATCTTACACGATATCGGATATAAATATGATGAATGCCAGACTTGGCATAATAATGAGGATGCATGAATATCTGTGGCATAAATATGCATAAAGCAAATATCCTTAATGTTAGACTCCTCCATCTTATGCGATATCGGATATAAATATGATGGATGCCAGATTTGGCATAATAATGATGAAGCAAAGATATCTTCAACGTCAGACTCTTCTATCTTACGCGATATCAGATATAGCTATGCTATTGGGTCGATCCTGCACAACAAGTGCGACTTAGAGACGCCTCTGAATGTCATCCTCTCTGAAATCAATTGGTAGAGGGAAATTATCTTTGCAGGAAATATGTATCTGCGGCATTTGATAATGATGGTCCTCTTGACATGCAAATATGACATGGCACTCTCGGCATAGTCCTCTTGACATGCAGATATGACATGGCCCTCTTGGCATGGTCCTCTTGACATGCAAATATGGCATGGCCCTCTCGGCATGGTCCTCTTGACATGCAGATATGGAATGGCCTTCTTGGCATGGTCCTCTTGACATGCCAATATGATAATGATGTAGATGATCATACAATGGTATGTGTAGCAGTTGCAGAAAATATCACCTTTTGTTTTTACGTTGTCCTGTTGATTCCTTTGTGAGTACCTGTGCTCAAGGAAAACAATTAGTAGACACGGCGTCGCTTTTACTAGAGACCACAGTCAAGCTTGAAAAACTTCAAAGACAACGTTCATAAAGCTAATCGAAATAACTTTTGTTTCAAAGGTGAATTAAATGGTCGTGCCCATTTCTGGGGACAACCATAAATACCATTTTTAACATCGTCTGTTCGTGGTGATTTTTACTTGCTGGGGATTGGTGGAGAACGTCATCGATCTCTCCCTTGGTGTCCTGATTTTAAAGCTGACCACATGTCCTGATCTACTTGGGGACTCGAGGATGCTGTCGATCTCTCTTTATTTGGTAGCTCTTGCAAACTACAAAAAGATTGGCCCGTTCTAGGGACTTTTACCTCTTTGGCTCCTTCCCACCGTTTCGGTTTTTATCACCAAATTTGGGGCATCTGGTCTTACTGCGTTTCATTAAACATGTTGGATAATGAGGTGCTTTCACTGATTTCTAACATACGTTTCAGTACAACCTGCATCTACAGAAAAATTGTTAGTTTTTGGTGAAACTAATTTGTGTTGACCTCCTTCGATCTCCTGCTTTGTCTTTGCTGGGTGCTTTCCACTCTCGGGCACTCGTTGTCTTTGACTTCTCAGGTCACGGTAGACATAAGACAAAGTAAAGTTATAAAGGAGTAAAACTAATATGTTTGTAAGGATTTTTCAAACAAGTTCTTCGAAAGACAAAGAATTTTGAAAAAGGATAGTTTGAAAAAGTCTTTGCCCGTCATGTCATGTGCTAGCTCAATGAATGTCCTTTATTCGGTGCCTTGACATTTTTGGCATACTGCTAGCAGACTCTAGAGATCCTTTGTCATCCTAGCTGTGTAGTTCAAAATATTTTTTCAAAAATATGTCATAGCTGGGATTAATCCCTCACAAACTTTATTATAACTGGGGATTTTTGGAGTAGATTCTGATCCCTCGGTGTTGGGGAACTCTTCGGAGTTTAATTCTGAACACTTGAATGAAGCCTGGTAGAAATTTTGAGGTTTTCCTCAGAATTTTTGCCCTAATTAAAGGTTTTGCGATGAATCTCACTCCATTGGCAATGGACTTGAGACTCTGTGAGAATTACAAGATTCTTTCTCGATATTCTTTTTGGTTGCTCTTTTGGCACATTCTGTATTCCGATTTGTTGGAGACGATCTTCGCCTTCTGAATTTTAGAGATTCCTTTCTCAAAAATTCTGCCCAGTTTCCATTTCCTGGGTGATATGACCAAGCCATTGTGGCACCTACGTATCTTGTTGAGGCAGGAATCAGGTCAAACGTAGTTTCCACACTCAAAGTGAGAGAAAATTTAAAATAGATAAAGGGATGACCGAGGCCGACAAAGGTTGCCTACGTATTTCATTTTTGAGAATTTAGGTCAAACGTAGTTCAAGAAAGGAAGGGGAAAGATAGATTCTCCTAAGGGGTTGACCAAAGCCGACACAGGCTACCTATGTATCTCATTCTTGAGAATTCAGGTCAAACATAGTTCGTAGATAGAGGATAGGGGAATTTTAATCTTTACTAAGTGAAAAATAATTGCAATAAAAAAATGTGATTACAAGGAAGGAAATAGAAGGAAAAAAAACCGTTCTCAGGCGTAGTATCTCTTCACAGCATCGGAGTTGCTATAGGCTTGGGCCATACATTGATCATTCATCTTGAACAAAATCAAAACTCCTCCGGATAGCATTTTTTGGACGATGTACAGTCCTTGCCAATTTGGAATAAACTTTCTTTTGTCTCATGGGAGGGAAGGATTAATTGTCCATTCCCTGGATTGAATTTTGGATTGACCAATAGATTTTAGGAGATGATGTTTGTTCGTCCTATTATTGTAGGACCAGTAAAAGATGTCGATGTATGACTTGAGCAGATTGACAAGTTCTTTCTTTTGCGCTTTAGAAAAATGAACACCGACGTTGATTTCTTTAACTTGATTGTTGCCTCCCATATTGACCACCTCAAACCCTTTTAGGTGGGGACTTTCCTGGTCTTCAAAGCTCTTGGACTGCTCGGTCGTTCATTCTAGGATCATGATTTCTTCAACATACCCTTCAAAATAATTATCGTCTAGCTTGGTCTGTTCGTTAAGCTCTTGACATGACATGACAGTGGCAGGTTTTAACTTATTATTACTGAAACCATAAACAAAACAAGTTAGATAATGACAAGTAAACATAAACAATTTTGAACCGTAAATGTTTTCGTAATAAGGGAGGATTTTCTTTGAAATCCAAAAATATTTATAAACCATGGCTATAACCCGGCATGAATGTGGGTATGTGCCTTTTGGAAAGCGGTAAAATAATATGAGGAAATTGAAAACATAAAGGGTGGGTCATGGAGCCTCGTCCAGAGTATCACTGATTTTCATAAAATAGGGTCTTTGTCTACCCAGATAAGTGGAGAGTCATGAGGGGAGTTGTGGCCCTGTTCTGCAATTCTTCTACAGGCCTAGAATCCCTAATCATGGCTGCTTCTGGGATTTCTTCTGTTATAGCATCACTTTCCTTGAACAGATCTCCTATTCCATCCTTTAACCCGTCGCTTAGGGGACCAATACGCACCGGGAATGGTTGATATAAGTGAGAGAGAGTGGCTTCTGCAGTCCTGACTGCTTCTTCTCTTTGACTTTTGTCTTATCATCTCGGGCCATATACCCTAATCCATGCCTGGTCAGCTATCTGGGAATGCTTATGGGCTTAGTCATACTGTCAGAATTCTTCCCCAGCCCTAAGCCTGGCTCATGTTCGCAGCTCAGTATCGTGGTTGCAAGTATTTTATAGATAGGAGGTATAAGAATTTGAGGAGAAAGATCCTCCCCAGTGGCATTGACGATATCTACGGTGTAGAAATCACTTCCTTTTGGGACTTCCTCAATCATAGGGACACAGCCATTAGGGTAGCTTAGGTGACTCCAATCATTATGAATCACTACTTCATGCTCTTCCGAAATAAACTTTACCACTTGATGCAAAGTGGATGACATAGCTCCAGCTCAATGGATCCATGGTCTTCCCAAAAGCAAGTTGTAGCTGATGGTAATTTTCATGACTTGGGATTCCACTTGGAACTCAGCGGGTCCCATCTGAATGTGCAAATTGACCTTTCCGATAGTGTCCCTTTGACCCCTATTGAAGGCTTTCATGTTGATCCCATTTTGGCAAACCCTTCTCAGATCATAGTCTAGCTGAGTGAGTGTAGATAACAGGCAATTATTCAGACCCGAACCATCATCAGTCAAAACTCCTTTTATAATCTTCACTTGGCATTTGACAGTGACGTGCAAGGCCTTGTTGCGCATTAACTCTTCAAAGAGTAGTTCAACAATACTCAAAGTAGTTGTAGATTTTTCTGGCATTTCCTTCTTTCTAGGGCTAACCGGCACTATTGACTTGCTCACAACCCAGTCTTCTTCTATCTCAATCATATTTACGGTGGCTCCTCCATGATTTGGGAGCGGGTTGCTATTAATATTTGGTGGCGCTATCTACAACGTGACCACCCTTTGATCAATCAAATCCTGAATCTTATGCCTCAGGTTAATGCAATCTTTGGTACTGTGTCTGGTGCCTCCGGAGTGGTAAGCAAAATGCTGATCGCCTTTGTAGAAGCACGAGTCGGTATTTCCTGGTTTGTGCGGAATGGGCTGAATAAATCCAGCGGCCTTTAATCTCTCATACAACTGAGTTATGGTCTCAGCCAGCTGGGTGAAAGTTCGAGTAACTTTCTTTTCTAGATTTGGATGAGGGAGATTGGCATCGGCGGGGAGCGGAACCTGGCAATTATTCTGGTTCTCATGAGCCTTTTGATACACTAGAAAGTTTTGGGGAGGAGCTTGGAAAATGGGTTGCACATTTGGTTATGGAACTTTGTATATGGGCTGCACGTTTGGTTGTGGAGCTTGGTATATGGGCTACACGTTTGGTTATGGAGCTTGGTATATGGGCTGAGTATAGAAAATCGATTGAGGACTTTGTGGAGCTGGGGAAGGGGTTGTTGGAACAAGTGATTTTTTGTAGTTGGCCCAAAAAGGTTTCTGCGATATCGGGCTAGGACTGGAGGACACTAAAGACACTTCTTCCCTCTTCTTCTTTGGAAATCCTGCCGATCTTGAGGATTCAGAAGCTGTGGTAATCTTGCCACTATGCAGAACTTCTTCCACAATTTCACCAATTTTAACTAGATCAGCAAATGGTGCTTTAACCGTTGATATCATTTTATTGTAAAACTCCGACTCATGTGAGCGCATAAACACCGCACTTATTTCCTTTTTAGACATGGGAAGCCGAACTCTTGCAGCCTCCTTTATCCATCGATAGGCATAGTCTCTGAAATCTTCATTAAATTTTTTCCTAATGCATCCTAAAGAGTATCGATCTGGGATGACTTTCACATTGTATGTAAATCTTTGAGTGAAGTTTCTGGCTAGGTCACTCCACCTGGACCATTTCTTTAGTTCCTGAGAGGTGAACCATTCTAAAGCCTCTCCACTTAGACTTCGACTGAAAAGCCTCATTAGCAGAGCGTTGTTCTTTCGGGTGCTGACCATTTGGTCGTAGTAGCTTCTTAAATGAGCTTCAGGATTTTTGATACCATTTAAGGTCTGAAACTTGGCAGTCTTGCATCCGTCTGGCAGGTCCATCTTGGGATGGACACAGAGATCATCGTAGTCAAAGCCCTTTTCTTAGGACGAGCCTCGAAACTCCTTGATCCTGGCTATCTCCTCTTTTATCTACGCCATATCATAATTATGCTTCTTCTTTATGGCCCTCAACTCTTTCTCCTTCTCCTCATATTGGTCCAGCTCAGGGTTTTCCTGAATAGCGGTATATGGTTCTACCATAGCATGGAAAGCAGGAGGTGGCGTATTATGGAATGGTAGAGGCTGGACATGCGGAATGGAATTTGGATAGTTATGTGGGTTAGTGACATTGGGATGGTTATTCTATGAGTGGTAGGTGTTCGGTGGCATAATTTGAGTTTTGTAAGGTTCGGTTTGGTTGCTAGACCTTTGGTGTTTTAGAGTTAAAGGTTGGAGTTTAGTTTGGCTTGTGAGAAGTTGAAGTTTGTGGTAGTTTTCCTTTGGTTTAGCTCCGTTGGGTGCCATCCGATCGAGGAGGCTACCCGAGTTTCTGAGAGAGTGGTGTAGGCTTTGTATCCGCAGTTGTTGAGTCTATGTTGTTTCCTTCTTTCTTGACTTTTGCGAATGAAAGTCCTTTTTAGTAGTGGATGATACAATGACCCTTTTGGTCATTCTAGCATTTTAATGTTCATTGTATTATTAGAGCTTGCCTGTAGTGGTCCCAAGTCATTTATGGCTTGCTGGGATCGGTAGTTCAGTGCCCAAGCCGTTTGTTTGGTCTTTATGGTCGTCTCACTATTTTAGAGACTTAACATAGAAAATCATTGACTTCAGTCAACATTCTTAGCAATCATGCTCGGAATCAAATTTTGACAATTTCGTTAGCTTCAGAGCATGGACTTTGGTCTAGTTGGACCTTTGATCGGGATTTGAGAGCTTTTTAACTTAGAATTCTCTCTCGTTCTATGTTTTCAGACTAGTTGGGCTTGTAAGGTTGACTTTGGTCAACATTCAGAGAAGACAGCCTCGGATAGAAATTCTACCAGCACCATTAGCTCTGAAATATTGAGTTTAGGCTAGAGGGACCATTGGCTTGGTTCCCGAGGCTTCCAGACTTGATTTTTTTCTTTAGGTTCCATTTTGGTTTTGGTTGGCCTAAAGGTTAATTTTGGGTGCGAGTCCCACTTTTTGTTAAATCAACCTTGGACGGAAGTTTTATCGATTCTATTAAGTCTGGAATGCCATTTTTAATCGAGTAGCATAGTTCATTTGCATTCACGAGACACCAGATGCATCCCGAGGGTCCATCTGATAAAATTTTAGCCTTGGAGAGGTTTCAGTTGCTAGTATGACCGAAATTTGTTCATCACGATCTCGAAGGTCTGAATTTTTGTTTATCGCGATCTCGAAGGGTTTTCTCGTGATAGCGATGAAGGCCATGCACCTTTGTTCATCGCAATCTCGAGGCTAACCATCATGATAGCGATGAGTTAGCCATCTTGGTCATTGCAATCTCGAGGGTTTTTCTCGAGATAGCGATGAAGAAATCCCTGGTAGTATAAATATTTCTCCTCCTTCATTTTTTTCTTATTTTCATCCGTATTTCCTCTATAGTTGAAGAGCTAAAAGCTCAGTATTCAGTGTGCAATCATCCTAGGGTGTTGGGGTGATATATTTCTTATCCGTGATCGTCCTTTGTCGTAAATTGGTAAGTTTTCTTTTTTAATTCTGCTAAATTTCCTCTTTAATTAACTCTTTTTCCCTTGGCTTCGTAGGGGCTGTTTGGCCCTTTATCCTTCGTAGGGGTTGTTTGAGCATGTGCTCCTGGCAAGGTTGGGAACATCATGTTACTTTTATTTCTAATTTCGAGTTGCGGGGCCTACGGGCCCGCTTTTGATCCAGATTTTGATTCTGCTAAACTTTTAGCAATATGGGTACCGTTAGCTTTGTATTACACATAGAATATGTTGTTGATAGTTTGTTCGTGATTCAGAGCTTCGTGGAGCAGATCAAGCTTGGATGATGTCGTTCTAATAGCTAGTCATCGGACGCCAGGTAGGTTACGATCTTCCCTACCTTAGACTTTGTGTATATAGGCTATAATTGTATTAATTATTATCCTTGGGTTGGTTATTCTAGGTTGGTATGCCAGACCTCGTCCGTTGATACGCTCAAATTACACCTCAATTAAGAAGCGTAAGCGGTCGTTGTCAAATATAGAACCCAAGCAAGGTTGGGGCCGATCCCACAGGGAATAAGGTGCAAATTAAGTCGTTAGTAATTTAGTTGACTAGTAATCTATAGTTCCCGGTAATTTGGGGGGGGGTTATAATTATCAATTTCACACAAGTTAAATAACAACCAACGAATTTTCAAGAGTTTAAAATCAATATGAGAAAAGAACTAGGGAAGTGTTCACCATGGCGTCATAACTATTTTGATTTAGAGCTTAGTCGGGTTCTTTCCATATGTCTATCATGATGTGGTTGAATTCATGTTATCGTCTAAGCGTTTCTCAACCAAATAGATGAATTTCCCTTCCAATTCTCTCGAACTTGAAAAGGGAAAATTTCTCATTTCAATCCAAAACATCAAGTAGATCAATCTTGCTAAAGTATTAATCATAAGATGAGAGTTAGGAGTCTCAAATCCTCGTTGCTAATCAAATTTACCCGGTTTTAATCTCTTAGTTCAAGCAAATTAAACCTAGGCATGTCCTAATGTTTGCAACCATTAGAAAACATTAATAACACATGATTAACAACGTGAACGACATATAAATCAAACCCAAAGCTACCCGGAATCTATATTGTCACTTTGACCATGGCTCCCACAACCCTAGTTGTGGGAAGTTATCCACTCATGCTTGCAAAAAACGTAGTAAAGAAATAATAGTATTCATATGAGAAGATGAAATTCTTACAATAGAAAATTATTACGTTACTTTGAACTTCGTAGAATCCAAGCACCAATGGTGAAAATCCCAAGGAAGAAGACAAATAGATATGTTTTCCTCGTCTTTTCTCTCAAAGTCGCTCTCAAAACAATACGTTACAAGTGTAGAATAATGAATAATAAAAATAACCCTAACACTGGGTATTTATATTAGTCCAGGAAAATAAAGTTCCAAAATAAAATCAAAATCCCGTTGTTGCTCTTGACGGTTCGTCAAGCCTGTGACGGGCCGTCGCTCCATCCATCGCCACTATCCAGTGCATAATCTCCATTTGCTCTAACTTGACGGCCTCCCTGATGGTTCGTCAGGCTGTTGACGGACCGTCACTTAAACCGTCACCACTATCCAGTGATTCAGTGCCATGCTGCCTCATCCTGACGGCTTGGCTGTCGATCAGTCACTGGTATGACGACTCGTCAAGCCAGGCGTCACCCATATCCAGATCCTCCTCTAGCTGCTGCCAGGCTTGGTGTCTCCCCTGATGGTTAGTCACCTGTGTGACGACCCGTCAGGCCCTCCGTCATGCCTAACCAGTGTGACTTAGCTTGAGTATTTTTCCCTCTTTTTCTATCTTTGTCTCCATTTCCTGCAAATACAACATAAAAACATCAAAAACCACAAAGGTTTCTTAAAAACTTGCGAGTATTCTTAGTTAAAGGCGTCAAATGTGTCGTAGAATCCCGGCATATCATCCGTCTCTTCGGTTCATCTATTTCTTACGTTGCTTGTAGTACTCATTGTAGTATTGTAATATTACATTTGTGGCCCTGTGTGGCTTTTGTATATGCCTTGGACCATAGACGGTGGGATATTTGGGAATGTCTGTGAGTCCTGGACATCGTGATATTACTTTAGGATGGATATCTGGTTGTAGAGTTGATTGTGCCCGTGCAGGGCTGATAGGTTATTTGTGAGCCATTGAGCTAATCTATTATTTGCGAGCATATCATTCATGCAAAGGATTTTCAACATGTTTTACTTACTGTTTTGGATTTGGATCTACTATAAATGGTTTTCTAAACTTTGCATGGCCCCGAGGGCCCATTTTTGGTAAAAATGATTATAAAGGAAATTAGAATTGATTTTATGGATCTTTTTGGGGTAAAGAAGATATTATGATAATTTTATCACCGGTTTTCACACTGATACTAGACTCGGCTGTGTTGTAGTGCTAGAAATATATTTTTACTTCAGATTTAGACCTAGATATACTCTGAGCACCCTTTAAGAAGATTTTTGAGACTACTACTATTGATTTAGACCCGGATCAAATTCGGGAACGTACTATGAGATTTCGATAATTGATCTAGACTCAGATACACTCTGGGCAGTTACACTTTGAGATTTGCATTTTGTTTTAGTATGTGGTCGAGAACCTCCATGGACCTTGCCGATCTGGACCAAGATCCACGTGCCGAGTGTGCCAGAGGAGGGGTATATGGTGTAGTTGAGGTATACGGGTCGTGTCCTTCCATGAATCCTACCTACTGGGCCTATAGGTGCCGAAGGAGGAACATACATGGTTACTATCACTGGTTTTATCATATCACATCATCATGCATATTGTATTCGGATTCCACCTTTGTTTGTTGTGTACTCAGTGTACGCTCTGGTAGTATGTGATGCCGGAGGGTTTGTTTTCACTTGATTATGTTTCTCGGGTGTATGGGCGCCCGTTGAGACTGTAGGTAGATTATATTGCTTATATCCTATAGTAGGTCTTGTTATGGCCTTCGTTTATTGGTGGATTAGTTGTTTCTAGCCTATTGAGGTTCTGAGTAGTTGGACTTTTGATCAGTGATTAGTGGGTCCTATATTGTTGAGGCACTATTTATGTGGCCTTCTGAGCAATTGTGGGTTAGCGGATCCTATACTTTATCATAGTATTGATTAGTGGCTTTCGGTTCTCTGTGGTGTAGCTTATTTCATCCTAGGGTTGTACTTGTGAGGTTGATTTTTGTTTGTTCTTATCATAAGGTTGGGTTTTTAGCATGATTTCATTAAGTATATTGCTTCTAGCTTGAGTATGTTTAATTGCTTCCCTTCCTCCCCTTCTTACTTGAGTAGGTTACCGGTATACTGCCATCTTTGTAAACTCTCTGTCTTTATATATATTGTTATTTCAAGGACTCTAGGTGTGTTCTTCTTTCCTTCACCTGTGTTCTGTGTTATATATATCTTCTGTGGTTAGCATAGCTTGTTTGTAATTCTTGTTGACTTCTATCCATGCTAGTTTCCATATGCTTTCTCTATTGCTTCTGTGACTTCTTCTTTACTATCTGCTATTTACTGCCTTTATATCTTATATGCGCTCAGTCGGATCATGATGCCTACTGAGTACCCGTTTCTTAGCAATTGGTGCTCATGCTACTCTTCTGCATCTTTCTGGTGCAGATCCTAGTATGAGCCTTCGTTGTTGATCACGTGGATTCTCGTGTAGCTTTTGAATAATCGACACTAGGGTAAGCTCCTATCGACCGGGGCTTGACCACATCTCATCTCTTGACACGGTTTCTCTTTGTTTATTCGGAGACAGTTATATTTACTCTTTTGTTATCTCTAGGACTTGTACTCTATGAGAAGCTCATGTACTTTCGATACCAGGTCCTTGGATTGGTGTAGTTTTATTATGCTTATATATATTCAGGTTGTTTGTTTTTGCGTTGTCGTTATCTTATATCTGCTTCCACTTATTTCCGCTTATTGTGCGTATTGATTTAGGTAGTAGCCCATTACTAATCGTTCCGGACTAAGAGGATTGGTTCGCCTACTGGAGAGTTGTAGGTGTCATCATGACCTGAGAAATCGGGTCGTGACAATTATATTATTGTTTTCTTTTGCCTCAATTAGTGATTTATCATAATGGAATATTTTTATTATAATATTAATATTAATATATAAGTAAAATATACACGTTTATAAATTAAAAAAAAATTAAAAACAAATAAGTTGATAGTAGTCAATACAAATTATTTTTTGATTGTTATTATGACATTAGAAGCCAAATAAAAATAGTCATTTTCTATGTCATTAACGCCTCACTTAGTGGTATACTAAAAAAATTTCAAAATATAATTAACAAAATAGAGTAATAACGGAGTATTTGACCATCAATCTCTTTTACCTTATTTATCAAGCTCGGCTTCGAGAAACATGTTTGTCCATAAAATTTAGGAATTTGAAGAGCATGAAAAAAGTTATTTTCACTCAAAATTACTCACAATAATTCAAGTACCATTACAAAATATTTAACTCAAACGCATTTATGATATTTTTTAACGATTTATAGTCAATGTTGATTCATTCAAAATACTAGTTTTCAACGTATTTTATGATTGATTTTATATATCAATTTTGCAAAAAAAAAAGCACATAAAATAGTGAAAACAATAGGATTTGTCTCAATTTAGGTTCGGTCAGATTTTGATCGAAAATGCAATATACACGTACAACGCACGTACACTAAACTAGTTATATTAAAAGCGTGAAGGACCTTATAATGTGATCTGAACTTTTTTCCCTCCATTAAAAGACTCAGCAATAGACAAACTTGTCTTTTCACTTATTTCCTTCAATTATTATTTAACTACTTTTATATCAACAAAAATTTCTACATTAAATATTTTCTTATTTAAACTAGATAAGAAATTATGATTTTTATTCTAATTCCTTTTATAATTTTAGGTTTAAGCCTATTTATGAAGAAAGAGATTCCAACACACACCACAAAGGGAGAGGGGATCAAATTGAAAACTGAAAAGGGAAGAGAGATCGGAGACGAGTACACATTCGGTAAAACATGTTGGTGGCAAATATAGTGTCTTCAAAGGTAGAATGATTTATTACTTTAAGTTGTGAACTATCTAATACACACTTTAGTACTAATATATCTTCTTTAATGAATTTTTTAGACAAAGAGAGCACAAGAATCAGGGGTTCAACTGGTGTCTTGAAAGCCCGCCTCTTCATTATAAGTAAGCATCTATAACCATGCATATTGTTATTGAACTAAACTTATTTTGTCAAAAATTAATTAGTTTAATTTAACGAATACATTTATTTTTGTCAGACTTGGTATTTGCTTGAGGAAGGCAATCTTACATGTTGATCTTTTGTTAAGCGTTTTAAAAAGAAAATATATGAACTACAATTTTAAGATATATTTTTCATCATATGAATATATTAAAAATTATATTTTATAATACTTTTTGTATAATTTTTGAATATTTAAATTTTTATTTTAAAATATCAAATTAATCTAATTTAATTTAATTTTAAATATTAATTAGATTAGCTCTTAAAAAATAAAATATGACAACTATATTGGAATAGAGGAAGTACATAAAATCTGCTTGTTTTAATACTAAAAAAGTGAAAGATTTTACGAAAATTTTCATCCATGAAGATAAGTTATAAGTTATAACAACAAAAAGAGATCATTCATGACCGACTTTAATAATTAAAAAAAAAATCACAAATAGCCGGTTAGATTCATTGCTTATTTTTTCTAATCATATACATATATTATACATTGATTATATACACTTATACGCATATTATATATGTTTATAATATATTACACATTTGTCATTTGCATTTAATATATTAAATAATTTTTTTAGTTATCTATTCATGGATATAGGTACACGCGCAAAGCGCGTACACTAAACTAGTTGCTAAAAAGTTCAGAGTAGAGATGGAGCTATTATGTGAACCATTTGTAGTATCGACTATAGTAAGAGAGTTCATCATAGCTAGAAGAGTCTACTATAAATTCACACTGACCATAGGTGGGCGTGATACATAGAAAAACTCTATTGAACTGGAAATGGTTGACTTTGATGTTATTATGGGCATGAATTGGTTGTTCTCATGTTATGTTATAGTTGATTGTCGAACTAAGATTGCATGATTCCATTTTCATGTTGAGCTAGTCTTGGAACGAAAAGGTAATAGCATGATGCCTATAGGTAGGTTTATTTCCTATCTTAAAACACAAAAGCTTATTACAAAGGGGTGTTTATATCACCTAGTTGAGTAAGGGAACTTGATGTTGAGAAAGAAGTGCTGACTCTTCAATCGGTACCACTTGTGAATGAATATCTGGAAGTGTTCCTTGATGAACTTCCTAGATTTCCACTAGAGAGATTGTTTGATTTTGGTAGCGACATGAATTTCGCTACCCAACCTATATCGATTCGATATTACAAAATAGCACTAGTAGAATTGAAAGAACTGAAAGAACAGTTGAAAGATTTATTTCATAAAGGATTCATTTGACCCAGTATATCACCCTGGGGTGTATTTTTGCTATTTGTATGAAATAAACATGGCTCATTGTGTATGTGCATAGATTATAGACAGTTGAACAAAGTCACGATAAAGAATAAGTATCCATTTTTCAGGATAGATGACTTATTTGATCAGTTGCAGGGACCTAAATACTTTGTAAAGATTGATCAATTTTTTGATTATCACCAGTTGAAGATTAGGAATACAAATATCCCAAAGACAACCTTCCAGACTAGATATAGGAATATGTCATTTGGCTTGACGAATGCACCAATGACCTTTATGAATATAATGAATAGGGTGTATAAACTCTTTCTTAATATGTATGTGATAGTATTCATTGAGGATATTCTCATATATTCACGTGATAAAAAAAAGCATAAGATCACTTGCGAGCAATATAAAAAAACATTAAAAGATTACCAGTTATACACCAAGTTTTCTAAATGTTAGTTCTATTTGAACTCTTAGCCTTTTTTAGCCATGTGGTGTCTAGTGAAGACATCAAAGTGGACTTTCAAAAGATAGAGGTTGTGAAGAGTTGACCTCGACCTACCGCTTCGACAAAGGTACGTAGTTTTTTGGGGCTAGCAAGATATTACAAGAGATTTGTAGAGGGTTTCTCCTCCATTTTGCCCCATTGACAAGATTGACTTAGAAGCGGCCAAGTTCCAGTAGTCGGATGCATGTGAAAAGATCTTTCAAAAGCTAAAAGATAGATTAACTACGACACCAGTTCTAGCCTTACAAAAAAACACAAAGGGGTATGCTATATATTGCGACGCTTCAAGCTTTGGCAAAGGTTGCATATTAATGCAACACGGGAAATTCATCGCATAGCCTTTACGATAGTTGAAGAAACAAGAGCAGAACTATCCCAGACATGATCTGAAACTAGTAGCAATTGTATTTTCACTTAAGATATGACATTATTAATTGTATGGCGTACATGTTGAAGTCTTTACAGATCACAAAAGATTGCAACATATCTTTCAGTAGAGAGAGTTGAACCTAAGGCACATAAGATGATTTGAGTTGTTGAAACTGTCTATGGGCTATATAGCACACTTGCCACCAGTAAAGCAATAAGTAGCCCAAGATGATCACAAATAAGCCAACCTAGGAGTCCGACTCCTACATTTTGAAGATGGTGGTATCTGTTATTCGGGTGATAAATAAAATTTATACTTAAACAAAGTAAGTAGAAACAAGGAATTAACTATTTACAAAAAATAGTTGTAGAAAAGAGATGAAGAAGAAATCGAGCCCACTGAATACACAGTGTGTTCTTAAGGAAATTATTCCCCTCAAGCACCCAAGGTTGATGAAATATATCCTTCCGGGATAGAACAATTAACAACAATAGGATAGCAGTACCTCAAATCCTATTGCTCAGTGAACCACTAAATGGTAGTAAATCACACTTGAATTTATGAAGAAATGTAGAAGTATACTTGTGTTTCTTGTAATGAAAATGTACTCAAATTCGTGCTTCATATCTAAGGAAGAATCAGATATTTATAGCCAAAAAGCACTGCTTCAGAAAAGTTGCATTATTTTAGATACGATGGGAGGATGTGCAAAACGCACAAGAGTGAGTGAGTGACGCACATTCCATCGCACAAGCGTCTAGTGACACTGCCAGAACTGGCCATGATGTGCGATGGAGGTGCGAAATGCACAAGGCATTGTGTGTGTCGCATGCCTCATTGCATGTCACAAAACAGTGAGTCAAAAAGGACGCGTCCTTTTGACGTGTGATTCATGTGCGTTTCGCACATGGAGAAATATTGTGGGTTAGAATTTTGGTTTAAACAATTAAGTTTAAAAAAAATAATTCCAAAAAGATAATCTCTCGATCGATCTTTGACAAATCCAAAGCCGAAGCCGAAGCTGAAGCCGAGCTGAGCCGACAATAACAACGGCGCGAGGCATGTCTTCTTCTTAACCCATTTAATACCATGAGGAAGTGTTTTTAAATATAAACACTTGAAATTTCTTTTTCACCACCAATGTGGTACAAATGCTCTTTACAAAAGCAAAAGTGAAATTTCATTTTCCCTCCATTTCTATTCCCTCCATTTACCATTCACGTTTTCATTACTAAACCCCAACAATCCCCCACATGAATGGGGAATGGCTATAAGATGATAGAATATACAGACAAGTGTGTGATCTACAAGCAAAGATTAATTGCATCTGGATAAGTAGGTTTCCCTTTAACTTTTCAAAGTGAACTTATATCGGATGCACTCGATCAATCGGTAGAAGTGATATCTTTGAACCGTCAAACTTTGTTGTACACCTAGACAATATAAGTCACACAACTAACCTTTAACAATTTATGGTTCTCACAGTTTTATTTGTTTCAGCCATGAACACTTCCTGGTTTCATAAATGCTTAGAGAATCGGCCTTTACCATTATTCTCCTTGAAGCGGCTTACACTTCACACTTACATAGGTGTTTTCTAAACGTTTAATCTTATAGATAAACTATTTGGTCATACCTGCCAAACTTAGAAACCATTAAAAAGCTTTAAGCCTTAAAAGTTTTACCCTTGTCTCTGAACATTGTCTTCATCACGAGAATGGGTTGAGTTATTTGACAATGTTGAACCGTCAATCATAACTTTATTTTTTTCCTTGAACTTAGCTCTTGAGATCTCCAGTCTACTAGGTAGAGTTACCGCCATGATGACTTGTCCTAGGCCTTAAACCCATTCCCCTTGATGATCTTTCAACTACCTCTCTAGTTAGGTCTTTTGTAAGTGGATCCGAAACATTATCTTTTGACCTTACATAGTCAATCGCGATAATTCCACTAGAAAGTAGTTGTCTAACGATGTTATATCTCCATCTAATGTGATGAGATTTTCCATTATACATAGTGCTCCCTACCCTACCTATTGCCACTTGGCTATCACAGTGTATGCATACAAGTGCTAATGGTTTGGGCCAGAACGGAATGTCTTCCAAGAAATTTCGGAGCCACTCAGCTTCTTCACCGGCTTTATCTAAAGCTATAAACTCAAATTCCATTGTAGAGCGAGCGATATGTATTTGTTTGGATGACTTCCAAGAAACCGCTCCTCCACCAAGAGTAAATACATATCCACTTGTGGATTTAACTTCAGATGATCTAGTGATCCAATTTGCATCACTATATCCTTCAAGTACTGCAGAATATTTGTTATAATGCAAAGCATAGTTTTGAGTATGTATCAAATACCCCAAAACTCATTTCATTGCTATCTAATGAGTTTGATTGGGATTACTTGTGTACCGACTTAGTTTACTAATAGCACATGCTATATCTGATCGCGTACAGTTTATGATATACATCAAATTTCCCAAAACTTGTGCGTATTCCAATTGTGAATCGCTTTCACCTTTATTCTTTTAAAGTGAAAAACTCACATCCATTGGTGTCTTGGCAACATTGAAATTCAAATACTTGAACTTATCAAGTACCTTTTCAATATAATGAGACTGTGACAATGCTAGACCTTGAGTAGTTTTATGAATTCTGATCCCTAAGATCACGTCAGAAACTCCTAAGTCTTTCATATCAAATTTGCTAGCCAACATACATTTGGTGGCATTTATGTCAGAAATGTCTCTACTGATGATCAATATATCATCAACGTACAAACAAATAATGACTTTATGATTCAGAGTGTCTTTAATATAAACACATTTATCACACTCATTAATCTTAAATCCGTTTGCCAATATTGTTTGGTCAAACCTTGCATGCCATTGTTTGATTGCTTGTTTTAGTCCATAAAGTAACTTAACAAGTTTGCACACCTTTATTTCTTTACCCGGAACCACAAAACCCTCAGGTTGTTCCATGTAAATTTCTTCCTCCAACTCTCCATTCAAGAAAGCTGTTTTCACATCCATTTGATGGATTTCAAGATCATATACAATCCGCCAATGCAACTAACATCCGAATAAATGTTATTCTTGTTACCGGTGAATATATGTTAAAATAATCAAAACCTTTCTTTTTTCTATAACCTTTGACAACAAGTCTTGCCTTATATTTGTCAATAGTTCCATCAGCTTTTATTTCCCTGTTGAAGATCCACTTGGAACCTAAAAGTTTATTTCCAGGAGGAAGATCAACCAATTCCCAAGCGTGGTTACTTAAGATTGATTCGATTTCACTATTGACAGCTTCTTTCCAAAATGATGAGTCTCCAGAAGACATAGCTTATTTAAACGTTTGAGGCTCATTTTCAAGAAGGAAAGTCACAAAATCCGATCCAAAAGAAATAGATGTCTTTTGACATTTACTACGTCTTGGATTCTCTCCATCCAGAGTATTCTCTCCATCCAGAGTATTCTCATTTAGATCTTTCGCTTGATGACTCACTATTCATTTTATACGGATAACTATTTTCAAAAAATTCAGCATTATCTGATTCTATTATCATATTATCATGAATATCGAGATGATCAGATTTGTGAACCAAAAATTGACATGATTTACTGTTTGTAGCATATCCAATAAAAACACAATCCACAGTATTTGGTCCTATCTTGACCTTTTTGGGTTTAGGAACTTGGACTTTGGCTAAGCACCCTCACACTTTGAAATATTTCAAGTTGGGTTTTCTTCCTTTCCATTTCTCATATGGAATAGATTGCGTTTTGTTGTGGGGTACTCTATTGAGTATTTTGTTTGTGGTAAGGATAGCTTCCCCCCACAAGCTTTGCGGTAAATCAGAACTTATTAACAAGGCATTCATCATTTTCTTCAATGTTCGATTTTTCCTTTCCGCAATTCCATTGGATTGTGGTATATAAAGAGCAGTAGTTTGATGGATGATTACATTTTCCAAACATATTGCTTCAAAAGGAGATTCATACTATCATTCTTTTATTCAACTGATTATCAACTTCAGTTTTGTATTGCCTAAATGCTTCAATTGCTTCATCCTTACTGTTAATCAAGTAAACATAACAATACCGAGTACAATCGTCAATGAAGGTTATGAAATACCTTTTCCCACCGCGAGATGGTATTGACTTCATATCACAAATATCTGCGTGAATTAAGTCTAAGGGATTGGAATTCTTTTCAACAGACTTATACGGATGTTTAATAAATTTTGATTCAACATAGATTTGACATTGTGATATATTGCACTCAAACTTAAGAAATACTTCTAAACTAATCAATTTTTGCAAGATTTTATAGTTGACATGTCCTAAACGGACATGCCATAAATCGTTTGACTCAATCAAGTAAGAAGAAACTGAACTCTTATTCATTTCAACATTCATTACATTGAGTTTGAAAAGGCCCTCAGTTAGGTAACCTTTTCCTACATACATTTCATTCTTACTAACTACAACTTTATCGAAAACAAAAACACACTTGAATCCATTCTTAGTAAGAAGTGAAGTTGAGACCAAGTTCTTCCGCAAATCAGTAACATGAAGAACACAGTTGAGAGTCACGACCTTGCCAGATGTCATCTTTAAGCATATCTTGCCTGTTCCTTCAACTTTTATTGTAGCGGAGTTTGCCATATAAATGATCTCATCGCGTCCAGCGGAGCATAGGATGCAAACAAATCCTTATTGGCACACACATGATGGGTGGAACCAGAATGTATCCACCATTCCCTTGAGTTGTCAACCAGGTTGCATTCAGAAAGCATGACACACAAGTCTTCCACTTGTTCAACCATGTTTTCTTGACCCTTGTTCTTGCCTTTCTTTGGAGCCCGACAATTCGACGACTTGTGACCAGCCTTGCCACAATTATAACAGTTGCCTTTGAACTTCTTCTTTGGTGGATTGTTCCTTGGTCCAGAAGGATTCTTTCTTTTCTTGTTCGTTGGTGCTTCTTCAACAATATGTGCTCCCGATATTGCTGAACTTGCACGTGACTTTTTTTCTGCCGCCTTGTTGTCCTCCTCTATTCTAAGACGAATAATCAAGACTTCAAGAGTCATCTCCTTGCGCTTGTGCTTCAAGTATGTCACGCCCCGAGGTTACCCCCTGGATGGAAGACGGGACTTGAGACCACAAGTTCCCCAAGCTAACCCCTTGGTCATTGCATAACAAAGATAAGCGGAAGCATAATAGATAAATGTGGAATCACATACATAGGTAATCAAGTCAAATGGAAATATAAAATCCAAAACGAGACTCGAACATTGTCTATGTCTGAAAAGCCTCTACATGACATAAGGAGTTTCTAGGACAAGACCCTAGCTAACTCAAAGTACAGAAATAAGAAATTAACATAACTACAACATATCTAGTCCTTGAACTAAGAGGACTCGCCAACAGCTGACAGAAGAGTGACCTGGAAACTCTAGCCACGTGTCTGGAAAGGAACACTTGAATCTGCATCATCAAAGGATACAACGCAAGATATGCGTCAGTACTATAGGATGTACCGAGTATGCGAGTGATGCATGAATCATGATAAAAATAGTTGAAAACATGCTTAAGAATGAACTTGTTACTTAAAGAAGGACCATAAATAAATATCAAGGTAGAAAATATAAAACATGAAATAAAGCTTAAGTTTCATAATATAGATTCATATAACTTCATAGCTTGAAAATAAACATGTGGGAGTTTCTCTTAACCGACATTAAACCATGCTGAGCTACATGGAGTTCAGTCTTTTGCACTCTCACTGAAAGAGTTGTCCTAATCGGCCAAGGTTAGAACCATGTCATACCAGGATCCTGTCATAATAAGCCTCAACATGGGCAACCTACAGTGGTAACGTAGTTTTGGACTTGGGTTATCTGAACCCTCGTCGCTCGGTGCTAAAAACTACTCCCAAAACATAATAATAACATGAGCTCATATACATGTGACATATCTAATGCAAAACTTGTTCATACTTGTTCATGACTTGTTCATACCCCGGATCGTCATACTATTCATGAGTTTTAGTTTAGAAAATGGCTCATGAGCATTGATGAAACATCGGGTGTCTTGCCTTGCATCATATTTCATAACATGGAAAAACTTGCATACTTCATGACTTGTAAATATTTGCATGGCTCTAGTTCAATTTTCATAAAACATATACTTTCATAGAATCATAGGAACTAGGCATGAAACTTCATAAATACATAACGATCATGATATCTAATCATGCCAATATTCTCTTGAAAACATGCAATTTCATGGGTTCATGCTAGAAATCAACTTTCATGCTTGGACTTTCAAAACCAATAAGAGAATCATAATCAAATCATGAGTAATCAAGAGAAAATCATGAATTTAAACATAGAAACTGATTTCATAAACTTTTTACCAATTTTAGATTAAAACCCTAATTTCATAACTTCATAAATCAAAATGAGAATTGGGGGATTAGGGCACAAGGGTGAAAGAAACCCATCGTTAAAAAACCACATACCTTGGTTGAAGATAACCCACTTGAATTAAAAAGACTTAGGAGACCTGAACTTGGAGCCTGAGAAGAACCCTTAAGGTTGGGGGTGGAGACTTGGAGAAGAAATCTGAAAGGAAACTCTTGAGAGACTTCCTTACTTGAGCTTCTATATCTTGCTTGCTAGAAACCCTAGGTGACTTGCCATAGGGTCTTGAGAGAATTCTTTAGAGGTAGAGTGATGTTCTTATGAGGAATAACCCCTCTTGGGTGATTAAAAGATAAGGAGAAGAACATGAGGGGAGGAAAATACCAAACTACCCTTAATTAAACTCATAGGAAAAGTGGATAAAATCGTCGGACGGGCCCTCCGATGGGCCGTCGGAGCTCCCACGGGTTGTTGGGATCAAACCAAAGGACTCTGGGGCTCAAAAAGGGGCTACTGGACCATTGTGACGTACTGGCCCCACGGGACGTCTCCCCTCCCACGGGCGTCACAATTTGGGCGTCACAGTGCCACGGGCGTCGGCCAGCCCATCGAATTTTGGTAGCTGACAGGGCTTCACTAAAATGCTCATAACTTTTTACTCCAGACATGGATTAATGATCGGTCAGTGGAGTTGGAATGATAATTCAAGTACCTTTAATTTGGTGGATACTAGTCCACATAACTCTTCATGTTATAGGAGTTATGATTGTTTGAAGTTGACCCTAGTAAGAACTTACATGAAAACTAAATCGGTAGAGGGGCTTTCAACTTAACTTTGAGCTAGGGGTCCTTTATGACTTTAATATACATCGAATACTACTTCAAAACATAGGAATTGATCTCAATACTTAGATATAAAGAAAAATTATCTAGTTCTGGTCTAACAACGCATGAAGAATGGTTCAGATCTTGGATTAGAATTTCTGGGGTATTACAAAGTAGTTCTTAAAGTCCCTCCATGAAGGAGACAACTTTTCGATGAAGGCTGCTACTTGGAAAGCTTCATTTGTAACCATACCTTCTAAAGTAAAGTTACCGTTAGCCATATCTTCAAAATAACTAACAACGATGGAATAAAAATTATTTATACCTTCTGCAAGGAGATCATGAACGATAACTTGCAATTCTTGAACTTGGGACATGACAGTATTATTGTCAACCATTTTAAAGTCTAAGAACTTTGCAGCCATGAACTTTTTCAGTCCGGCATCCTCAGTTTTGTATTTCTTCTCAAGAGCATTCCACAACTCTTTTGAAGTTTTACAAACACTGAAGACGTTGTACAAGCTATCCTCTAAGCCATTCAGAATGTAGTTCTTGCATAGGAAATCTGAATGTTTCCATGCTTCAATAACCACAAACTTCTCTTTATTCGGTGTTCCCTCAGCTAACACAGGAACGTCCTCGCTTATGAAACATTGCAGACTTAGAGTTGTGAGATAGAAGAACATCTCCTGCTGCCATCTCTTGAAGTCGATGCCCAGAAATTTTTTCGGTTTTTCTGCCGTGGTCATTGCAGGTGCAACATTTGTACGACTTGATGATGTTATAGTTGTTACAGCTGGGGAAACACTATTCACAACAGAATCATTTTGGTGTTCTGTTTCATTCGTCATTTTTCTGTCACAAATTTGACAAACACTTTAGTATATAAGAATACTAACAATAAAGACTATCTCTTTATTCAAACTTGTTTCTAGTTGACGATAACGTTTTTATATCTTCAAATAGATCAACCGAATGAACTCTAAGTTCTGACGAAGTTTTTATATTCTTCAAATCAGAACAAAGATTCAAACAGAGTAGAAAACCAAAAGGTTTTAATCTCCAAAAACTTCAAATACAGATAAACATAATTTCCTTAGGATTTCGATAAACAATAATTTCCTTAAGATTGTTATTCGGGTGATAAATAAAATCTGTACTTAAATAAAGTAAGTAGAAACAAGGAATTAAATTATTTATGAAAAATAGTTGTAGAAAAGAGATGAAGCAGAAATCGAGCCCACTAAATACACAGTGTGTCCTTAAGGAAATTATTCCCCTCAAGCACCCGAGGTTGATGGAATATATCTTCCCAGGATAGAACGATTAACAACAATAAGATTTGAGGTACCACTATCGTATTGTTGTTAATCGTTCTATCCTGGGATAATATATTCCATCAACCTCGGGTGCTTGAGATGAATAATTTCCTTAAGGACACACTGTGTATTCAGTGGGCTCGATTTCTTCTTCATCTCTTTTCTACAACTATTTTTCGTAAATAGTTTAATTCCTTGTTTCTACTTACTTTGTTTAAGTACAGATTTTATTTATCACCCAAATAACAGTATCATTGTTTAGAACACTACGAAGTCATCGCTACTGATATTAGCGAAAGAAAGGAAATATAATGGACCCGTATTACTTCAGTACGAAGAGAGAATTCACTAACACATGATTACAACTTTTGGACTTGCAGGAGATAGGAGCCAAAAAAAGTGAGTAGGGGGATTTTTTTAGCAAAATAGGTGAATAAAGGGTATATTTTAGACATTTTAAAAATGGTTCAGGGGCATATTTGACACTTTTCGATTTAAACTAATGACTAAAAAATAAAGCTAATAAAATATGAAAAATAAAAAAATAAAAAATTAAGAAACAAAATATGAGAAATTGCAAAACTATATATAAACACATCATAATAAACACGTTGGGAGGTTGAAAATGAGAATAAGAGAAATGGAAGAGAAATAACGTAAAAAAATATTTGAAATAAAAAAATAAAATAAAATTTGAAAAAATATATTAGCATGTAATTACCATTAATTCTCACGTTAAAACAAATATGTAAAATTGTATAATTACATCAAATTAGACACAAATTCAATTCATAAAAGGCTTTCCAAAAAGGCTGTGAAAGAAAATAGAAAAATTAACTCAAATAGCAGTTCATATTAGGAATAAACTAAAAATAGCTCAACTCTTTGTTTATTACTCGTTTTAACCACTTAATATGGACTCTTTTTCTTTTCTTAGCCGGTTGATTGCAGAATACAGTGGTGAGTGGTCCATTAACTAACCCTACCTTTTAGGAATAAATTTTGGGTTAATTAATAATTTAAGCCTACTTTTTTGGTTATAACAGATGCCAACTATTTGATTTCACACATCCACCTCTTTCTTGATTATCTGTCACCACCGTCATCATCACCGCAAAGAGCTTCGCCGCCGGCCAAACTCCATCTTCTATTCTTTTTTCTTCTCCAGATCTGAAAGGTACAATACAAACTCCATCCCTTTCAGGCACATAGATCTGAAAGACTATTTTCAGATTATTTTTTATTGGTGTGGCTATTTTGGTAAGTGGAGATGGTGACTATGGAGGTATTCGTTGATGGTGCTATCGGCTTCCTTTTTGATGGAAAATAATCTATAATCAGTACATTAAGTTTAAAAAGAATATCTAGAAGGCGAACTCATAAGAGAGGGTTTTTAGGGTTTAAGGATTCATTGGTTTCTTCAGTTTTGAGGCTCGAATTCACACTTTGCAAAAGGAATCATGTGGGTAGTCCGTCGAGCGTCTTCTTCCTTCAAGTAATTCCATCTCTACTCTGTATAGACTTGGAGCTCAGAAATTTTGTTCTTTGTCGATTTTTTTTCCTACATCTTGTCAGTGTGTTCAATAAATTTTTCTTTGTAAAGTTAGGTTCATTTATTAGATTCTTTTTGCCAGCCCTTGATCTTCTACTAAAGAATCTATCCGACCCACCAAGTTTCCCTCTGGAAAATATTCTCCTTGGTGAAAAAAACCCTTTCTTCACTTATGTTCCCTTTTGCATATAATTCTTTTGACAAAAAAAGTATTCTTCTTGTGCAATTACCACATATTGCCTATCTTATAAAAAAATGATACTCCCTCTGTCCCATGATGCATTTCCTTTTTACTCTTTCCAAAAAAGATGACACCTTTCTTTCCATATTTAAGAACATTTTAGCTTTTAAACTTCCAATTTTACCCTTAATTAGATGATCTACGATCACACAAATATCTATGGTTTGTTTTAGTCATAGTTCTTTCTTTCTTTTTAAATTGTGTGCACATTCAAAGTGTATCACATAACTACAAATGATTTCCTAAGGTTAAAGATTTTCTACTGAAAATATTTTCCCAAGAAAATTTTCTGCATACCAAACACATCTATTTGCTGTAAATTTTGATTTATTCTCAATTGTTTGGTGAATCATGTATGGTTTTTGTGTCTAACGTTAGGGATAGCAATGGCGCAGGTTGGGGCGGGTGCGGGGTGGGTTGGGGCTTAACCCGCAAAATTTCAACCCGCCCCGCCCCACATAACATTATTTTTTTACTTTTAACCTGCCCCGCCCTGCAAAGAGCCACCCCGCCCTGCCCCGCTAAAGTCAATAACGTGGCAGACTCTGGATCGACTCTATTACATAAGTTAATTCCTAATTTTTATCTCATATCATGAGATAAGTTTTCAGTTTCCATTAACATTGATTTCCTTTTATAATTTCCAAATGAAGGCCGATTCACCAGAAATAATTTCAAATAAATTCCCAGAAAATGAGTGTTTTATTATATAAACCACAACAGTTGAAGTTTCTGCACATAATTTGTTGTTAAGCTATTTATGTATTGCCTTTTTCTTATTGAGTGTCCTGGCAATGACACTTTCTTTTATGTTTTTCTAAAATCTACCAACCACTGCTGGTAATCCTAAGTACATGAGGATTATTATTGATTATTACTAGAAAATAAATTATACTCTATCCAGTCATCATGTGAGTCTATAACAATATTTGGATTAACTATGAATTTGTACTTAATGTTTCCAACAATTTATTTTTATAGTTTTCCCAAAATTTTGAGAAATTGCCACTAAATGGACAGCTCACTTCTTGCGATCAGTATGAAAAAGTTTCAACCCGCAACCCGTCCTGCTTAATTTATAAAAAAAAATGTTTCAACTCGCCCCGCCCCGCCCCGCCCCGCACCTGCATTGGCTCAAACCCTCCCCGCCTCATTGCCATCCCTATCTAACGGCAGTGTAAAATCAGAAATGTCTGTTGTTTTGTGTAGGAAGTGTTTGTTGTTTGGGTAGGAAAGGTTTGTTCATTTCCATTTTATTAATTTCCTAACCTAAATAAGAAACAAGATTGGAAGTTCTGTACTTCTACGGACTTGTTACTAGACCATCAAGAAAACATGTCTCCTACAAAACTTTGTCTATAGACTACTATATAGCTTATGTTTGGTACAAAGGAGTGTAACTTTCATTTTTCAACAACAACAACAACTATGCCTCAACCCCAAACAAGTTGGATAACTTTCATTTATAGTATTTACCTTGAGAAATCATTTTCTGGAGCATTTGTCAATGCTTGTTTTGGATATAATGTAGGTGACATATGATGATCATACCAAGTGAAACATAGAATATAAGGGTATCATTTTGGTGATATGTTTGAGTATCAAAAATTTACAACAATGTCGTCATGTTTGTTAAAGCAAGTAATATAGAGTAGGGAGTGTTGGAGTATTACTTTGAATATTTATTCATCTTCTTTGTTCTTTTAACGTTGCTATGTATTCCGATTCCTTTTTAGAGAGAGAGTCTTTCTTTCTTAGATTATGGGCACTTAATTGATGAAATTGGTTATCTGCTCCAGGAAACAAGTATTTATGGCAGAGGCTCTCGAATTTGTTATGCCACTTCAGAAATTTCAAGTCAATGCCTGAAAGGACACAGTGATGGGCTTAAAGGGGCTTCCAATATAATATCAGATAGACCTCTTACATTTAGAGGATTCCGAATAACATCTCATGGTTTTCTCAGATTATTCATGGAAAGCCGAAGTTTCTCTTCACAAGCTGGCACAAAGAGCAGCGGAGAGGAAGATAGTAATTCAGACGACAGATTTTCAGAGCTTGAATCTTCTACTGCAACTGAAGCAATACAAGAAGCCAACAAAGCAGACGAGTCAGTCTCTGAGCATGAGCTTTCTGAAGAGGATCTTGATGGTGAAGATGTGGAAGCACCTCAGGAATTGTTGTCTGATACGCAGGCTGAAGTTAGCAAACAGAAGTCTCCAAGGAACAGAGTTTCTTCAGCATTATTCAATGCTATTGTGGCAGCACCAGCTTTATAAGTTGGTAAAATCATGGATAAATGGGTTGAAGGAAATGACGTGACACGGGTAGAAGTAGCAGCAACGATGCTTAATCTTCGTAAAAGGCGCATGTACGGGAAGGCACTACAGGTAATCTTTCTCTTTTATATTAGATAAGACATCTTATTTAAATTTTGATGCATTTATCGGTTTTACCATCAGGGTCTTAAAGTGCTAACTGTGTTCTTGTCATAAAAAAATGATCATTGTGTGTTTACATTAGTAGGGCGGTCATGATGCATTTATGGTTTTTCTTTTATGACATTGTAAACTGTGCAATCATTAGTCATTTTAGAAATAATGAAGCTTGAACACCAAGAAATAACTTTTCAAATAATTTAGGATTTACCACAAGTACTTGCTGTTTAGTTTGAGAAACTATAAAAAAAATCAGTTAATACATTTTGATAAAAACTTCTCTAGTTACTCTTGGCAAAGATGGAGATTTTTTTTCTGAAATCTCTATCCAGATCCTCGTGATTGATGTCTTAAGGTTTATGGTCTTATTATTCAAAGTCGAAACCCATGATGAGTAGTGACTTGGCTCTAACCATGGGCAGAAAACGAAACTAGCATATCAATCAATCTGTGAACTGTTTGTCAATTTATGTGAATTCCTTTAAACAGTCAGTTCTTATCTTGGTTCATTAATTCCCATGCTAGTAAGTAACGTATCTTTGACTCTTTGTTAGAGCGTATCACATTGGTTAAGGGAATAAATTGTTGTCTTCTTCTATGGACTTGAACAATCCTTATCTCATGAGCTAGACTTTTGAGTTGAGTTAGGTCCTAGGTCTATTTCTTCTACCATAGTATTAGAGCTAGAGACCTATGCCAATTGTATTCTCCAAATTTTGGATCCCATTGTTATTAACGCTTGACATGCGGGTTTGAGTGTTCCACAATCTTGAAAAATCCTCACCTTATGACCTAATCTTTTTTGGTTGATAGGCTCAATGGCTGTTTTCTTAACAGTCTTTTAAGGTAAATTAGTGGTTTTCTAATCTCTCATTTAAATTAACTCTATTCGTACCTAGTATAATAGTAACAACAACTAAGCTTTTGATTATGTCATTTATTCTTAGTTAAGTTTGCATTGATTCGAAGAGATTGTAGATTTTTTGGAACAACTATTCCATGTGATTTTGGGTCCCATTTTACCACCTTCAGTCACCATAGTAATGCACCTACACAATTGGTGCATTTGAAGGTTTTTGTAGGATATGGTCAAAACTATCTTAGATAATTTTCTCTCATTTTATTGTAGGTGTTGTCACTTACACCCTTTGTCTGATATGATGAGAGAATATTTTTCAATCTTGTATGTTGGCATATCCATCTTTGCATTGCATTTCTATGATACTGATGTTGTGAATATGTTAGATCCTAAAGGCCCAACATATACTCCAATATAATTTTAGTGTTCTCACTATTATTCTACAGAACTAGCCTTTCACTTGTTTGGTGTTTTCATATTGGATCCTATAACACCCTTCCGTATCTCATTTTAATTGTGTGCAACATCTTTCATTTATCACGTCATTATAGTGGAAGATTGAGATTGGACATTTGAAGTCTTTGCATTTCAGACTACAACTTATCCAATCTCACCTCACCTGCATCCTTTTTAGGGGGAGTAAACTTGTAACCGCAGCTGCGCAATATATATCCTGCATTTCTTCTACTCGTACATAAAGGGCCTACAATAGTGGTACATCTTTTATTGATGTTCCTCTTTCTTGAGATATCCGAAGGAGGTAGCAGTTAAGTACAAAATTTTAAGAAGCAAATTACTCCAGAAGTTGTTGATGCTTGTGTTCTTTGAAATTACTAATTAACTATTGCTTGTAAAATCATTTCGAATTCATATTTCATTGTGAGAATTTTTCTCCTTGGAGTTACTTGATACTTGAGTAGTACATGGAAGGTTGAAGTTTGGGTTTTAACTTTTTTCTTTTTGGATGGAGTAGTTTTAACTATTTTTAGATTGTTTTCATGTTACATCTGGAAATATTTCCCTAACTTTTTATGCCTTTTTTGCTTTGTGAAATTCATGAAAAACTTGCAAAAATAACGGAGCTGAGAAATTTGGAAATAATACCTCCACATACTAGTAGTCGTAGGAGGTTACTAGACAGGACATGACGCAGCTGCACCTAATCGAGGACATGACCTTAGATAGGAGGTTGTGGACAAATTAGGGTAGAACGTTAGTAGGTAGTAGAGCGTTGTCTCGCTTATCCTTCCATACTAGTAGTCGTAGTATTTCTCCTGTAGTTTCTTGTCCTTCAATTTCTGTTACTATCTACTGTCTCTTGTACTTCAATTATCACACTATTTTGTTGTAGTTATTATTCTTTTTCCAGAATATTTTGCGGTGCTTTTTATAGTGTTTTTCCATGATTTATTCACTTCCGCTATTTCTTTTTTGATATGATTTTCCATGAGCCGAGGGTCTATTGGAAACAACCTCTCTACCTCCCAAGGTAAGGGTAAGGTTTGCGTACACTCTACCCTCCTCTGACCCCACTTATGAGATTACACTGGGTATGTTGTTGTTAATACCTCCACATATTATTTTCAACTTCAACTTCAAATATTTGTTTTCTTCCACTTCAACCAAATATTTTTCAAAAGCATAATATTCACGCTTCATTTTGATTACTGCATACAACACTCTTTTGTAATCTCCTGCTTCTGCTGCATCCTTTTTGGTGTACCGGTACTGTCACAACCCGATTTTTCAAGTCATGATGGCACCTACAATCCCCTAGTAGGCGAACCAATTCCCGTAGCCCAGAACGGTTAGTAATGGGCTACTACCTAACCAAAACGCACCAGCAAGCAGAAATAAGCGAAAGCAAAACTCGAATATAAATACATAAAGGAAACTACACCAACCCCAAGACTTGGTATCAACAGTACAGAAGCTTCTAATAGGATACAAGTGCTAGTAGTAACAATACAACAGAAATCGCCTCCGAAAGTACAAGGAGCAACAATACAACAGATGAGATGTAGACAAGCCCCGACCGTCAGGCGCTCACCCCAGTCTCAATAATCCAAAAGCTGCACGAGTCTCCAATGTGATCAACGGCGAAAGCTCAGCTAATATTTGCACAAAAAGTGCAGAAGTGTAGCATGAGCACCAAAACCACGGGTACTCAGTAGGTATCATAGGCCGACTGAGCGCATATAAGATATAAAAGCAGTAAGTAAAAGATAGCAAGAAAGCAGTCACTGAGGCAATAAGCAAGGCACAAGGAGCTAGCACAGATCATCCATAACCAAGAACTTCAAGTAACACATGCTAGCACAGAGATACAATTACATAGAATCATAGGTGAAGGAAAGGAGAACACACCTGGAGTCCTTGCATAATAATATAAGTAAGAGAGAGAGTTGAGAAAATGGCGGTATACCGGTAACCTCAAGTAAAAGGAAAAGATGAAGAACAGTCTAACATACTCAAAATGGAATCTACCAGTATAAGGAAATCATAACACCAATCCAATCATATGATAGCATAACCAGGGAATCACCTCACAAGTACAACCCTAGGATGAAATAACTAGGCCATAATAACCGAGGGATACCACTCAGCTTTCCACAAGAATAGAACCAGAGTCTCACACTCTGCTCAGAAGGCCACACCAAAGTGCCTCAATAAGATAGGACCCGAAAGCCCTCTCAATAATCAAAAATCCCACAACCAAAGACTCAACATGCTAGCCATCACTAATCTTTCAAGAACCGAGTGCCAAGACAAGCTCTAAATAAAGACAGGAGTAAATATAGTCTACCTATAGTCCCAACGGCCGCCCATACAACCGAGGAACACAATCAAGTGAAAGCAAACCCTCCGGCATCCCATACTACCGGAGCATACACTGAACAAACAACAAACAAGGGTGGAATCCAATGCATGATATGATATGATATGAAATAGAACCTCTGTATGTACCTCCTTCGGTGCCAATCAGGCCCAGCAGGTAGGTTCCATAGAAGGACTCAGCCTATATACCTCTACTCCACCGTATACCCTTCCCTCCGGCGCACGCAGCCCGAAGCCCTAGGCCCGGAGCGGCAAGGTCCATGGAGGTCCCCGACCCCATACTAAAACTCAGTATCAAGACATGTCATCCGGAAGCAAGTTCGGGATCAAGATAGAGACCCATTCTAAAGTATGCATGCCCAGACCCCGTCCAGGACTAAAGTAGTAGAAAATGCCTCAAAAACCCCTCCAAGGGTGCCCGGGAGTAACCGGGTGTAAAACTATAGTAAATCAAGTCTAGTGCTCCGCCCGGCAGAGACTAGTATCAGTAATAAAATCAAGTCTGGTGCTCTGCCCCGCAGAGACTAGTATCAATAATAAAATCAAGTCTGGTGCTCTGCCCAGCAGAGACTAGTACCAGTAATAAAATCAGTGCGAAAATATCCAAAATCCCCTTTTCTATCAACAACAGTACCAAAAAGGGGCCCCCAGGGCCATGCAAATTTAGGAAAACTGCCAGTAGTGGCTCACAACCAAAACTGTAGTAAAACATGCAGGGGAAAACATTTTTCATGGATGATATGCTCGCACACAAATATAAAACTAGCCCAATGGCTCACAACAATTCCTATCAGCCCTGCACAGGCCCAATAGCTACTCAACAGACATAACCAGCCTAAAAGGATAATCTCTATGTCCGGGACTCGCGGACATTCCCAAATATCCAACCAGCTATGTTCCAGAGTCAATACAAGGCCACACAGGACCATAAAGGTAATATACATTACTACGCGAATACTACAAACAACATATGAAATAGACGGATGAAAGACGGACAAGGTCTGGGGTACCAACCTATAACAACCCATCCAAGGATGCTAATTAATGCAGTTATAGCCTATATACACAGAGTCTAGATAGGGGAAAACCATAACCTACCTGTCGTCCGACGAATAGCTGCGGGGACGGCGTCGTCCAGGCTCGAACTGCTCTGGGAAGCTCCAAATCTCCAAAACCACTATCAATACAACAATCTACAGATTAAAAAAAGACTAACGATACCCATAATGCCAAAAATATACCCGGGTTGAAATCCGGGTCACAAATGGGCCCGTGGGCCTCGTAACCCAAAATCAAAAATGAAAAACACACCTGTGTTCCTTACCATCCCAGGAGCACATGCTAAAAAATTGAGCGGAAATGGACAACAATTAGGGCTCAAAACACCCCGCAAATCAAGGAATTTAAAGAATGAAATTCGTGGAAGAAATCGGAAAAATCACGAAAGAACTTACCCGATTTAGAATCCAACAAACGCTCAAGATTCAACAAATATTAACCTACAAGTTGTTGGTAATAATCAAGGTGATTTATGGAAGTTTTGGGTTCATCATCCATGGAGAATTCAGAATTTAAAGAGAGGGTTTATCGGATTTAAGAGTCCACAAACGAGCATGGATCGACAAAATATTATCCTCCAAGTAGTTGGGATGAACAATGGTTATATGGAGGTTTTTGAGAGCTATTTTAATGGAGAATATGGTTTTGGGGATTTTAGAAATAAAGGGGAGAAGAGGGCTGGCCAGCTATATAAGCTGCCAGCGCCCAGGGGCCAGGGCGGCCCAGGCTGCCAGGGCGCATGGGGCGCGTGGGCACAGGCGGCAAGGGCGCATGGGGCCCATGGGCACAGGCGGCCAGGGCGCATGGTGCTGCCCACACCAGCAACCAGCAACCAATCCTTAGGCAAATTTTCACAAGATGGGTCCCCGGGAACGCATCCGGGGTCCCGCGAACACAAACGACTTGAGCTATTCGACTAGAAACGACGTTCCGGATCCAATGGAATAGACGAAAATCCCATAGGATGTCAATTTAACGAAAAGTGGGCCCCACGCCCAAAATCAACCTTTAGCCAACTATTCCCAAAATGGAACCCATTGGCCAAAATCAAGTCCGGAAGCCTAGGGACCCAAACCAATAGTCCCTCTAGCCTAAACTCGACATTCCGATGCTAAAAGCACTGACGGAATTTCCATCCGAGACCGTCCTCTCCGAATGTTGATCAAAGTCAACCAAACAAGCCCAACTGTCCTGAAAACACAGAACGAGAGAGAATTCCAAGCTAAAAAGCTCCCGGATCCCAACCAAAGGTCCCTCTAGACCAAAGTTCACGTTCCGGAGCTAATGGAACTGTCGGAATTCAATTCCGAGCATGTACACCCAGGATGTTGACTGAAGTCAACGATTTCAAAAGCTAAAAGCTCTAAAACAAGGAATGGCCAAAAAGACCAAGCAAATTGTCGGGCACCGAACTACCGGTCTGAGCAAGCCATAACTGACTTGGGGCCACTACATGCAAGCTCTAACGGTACAAGAAAGGCAAACACGCATAAATGACCGGAAGGGTCATTACATCATCCACTAATAAAAAGACTTTCGTCCCCGAAAGTCAGGAAAGAAGGAAAGACTAGAGATCAAAAGAACAATGGGTACAAGGCCCGCACTACTCTCTCGGACAACCCGGGTAGCCTCCTCGGCTGGACGGCACCCAACAAAATAGAACCAATGAAAAGCAACCCAGCCTAACTCCGTACTAGCCAAGCTAGAACCCAAACTTAAAGTCATAAATTCAAAGGGTCTGCCAACCCAAACTGAACCTCGAGAACCTCAATCGGAAAGCACTGACACAACACCAAAACCAGAGAAGCAAGGCGATCAACACACAGAACTTGAAATCTTCGAAACCACAACCAAGTTTGCCGAAAAAGCCAACAACCAAAACTCTTAACTCATGAACCCGCTGATCTGCAAAACCCTTTTATTCTGAGCCAAATCCGTCTGCGCCATAATCATGAAACTTCATAAAAGCTGAACATTCGAACCACTATCGAAACATCAACTGACACACTGGAAATACATAGTTCACGCTTATACTCTACCACAGACGTATTCACCTTTTATACTCAAGTTATATCGAAGTCAAGCTATAGTCTACTAGCCTTTGACATCCAAAATAACAATCCGAAGCATATCATAATAAGTTGTAGTTACCTTCCCCGACTGACCATCAACAAATGAACGGACACTTTTGCTAACATCAAACTCGATAATTGAACCCAGCTGAACCAACCATCTGAACTCGACTAAACTTTGCACACCAAAGTTAGGGAAGGCACATATGGATACCTTGTGTTGACGGAGAACTTCAAAACTGTAGAATGAACCCAACTGCTGCACCATGCCGAGTCTGAGTCAACTGGAAGTGAATGAACCAGGGCAACCTTCCCAACAGACCCAAAACCAAAATCAAGCCTCTGCAAGAAGTTTGGTAAGCCTACCACGAGGTCTGTAACCACCAACTAAGCTCCAAACACTCGAATACTGCATAAATTCTAAATCACTTTACTAATCTCAACTTATGAAGAAATCAACCACGCTGAGAATATCAAGTCAGAACTCCCCGTATGCAAGGAAAGGGTTTCTGGGGTTAAAAGTTGCCATCTAGACATGGAAATTTACATATAACTTCAACTCAACCTCTTGGCTCGAATCAACCGCTCTACTAAATCTGAACACAACCAAATATTTTGAAGCATATATCATACCAAACTTTTAGTCCATACTGGCTGAGTCTAACCAACACTGGGACCCCACATAAACAACAACCCCGGAAGAACTAACTGAACAAGCTTTCAAATCCTGGGCAAACGAATGGCTATTATCAGTCTCTACGTATCATCAGAGCTCAAAATAGCCTTGCTAGTCTTAACCCGCACAAGCTGACCACATAAAGCATACACCACTGCTGAAGCTCAAACTTACGCCGCTGAGTCTGTCCAACCATGGTAGAAGAACCTCGTACTAACTAGAACGCTGCTGAATTCTAGAATATCTTGCCTCTTGCAGAGGTTAGCCAAGGACTGGGTTTCCAAGGCCAATAGCCGCATCCACAACTGAAGTAAAAGAAGCTAAGTTGCCCGCACCCACTGCCTTCTGGCACTAGGATGCTGCAACCAAATCGAAACTGCCACAAACCATCCGATGTAACCTGCCAAGTTATGATTCTGAACACCGACTTTCAAAACTGCCAACCAAACCCTTGCTCGGCCCTTTATGCTGCCAATGAACCCTTAAGAACCCAAGCCAACTAGGCCTGAAAATACAAGTTGCCAACACCGCAGCTGCTACTGAAACAAAAACCATCGATGGAAAACCCACGACAATGTGTAGACGGTTGGATCGAATCACCAACACACAATCCCAAAGCAAACCTTCATCGCCACCTCAGGCAACTACGAGGACACTTAAACACAAACAAAGAGTCATCTCCCTTCTTTTTCAACTAAACGAAAATGCTTCCTTAGCACATACTAAACCTTACAAATCCTTTCTCCAATAAGAACCTGAAGCCATTACCTTACTACTCAGGGCTACACGTCAAATCCAATAAGGCAGGAGAAGAATGGGCCGGATGCCCAACTCACCCGAAATGCTTACAAATACAACCTAACCACGAGGTTATGATCAACACTTAGTCGGAAGTGCTTAAAGTCAAGACCGAATCACGATTCCCACATCCAGAGCTTATCGAAAGAACTACGATCAAGATTCATTCCAACTGGAGCTAGGGATACAACAAAATACCCAACGGACCAGGAAGTGGAGGAGAATATGGGAAAAACCCGCATACCTACCAACCTCCTAAACTAATCAACAAAGAGGGTCGACTCTAGACACTCGGGAGACCAAACCAATCTATGCACACTAGCATAACCAATATCTCCCAACTGAGGTAAAATCTTAACTCCGGCCCAACTACCGGTAATACATCGAACCATCACACGGATCTCTAGCCACGCTAGATAACGGCCTAGGCAACAACCATCTAGGACTGCTCAACAAAGGAAACCCAACCAAAAGTCCATAATCACAATGAAACAGGGGTAACCCATCTAGAAATAGAATAACAAGAACTACCCACGAGCTACAACTCCGGGAAAACACCTCTCAAGGCTAACTTACCCCCATCCACTACTAAAGAATAAACTATCAATAAAATAACACATCAGTACTACAATTCGGGTAGCCAAACAACTTAAACAAATAGCAGGTAGGCATATAAGAATATAAATGACAGAAGGGATAGAATCGCAACGCGAGCAGGACTATCACAAGTCAATTGTAGCAAAAGCCTAACCTGGAGCAACGATATCAGGAACCTCTACCTCTGGCCCACCAAGAGGAGTATCAAGCTGATGGGATATAACTCTGGACTGAGTAGTCGAAACTAAAGGCCTAATCAGCCCTCGTCGGGGACAATATCTATAAAGGTAACCAATCTCTCCATAGTGATAACAACCAGGCTGTCTGGGATACATAATCCTAGGGCAATTCCTAGCAAAGTACCCATGCTCACCACACCAAAAACAGCCTATACCAGATGAAGCCCAATGGGAAAATCTCGCCTCGTACTCCAATACTGACAGACAACCCTGCTGAAGAACTAGAAGCTCAACTATAACTGAAGCACCACTCGCAGAACCAGGTAATGGAACACTCACCGGAGGACTCAGAGTCCTAACCATGGTGTCCTGAAGCATTGAGGTCGCTATAAATCCAATCGGAGGTTGGGCTGACCCCACACCCCCTATCTAGTGCAGTAAACCCTCACTCTAGAGTCCTGGCGCTAGTGGAAGCACTGAAGAAATAGGCACAGAGGCCTCGGCCCCAACCTCTATCGCATTCGTCTGAGGAATTTGAGAATGAATGAACAACTGAAGTTTAAAAGTCAATAGATCCAGGAACGCACAATGAGGAGCCAAGAAGATGAAATATTTCCTAACAATGCCCTGTAGCCTCCCACAGATAGGATACGGACGTCATCGTACCAATCCACAAGACTCTACTTAGACACTTGCTTCTGTACCATGACGCCAGTGAACCTAGAGCTCTGATACCAAGCTGTCACGACCCAATTTCTCAAGTCATGATGGCACCTACAATCCCCTAGTAGGCGAACCAATTCTCGTAGCAAAGAACGGTTAGTAATGGGCTACTACCTAACCAAAACGCACTAGCAAGCAGAAATAAGCAAAAGCAAAACTCGAATATAAATACATAAAAGAAACTACACCAACTCCAAGACTTGGTATCAATAGTACAGAAGCTTCTAATAGGATACAAGTGCTAGTAGTAACAAAGTACAACATAAATTGCCTCCAAAACTACAAGGAGCAACAATACAACAGATGAGATGTAGACAAGCCCCGACCATCAGGCGCTCACCCCAGTCTCAAAGATCCAAAAGTTGTACTAGTCTCCAATGTGATCAACGGCGAAAGCTCAGCTAATATCTGCACAAAAAGTGCAGAAGTGTAGCATGAGCACCAAAACCAGGGGTACTCAGTAGGTATCATAGGCCGACTGAGCGCATATAAGATATAAAAGCAGTAAGTAACAGATAGCAAGAAAGCAGTCACTGAGGCAATAAGCAAGGCACAAGGAGCTAGCACAGATCATCCATAACCAAGAGCTTCAAGTAACACATGCTAGCACAGAGATACAATTACATAGAATCACAGGTGAAGAAAATGAGAACACACCTGGAGTCCTTGCATAATAATATAAGTAAGAGAGAGAGTTGAGAAAATGGCGGTATATCGGTAACCTCAAGTAAAAGGAAAAGATGAAGAGCAGTCTAACATACTCAAAATGGAATCAACCAGTATAAGGAAATCATAACACCAATCCAATCATATGATAGCATAACCAGAGAATCACCTCACAAGTAAAACCCTAGGATGAAATAACTAGGCCACAATAACCGAGGGATACCACTCAGCTTTCCACAAGAATAGAACCAGAGTCTCACACTCTGCTCAGAAGGCCACACCAAAGTGCCTCAATAAGATAGGACCCGAAAGCCCTCTCAATAATCAAAAATCCCACAACCAAAGCCTCAACATGCTAGCCATCACTAATCTTTCAAGAACCGAGTGCCAAGACAAGCTCTAAATAAAGACAGGAGTAAATATAGTCTACGTACAGTCCCAACGGCCGCCCATACAACCGAGGAACACAATCAAGAGAAAGACAACCCTCCGGCATCCCATACTACCGGAGCGTACACTGAACACACAACAAACAAGGGTGGAATCCAATGCATGATATTATATGATATGAAATAGAACCTCTGTATGTACCTCCTCCGGTGCCAATCAGGCCCAGCAGGTAGGTTCCATAGAAGGACTCAGCTCCACCGTATACCTCTACTCCACCGTATACACTTCTCTCCGGCGCACGCAGCCCGAAGCCCCAGGCCCAGAGCGGCAAGGTCCATCGAGGTCCCCGACCCCACACTAAAACTCAGTATCAAGACATGTCATCCGGAAGCAAGTCCATGATCAAGATAGAGACCCAGTCTCAAGTATGCATGCCCAGACCCCGTCCAGGACTAAAGTAGTAGAAAATGCCTCAAAAACCCCTCCAAGGGTGCCCGAGCGTAACCGGGTCTAAAACTGTAGTAAATCAATTCTAGTTCTCCGCTCGACAAAGACTAGTATCAGTAATAAAATCAAGTCTGGTGCTCTGCCCCGCAGAGACTAGTATCAGTAATAAAATCAAGTCTGGTGCTCTTCCCAGCAGAGACTTGTACCAGTAATAAAATCAGTGCGAAAACATCAAAAAATCCCCTTTTCTATCAACAACAGTACCAAAAACGGGCCCCCAGGGCCATGCAAATTTAGGAAAACTGCCAATTGTGGCTCACAGCCAAAACTGTAGTAAAACATGCAGGGGAAAACATTTTTCATGGATGATATGCTCGTACACAAATATAAAAGTAGCCCAATGGCTCACAACAATTCTTATCAGCCCTGCACAGGCCCAATAGCTACTCAGCAGACATAACCAGCCTAAAAGGATAATCTCTATGTCCGGGACTCGCGGACATTCCCAAATATCCCACCAGCTATGTTCCAGAGTCAATACAAGGCCACACAGGACCATAAAGGTAATATACATTACTATGTGAATACTACAAATAACGTATGAAATAGACGGACGAAAGACGGACAAGGTCAGGGGTACCAACCTATAACAACCCATCCAAGGATGCTAATTAATGCAGTTATAGCCTATATACACAGAGTCTAGATAGGGGAAAACCATAACCTACCTGTCGTCCGACGAATAGCTGCGGGGACGGCGTCGTCCAGGCTCGAACTGCTCTAGGAAGCTCCAAATCGCCAAAACCACTATCAATACAACAATCTACAGATTAAAACAAGACTAACGATACCCATAATGCCAAAAATATACCCGGGTTGAAATTCGAGTCACAAACGGGCCCGTGGGCCCCGTAACCCAAAACCGGAAATGAAAAACACACCTGTGTTCCTTACCATCCCGGGAGCACATGCTCAAAAATTGAGCGGAAACGGACAACAATTAGGGCTCAAAACACCCCGCAAATCAAGGAATTTAAAGAATGAAATTCGTGGAAGAAATCGGAAAAATCACGAAAGAACTTACCCGATTTAGAATCCAACAAACGCTCAAGATTCAGCAAATATTAACCTCCAAGCTGTTGGTAATGATCAAGGTTGATTTATGGAGGTTTTGGGTTCATCATCCATGGAGAATTCAGAATTTAAAGAGAGGGTTTATCGGATTTAGGAGTCCACATACGAGCATGGATCGACAAAATATTATCCTCCAAGTAGTTGGGATGAACAATGGTTATATGGAGGTTTTTGAGAGCTATTTTAATGGAGAATATGGTTTTGGGGATTTTAGAAATAAAGGGTAGAAGAGGGCTGGCCAGCTATATAAGCTGCCAGCGCCCAAGGGCCAGGGCGGCCCAGGCGGCCAGGGCGCATGGGGTGCGTGGGCACAGGCGACCAGGGCGCATGGGGCGCATGGGCACAGGCGACCAGGGCGCATAGTGCTGCCCACACCAGCAACCAGCAACCAATCCTTAGGCAAATTTTCACAAGATGGGTCCCCGGGAACGCATCCGGGGTCCCGCAAACACAAACTACTTGAGCTATTCGACTAGAAATGGCATTCCGGATCCAATGGAATCGATGAAAATCCCATAGGATATAAATTTAATGAAAAGTGGGCCCCACGCCCAAAATCAACCTTTAGCCAACTATTCCCAAAATGGAAACCAATGGCCAAAATCAAGTCCGAAAGCCTAGGGACCCAAACCAATAGTCCCTCTAGCCTAAACTCGACATTCCGAAGATAAAAGCACTGACAGAATTTCCATCCGAGACCGTCCTCTCTGAATGTTGATCAAAGTCAACCAAATAAGCCCAACTGGCCTGAAAACACTGAACGAGAGAGAATTCTAAGCTAAGAAGCTCCCGGATCCCGACCAAAGGTCCCTCTAGACCAAAGTTCACGCTCCGGAGCTAATGGAACTGTCGAAATTCAATTCCGAGCACGTACAACCAGGATGTTGACTGAAGTCAACGATTTCAAAAGCTAAAAGCTCTAAAACAAAGAATGGCCAAAAAGACCAAGCAAATGGTCGGGCACCGAACTACCGGTCCGAGCAAGCCATAACTGACTTGGGGCCGCTACATGCAAGCTCTAACGGTACAAGAAAGGCAAACACACGTAAATGACCGAAAGGGTCATTACAGGTACTTTTGCATTGGTGGTTTGTTTTTTCCTTTTACCCTCTTTGGCAATTTTAGGTTCTATATTAACATAGAGTAAAAATATTTAGCTGCTTCCTAGCTCTCATGTCAACTTATGTTTGCAGTAGAACATGGCTTTAGGGAGAATGTGATCAACACTAGTTCTATTAGTTTCACATTGAGAAAAAAACAACAGCTTCTAATCTGATTAGTTTGTCGATTTCTATTGTCATCATCTTGTTGTTATTCAATTATAGTAATTTCTGGCTTTTGGCAGCTCTCTGAGTGGTTGGAGTAAAAAAAGCAGCTCACTTTTACTGACCGAGACTATGCTTCTCGTGTTGATTTAATTGCCAAAGTTCGTGGTCTAAAGAAGGCAGAAGATTATATTGGGATGATACCAACGTCTTTCAGAGGTGAAGTTATTTATCGCACTTTATTGGCCAATTGCGTCGCTGAAAGTGACGTGAAGAAATCTGAGCAGATTTTTAACAAAATGAAGGACCTTGAATTCCCATTAACATGCTTTGCTTGCAATTAGTTGCTCCTTCTATATAAGAAGACCGATAAAAAGAAGATTGCTGATGTTCATTTACTAATGGAGAAGGAAAATGTGAAGCCATCCCGTTTTACTTACAGACTATTGATAGATGCTAAGGGAAAATGCAACGACATATCTGGAATGGAGCAAATTGTTGAGACCATGAAGGCTGAAGGGATAGAACCTGATATCAGCATAAAGAGCATCTTGGCAAAGCATTATGTCTCGGGTGGTCTCAATGAGAAGGCCAAGAATGTACTAAAAGAGATGGAAGGAGGAGATATAAACGAAAATCGCTGGGCATGTTGTAGTTTGCTTCCTCTTTATGCAGCTCTTGGAAGGCGGACGAAGTTGATAGAATCTGGCAAGTTTGTGAGTCTAATCCTCGGCTTGATGAATGTTTGGCTGCTGTTGAAGCTTGGGGAAAACTGTATAATATTGAGGACGCAGAAGCAGTCTTTAATAAGATGGAAGCAAAATGGCCAACACTGTCATCGAAGCATTATTCTGTTTTATTGAGAATCTATGTGAATCATAAAATGTTGTCCAAAGGAAAGGACCTTGTGAAGCGTATGGCTGACGGTGGTTGCCGAATTGGGTCATTGACTTGGGATGCCCTAGTCAAACTTTATGTTGAAGCTGTAGAAGTGGAAAAAGCAGATTCAATATTGCATAAAGCTACAGAGCAGAATCGTTTGAGGCCAATGATTAATTCTTATTTGGTCATTATGGAACAATATGCAAAGAGAGGTGATATTCATAATACTGAGAAAATGTTTCACAGAATGAGACAAGCTGGATACGTTTCCCGAATTTCCCAGTACCAATGCCTTATCCGAGCCTATATAAATGCCAAAGCTCCTTGTTATGGTATTGCTGATAGAATGAAGGCGGATAGTGTATTCCCAAATAAAGGATTGGCAAACATGTTAGCTCAGGTTGATGCATTCAAGAAGAATGTTGTGTCTGACTTGTTGGATTGATTGATGTGACGTAACCTACTTTTCTTGTGATTGAGGATCTTGCATACCTGCTTATTAGATTGATTATACAGCAGTCAGTTGTAGGATGAACACTTTTGAGGTACCAGCTTCCTTTTCTTTAACTAGGTTATTATGTTGCTAGTCTTGCTTTACTAAACCTTCTTTTTGTTTTTTGACTTTGAGCAAACTGCATTATAATAATTCTGTGGTACATTTATTATCTACTATTAGGAGGAATTTATTGACACTGGTTAAGGTCTTAGCTTCACGTGTATGGTTGTGGCGTAAACAGAAAATTAGTTGTTTAGATTTTTATACGAGCACATTGAAGCCATGTTGTTAATGTTTTGTTTCTAGTTGTTGAAGTAAATCGAAATTGAAGGGTAAAAAAATCTGTAATATCGATGAAGCTACCGCGAAGGCTATGATACTAGGAGGTGAAACTTCCGTTACTTCTTTTGCTGGACCGCTTTGGACTATTTTTTCTTGAGCTGAGGGTTTATCGGAAACAACTTCCTTACCTTTGAGGTAGGGGTAAGGTCTGCGTATACTCTACCCTCACTTTGTGGGATTACACTAGGTATGTCGTACTTTTGAAGCCATACATTGAACTAGATGAAGAAAAAAGCACTGCAAAATTGAACTCTCAGGTTTTCTCCAATTTCCTGCACTAAGCATTAGGATCTAGGTTAAAATTGTTTGTTTTCCCTCATTCTTGGCATACTTACATTCTGTAATCTAATGTAAAGCTGGTGTCGGAGATCATCTTTAATGATATCGGAGAAGGGTTTAAAATGCCCCTGAACTATGAGATTTGATAGAATATTGTTCTCCATTCAGCTTTTGGGTCAAAAATGCCCTCGATGTTTAACCTTTCCGGCCAAAAATACCCTTATTTCTTGCGGCTCACACTCATAAGGTGGATGGAAGACAATATTGTACCAAATTCCATAGTTCAGGGGCATTTTAGGCCCTTCTACGTTAAAATAATTTGAAATCACTTAATATGTGACCTCATATGATTGACCTAATTTTGAGTTTTCCCCTCCCCTGCTTTTCCTCTCTTCCACTTTTTTTCTTCTTGGATCTTGCCCGCCATTCTAATTTTTTTTAAAACTTGGGACAAAACACGAAAAAAAGAAAAGGAAAATAACCACATTCATATAGAAACAATTAGTTTAATAAAAGATGATTTAATTAAGCAACTACATACGTATATCATTTGTTTCTGTGTGCGTATACCCAAAATTCAAAATAAAAGAATGAAATAATTATTTTTCTCCGATATGCTCTCCGCCTCCCCCCCTATAATTATACAAATCAATAGAATATGAACATTTAAGTTCATTTCAAGTTTGAGGCCCTAATATCCTAATTAGGAAGAGATTAGAAAAATTTAAAAAGAAGGAATGAACAAGACGAAAGTTGATAATTGATAGAAAAATTTATATTAATTGAAAATAATAATCATTTTAGATGACTAATCAGACGGGGCGAGTATGGATTTTAGTTGAATCCTGAGTTATGAGTTGAGTTCTAATAAATTAGGGGTTGATTAAAATATCAATAGGAAGATATCATGCAATTGATAATTTTTTGAATATTGTTTTCAGACAGATTTCGTCAAAATGTGGATCATGGGTGATTTTATTTATTTATTTGGGAAGGATTTAAATTTTTTCCAATTAAATTAGGCCACGAATAAATAAAATTTAATTAGTTTACTTTAAGGTAACCATTAGAAAAAAGAGCATAATTGATCCAAAAGGTTAATATTAAGGGTATTTTTGGCCCGAAAGGTTAATGTCGAGGGTATTTTTTCGATTGTGGCTAGGCACAAGTCGACTCACCTGCAGGTTAGTTTAATAAACAAGATATATTAAGGTGCAAAACTGAAGGTAAATAAAGGCGCAAGATTTGTATACTGGTTCAGATCACCAATGTGGTGTCTGTTCCAGTCCCCTTGGGTTTCAAGGGTTTCCTTTTGAGTTCTTTGAAATGAAGGTGATTTATAGAGAGTTTGACAATTACAGATTGTTAAACTTGATCTTTTGTAATGACACAACCTCTACCTGTATAATTAGTACTAACTATTTCTTTTTCTTTTGATTACAATTATAGACTCGATGGAGTACAAAGTATTATGAAGAGAAAAGCTAGGCAGTAATCTTGTTCAAGAGAAGTGGCGTAGTTATGTTCTTGTTGTCTGCAGGCTTTTATACTTTGTGTAGGCAAAACTGACTGTTGCTCGTAAAAGGAAAACCCAAAGGAATTCTGCTCAATCAAAGATTTTGTTTTGTTCCTTGATTGAGATCTTCAATCAATCACGTCCATATTAGATACGTCTGTGATTCTTCTTTCATCAAGGATTGTGTTTTTGTTCCTTGATTGAGGTCTTCAACCAATCACGTCCGTATCAGATACATCCGTGATTTTTCTTTCTTTTCTGGTTATGAAATTCTTCCTTATTTAGGAGACTTGATATCTTTTCGATCATATAACCTTCTTTGTGTGAATCTTCCTCTGATCGTCTTGATATCCTCCGTGATCTTTGCAATCTGTTGTATCCTTGACTTTCTTGATTTTGGGTATTTGTTTGTGGCTCAATTTGGGTAGGTGCAAGCGACATCAGCCAGTTGGGCTCTAAATTCCTCTCGTCTTAGCTCCTCGGCTACATCATCACCTAAAGCAGCAACATCCTCGATGTCAACATTATTTAGGTTCTGTTGATTAACAGCAGGCTGTTGAAGCCTTACTGCTTCACGCTATTGTGCATTCATGTTTAGCCTCAAAGTCTTTGCAAGCTCGGGTTCATATGGTAAGATTGGGTCACTCGAGTGTCGGGTACTTGGCATGCACAAATATGTACCCTGCAGTCACAAAAACAACAAATAAAAGTAAAAGCAGGAAATATGACTAAGAGTCAAATAAACACACTGGACTTAATAAACAACTGTATTCTCCGGCAACGGTGCCAAAATTTGATACGCCCAAATTACACCTCACTTAAGAAGTATAAGGATCGTTATCAAATATAAAAATCAACAAAGGTTGGGATCGAGTCCCACAAGGAATATGGTGAAAGTTAAGTCTTTAGTAATTTAAACGACTATTAGTCAATGATTTTCGAAAAATGGGGGGAGTTTATAATATTCAAACTTGCTTAGTCTTTGACTAATTTACGAATAAATGAATAATTTCAATGAATAAAAATCAATATTAGAGATGAACTAGGGATGTGTTCACCATGACTTCATAAACAACCTTGGATTAGAGTTCAAATAGATTTATCTCATATGCATAACACGAAGTAATTGAATTCATTCTTACGTCTAATCATTTCTCAACCAAGTAGATGTTTTTCTTTTCAATTCTTTCAAACTTGAAAAGATGCAATACAAAACTCAATTAATACTCAAAGTAGATTAACCTTGCTAAAGCGTTAATCATTAGACGGGGATTAGAAGTCCCAAATCCTTGTTGTTAATCCTTTTTACCCTGTTTTAATTTTTTGATTAAAGCAAATCAAACTCAGGCTTGTTCTAATATTTGCAACCATTAGAAAACAGTAAAAATGCAAGATTAACAATGTATAATGCATATAAGACGAACCTAACATCACACATAACCTAGATTGTTACTTTACCATGGATCTCACAACCCTAGTTGTGGGAGATTAGCCACTCATATTTATAGAAGAAGAGAAGGTCATTATATTCATAATAAAGGAAGGATTCTTACAAATAGAATGAAGAACACTTCAATTATCCAAGAACCATGAGCAAAATAATTCTCCACAACCAATGAATTGAAGAAGTAATGTATGTTTTTGTTTCAAGCGTTACAACTCATTCAAAACTAACGAGAAAATATCGAGTATCAAATAATATAATTAGCCCTAAAACATGATATTTATAGTAGTCCAGGAAAAATAAATTCTAAAAATGGAACTCGGAATGCCCGCTTTCGAGTTAGTGGGTTGGCTGACGAACTGTCAGGCTTGTGACGACTCGTCATTTGAGCCGTCACAACTTCCAGTGAGCTGACATTTCTGCCCAACCAAGTTTTCTGGTAAGTCATCGGGCCAGTGATGATTTACATGTAAATATTGGTAAATCATCGGGCTTGTGATGACTTGTCACTTGAGTCGTCACCTACTCCAGTGTGGTTCAGGATTCTGCTTAGCTTGACGGGTTGGGTTGATAACTCACTGACACTATGAAGACTCGTCAAGTGAGTCGTCACCCTAATCTAGTGGCCTCATTTATTTCTCTTGAAGTTTAGTGGCTTGAGTGATGATTCTCCAAGGCTGTGACGACTCGTCAGGTGAGTCGTCCTCCTTATAAGAAGCCCAATTTAGTGCAAAAATCCCTTTTTTCAGTCTTGCTTTATTTTTTTTGCAATTCAACCATATAAACAATCAAATTCAACGACGGTTGCTTGAAATCTTACGTCTATTCTTGGTTAAAGGAGTAAAATGTGTCATAGAATACCGTCACATCATCGACTCACCTGCAAGTTAGTTTAATAAGCAAGATATAATAAGGTGCAAAACTGAAGGTAAATAAAGACACAAGATTTTTATACTGGTTCGGATTACCAATGTGGTGCCTATTCCAGTCCCCTTGGGTTTCAAGGGTTTCGTTTCGAGCTCTTTAAAAGGGAGATAATTTACAAAGAGTTTGACAATCACATATTGTCTTCCTTGATCTTTTGTAATGACATAACCTTTACCTGTATAACTAGTACTGACTATTTCTTTTTCTTTTGATTACAATTGTAGACTAGATGGAGTACAAAGTATTATGAGGATAAAAGATAGGCAATAATCTTGTTCAAGAGAAGTTGCGTAGTTATCTTCTTGTTGGCTGCAGGCTTTTATACTTTGTATAGGCAGAATTGGTTGTTTCTCGTAAAAGAAAAACCCAAGGGGATTCTGCTCAATCAAGGATTTCGTTTTCTTCCTTGATTTAGATCTTCAATCAATCACGTCCGTATCAGATACGTCCGTGAATCTTCTTTCATCAAGGATTGTGTTTTTGTTCCTTGATTGAGGTCTTCAATCAATAACGTCCGTATCAGATACGTCCGTGATTTTCCTTCCTTTTCTGGTTATGAAATTCTTCCTTGTTTAGGAGACTTGATCTTCTCGATCAAAGTAACCTTCTTTGTGTGAATCTTCCTCTGATTATCTTAATATCATCCGTGATCCTTGCAATCTTCTTTATCCTTGACTTCCTTGATTCTGGGTATTTGTTTGTGGATCAATCATCTCGTTGATCTTCTTTCCTCTGCATCCTCTTGCTTGAGACTTTGTTTCTTTTGGTCTGCAGTATATCAAGGGATTAGTTTTGTCATTATTAAATCTATATTTAGGAGGCTAACATTTTTGTCCCAAAAGGTGATGAAGGGCAATATTATATCAAATCTAATAGTTTAGGGGCATTTTAGAACCTTCTTCGTATGATATTGAAGTTTTTAAGCTTACCACCAAAAGATGTGGTGGGATAAATGAAATCCTTCCATTCTTAATCCTATCGAGTGCTTAAAAACTAAAACAGAAGAGTAGTTTAGCTTGGATTTCATTTGACACAATTACATTTTGTTGTTTAATTTGTCTTCAACTAATACAAGTAAAAGTTTCATCTCATCTGAAATCCAGCGAAACTTTTATGCTGTAAATACAAATTTGGAACTTAAACTTCATTGTTTATTATGTATCATTTTAGTCTTAAAACAATAAAAAATAAAATTGCCATGGTAGTAGATTTATATATTTCTGTTATAAAGTATTATTATTATAGTGAATGTCTATTTTTATGTTTTTTGGAGAAAAGTTAGAAATCTTAACTTTGGGACCAAATCAATTTTTCCCTATAAATAAAGGGGTTTCCTTCATTGTAATTCATCCCTAAATCCTTCAAGAGAAATAAGAAGTGTTCTCTCTTTTCTCCCTTATTCTTTTGTTCTAATTTAATATTTCATAACACGTTATCAACACGAAGTCTCTAACTTTAAGATTGAGTTGCATTTCTTACGTTCCATGTTGTTAATCTCATCATGAGAATTGAACGAGAGGCATAAGTTGAGGATAAGTATCCAAAAAGTTGTCATATCCAAGATATCAAAAAGTTTTGCTCTGTTACTTTAATTGTCCAGGTTGGTCATCTAAATGGAATTGAATTTCACAGTAGATTATGGACATCTGCACAATTATCCAAGTAAGTATATTGAAATTTATTGGTGTATGACGGACTGATTTAATGTGGATTCTTTGATCCATACATAAGTTTGATGCTCTTTTTGTACACAAAGTTATTTTTGTAAACACGATGATAATTATGGTTAAATTTCACGAGGTTTTATAGACCCTTAAAGCAATAATTACTTTGAAGCATGGTATATTTTGAAAGATATGTTATAATTTTTTTTTATAATTATATGTATGCCTCGATTTGCTTCTGAAATAGCAATATTTTGAAAGAGGTTATAAGCTATCATAATTTGATATGCGTAATGCACAATTATATTCCATTCCTGGGAATGAGAATTTCGATTGTTATAAATATAGATTCATTCGATGAAGTGAATGTGACAATATTTAGTAAATATTATAAATATGAACGTGTTCTTAATTGTGAAGATATCACAACCCACCTCCGGAAGAAGTAGAATAACTGGAAGATTGAATATCTCCAAAGTTACTATGATAAGAAGCATGTATGTGAAATATTATTTTGAGATATAAAAATTCATGCCATAGTAAATCATAAGTTTACTAAAGAAAATAGCACATATCATGATAACTTGGAGTTACTAATACAAGTAATTTTATTTATTGGAATGAATGATTTTTTCATTCTGAAGATGTGCATATTGAGTATTAAACATATATCGAAGAACTAGAAGATTCTCCAAGAATTGATTATGTTGTTTGTTCTCATGATAAGTTGATTAGATCAGCTAAAGTTGGGATTGGATTCCCTAAATTCTGAAAAGTATAAAAGGTAAATATGGGCCCGTTCATCTGTCATGTGATATGTTAAATAAATATATCTATAAGGTGATCACATGTACTTTTATTGTCAACTTGCAATTTGACATTCGTAAAGTTATTTGCTCAATATAAATTGAGTTAAAAGTTTAATTTTCAGATTGTATAATCAAGACGATTCATCTTGATAATGTTGTTTTGGCACTAAATGCTTTCGATAAATAACTGAACCATTACTTATGAAAACAAAATTGCATGTGTTGGCTTGGAATATAATATATTGTATACAATAGCACTTGTATGCGTCCAGACTAATAAATTATGATTATTTTTTTTCTCAACTGATTCACGGTTAGGACTCAAATATTTTTCATCTGATTATTTCTGATTAATATGCGGTATATGACTAAGTGGATATACCATGGTGCACAAAGATGAATTTCTCAAAGAAAATAAAGGATATATGTTAGCTTTTCTAACATAAGAGGGAGAGAATAAACATTTATGAAATATGTTGTGAATTATCATCAGTATGATCCTCACTTAAAAGATAAGTCAAGTCAAATGCTAGAAGCATTTGCTGATCCAAAATTAATTTCATATTTAGCTGCAAATGCTCCTATTATATGTCCCTAAAGGACAAAGTCTATGACATGCATGAAGCATGGTAGATTAATCGATTCCAAATACAATAATCCTTGACGAAGAAAGAGGAGCAAATGATCAAATAATCATAACAAAGAGGCAATATGCTCTTGAAGAGCCTATGACATAACACTTTATGAAACCTCATGAGAGGTTTAGGTACTTAAGAAAATAATGAAGTGATCAGATCTCAATAAGTTATGTATTATTGCGAATCGATACAAATGATATATTGTCGATGATATCTTTGACACAATATATCTCAATATTGTAAAAGATTATGAGGATCTGAATTCTACGTCTATTAAAGCATGCTGACGTAAAAATATTTATCAAATGACATGAAAAGATGCATCTTGATAAGCGTAAAGCTTATTTGACTTGTAGTCTAGACACTAGAAGATGTCCTTGTGTCACTTGACAAAATTGATATAAAAATCCTTAAAGGATTCAAAATGCCTGAAACACATACGAGTTTTTGAAAAACTTGTTTATATAATCCTCATATGAGTTAAATCAATCGAGGTTGATGTACTAGGATCGCCTTAATAAATAATATTGCAACTCTTGAAGAGTTTTCAAAAGCAATAAATTATCTGCTGAAAGAAGTTGAAATGAGAAACATGGAGAATTGAATTGGTCCTGAAGTACCATATCTTGTACAATTATTGCATTTATATATCTTACTATAACTATGAGCATGTCATAGTTTCACTTCTATGTAGAAATATTGAAATAAGATCAATTGCAAGTTCTGATATGAATGTATTTATCCTAACAAATATTGGCAAATTTTATGGGTTATGAAATGTAGGACATTTATAGGATATACATAAAGTTTGATCTCAAATAAATTATATATGTTCATCTGTTGGAGTACAGTCATATCATGGCGATCTACAAAGCAGTCTACTGTAACTACTTCATCAAATCATGTTGAGGTAATAGTTATATATGAAACAAGCCGAGAATATAATGCAGCATGCATAGCACAATTGAATGGAGAATTCATAAAATGAGATAGAACAAAGCACATAACCTCAAAGCTTATTATCTCCAAAAGAATAGTGCAAAAGATTCGTTCGAGTAATAATATGACTGATTTATTCGCCAAGTCTCTATCAACTGCAACTTTTGAGAAAATGGTACAAGATTGAGATGTGAAAATTCAAGTCTTTGGATTGATGTTCTCATCAGGGGGAGTTAATACGCGCTGTACTCTTTTTTTTCTCACAAGGTTTTATCCCACTGGGTTTTCCTTGTAAGATTTTTAATGGGGCAGCCAAAATGCGTAGTATGAGATATGTGTACTCTTTTTCCTTCACTAGAATTTTTTTCACTGAGTTTTATCTAGTAAGATTTTAACGAGACACATTATCAATCAAGTACATATTCAAGGGGAGTGTTATAAAGTATTTTTATTATAGTAAATGTCTATCTTTATGTTTTTTTGGAAAAATGTTAGAAACTCTAATTTTGGGACCAAGTCAATTTTTTCCTATAAATAAAGGAGTTTTCCTTCATTATAATTCATCCCTAAATCCTTCAAGAAAAATAAGAAGTGTTTTCTCTTCTCTCCCTTATTCTTTTGATCTAGTTTAATATTTCATAACAATTTCTATATTATCCACTTGATAGAATATTTTTTTAAAATAAGAAAAACAAAAGTGAGGAAGCAAAAATAAAATTCTCTAAAGGCGAGTTAACTTTAATATTTGTTGGTACAGATTTTTCTCGAAAAAAGTAGAAACTGTTGGAAGTAAAAACAAGTGTTTAAACAATTCTAATTTTAAACCCAAGTCATTGTCCAATCAAATTAATCTTTTATTATTACCTACACAAAGGCAAATGTAGTTAATTTATTATATTTAATTTTTAAATTAAACAAACATTAATCTTTACAACCTAATAAGACCTCATAGTATCTCAACAACTGTTTTGATGTCATTAAGGAAACAAAAGAGATATATTAGAAATTATTTATTGGCCAAAATGTGAAATGCATCCATCGGGACATACATTATACACTATATATACATTAATTAGAGAGAAAATTAGGTAAAATGATCACTGTGTTAAATTTTTTACACAAAAAATAGCCACTTATAATTTACTATTTAAAATGGCCATTTGACTAAAGTTCTTACCCGAAATGGCCATTCAGTATACATGCGATATAGATACGGTTATTTTTTTAAATTTTTTTGGCAGTATACATACATATACATTACATATATATTACATATACATGCGGTATATACGTGACTATTTTTTTTGAATTTTTTTTGACAGTGACACATTTTCGTAAAAACCCTTTTATTATATGTCTTTTATGCAACATATATACACAATACCGATTATATGTATTTTATCAAAAGAGTTTCTATATTCACTTTTCATACAATATGTATAGACATTATATTATATTTTTAATAGTACACTTTTCTTATACACTTCACATTTAATTTTCGTAAAATATATATACACATTATATGCATTTTTATCAACACTCTTTTAATATACGTTTTTAATACACCCATTATATAACTCCATGAGAACGTTTGGCCATAAAAAATGGACAGAAGATCAGAAAATGGGGGCCAAAAAATAAATCTAACCTTTTCTTATACACTTTATATTTAATTTTTGTATAATATATACACACATTATATGCATGTTTATGTAATAACTCTTCCGGTCATTTGCGCATTTTTGCTTTTCTTGTATTGTTAGAGCTTGCCTGTAGCGACCCCAAGTCATTTATGGCTTGCTGAGACCGGTGGTTCGGTGCCCTGGCCGTTCGTTTGGTCTTTATGACCTTCCTGTTTTAGAGTTGAGTTATGAAAATCGTGCGATAGTGATTTGCGATCGTATGACCTTAACCTTCGTCCCATATCCAAGGCTTGTGAGCCTAAATTTAGAAATTATATTAACATCGCGCGTATTTGAAAATATTTAATTTAAAAGTTGAACGTGGTAAAAGATTTTTTTTATTGCCTTCTTAAAATATTTTAAATGTTTATGAAAAATTACTTTGTTGTGATATATTTGGGTATGTATTTATTTTATAAGAATTTTATAATTTACTAATATTTTAACAAAAATAATAACTTTAGTTATGTTTAAAATTATTATTATAATATAGTAAATTTTATTCGAAATGATTTTATATTAATTATGATGTATTCAAAAAGTTATATATATTTTACCATGAATTTATACAATACCTCAATATATATGTAATGGGATAATTTTTTTATTTAAGTTGCCACCTCCACTCCACGTGGAAGGAAGGGAGGTGGACAACAAGTTGGGTTAATGCATAGTAATTTCTAGCATTTATGATATAGACATCTGTAGCATTTATTTAATTTTTAAAGTTATTACTTATGCTTAAATTTTGGCAAACCCATTTCATTTCACATTATACATCTATACCAACGTCTTTAAACCCATTTCATTTCACATTATACATCTATACCAACGTCTTTATTGACATATTTTCAACCACCTTTAATTTAGTATAGGTAGTTCTCATATATATTGCACGTTGAAGGAAAATTTTGTGGAAAAGTATTTTGACAATTTATGTAATCATCATAAGGAAATCAATTATCTGCGTTAAGTTATTCAAGCCCGATTTTGAGTTTAATTTCGTTTCAAGGCTTCTCAGAGCGGGTCGGGCTTGGACATCATCGTTCCAGCAGCTTATCGTCGAAAGACAGGTAGGTTATGATTTAACTCCTCTAGACTTCGCATATATAGGATAAAATTATATTAATGGGCATCCTTGGTTTGGGTTTATTAATTTGGTACCACATACCTTGATCGCTTTATTCATGTCCGCCTACTTTTATTTCCCTGATGCTTGTAGTACTTGCCGATACGTTTTATTAACCCTTGTGGTCCTGTGAGGCCTTGTTGACTATGGAACATAGAAGGTGGGTTATTGGGAATGTCCGCGAGTCCCGGACATAGAAATATCCTTCTAGGCTGGTTATGCTTGCTGAGTAGCTGTGGGCCTATGCAGGGTCGATAGGTTGATTGTGAGCTGCTGGGCGGCTATTTTTGTTGATCATTCATTTCCATGCATATAAAGAGGATTTATCCATGTTTTACTACGGTTTTGGCTTCGGGCCTACGAAAATTATTTTCTAAACCTTGCATAGCCCCGGGGGCCCATTTTCAATAGGAAATAAACTGAAAATGGTTTGATTTAACTTATAAATGTTCTTGGGGTAAAACAACGATAAATTATGATTTCTATCGCCAGTTTTACTATTAACTCTAGACTCGGCAGGGCCGGGTACTAGTTCAGTTTCTTACTAAATCAGAATGATTTTAGTCTCGGTCGGACTGAGCATCTGAAATGACTTTCTACTGTTTAGACTTGGTTATGCCCGGGCACCCTTGGAGGGGTTTTTGAGATATTTTTCCACTACTTTAGTCCTGGACAGGGCTGGGTCTCTATCTTGAACCCGAACTTGCTTCTGTATGACATGTCTTGATACTGAGTTTTAATATGAAGTCTGGGACCCCCATGGACCTTGTCGTACGATCTTAGGGCCTTGGGCTGCGTGTATCGGAGGGAGGGTATACGGCGGAGTAGAGGTATACGAACAGTGTCCTTCCATGGAACCTACCTGCTGGGCCCGATCGGCACCGGAGGAGGTACATATGGAGTTTCTATCCCTCCCTGAGGTTATCATGCATCATATCATCCAGTGTTTGAGGTTCCACCCTTGTTTGCTATTTATTGAGTGTACACTCCGGTTGTATGGGCGGCCGAAGGGTTTTGTTTTCACTTGTTTGTGTTCCTCGGTTGTATGGGCGGCCGGGGGACTGTAGATAGCCTCTTGTTACTTATTCGCGGTGTTATCCCCTGTTACGGTTATGCTTATAATATTATGTATGGTTAAATTATTACTCGTTGGATTTGAGATTGGTATGAGTAGTTGGGTTATTGGTTCCTGTTTCCGTGCATGCCTACCTTTATTTTTCTCTTCCTTTTCTTGTACTTGAGGTTACCGGTATTCTATCAATTTTGTTAAACTTATTATGTATATATTGTTATTTCAAGGGTCCCAAGTGCGTTGTTTCTTGCTTACACCTGTGCTTGTTGTGTATATATATTCTACTTGCTAGCCTTGTATGCTGTTCTATTGACTTCCCTCTGGGCTAGTTCCTGTGTACTTTTCATTGATTTCTCTGACTACTTACTTCTATTCTATCTGTTACTGCTCTTTTATCTTACATGTGCCCAATCGGCCTATGATACCTACTGGGTACTCGTTGGTTAGCAATTGGTGCTCATACTACACTTCTGCATCTTTCTGGTGTAGATATTATTTGAGCTTTCGCTGTTGATCGCGTTAGAGACTCGTGGAGTTTTTGGATCTTGAGACTAGGGTGAGCGCCTGGCGACCGGGGCTTGACCATATCTTATCTTTTGTACTGTTACTCTTGTATATGCGGAGACAGTTGTACTTATCTTTTGTTACTTCTAGCACTTGTATTCTATTAGAAGCTTCTGGACTGTCGATACCAAGTCTTGGAGTTGGTGTAGTTTCTTTTGATATATATTTAGGTTATTGCTTTCGCTTTGTTCCATTTTTATATTCTGCTTATTGTGCGTATTGGTTAGGTAGTAACCCATTACTAACCATTCCGGGTTACGAGAATTGGTTCGCCTGCTGGGGGGTCGTAGGTGCCATCATGGCCTGAGATATTAGTCGTGACCATTGGTATCAGAGCTCTAGGTTCACCGATGTCGTGGTACATAGGAAAGTGTCTAAGTAGAGTCTCGCTGATCAGTATGATGATGTCTGCATCCTATCTGCGGGAGGCTACAGGGCATTGTTAGGAAACGTTTCATCTTCTTGGCCCTTTATCGTGTTTTCCTGGCTCTATTGACTTCTAAACTTTGGTTGTTTCATTCCTTCACTAATGCCTAAGACAATTTTAACAGGGGTTGGTGTCGAGGCTTCTGTACCTATTGATTCAGTGCCTCCGTTAGTGCCAGGACTTCAGAGTGAGAGTTTACCGCATTAGATAGGGGGTGTAGGGTCACCCTAGCCTCCAGTAGAGTTTTGTGCTACCCTAATTCTTTAGGACACAGTTTCTAGGACTCTGAGTCCTTCAGTAGGTGTTTTAGTACCCGGTTCTATGAGCGGTGCTTCAGTTAGGGTTGAGCTTCCAGTTCTTCAACAGGCTTCTATGTCGGTATTGGAGTATGAGGTGAGATTTCATGAGATGGTTAGGCATACTTCTAGGGCTGTACCTTCAGAGTTTTATAGAGTTTAGAGCTTTGTTTGGGGTGTGATTTCACCGCTCCGTTTGGCGATCGAGCATTTGATTATAGTCGGGATGACCTTTCTTCAGGTAGTGGATTATTCTTGTGCCATCGAGAGTTTATGCCGTGAGGCTTATGGAGGTAATGCTAAGAAACATCATTGCCAGGACAGTTCTCGAGGTTCTCAGACTCGAGGTAAGGGATTCTCCACCAGAGATAGGTCCCATTGCTTCTTATCTACCATACCAGTTTTGATTTCTCCACAGGTTCCAGAGGGTGGTTGTACAGGACATGTTGAGCTTAGTGGACATGGTACAAGCCAGATTCTTTGAGGTTTGCTTTTGGGTTGTGTAGGCCGTGGTGGCCGGTCAGGTTCAGTGAGATCTCCTCGCCTGTATGTATCCATTGGAATTTTCTTTCAGTGCGGTGAACGTGGGATCTCTGCTAGGAATTGCCCCACGATTGTGTATCACGGTCAGCCTGGTTGTTATGATTGTGGGGTTATTGGCCACCTTTATAGAGCTTGACCCCAGCAAAGGACAGTTGAGCCTTCAGCTTCGACTACTCAGTCATGAATTAGATCTCGTCAGTTTGATGCCCCTCTTGGTGGGCCAGAAGTAGAGGTTCCTGACATCATTGCTCCAGATTAGGCTTTTGTTACCTTTGTCTAGCAATAGTACTGCTCGCATTGCGGTTCTATCCCTTCTATAGTTTAATTAATTATATGCCTACTTGCTATTTGTTTAGTTGTGTGACTACTTGAGTTGTAATGTTTGTGCGTTATTTTCTTGGTAGTTGATTCTTTAATAGTGGATGAAGGTAATTTATCCTTAATAGGTGTTTACTTGGAGCTATAGCTCATGTGTAGTTTTTGTTTGCCTTTTCTGGTTAGTTTTGTTTCTGTCTCCCTTGTGGGTCTAGACTTGTGTTGAGACTTCCTTGTTGAACGGTTCTAGATGGTTGTTGCCTTGGCTGTTATCTAACATTTGCTAGGAGTCCCTGTGTTGGTTTGGTGTTATCGGTGGTTGTGCCAGAGTTTGAGCTCTTGTCTTGAGTTGAGAGGTGTTAGTTATGCTAGCGTGCAATTGATTTGTTCAATTTTCTTGGGTGTATAGAGTCGACCTTCTTTGTTTGACTAGTTTATGGGGTTGGCATGTATGTGGGTTGTTCCCATAGTCTCCCCCAGTTTCTTGTCCTGTTGGATTGTCTTATTGTTTCCCCAGTTCCAGTTGGAATGAATTTTGATCATAGATCTCTGATTGAGCTTTTGATTGTGGCATTGTGATTGTGTTTTGACTATAGAATTATGGCTAAGTGTTGCCAGTAAGAGTTGTAGGAGCTAAAAGGAACATCTGTAGAGTCTTCTGAGAAAGAATTTGTGGAATTTAGTGTATTCTTGGGCAGGGTTTCGTTTGGTTTGCAAAGTAGAGTGCTGACTTCTTGTGTGTACGTATGTGTTCTAGTGGCTGACTGAGGTGGCAATCGAGAGTTTTCTTTGGCTTGTATGTTGGTAGCTTGCGTCGACCGAGTTCAGGCCGTGGTGTCATTTCCGTTGATAGATTCGAGGTCAGAATTCCTTCTACCCTGAGATTGAGGTAGTGGTCATTCCCAGTACTACCTTTGGGAGCTTGTTGCATAGACGTTTGCTTCCTTGTTATCTTCTTTGGGGGAAACCAAGTTTCAGTAGCATTCTACGGACTAAGCAAATTGCGTATTCATGGCCTAGTGGCTCCAGCTCGATTAGTGTTCTTCGATGGTGGATGAGTCTACTCATGGGTTCAACAAGAGTATTGATTGGTAAATCGGTGATGGGTTTCAGGATCCTACCTTAGAACGACTATTCTGGATGGTTCGTGGTTGATTCTCTTCGGTTGCAGCTTCTTGGGTTGGAAAGCAAGGAGTTCAAACAACTTAGCTTCCCTATTTCAGTTGTGGAGTGATAGTTGGCCTTGGACACCTAGTCCTTGGCTAACCCTTGAGTTAGGATGGAAATCCCAGATTTCAGTGGCGTTCTAGATAGTACGAGGTTCCTTCTACCATGGTTGAACAAACTCAGCAGCGTGGGTTCGAGATTCCACAGTGGTGTATGCTTTATGTGATCAGGTTATGAGGGTTGAGGCTAGCGAGGCTATTTTGAGTTCCAATGATACTTTGAGACTGATGGTCACCATTGGTAGTCGAAAGTTGAAAGATTGCTTAGTTGATTCTTCAAGAGTTGTCTTTTATGTGGGGTCCAGTCTTGGTTAGACTCAGCCAGTATGGACTAGAAGTTTGGTATGTTGTATGCTTCGAAGTTGGTGGTTTTGTGTGCTGATGCAGTAGATTTTGATTCAAGCCAAAGAGGTGAGTTGATAGTTTATGCACAATTTCTATGGCTAGATGGCAACCTTGAACCCCAGACACTTTTATTTTGCCTTCGGGATGTTTTGACTTGATATTCGTGGCATTGTGGATTTCTTCCTGAGGTGAGATTAGTAAGGTGATTTCAAATCCGAATGGTGCTCGAGTATTTGGAGTAGCAATAGTATTCTTAGAGTTTGGAGCTTAGGCCATGATTACGGACTTCGTGGTAGGCTTACCACACTCTTTGCAGGATCGTGGTTTTGGTTTGGGTTTGTTGGACAGATTGCCTGGTGCCTTCGTATTTAGTTGATTCAGATTTGGTCTGGTTCAACGAGATTGGTTTCGTTCTACAGTTTGGAAGTTCTCTGTCAACACTAGGTGTTCATGCATGCCTTTCCTAACCCTGGTATGCATACTTCAGTCGGGTTCAAATGGGTTGTTCAGTTGGGTTCAGTTAGTAAGTGTGATATTAGAAAAAGTGGTTGATAACGCTCAAAGTACCACTCCAATTAAGAAGCGTAAGCGATCGTTGTCAAATATAGAACCCAACAAAGGTTGGGGTCGATCCCACAGAGAATATGGTGAAAGTTAAGTCTTTAGTGAATTAGTTGACTAATGGTCAATAGTTTCCGGTAAATAAAGGGGGGGTTTTGTGTGAACAATGTGTAAACAAAACGAACAATAATGTATGAGAAATAATCAGTAGGAGAATGAACTAGGGACGTGTTTACCATGGCGTTGGTAACAACTTCGATTCTAGGCTTAACCGGGTTCTTTCTATATGTGTGTCACGATGTGATTGAATTACTGGTATCATCTAAACGTTTCTCAACAAAATAGACGAATTTACTTTTCAATTCTCTCGAACTTGAAAAGGTGTGCTTTTTATATTTCAATCCTAAACATCAAGTAGATTAATCTAGTTACAACATTAATCATAAGACGAGAGTTAGTAGTCTCGAATCCTCGTCGTTAATAAAGTTTCTCGGTTTTAATCTCTTTACTCAAGCAAATTTAAACCTAGGCATGTTCTAATGTTTGCAACCACTAGAAAACGTTAAATAATGAATGATTAACAACGTGACCACATATATATTGAACCCGACGATACCCGGAATCTATATCGCTACTTTAGCCATGGCTCCCACAACCCTAGTTGTGGGAGTTTAGTTACTCATGTTATTAGGAGAAGAGAAGAAAGTCATATTCATAATAAAGAGAAAAGATTCTTACAATATAATGGAAACAAGCTTCAATAATCCAAGAACAAGAACCAAGATCCCAAGAACAATTCAAGAACACTATTTCAAGAAGAGAAAACGTGTTGTTGCTCTCAATTTCTCTCTCAAAACTCTCCTAAAACTATTGGGTAATGAATAATGTAAAATAAACCTAACATAGGGTATTTATAGGAGTCCAGGAATTAAAACCAAAAATGCTCGGATTCCGCGTAGCGGACTGCCTAGGTGTGATGGACCGTCACCACCTTGACGGACCGTCATGGTGGCCGTCACCACTAGGCAGTGGTGCTGCCTCAGGGTGACGGTTTGGGTGACGGACCATCGCCTGAACCGTCACTCTTATCCAGAATGTCTTTTTGCTCGTTTTTCCTTCCGTTTCCATGTTTGTCTCCATTTCCTGAAAATCCAACATAAACACATCAAAAATGACGACGGTTGCTTGAAAACATACGATTGTTCTTAGTTAAAAGGAGTCGAAAGTGCCGTAAAATAGTGGCACATCAACACCCTCAACTTAGACGTTCGCTTGTCCTCAAGCAACATAACATAAAAGAAAAACAACACGACGACTCAACTAAGAAAACAAACTCGTGTCTCTTGCAACTCATGGTCATTCAACATCTTATTCAATTTTAATTCAAGCTCCCTCGTAGCACACAAATGTATGAAACACTAACTTGCAAGGATCCAAACATGTCATTCCGATATGATAGAACTTTCTACATACACATGCGCAGCTATCCTAACAGTCAATAGACAATACAGAACCCTTGGTGCCCTCACCACAAAGAAATCCCACACACAAGATTTGGGACTAGGTAAGCGCTCACACTCACAAACGATTTCAAACAATGCACATGCGATACCATAGGCTTGCCCTTACTATTCTATTTCAGTTCTTCAGAAAGCCGCTCAGGATCACTACAGGACTTGTTTTGGATTGTAATGAGGCTTCAGGTGCAGGTAGGATACATTTAGGGGTTAGTGACTAAGCCCTCCTTGGAACAACCGACGTCTTATTACCACATAACTTTACTTTGTCCATCCTTATTCACCTTTTTATTTCCTCTTCTCTAGCTACAGGTGCGGCCTCTTTATTTTGACAATTCTTTTTATTACTTTTTCGATCTTTTTCATCTTTTTTTTTCTTTTCTTAGGCACACACCCGGAATTTTCATTCTATTCACAACCAATCTTATTCATATCCTATTTTTCTTCTCATTTACCTCTATAGTAGCCACCCTCAACTTAGGCTGATTGCCTGAGTTGAGGTGCACGATGTCCAAGGATGACCAGGGCCAAAACAGGGGTTCAAAGTTAAACAGGAACGGTGACGGGTTATTGAAAGAACATGGTCAATTATGGCTCAAACAGGGATCAAGAGGGATTATTTGCATTTGGACGGTCTTATAGGCTAAGTGGACTACACACAAAAAGGGCCTGTGATCCTTTCCTAAGCAACCAACTTCAAACTTAACAAAATAGACCGGGCAAGTTCTAGATGCATGCATAGAGTAAGAATTTATAACAATATGCTCACACACACATGGCACCAAGAAATTATACCACTACCAACTATCAAAACAACCGCTCGGCTTAATCATACTTATTCTAATCATAACCACACAATGACATTCAAGGATCCAGACAGTCAATCGTTTCAACCATAGGTACAAAACCAGAAATTTTTTAGAGGGGGCTTCTTTTAGTCAAGAAAAACGCCATGATGCTTGCTATAGACACTAGAAAATAACTAAAAATTTAAACGACAACCAAAACATGCCGGTTCTACTAGATAGCGCACCGGAGGGAAAATAAACACGACAATAAAAACCCTCGGTGGTGACTCACAGGTTTCCCCACACCCTCAACTTAGACTCATCATTGTCCCCAATGCATCCATATAAAAGCTAAAAAACTGTGAGAGAAAGGAATACCTGTGAAGTCGATAGAACTCAGATTCTGGAATGATGTTGGAGACCGCCAGAGTCTCCAAAACAGGAGAACTCGATGGAGTGTGTGCATGTGACAACCTCATGTTGCGTTCCAGCTTCTTCTTTCATTGGCTCCACAGCTAGTCATGACAACTTCTTCGCTCTTTCTTTGCAGATTCTCTTGCGGTGTTTTCGTTTCCTTGATCTATTTTCACCGCCTTCCTCTACCTGTTTCCCTTCTCGCAGCATCCTTCTCACAACAGCTAGAGTCTCGACCAAACCCTTCTCCTCAAGATGCACATCCGTAGGAGCTTCCTCACTAACATTGACGACCGCGACCACCCTCATGTCACTTGGTTGCTTCATCAAGTTAGACACATCGAACTTGACAACTTCATTGTTTAGTCTGAAGGTCAGTTCGTTTCTTTCCATGTCAACCAATACTCTTGCCGTGGCTAGCAATGGTCGTCCCAAGATTATGGGAACTTCAAAATACACTTCGCAATCCAAGATCACAAAGTCAGCTGGGAAGATAAGCTTACCAACCTTTACTTGCACATCGGACAATATTCCCACGGGTCGCTTTACCGAACGGTCAGCCATCAACACTCTCATGGACGTTGGTTTAGGTGCTCCCAAGCCCAATTGCTTGTACACTGCTAGCGGCATCAAGTTGATGCTAGCACCAAGATCACATAAGGCTTTCCCGAAGTTGAGCTTCCCAATGGTGCAGGGAACAGTAAACGTGCCTGGGTCTTCCTTCTTTTTGACTAACGACCTTGAGGAAATAGCGCCGCAGTGGTGGAGGTTATCTTCTGGTTCGAAACTTACCGACCTCTTCTTTGTAATCAAGTCCTTCATGAACTTGGCATATCCGGGCATTTGTTCAAGCGCTTCCACCAATGGGATGTTTATTGATATCTGCTTGAGCATGGTCAGGAAATTCAGGAACTTACCATCTTCCATTTTCTTCTTCAGGCATTGTGGGAAGGGAGGCGGTGGCCGAGGCATCATAGTTTGAAGCTTTTCAGCTTCCTTGCTTTTATCTGCGGGCTTTTGAGTAGCCTCCTCAACCTCCTTGTCGTTAGCGTCATCACCCTCAACTTGAGTCTGAATTCCCGGATGTGATTCCGGTAATATTTTTTCGCTTCTTGTAGTGATCGCCATACAGCTCGCGTTGTTCCTTGGGTTTTCAATCGTGTCACTCGGTAAGGTACCTGTCTTCCTTTCGTTTAGAGATGCCGAGATGAAGCCCACTTGCTGCTCCAATTGCTTAATCGAGGTGGAATGTGCCTCCACTATTTGACTCATGGCCGATAACTCAGTCCTTATCTCCTTCACCCCAGAGTCAGTCGATTCTACCTTCAGCAGCATCTTTGCCATCATGCTCTCTAGCTTGGAAGTCCCTGCCTCGTTGCTAGCTTTGTCCCGATTACCAGGTGGTACATACAAGCCACCTCTATCGGTGTTATTCCTCCAGTTTCCCTGCTCGTGATCTCTGTAGCTAGCTTTTTCGTAGTAGTTGTCTTTCTGATAGGTCCGACCTTGGTTTCCTTGGCCATTAGCCTAGAAACCCCCCAAGTAATTTGCCTCCTCATCAGTTTCCAACTCTGCTGCTCTACCTTGGGAACCAACAACTTTCACCTTCTCTACACCTCCCGAAAACAAGTGCTTTGTAAGTAGGTCCAATTGCGTTTTCAGGTGGGCCATATCTTGGTTGCGCTCCTCCTCTTTTCTTTGCTGCTGAGCTGACATACCAACTGCATAAGTGCTAGCTGCTACCTCTGTATCCCGTGTTTGCCAGGCCCTGTTGGTTTTGGTGAGCCTGTCCAAAGTTGTTGTGGCCTCAACAAAAGTGAGACCCATGAATGCACCACCTGCTGCGTTGTCCAACGTCGGCTTGGTAGCCGAATTCAGTGCCCTGTAGAACGTCTACATCAAAAAGTTGTCGGTCAACTGATGGTTCGGGCACTGTGTCAGCTTCTTCTTGAATCGCAACCAAGTCTCATGTAACGCTTCGTGAGGTTGTTTTCTGAAATTGCTAATTTCATCCCTCAACTGTATCATCCTAGAGGGAGTAAAGAACCTTTTTAGGAAAGCTCCTTTCAACTCTCCCCAAGTTGTGATAGAGTCGGGGGTCAGCTCTGTCAACCACAATGCTACCTCATCAGACAGAGACAACAGAAACAACCTGAGCCTGATTGCTGTCTGACTCACTCCAGGCAACTCGAACGACTTGCAGATGCCCACGAAATTCATCAGGTGCTGGTTTGGATCATCACCAGCGGCACCACGGAACACTCCTCTCAAGTTCAACAGCTGGATCATCGTGCTAGTGATGTTGAACTTGGCTCCGGGCGCTAGCGGTGGAAGAGCAATGGCGCCCGTAGCGCCAACTCAATCCAGGTCGATATCCTCATCATTCAGCATAACATCGTCCTGCAGACCACCAGCATTCAGATTTCGTTGGGCCTGCAGTTCTGCAGCGAGCCTTGCTGCCTCTTGTTGTGCGGCCATATTCCGCCTTAATGTTCTAGCAAGCTTGGGGTCGTAAGGTAATGTTGATTTACCCGAGCACCGGGTACTTGGCATGCACAACTCTGTACCATGTCAAAAACAAAAACAACAAATAAACGTAAAAGCAGGAAAGTATGACTAAGAGTCAAATAAACACACCGGACTTAATAAACAACCGTATTCCCCGGTAACGGCGCCAAAATTTGATAACGCTCAAAGTACCACTCCAATTAAGAAGCGTAAGCGATCGTTGTCAAATATAGAACCCAACAAAGGTTGGGGCCGATCCCACAGAGAATATGGTGAAAGTTAAGTCTTTAGTGAATTAGTTGACTAATGGTCAATAGTTTCCGGTAAATAAAGGGGGGTTTTGTGTGAACAATGTTTAAACAAAACAAACAATAATGTATGAGAAATAATCAGTAGGAGAATGAACTAGGGACGTTTCTACCATGGCGTTGGTAACAACTTCGATTCTAGGCTTAACCGGGTTCTTTCTATATGTGTGTCACGATGTGATTGAATTACTGGTATCATCTAAACGTTTCTCAACCAAATAGACGAATTTACTTTTCAATTCTCTCGAACTTGAAAAGGTGTGCTTTTTATATTTCAATCCTAAACATCAAGTAGATTAATCTAGTTACAACATTAATCATAAGACGAGAGTTAGTAGTCTCGAATCCTCGTCGTTAATCAAGTTTCTCGATTTTAATCTCTTTACTCAAGCAAATTTAAACCTAGGCATGTTCTAATGTTTGCAACCACTAGAAAACGTTAAATAATGAATGATTAACAACGTGACCACATATATATTGAACCCGACGATACCCGGAATCTATATCGCTACTTTAGCCATGGCTCCCACAACCCTAGTTGTGGGAGTTTAGTTACTCATGTTATTAGGAGAAGAGAAGAAAGTCATATTCATAATAAAGAGAAAAGATTCTTACAATATAATGGAAACAAGCTTCAATAATCCAAGAACAAGAACCAAGATCGCAAGAACAATTCAAGAACACGATTTCAAGAAGAGAAAACGTGTTGTTGCTCTCAATTTCTCTCTCAAAACTCTCCTAAAACTATTGGGTAATGAATAATGTAAAATAAACCTAACATAGGGTATTTATAGGAGTCCAGGAATTAAACCCAAAAATGCTCAGATTCCGCGTAGCGGACTCCCTAGGTGTGAAGGCTTGGTGTGACAGACCGTCACCACCTTGACGGACCGTCATGGTGGCCGTCACCACTAGGCAGTGGTGCTGCCTCAGGGTGACGGTTTGGGTGACGGACTGTCACCCACTTGACGGACCGTCGCCTGAACCGTCACTCTTATCCAGAATGTCTTTTTGCTCATTTTTCCTTCCGTTTCCATGTTTGTCTCCATTTCATGAAAATCCAACATAAACACATCAAAAACGACGACTGTTGCTTGAAAACGTACGATTGTTCTTAGTTAAAAGGAGTCGAAAGTGCCATAAAATGGCGGCACATCAGTGGTCATTCATTGGTTGATTTTCAGTCGGGACAGGTAACTCTAGTTTTCGATGATATGCCATGGGTTGTTATCTTGGATGGAAAAGGCTAGTAAACTATAGCTTGGCTTGGAAAGAGTTTGAGCAAAAAGAGTGAATTCGTTCGTGATAGAGTATAAGCAGGAACTATGGATCTCCGGTGTGTCAGTTGATGCTTCGAGGGTAGTTTGATTGTTCGACTTATGTGAGGCTTCCTGTTTGTGGTGCAAAAGGATTCAGCTCAGAATAAAAAGAGTTTTGCAGATCAACGAGTTCATGAGTTAGAATTTTGGGTTAATGGCTTTTCCGATAAACTTGGTTGTGGTTTTGAGGATTTAGGTTATGTGAGTTGATTGCCTTGGTTCTCTGGTTTTGGTGTTGGGTTGGTGCTTTCCAGTTGTGATTCTTGAGGTTCAGTTTGGGTTGGCAGGTTCTTGGAGTTTTGGAGTTTAAGTTTAGAATCTAGCTTGGCTAGTGAGGAGTTTAGGCTTGGTTGCTTTTCGTTGGTTCTGTTCTGTTGGGTGTCGTTTGGTCGTGGAGGCTACCCGGGTTGTCTAAGAAAGTAATGTAGGCTTCGTATCCGCGGTTCTTAGATATCTAGTGTTTCCTTCTTCCTTGACTTTCGGGGATGAAAGTCTTTTTAGTAGTGGATGATGTAATAACCCTTCCGGTCATTTACGCATTTTTGCTTTTCTTGTATTGTTAGAGCTTGCCTGTAGTGGCCCCAAGTCATTTATGGCTTGCTGGGACAGGTGGTTCGGTGCCCTGGCCATTCGTTTGGTCTTTATGACCTTCCTGTTTTAGAGCTGACTATTAAGAGTTGAGTTATCAAAATCGTGCGATAGTAATTTGCGATCGTATCACCTTAACCTTCGACCCATATCCAAGGCTTACAAGCCTAAATTTAGGAAGTTTATTAACATCGCGTGTATTTGAAAATATTTAATTTAAAAGTTGAACGTGGTAACAGGTTATTTTTTTATTGCCTTCTTAAAATATTTTAAATGTTTATGAAAAATTACTTTTGTTGTGATATATTTGGGTATGTATTTATTTTATAAGAATTTTATAATTTACTAATATTTTAACGGAAATAGTAACTTTATTTATGTTTAAAATTATTATTATAATATAGTATATTTTATTTGAAATAATTTTCTATTAATTACGATGTATTCAAAAAGTTATATATATTTTACCATGCATCTATGCAATACCCGAATATATATGTAATGGGATAAATTTTTTATTTGAGTTGCCACATCCACTCCACATGGAAGCAATGGAGGTGGATAACAAGTTGGGTTAATGCATAGTAATCTCTAGCATTTATGATAGAGATATCTGTAGCATTTATTCAATTTTTAAAGTTATTACTTATGCTTAAATTTTGGCAAACCCATTTCATTTCACATTATACATCTATACCAACGTCTTCATTGACATATTTTCAACCACCTTTAATTTAGTATAGGTAGTTCTCATATATATTGCACGTTGAAGAAAATTTTTGTGGAAAAGTATTTTGACAATTTATGTAATCATCAAAAGGAAATCGATTATCTGTGTCAAGTTATTCAAGCCTGAATTCGAGTTTAATTTCGTTTCAGAGCTTCTCAGAGGGGGTCTGGCTTGGACATCATCTTTCCAACAGCTTGTCGTCGGATGACATATAAGTTACGATCTAACTCCTCTAGACTTCGCATATATAGGATAAAATTGTATCAATGGGTATCCTTGGGTTGGGTTCATTAGGTTGGTACCACAGACCTTGACCGCTATATTCATGTCCGCCTACTTTTGTTTCTCCGATTCTTGTAGTATTTGCCGATACGTTTTATTTACCCTTGTGGTCCTGTGAGGTCTTGTTGACTCTGGAACATAGAAGGTGGGTTATTGGGAATATCCGCAAGTCCCAGACATATAAAAATATCCTTCTAGGTTGGTTATGCTTGGTGAGTAGATGTGGGCCTGTGTAGGGCCGATAGGTTGATTGTGAGCTGTTGGGCGGCTATTTATGTTGATCATTCATTTTCATGCCTATAAAGAGGATTTATCCATGTTTTACTATGATTTTGGCTTCGAGCCTACTGGAATTGTTTTCTAAACCTTGCATGGCCTTCGGGGTTCGTTTTTGATTGGAAATGAACTGAAAATGGATTGATTTAACTTATAAATCTTCTTGGGGTAAAAGAAGGATAAATTATAATTTCTATCACCAGGTTTAATATTAACGCTAGACTCGGCCGGGCCGGGGTACTAGTTGAATTTCTTACTAAATCAGGATGATTTTAGTCTCGGTCAAATCGAGCATCGGACATGACTTTCTACTTTTTAGACCTGGGTTTTCTCGGGCACCCTTGTAGGGGGTTTTGAGATATTTTCCCACCACTTTAGTCCTAGACAGGGTCTGGGCATGCATATTCGAGACTGGGTCTCTATATTGAACCCGAATTTGCTTCCGGATGACATGTCTTGATATTGAGTTTTAGTATGGGGTCCGGGACTTCCATGGACCTTGCCGTTTGGGCCTAGGACTTTGGACTGCGTGTGCCAGAGGTAGGGTATACAACGGAGTAGAGGTATACGGGCAGTTTCCTTCCATGAAACCTACCTGCTGGGCTCGATCGACACCGGGGAAGGTACATACAAAGTTTCTATCCTACCCTGAGGTTATCATGCATCATATCATCCAGTGTTTGAGGTTCCAACCTTGTTTTCTGTTTGTTGAGTGTATGCTCCAGTTGTATGGGCGGCCGGAGGGTTTTGTTTTCACTTGTTTGCGTTCCTCGGTTGCATGGGCGACCGGGGGACTGTAGGTAGCCTCTTGTTGCTTATTCGCGGTGTTATCTCCTATTACGGTTATGCTTATAAGATTATGTATGGTTAAATTGTTACTCGTTGTATTTGAGCTTGATATGAGTTGTTGGGTTATTGGTTCCTGTTTTCGAGCATTCCTACCTTTATTTTTCTCTTTCTTTCCTTGTACTTGAGGTTATCGATATACCGTCCATTTCTTAAACTTATTATGTATATATTGTTATTGTAAGGGTCCCAGGTGCGTTGTTTCTTGCTTACACCTGTGCTTGTTGTGTATATATATTCTACTTGCTAGCCTTGTATGTTGTTCTGTTGACTTCCTTCTGGGCTAGTTCCTGTGTACTTTTCATTGATTTCTGTGACTATTTACTTCTATTTCGTCTGTTATTACTCTTTTATCTTATATGTGCCCAGTTGGCCTATGATACCTGTTGGGTACCCGTTGCTTAGCAATTGGTGCTCATACTATACTTCTGCATCTTTCTGGTGTAGATATTATTTGAGCTTTCGCTGTTGATCGCGTTAAAGACTCGTGGAGTTTTTGGATCTTTGAGACTAGGGTGAGCGCCTGACAACCGGCGCTTGACCACATCTCATCTTTTGTACTGTTACTCTTGTATATTCGGAGATAATTGTACTTATCTTTTGTTACTTCTATCACTTGTATTCTATTAAAAGCTTCTGGACTGTCGATACCAAGTCTTGGAGTTGGTGTAGTTTATTTTGGTATATATTTAACTTATTGATTTTGCTTTGTTCCATCTTAATTTTCTGCTTGTTGTGCGTATTGATTAGGTAGTAGCCCATTACTAACCGTTCCGGGCTATGGGAATTAGTTTGCCTACTGGAGGGTCGTAGGTGCCATCATGACCCGAGAGATTGGGTCGTGACAGTTTATCAACAGTCTTTTGATATATATTTCTAATACATCCATTATATAACTCCATGCGAACGTTTGGCCACAAAAAATGGACAGGAGATCAGAAAATAGGGGCCAAAGGGTAAATCTAACATTGTCTTATTCTAGTAAAGATAACGCTGGTAGTGATATCAGAATCGGGTCTATCAGTAATGGGATGGATCGGTATTTAATTTATCGGTATCGATAATCAAAACGATAACCAAGTGTAACTTGGTGGGTTTTCATCCCATCCCACTAATAAATGAGACGGTATCGGTACAGTTAATGGGACTAAATGAAATTTTTTTAAAATCATTTAAAGATAAACTACTTTTAAAAGTTTTTTAAAATTATAACTTAATTTTTTTTTAAAGTTTTCCTTCATGTTTATTTTAAAAAATCAAAATTCAAAAAGTTGTAGTGTTAGACTAAAAATTTTAAATTGTAAAAAGTTAGACTATTTAATTTTTAAAGTAAGAATTGTTTTATTAAAGTTGTGAAAATTATAAGTTTGTTAAAATCTTGAAAATTGAAATATATAAAAAGAATTGTATTAAATAGAAGATAATAATTAATGAAAATTATCATGCCCCGAGGCTACCCCCTGGACGCGACACGGTGCTTAGAGTCACGAGTGAATCCAAGCTAACCCATGGCATGGCATATTTATACAAAAATCAATTTAAGACATGCACTGTGCGGAAAATAAAGATAGTCTTAAATATTTGAAAATAGGAGGAGCCCACAAAACTGAATGTAAATATAATAGTATTGACTGAAAAATAACACAAGAACTGCTGAATCTAAACTATTTCTGAAAGCCATCTAGCTGAAATAGGAGTTGCTGGGACATGCCCCCAGCTAACTCTAACAATCTGAAACTAGAAATAAATACTAAACAAAGCATGTCTATGGTCCTCGGACTAATGAGGACTCACCAGAAGGGCTGCTGAGTATGGACTGGAAGTCGAACTAAATATAGTCTGGATGCTGAGTACCTGAACCTACATCATTAACCTACATCATAAAATGATGTAGCACAAAAGTATGCGTCAGTACTTTGAATGTACTGAGCATGTCGGATATATGCTAAGCTGGACAATATAAAGATAATCATGAATTAAACATGCTGCAAATAAACTGAGAGCTGAAGTGAATGCAATGACCAAGTATGAATCATGAGATAACATGCTGAGCTGAATACTGTTAATACATATGCTGGATACAAGGTCAATGCAAATAAGAGTCTGACTGTGGGAGACACTACTAACCGACATACCCCCAAGTTGAGCTAACTGTGGGGCCAACCTGTAACCCTGGATGGAAGGGTGTTCATACCTTGCCAAGGGTATAAACAAGTCTGACGTGGATCCACTACTGATGTCCACAAAGGACAAGGAGGTGCAACCTAATCTGACAGCTGACTGCTTTCAACCTACGATGGCGCCGTAGTTTTGGGACTTGGGGACTGCTTCTAAAGGTCTTAGCATAGACTGACAGCTAAGCCTCCATCCCCTCGTCTTCTCGGTACCAAGTCTACTCCCACTGAATATAAGCAATAAAAATTCAAGCTGAATGATGGATAGCTCAAATACTGATAGTCGTCTGAGAATGAAACATACAAACACTAAAAGATATGGCATTCGAATTCTGAAGCATGATCTTCTGTCTAAGCTACCTAGCAAGCATAATTTATGAACTATGAGATTTGCCATGAGCTAGGGTTTATGAGTTCTATACATGAAACCTTGCTAATTCTCCAAGAAACATGTAATTGAAACTATGAGAACTATAGCAGCAAAATTACAATGAATTCCTAAGATTTAGGAACCCTAGGTCTGAACATAACATCGAGAAACTGAAAGAACTAACTAAATTCTAGGGACCTAATGGGTGAAAGGAACCCACTAGTGAAATCCCAAATACCTGGATGAAGATTTCACGGTTGAACCATTGGATTCTGAGAGAAACTTGGAGGAAACCCTTTTTTCCTTGTTCTTTAGCGAGAGCGTTCTGTTCTTGAGAGATTTGCTAAGTTTGAGTGATTTAATAGTAATGAGGGAAAAATAGATTTAAAAACCCTTCTATTACTCCCAAAATGACATAGGGTCAGAATTAAAATAATTGGGAAAAGACTGGACTGCCCCTGGGAAAGCTTAAAAGAATCTACAGAAAATCAGGCTCAGGGACTACAGCTTGGTTGACGGACCGTCCTTCTGAACGACGAACCGTCAACTTGAGCCATGGTTTTGCCTGTGCATTTTAGGGCCTCTGGTCCTAGGAATGACGGTTCAACAGGATGATCTGTCCTTCTAGACGATGGCCCATCATTTGACCCATGGTTCCTGGGGCTGGAACTGGGGTCCTCTGATTCTAGGAAATTATGACTCCTCAGGACGGACCGTTCTTCTGAACAACGTCCTGTCAAGGGACTCATGGTTTCTGAAGACAAAGCTGAGGGTTTACTGGAATTGGGACTATAGTTTGAACGACGGATAATTTTTCTGAACGATGGTTTGTTGCCTGAACCGTGGTCCCTGGGGAAGAACTGATGGGCTACTATTTCAGGGATTACGGTTTCAAATGACGAACCGTTCTTCTGAACGGTGGTCCGTGGTTTGAACCGTGATTCCTGGGAACTTGAACTTTTCTGAAATTTTTATTTTCTATTGGTTTTCTGTGCTTAGTCTGGGCTTGGAAGTTCTGGTGTGTTACAATATCACCCCTTGGGATCATTAATCCTCGAATGAAGACAAAACAAGCTGGGTTTAGAGGGAAAGAGCTGCAATCCCTACCAAAAGAGTACTAGACACTGATATTTAGCTGAACTGAGTTCCATGAACATACAAGTATGTTGAAATGCAAGGAAAACTGATGGAATAACGCACTGAGACTATATTACGCAAGAGTAATCTGAAAGACTGAAGAGGAACTATTACCTCAAGCTGGAACTGAAGCGGGGGGAAAGTGGTGAGGGTACTTGGACATCATGGCTGCTTCTGCTTCCCAAGTAGCTCCTTCTACGTAATGATTTCTCCAAAACACCTTAACTGATGTGACTTCCTTATTCCTCAACCTACGAACCTGACGGTCAAGAATTTTAACTGGAACCTTCTCATAGGTGAGGCTATCCTTCACAACCACACTCTCTAAGGGTACTATCGAAGTTGGATCACCCACACACTTCTTCAGGAGAGAAACATGGAAGACTGGGTGAATTGATGCTAGTTCGGACGGTAGCTCTAACTCGTAGGCCACATTACCAACCCTTTTCAGGATCTTGTAAGGACCTACATATCTGGGACTGAGCTTCCCTTTCTTGCCGAACCTCATTACACCCTTCATGGGTGACACTTTCAGGAAAACCCAATCATCTACCTCAAACTCTAAGTCTCTCCTCCTATCATCTGCATAGGATTTATGACGACTCTGAGCTGTCTTCAACCTCTCCCTGATGAGCTGAACTTTCTCCATAGCCTCATGTACTGAATCTGGTCCGATCAAGGCTGCTTCACCTACTTCGAACCAACCAACAGGTGATCTGCACCTACACCTATAAAGTGCCTCATATGGGACCATCTGAATGCTGGAAAGGTAGATGTTATTGTAGGCAAACTCTATGAGAGGTAGGTGATCATCCCAACTACCCTTGAAATCGATCACGCAGTTCTCAACATATCCTCTAGAGTCTGAATGGTACGCTCTGCCTGACCATCCATCTGCGGATGAAATGCTGTGCTGAGCTTTACCTGAGTACCAAGACCTCTCTGGAATGACTTAGAGAAGTGTGATGAAAACTGAGGACTTCTATCTAAAATGATAGACAAAGGAACCCCATGCAATCTAACTATCTCGCTGATGTAGAGTCTGGCATAATCCTCCACTGAGTTTGTGGTTTTGACTGCCAAGAAGTGAGCGGATTTAGTAATTATGTCCACTATCACCCAAATGGAATCATGCTGCCTGTGAGTACGGGGTAGACCGATTATGAAATCCATGTTAAACACTTCCCACTTCCAAGTAGGGATGATAATCTCCTGAGTCAAACCTCCTGGTTTCTGATGTTCTACCTTGACCTGTTGACAATTTAGACACCTAGCCACAAACTCTGCAATGTCCCTCTTCATGACGTTCCACCAATTGACTTCCCGTAGGTCACGGTACATCATAGTGGCACCTGGATGAATGGAATATCTGGAGTTATGGGCTTCTGTGAGGATCTGCTGTCTCAACTCACCCATATTTAGAACACATAAGCGACCCTGGTAGCAAAGCACACCATCTCCCCCTTGGGAGAAGACCTCCATTTTCTGCTACTGAACTGCACTCTTTAACTGAAGCAATATAGGGTCACTATCTTGTTTCCCTTTAACCTCTGCTGCTAATGAAGATTATGCTCCGTTCTAAACCATCACACCACCATCTAACGTGTCCATAAGGCAAACTCCTAAGCGAGCTAGCCAATGAACATCCCTGACTAATTCTTTCTTCTTTTCCTCAACATGAGATACACTACCCACAGACAGTCTGCTGAGAGCATCAGCCACTACGTTGGCCATTCCCATATGGTAGAGTACATTTATGTCATAATCTTTGAGGAACTCAAGCCATCTCCTCTGACGAAGATTCAACTCTTTCTGGGTGAACACATGCTGAAGGCTCTTGGGATCTGTGAATACATCAACATGAACACCATACAAATATTGCCTACAAATTATTAGGGCAAACACAACTGCTGTAAGCTCGAGGTCATGAGTTGGGTAATTCTTCTCATGGACCTTAAGTTTTCTGGAAGCATACACTATGACCTTACCCCGCTGCATCAAAACACAACCCAAGTTGACTCTGGATGCATCACCATAAACCATGTAACCGTCTGAACCATCAGGTAGAGTCAAGACAGGAGCTGTAGTCTACCTAGTCTTCAGTTCTAGGAAACTATTCTCACACTCCTCTTACCACTGAAACTTGACCTTTTCTAAGTCAACTTAGTCCAATAGGGTAGATATGCATGAAAACCCTTCTATGAACCTCTTGTAATAACTAGGAAAATCCAAGAAACTTTTGATGTCTGTCGGAGAGGTGGGTCTGGTCCATCTATTTACTGCCTGAATTTTTTGAGAATCAACTCAGATGCCATCACTAGACACCACATGACCAAGGAAATTGACCGACTGTAACCAAAATTCGCATTTACTGAACTTAGCGAATAACTGGTGATCCTTGAGGGTCTAGAGAACAACCCGCAAATGAGTTGCATGCTCCTCCTCATTTCGAGAATAAACCAGGATATCATCAATGAAGACGATGATGAACAAGTCCAAATACTTCTTGAATACCCTGTTCATTAAGTCCATGAAAGCTGCAGGAGCATTGGTTAGTCCAAAAGACATAACAACAAATTCATAGTGACCATACCGAGTCTTGAAGGCTGTCTTCGGGATGTTACTATCTCTGACTCTGAGCTGATGATAGTCGGATCTGAGGTCTATCTTGGAGAAATAACTAGCACCCTGAAACTGGTCGAACAAGTAGTCAATCCTGGGGATAGGATACTTGTTCTTTATTGTGACCTTGTTCAACTGACGGTAATTGATGCACATCCTGAGAGAATCGTCCTTCTTATGCACGAACAACACCAGAGCACCCCCTGGAGAGATATTGGGTCTGATGAAGCCCTTATCTAGAAGGTCTTTCAACTATTCTTTAAATTCCTTAAGTTCAGCTGGAGCCATCCTGTAAGGAGGAATCGAGATGGGCTGGGTATCTGGAAGGAGATCAATTCCGAAGTCGATTTCCCTTTATGGGGGAACTCCAGGAAGATCTTCTGGGAATACTTTTGGAAACTCACTGACTACTGGAACTGACTCAAGGGTTGAGGTCTCGGAGTCTGAATCCTTAACCTGAACAAGGTGATAGATATACCCTTTGGAGATAATTTTTTTGGCCTTAAGGTAGGAGATGAAATGACCTATAGGCACTGATATACTACCCTTCCACTCTAGGACTGGATCCTTAGGAAACTGAAACCGAACAATCCTAGTTCTACAATCGACTGAGGCATAACATGAATGTAACCAATCCATGCCTAGAATGATATCAAAGTCTACCATTTCTAACTCTACAAGATCTGCTGAGGTGACTTTCTGGGAGACTGTGACTGGGAAATTTCTGTATACCCGTCTGGCTATAACTGGGTCACCAACTTGAGTAGAGACCTAGAAGGGTTCTAGGAGAGTTTCTGTACTAATATTAAAATTTACTACTATATAAGGAGTTATAAAGGAAAGCGTAGCCCCTGGGTCTAACAATGCATAAACATCACTATTGAAGACTCGTAACATACCCGTGACCACATCCAGAGAGTCCTCTTGCTCTTTTCACGCATGTAGAGCATACAACCAATTCTGGCGTTGACCACTTGTTGTACCAGATGAGGCACCCTACAGAGTAAGGTGACCTTCCGGGGCTGCTGTAGAACCAGTCTGAGTCTGCGAGCGCACATCCTTGCTCTTTTGGAATGTTGTGGGATAATCCCTCATCATGTGGCCTAGCTTACCACACCCAAAGAACTTTCCACTACCTACTAGGCACTCTCCCTAGTGGTTCCTACCACACTTCTTGCACACTGGGTTAGTGCGCCCACTAGTAACTGTACTTTGGGACTTATAGCCAGTCGCTCTATACCGATGGTTCTTTCTGAACTTGGGCATTGGGGCACTTAAAGAAGATGGAGCTAGAGTTGAATTATTCTTTCTATGATAAGAGCAGTTGCCACCCTCCGACCTCTGCTGAGAGTAGCTATATTCACTTGTCCTAGCTCTTTTTGCATCTCCTCCCCTTTTCTTGATTTTTTCCTCCTCCATCTGTTGAGCATAAGTAACTAACCTGGAGACGTCCATTTCTTTCACGAGAAATGCAGTCTTGCATTCCTTGACTACATCATCGGATATACCCGACATGAAATTAATCATACGAGCTCGAGGTTCAGCTACTATTGGGGGAGCATACTTGGACAACTGCGTGAACTTTAAGGCATAGTCCTTTACACTCATACCATCCTGCCTCAAGTTGATGAATTCCTGAACCTTAGCTTCTCTAATCTCTAGTGGGAAGAACTCTTGGGGATCCTCTTCTGACTTGGACCCCTAAAACTCTGGAGGGTTCATCCGAGTGAAGTCCCAGATTCTGGCTGCAGCAGCATTAACCTGAGGTAGAGCTGGTGAGGCAGCTTGTTGGTTGACCTGGGCAGTCATGGCTTGAGCGAGCACCTGGAAAGCAGCCCTGAATTCGACATGCATAACTTGCTCATTCAACGGATCCACTGGAGCTGCTGGCTGATTCCTAGCGTTTGCTCTTCTGGGAGGCATTTTTCTAAAATGCGAAGAGCATGAGTTAGAATAGAGTTCATTCTCTATAGCACAAACTGGAAGAGAAAGAAGGGAAGTTATTCCTAATGACGTCTCATAGCTCCTCCCCCATAAGTGTGGCGCGCTTCAAACCCATGAAGAAGACTCTATCGAAGCGGCTTTCAGATATCCTAAGACACTTAAACCTAATGCTCTGATACCAAGTTTTGTCACACCCCGAGGCTACCCCCTGGATGCGACACGGTGCTTAGAGTCACGAGTGAACCCAAGCTAACCCATGGCATGGCATATCTATACAAAAATCAATTTAAGACATGCACTGTGCGGAAAATAAAGACAGTCTTAAATATCTGAAAATAGGAGGAGCCCACAAAACTGAATGTAAATATAATAGTATTGACTGTAAAATAACACAAGAACTGCTGAATCTAAACTAATTTTGAAAGCCATCTAGCTGAAATAGGAGTTGCTGGGACATGCCCCCAGCTAACTCTAACAATCTGAAACTAGAAATAAATACTAAACGAAGCATGTCTATGGTCCTCGGACTAATGAGGACTCACCAGAAGGGCTGCTTAGTATGGACCGGAAGTCAAACTAAATGTAGTCTGGATGCTGAGTACCTGAACCTACATCATAAAATGATGTAGCACAAAAGTATGCGTTAGTACTTTGAATGTACTGAGCATGCATGATATATGCTAAGCTGGACAATATAAAGATAATCATGAATTAAACATGCTGCAAATAAACTGAGAGCTGAAGTGAATGCAATGACCAAGTATGAATCATGAGATAACATGCTGAGCTGAATACTGCTAATACATATGCTTGATACAAGGTCAATGCAAATAAGAGTCTGACTGTAGGAGACACTATTAACCGACATACCCCCAAGTTGAGCTAACTGTGGGGCCAACCTGTAACCCTGGATGGAAGGGTGTTCATACCTTGCCAAGGGTACGAAAAAGTCTGACGTGGATCCACTACTGATGTCCACAAAGGACAAGGAGGTGCAACCTAATCTGACAGCTGACTGCTTTCAACCTACGGTGGTGCCGTAGTTTTGGGACTTGGGGACTGCTTCTAAAGGTCTTAGCCTAGACTGACAGCTAAGCCTCCATCCCCTCGTCTTCTCGGTACCAAGTCTACTCCCACTGAATATAAGCAATAAAAATTCAAGCTGAATGATGGATAGCTCAAATATTGATAGTCGTCTGAGAATGAAACATACAAACACTAAAAGATATGGCATTTAAATTTTGAAGCATGATCATCTATCTAAGCTACCTAGCAAGCATAATTTATGAACTATGAGATTTGCCATGAGCTAGGGTTTATGAGTTCAATACATGAAACCTTGCTAATTCTCCAAGAAACATGTAATTGAAACTATGAGAACTATAGCAGCTAAATTACAATGAATTCCTAAGATTTAAGAACCCTAGGTCTGAACATAACATTGAGAAACTGAAAGAACTAACTAAATTCTAGGGACCTAATGGGTGAAAGGAACCCACTAGTGAAATCCCACATACCTGGATGAAGATTTGATGGTTGAACCTTTGGATTCTGAGAGAAACTTGGAGGAAACCCTTTTTGCCTTGTTCTTGAGAGAGAGCGTTCTGTTCTTGAGAGATTTGCTAAGTTTGAGTTATTTAAGAGTAATGAGGGAAAAATAGAGTTAAAAACCCTTCTATTACTCCCAAAATGACGTAGGGTCGGAACTAATATAATTGGGAAAAGACTGGACTGCCCCTGGGAAAGTATAAAAGAATCCGCAGAAAATCACGCTCAGGGACTACAGCTTGGTTGACAGACCATCCTTCTGAACGACGAACTGTCAACTGGAGCCGTGGTTTTGCCTGTGCATTTTAGGGCCTCTGGTCCTAGGAACGACGGTTTAATAGGATGTTCCATCCTTCTAGACGATGGCCCATCGTTTGACCCATGGTTTCTGGGGCTTGAACTAGGGTCCTCTGATTCTGGGAAATTATGACTCCTCAAGACGGACCGTTCTTCTGAACAACGGCCCGTCAAGGGACTCATGGTTTCTGAAGACAGAGCTGAGGGTCTACTAGAACTGGGACTATAGTTTGAATGATGGACCATTCTTCTGAACGATGGTTTGTTGCCTGAACCGTGGTCCCTGGGGAAGAATTGATGGGCTACTATTTCAGGGATTACGGTTTCAAACGACGGACCGTTCTTCTGAATGGCGGTCCGTGGTTTGAACCGTGATTCCTAGGAACTTGAACTTTTCTGAATTTTTTTTTCTATTGGTTTTCTGAGCTTAGTCTAGGCTTGGAAGTTCTGGTGTGTTTCAAAAATCAAGGCGAATAGCCTGTAAATTTATTCAAATAAAATAAAATGGTACAAATTTGTATTACAAATATTAGAAGAGCACCTAATCTACGCAGCCATTGTCTAGAAAGGGTTTTGTTTGAACTAGGCCACGATTATCATACTAATATCTGTAATTTTTAAAATAGTCTAGTCTTAACTTTTCTATCATATCTTTGAAAACATTCTCCAAAAATTATTGTTGTGCTTGTTTCTCCATTGCTTCGATGTCGTCATCACTATTACATTCAATTATTGAATCTAAATCATCTTCGTGTTGGGTAGTTAATTTTGGTAGCCCATAATTTATTCATTTGACATTGATCCAATCTATGAACAACATCGATATCTTCAAGTTATCTTTTGCTAATGAATACCTATGGTCTACGATTTAAAATCTTGTTGCGCTGAAAGCGCTCTCCGAAATCGATGAAGATGCTTGTATAACTAGCACATCTTGAACCACCTTGTGATGTTTTGAATATGCGTTGCCACATATCCTCCACTATGCTAAAAGTTGCGGTTGGCCTTGTGCATACTTAATACTTTTCAATCCCTGATTAACATATTTATCAAAATCATTCCTTTAAGAAGAATCAAGATCAAGATACTTATTCAACATATCATCAATATTATCTGTTTTAAGCCTAGAACTATCAGGTTCAATATTTGCTTCATTTATTTCAAGGGCACTATACAAGTCATACGATTTTTTAGCTTGTTCCCTTGTGTTATTTTTATATATTCCCACATTTGGTTGTTCAAGAAGTTGAATTTCTAAATTTTGATAAATTTTTTCAATCATTTTTGGGTTGAATAAACAAGCAGTTAAATAAATTCAAGAAATTATTATTTTTTGTTTGAATTTTTCAATCATTGCTTCAATTGGCACTCTAAACCTTTTAATTTTTTTGTATTTAGCAAACTAAGAGAAAATAATATAAATATTCTGTAAGACTGAACAAATAGTTAGATAATAAAATTCAGATATAATATTTATAGCTAGATAATTTTTTTTAAAAAGTCTGTAAGTTTCTTTACTTCTGTCAAATCACATTCACTAATTCTTAAATTTTGTTCAGAAATATGAGCATGAAAAATCTATTGTAAAGGCAAGCGATAAACATAAGCAACTTCAAGCATTTCATATAAAGAATTTCATCTAGTAGCCACTTGTTTTGAAACTTTTCTATATGGAAGATTACATTCTTTACAACATCGTTCAAATACACAAAGTCTATTTTTTTTTTGAGTTTTAAAAATTTAATGAAAAGTGTCACGCCCCGAGGCTAGCCCCTAGACATAACACGGGACCTAGGGTCACAAGTAACCCTAAGCTAACCCTGAATCTGGTAGATCACAAGCATACTGAATATAGTTCTAAAACAAACGGAAGCATAACTAAGAAATGGGTAAAGCTAAAAGAATGTATCTGATAATATCTGAAACAAATGACTGAGTTCAAACCATACAACCCAAATCAACTGAATACTGACTCTATGTCTGAATGCCTCTAATATTGATGAGCTGATGGGATAAGTCCCCAGCTAGCTCCAAAATACTGGAACTAACAATATCTGATTAAACCAAAAAGCATAATAAAAATCTCCTCGGAGGATGAGGACTCACCCCTGACTAAGCTGATGTGGCACCGGTAAGAGCTAATCACGTGGCTGAACCTGAGAACCTGAGCCTGCATCATGATAGAATGCAACATAGAGTATGCGTCAGTACTTCGGATGTACTGAGCATGAGGGATATGTAAAGTTGACTGAAATGTAAATATGCTTAAAATACTGAAAGCTATAATCTGAACTAAGCTATAGTACATAGGCCCAAATGTATAGTAGTGTATAAAATAGCTGAAATGCATGAATAACATGAAAGTATGCTGAAAGTTGAAAATAAGTGTAACTGAGGGCCTAAAGTACAATACTGAATCTAATACTGTGGGAGAGCTTATTAACTGACATAAACCACGTGAGCTAAACGTGGATTTCGATGTATACGCCCCATCGAGAGGACCCAATATACCTTGCAAAGGTATAAAGACATGACTGTGGTGTGATCACTAAGAACTGATGCCTAACAGAGGGGACTCACAAACCTACGATGGCACGTAGTTCTGGGACTTGAGGGTACGCTGAACCCTAGTATAACTCGATGATAAATACTACTCCCAAACTGAATATAGCTCAATTCAATACTGGCACCCTGAGATTCTAAGTCAGGACTAGACTAGTCTAAAGTCTCTGTTTTTCTGAGATACTGTAGTAGACTGAAAACTGACCAATTTCTGCTTTTAGAACTCATACTAATAAGGTAGGTTGAATTTTTGAAGGAAGCTAACATATTTAAGCAAATGCTATAATTTAGGGCTAAGTCCATGATCCCTAAAGATACTGTAAATATCTAAGTAATGCAAGATAATCAGTATGTGATATTTAGAACAATGCAAAGATCATATATAACTCATGAGCATGATTTCTTGGAGCAATGTGTAAGAAAAGGACAATAACCCTAGTTCTATATTCATGAGAATCATTGAAAAGATCTGAGGTTTTTGGACATAAGGGTGGACTAAGCCCTTACTAAATTCCCACATACCTGGTGGATGAAAATTCCTGCAAGAATGTGGAGTTGGATCTTGGAGGAGAGAACCCTAGGTATGGAACTTTGGAGAAGACGCTATGTTCTAACTTGAATCAATTTTTGAGAAGTCTGATTTTGTTTTAGGGAATTAGACTTAATAAAATAAGCCTAAGACTATTTATAGTCGGAGCAAAATTAGAAAAGAAAGGTCTAAAATACCCCTTAGACATAAATTAAAAACTTCTGAAAAAAGTCGGCTTCAGGAATCACGAATGGATTCCACGAGTCTTAGACTGAACCACGACTTGTGGTTTCCACTCGTGGTTCCTGGACACAGAGTCAGGCTGCAGATTACTTTCTACGAGTCAACAGTATGGGCCGTAGAATGAACTACAGTCCGTAGAACGCAGTTGTGATTCTAGGCTCAACATTCAAGCTACAGAAGGAGTTCTACGGGTCAACAGAACAGATCGTAGAACCAACTACGGTCCGTAGACCCAATTAGTAATCTTTAGGGAAACTGAACCTGCAGGTGTAAACCACGGGTTCATTCTACGACCTGTGGTTCAGACCACAGTCCGTGGTTTGGACCGGTAATTTCTGGAAAGTTCAAAATTTTGCAAGTTTTTGTGTTTGAAAGCTGGATCGAATTCTGGGGTATTATAATATCTCCCCCTTGGGATCATTCATCCTCGAATGAAGACTAAACAAGCTGAGTTTGGAGGGAAGGAGCTGCAATCCCTACCACCTGAGTACTAGAAACTGATGTATGACTGAACTGAGTTCCATGAACATGCAAATGTGCTGAAATGCAAGGATAACTGAAGGAACAAGGTACTAAGACTGAATCACACAAGAGTAAACTGAGAGACTGGAGAGGGACTATTACCTCGAGCTAAAACTAAAGCGGAAGGAAAGAGGTGAGGGTACTTGGACATCATGGCTGCTTCTGCTTCCCAAATAGCTCCCTCTATATACTGATTCCTCTATAAAACCTTTACTGAAGCGACTTCCTTATTTCTTAACCTACGAACCTGACGATCAAGAATCTCGACCTGAACCTCCTCATAGGTAAGGCTATCCTTCACCTCCACTCTCAAGAGGTACTATCAATGCTGTATCACCCACACTTCTTCAACAAGGAAATGTGAAAGACTGGATGAACCGCTGCTAGCTCTACCAACAACTCTAACAAATACGCCACATTACCAACCATTTTCAGGATTTTGTAAGGACCTACATACCTGGAATTGAGCTTCCCCTTCTTGCCGAACCTCATCACCCCTTTCATGGGCAAAACTTTCAGGAAAACCCAATCTCAATTTCAAAATCTAAGTCACTTCTCCTCAGATCAGCATAGGACTTCTGGTGACTCTGAGCTATTTTCAATCTCTCTCTAATGAGCTAAACTTTCTCCATAGCCTCGTGAACCCAATCTATCCCGATTAAGGCTGCTTCACCTACTTTAAACCAACCAACCGGTGATCTGCATCTACGCCCATAAAGTGCCTCATATGGGGCCATCTGAATAATGGAGTGAAAACTGTTATTATAGGCAAACTCTATGAGAGGTAGGTGATCATCTCAACTACCCTTGAAATTGATCATGCAAGCTCTCAACATGTCCTCTAAGGTCTAAATAGTACGCTCTACTGATCATCTTTCTGGGGATAAAATGCTATACTGAGATTCACCTGAGTACCAAGACCCTTCTGAAATGATCTCCAGAAATGAGATGTAAACTGAGGACCTATAACTGAGATGATAGACAGGGGAACCACATGCAACCTGACTATTTTGCTGATATAGAGTTTGGCATAATCCCTCGCTGAATCTGTAGTCTTGACTGCAAAGAAGTGAGCTGACTTAGTGACTCTTCCCACTATTACCCAAACGGAGTCATGCTATCTGCGAGTACGGGGTGATCCCGTAATGAAATCCATGTTGACCACTTCCCACTTCCAAGTAGGAATGCTAATCTCTTGAGTCATTCCTCCTGGTTTCTGATGTTCTACCTCACCTGCTGACAGTTAGGAAACATAGCCACAAAATTTGTGATGTCCCTCTTCATGTCGTTCCACCAATAGACTTCCTGTAGATCACGTTACATCTTAGTGGAACCCGAATGAATGGAATATCTGAAATTATAGGCTTCTGTAAGGATCTGCTGCCTTAACTTACCCACCTTAGGAACACATAAGCGGCCCTGATAGCGAAGCACACCATCTCCCCCTTGGGAGAAAACCTCAACTCTCTACTGATGAACTACACGCTTCAGCTGAAGCAATATGGGATCACTATCCTGCTTTTCCTTAACCTCCGCTACCAATGAAGACTCTGACCCATTCTGAACTATCACACCACCATATGACGTGTCCATAAGGCAAACTCATAAGCGAGAAAGCCGATGAACCTCTCTGTCCAATTCTCTCTTCTCTTTCTCAACATGTGATACACTACCCATAGACAGTCTACTGAGAGCATCAACCACTACGTTGGCCTTACCCGGATAGTAGAGCACATTCATATCATAATCCTTGAGGAACTTAAGCCATCTCCTCTGATGAAGATTCAACTCTTTCTGGGTGAACATGTACTGAAGGCTCTTATGATCTGTGAACACATCAACATGAACACCATACAAGTAGTGTCTCCAGATTTTTAAGGAAAACACAATAGCTGCAAGCTTGAGGTCATGAGTCCGGTAGTTCTTCTCTTGGCCCTTAAGTTGTCTGGAAGCATAAGCTATGACCTTACCCTGCTGCATTAAAACACAACCCGGGCTGACTCTGGAGGCATCGCAATAAACCACATAGCCATCTGAACCCTCTGGTAGAGTCAGAACAGGAGTTGTAGTCAACCTAGACTTCAATTCTATGAAACTTTTATCACACTCGTTTGACCACTGAAACTTGACCTTTTTCTGAGTCAACTTGGTCAATGGGTCAGCTATGGATGAAAATCCTTCTATGAACCTCCTGTAATAGCTAGCCAAACCCAAGAAACTTCTGATATCTTTCAGAGAGGTGGGTCTGGGCCAGCCCTTTACTGCCTCAATCTTCTGAGAATCAACTCGGATGCCTTCACTAGACACTACATGACTGAGAATAGCAACTGATTTCAACTAGAACTCACACTTACTCAACTTGGCGAATAATTGGTAGTCTTTAAGAGTCAATAGAATGACCCTCAGATGATTCGCATGCTCCTCCTCATTTCGAGAATAAACAAGGATATCTTCAATGAAGACAATGACGAACAAGTCCAAAATACTGTCTGAACACCCTATTCATTAAGTCCATAAAAGCTGCAGGAGCATTGGTTAGTCCAAAAGACATAAATAAAAATTCATAGTGACCATACCGAGTCTTAAAGGCTGTCTTCGGGATGTCACTACCCCTGACTCTGAGCTGATGATAGCTGGATCTGAGGTCTATCTTGGAAAAGCAATTAGCGCCCTGAAGTTGGTCGAACAAGTCATCAATCCTGGGGATGGGATATTTATTCTTGATTGTGACTTTGTTCAACTGATGGTAGTCAATACACATCCTGAGAGAACCATTTTTCTTACGCACGAACAAAATTGGAGCACCCTATGGAGATATGCTGGGTCTGATGAAGCCCTTATCTAATAGGTCTTTCAACTGTTCTTTCAATTCCTTAAGCTCAACTGGAGCAATTCTGTACAGAGGAATCAAAATAGGCTTGGTATCTGGAAGGAGATCAATTCCAAAGTCGATTTCCCATTTGGGAGGAACTCCAGGAAAATTTTCTGGAAACACTTTTGGGAACTCATTCACCACTGGGAATGACTCAAGAGTTAGGGTCTCGATGTTTGAATCCTTAACTCGAACAAGATGATAGATATATACTTTGGAAATTATCTTTCTGGCCTTAAGGTAGGAGATGAAATGACCTAAAAGAACTGAGTTACTACCCCTCCATTCAAAGACTGGCTCATTAGAAAACTGAAACCGAATGATCCTAGTTCTACAATAGACTATGGCACAATAGGAATTTAACAAATCCATGCCTAGAATGATGTCCAAATCTACCATTTCTAACTCTACAAGATCTGCTGAGGTGACTTTCTTAGAAACTGTGACAGGGCAATTTCTGTATACCCATCTAGCTATAATTGGGTCACCAACTAGACTGAGAAGGGTTCTGGGAGGATTTTGGAACTGACACAAAAATTTACTGCGATGAAGGGAGTCACAAAGAAAAGTGTTGCACCTAGGTATAACAGTGCATAAGAATCTAAATGGAAGACTTGTAACATACCCGTGACCACATCAGGAGAATCCTCCTGGTCCTATCGAGTCTGAAGAGCATATAATCTGTTCTGACACTGACCACCACCTATAACAGACGAGGTACCCTGCTGAGTGGAGCGACCCACTAGAGCTGCTGAAGTAGTAGACTGAGCTTTGTCACCTCCTTCCCTTTCCTGGCAACGGGGCAGTCCATCAACCTACGACTGAGCTGTCCACAATAAAAACACCCCTCTATGCCAGCAAGACACTCACCGAGATGGTCCTTACCACACTTTGGGCATGATGGAAAAGTACGGTTACCTGAAACACTGGCCTGAGACTTAGAGCCTGATGCTTCTTTTTTTTGGTTATGTCGAGGCCTGGTTGATAGAACACTAGCTGATGAAGGCGCTGTCACTGCGGACCTCTGCTAAAATTGTGAGCGACTCCCACCGCCCGACCTCTGCTGAGAATATTCATAGTTACCCATCCTAGCCTTTTTGTTGTCCTTAGCCATTTCCCTGAGCTTATCCCCCTCAACCTGCTGAGCATGGGTCATAAGTCTGGAGATATCCATATCCCCTAATAGCATAGCATTCCTACACTCTGTCTTTACTAGATCGAATACTCCAAATAAGAACTTACCCATTTGTACCCTTGGATCGACTACCATATATCGAGCATACCTGGAGAGATGAGTGAACTTCAACCCACATTCCTGGACTGTCATGGACCCCTGCCTGAAATTCATAAACTCTTGGGCCTAAGTCTCTCTCAACTCTCTCGGGAAGAACCTGTCCAGAAAAGCTCCAGTAAAATAATCCCATGTCACAGGAGCTGCATTCACACCCTTGTTGTCTTTCCACTTTGTGAATCAAATGTGAGCCACATCCTTGAGTTGATAGGATGCCAACTCAACACTATCAGTACCAGTCACTTGCATCACCTCAAGAATTTTCTTTATCTCATCAATAAAATTATGTGGGTCTTCACCAACCTTCGACCCTAGAAACTCTGGCGGATTCATAGGAAGAAAATCATGAACCTTGGGTGCAGCTGATCCACCATCGGGCTTCGCAAGAATGGGGGCCTGCTGATTAGCCTGATTGGCAACTGTCTGAGCCAATAACTGAATCGCGTTATGAAACTCTGCATTTGTAATCTCATGATTTGGGGCTGGAGGAACTGCGTTAGCATTGCATGCGTTAGCTCTACAAGGAGGCATGATCTGAAATGCATAACAATAGATTAGAAGGGAGAAGTTGATTCACACTCAATCGCATGATAAAAATAGCAAAAAAAGTGAAGTTTTCTTAAAACACTTCGTAGCCCCCCCATAAGTGTAGCGCGCTTCACACCCATGGGAAAAAATCTACTTAGTGCGGCTTTCAGACATCCTAGGACTCTTGAACTTGATGCTCTGTTACCAAGTTTGTCACGCCCAAGGCTAGCCCCTAGACGTAACACGGCACCTAGGATCACAAGTATCCCCAAGCTAACCCCGAATCTGGTAGATCACAAGCATACTGAATATAGTTCTAAAACAAATGGAAGCATAACTAAGAAATGGGTAAAACTAAAAGAATGTATCTGATAATATCAAAAGAAATGACTGAGTTCAAATCATACAACCCAAATCAACTAAATACTGACTCTATGTCTGAATGCCTCTAATACTGATGAGCTGCTAGGACAAGTCCCCACGTAGCTCCAAAATACTGGAACTAATAATATCTGATTAAACCAGAAAGCATAATAAAAATGTCCTTAGAGGATGAGGACTCACCCTTGACTAAGCTGATATGGCACCGGTAAGAGCTAATCACGTGGCTGAACTGAGAACCTGAGCTTGCATCATGAAAGGATGCAACATAGAGTATGTGTCAGTACTTCAGATGTACTGAGCATGAGGTATATGCAAAGCTGACTGAAATGTAAACATGCTAAAAATACTAAAAGCTGAAATTTGAACTAAGCTAAAGTACATAGGCCCAAATGTATAGTCGTGCATAAAACAGCTGAAATGCAGGAATAATATGAAAGTATGCTGAAAGCTAAAAATAAGTGTAACTGATGGCCTGAAGTACAATACTAAATCTAATACTATGGGTGAGCTTATTAACCGACATAAACCATGTGAGCTAAATGTGAAGTCCGATGTATACGCCCCATCGAGAGGACCCAATATACCTTACCAGGGTATAAAGGCATAACTGTGGCGCGATCACAAAAAACTGATGCCCAACAGAGGGGACTCACAAACCTGTGATGGCACGTAGTTTTGGGACTTTAGGGTATGCTGAACTCTAGTCTAACTCGGTGCTAAATACTACTCCCATACTGAACATAACTCAATTCAAAACTGGCAGCCCGAGTTTTTAGGTCAGGACTAGACTAGTCTAAAGTCTCTATTTTTCTAAGATACTGTAGTAGACTAAAAACTGACCAATTTCTGCTTTTAGAACTCATACTAATAAACTAGGTTGAATTTTTTAAGAATGCTAACACATTTAAGCAAATGCTATAATTTAGGGCTAAGTCCATGATCCCTAAAGATCCTGTAAATATCTAAGTAATGCAAGATAATTAGTATTGATATTTAGAACAATGTAAAGATCATATATAACTCATGAGCATGATTGCTTGGAGCAATCTGTAAGAAAAGACAAGAACCCTATTTCTATATTCATGAGAATCGTTGAAAAGATCTAAGGTTTTTGGGCATAAGGGCCGACTAAGCCCTTACTAAATTCCCATATACCTGGTGGATGAAAATCCCTGCAAGAATGTGGAGTTAGAGCTTGGAGGAGAGAACCCTAGGCCTGGAACTTTGGAGAAGATGCTCTGTTCTGACTTGAATCGATTTTTGAGAAGTCTGACTTTGTTTTAGGGAATTAGTCTTAATAGAATAAGCCTAAGACTATATATAGTCGGAGCAAAATTAGTAAAGAAAGGTCTAAATTACCCCTGAGACTTAAATTAAAAACTGTTGGAAAAAGTCAGCTTCAGGAATCACGGATGGATTCCACGAGTCGTAGATTGAACCACGGCTCATGGTTTCCACTCGTGGTTCCTGGCCACAGGGTCAAGCTGTAGATGACTTTCTACAAGTCAATAGTGTGGTTCGTAGAATGAACTACAGTTCGTAGAATGTAGTCGTGATTCTAGGTTCAGCATTCAATCTACAGAAGGAGTTCTACGGGTCAACAAGACAGACCATAGAACCAACTACGGTCCGTAGATCCAATCTGTAATCTTTAGGGAAACTGTCAGCCCTCTGATCATGTTCCACGAGTTGACAGGACAGACTGTGGTTTGAACCAACTCGTGGTTCTCAGACCAGAGACTGAACCTGCAGGGGTAAACCACAGGTTCATTCCATGACCCATGGTTCAGACCACGGTCCGTGGTTTGGACCCGTAATTCCTGGAAAGTTTAAAATTTTGCAAGTTTCTGAGTTTGAAAGCTGGATCGAATTCCGGGGTATTACAAAAAGCACTTTTAATTTTAATACGACCATTTTTATACATGCTTATACCATATGTTATAATCAAATTATATATTTGTGCAGCACACCTAATATGAAAAATATATTTATTAATTGAGAAAAGTCTAGGTATTAATTAATCAACGTCAATTGAATTATTAGAAGCATTTAAGGTGACACTCATTACTTTATCACAAAGTCGATAAAATTATAAAATATCTCCTAAAGTAATAGCTATATAACTACCGACTTTCTCTGTTCACAAATTTTATAGCGTATAATTCTTTTTTGCATGTTCCACTTATCATCAATTCAATGGACAGTAACAGTGAAATAATCATTATCATTAACACTATGACCCATATTAGATGTGATAGACATTCTGATCATTCTAATAGACAAATAAAAGACGAAGATAATGACAATATTGAACTTGATAATCAAAAATAATTTATTAATTGTGTTTCTTGAAAAAATCTCAAAAGATGGATTATATGTTTGTTAAATATAATGAATAAAATCGTGATTTAAAGCAAAATTAAAAGACAAATCAGTAACAACAATCATTTTAGCTAATTCTTCACAATCTCTTTCTCTACTATATGTGTGTTGTGTACTAGGATCAGAGACATTAGAAGAGTTTGACTGTGTTTGAACCATGTTAGAATCTTCTGTAAATGCAGCAAAAATGGAAAGACCATATTTTTTAGCATCGGTTATAACCTTAGCTTTCAAATTTCTTTTTTTTGATACACTCTAAAATATTTAGCTAACGCTCTTGTCCCACCTCTCAATCCTAAAGTTTTATGATTCATCACATAATTACATATTTTGCACATAGCTTTAGTTTTGTCCTCATTTTGATAAAAAATTATCACACAATAAAAGTTTTAGTACGTCCAGCCTTGGACTTAGGTTTGGTAGGATGTGAAGCAAGGAGGTCATTTTGACTCTGAAAAAAAGCTTCAACAGAGGGACTAGTCGGTATAGCTATCAGTATTTTATCTAAATCTTTGCTTTTTAATTCTACTTCTTCATCAAAATTACCAAATGCTCTTTCTAAGGATTCATGATCTATTTTAGTATTATTATCAAAATAAAAAAGTTTCATCGACATGCATAAATTCTTCCATGTTAATTCTATTTCTAGGTATTCCTTTAGATTTAGTACCAAACTTACTAGAACCGAATCCTTTACTATTTTTTTAGAAAAACATTAGAGATTTTACCTAAAAGTTTTGTTACAATTTTTTTTACATGAATCCATATTAAAATCAAGTAAAATATGAGAAGTAAGTCAAATCAATGTAATACAAAAATAAAATACTGAAATTAAATAAATAGAGAGATGGAACAAATGTACCAAATATCTGCTTATGCAGACGTATAACCAAAAACTGAAAATTAAAAGATAAAACTTGAAGCTTGAAACTTGCTCCAAAAAAATTTTCAATCCCCAATAGCGTAATAATAAATTAGAGATTATGTAATTGTAGTAGAACTTAGAAGAAAGAATAAGATGAGAGAATAAATAATTTGTGAGAAATAGAGAAGGTTTAGGGGCATTTATAGTGTAGAAGGTGGTTAAAGTGTATTTTATTAAACTTTGGAGTTAAAAAAAAAGTTTAGAAGGGTAGGGGTGTTTTAGAGGCTGAAAATGGGCAAATTAGCCATTGAGGGGCCCATTAGCCATTGCCAATAGCCAAAATTTGTTTTTTTTATAAAAATATTTGAATGATTTTCACAGAGCAAATTGAACTGGACTCTACTGGTACCTGTAATAATCAGACTCGGTCCATCGATGAAAAATTCTAGCCGCATCTCGTTACCCGCCCTGCTTGGAGACCTCCAATTAACCCCTCTTAGATCGAAATTGGTAATTATCAATAATGGCACCCTCCAAGCCTACATCTTGGACATAATTTGGTGCTTAGAGCCATAAGTGACCCTAAGCTAACCCATGGTCTGGCATATACTAAGAATTCTGAATAATAAAAACTAAGTGGAAGATAAACTGATAAGATTTATAACATTACTAAGTTGCTAAAAGTTCTGAAATAATATAAGTCTGAGAGAAAACTCAATCTAAAATAAGCTGAAATCTAACTCTTTGTCTGAAAGCCTCTATTACTGATGAGCTGCTGGGACAAGTCTGGCTCTATCAATGCTGCTTCAGCTACCTCAAATTAGCTATTAGCTGACCTACACCTCCTCCCATAAAGTTCTTAATACAGAGCCATCTGAATGCTAGAATGAAAGTTGTTATTATAGGCAAACTATATAAAAGGTAAGTGATCATCCCAATTACCCTTGAAATCGATCACACAAGCCCTCAACATATCCTCTAAGGTTTTGATGGTATGTATGCCTGGCCGACTATCTGAGGATGAAATGTTGTGCTGAGATTCACTTAAATACCAAGAGCTTTCTAGAAAGACTTCTAGAGTTGAGATGTAAACTAGTTCCCCTATCTGAGATGATAGATAAGGAAACCCCATGAAATCTGACTAACTCACAGATGTAGAGTCTGGCATAATTCTCTACTGAATCAGTAATCTTGACAGGCAAAACGTGGGATGATTTAGTCATCCTA